>OX336420.1:38971618-40171618 GCA_946903255.1 Schistosoma spindalis | reverse complement strand
CACGTGTTATGTAACACTGAGTTTCAACAAACTAATAGGTGAGCTACGAAAGTTCAACTTGTATCTATATTCTATAGTGATGTAAACTGTCACGACATATTCAACTGGAGAACGGTTAATATTCCCAAAAGATATAGAACTACAATATATTGTTAATTAGATACTAGTTATTGGATAAACGTTGCACGTAATATGATGGTTAAAAAACCACAATACCTATATGAAATCTCAAAAAAATGATTAAATACCCTATTTGTAATTTCATTGAAACACATATCATAGGTGAGTTTCTTTAAGAGAAAAAACATTAAAAACAAAGTATTTCCTAGTGCTCACGAAAGTCATCTTCATCGCTTTGAAAATAATATTGGCCTCAATTAAACCGTCAATTACAAACAATATGTTTGTTTGATGACTAAACACACTGCTACTTACTGTGTATAATTACCTTCCTAAATAACACAATCTATAGAATATATTGATCACATTCAGCTGATTTCTATATCTTCAAGTGCGAATTGACATTTTTTGTATATTTACCTGAATCAAAACAAGTTTATAAGAGATTGGATCATTTGATTCGTTCTTCTTGAATCGTAAACTTCCATTTTTTCACACAACACTTTCTGAACATACTAGTAACAGAATTTATTGCAATTGTGGACACGTAAAATATAATAATACTTTGATGCAACTTACGTGAAGACCATCTTTGTTAATATATTCTAAATCAAAGTAATCATATTCGACTAGCTGAAGATGTTCAACAACCATTGTATACAATTCATGTCCAGGTGAACGAGGCTACAAAACAGATTGTGCAGAACTTTAAATTAGTAGTTAAATTTTTGAAGAAAAAAGTGACTTTATTACTATGCGAAGGAAAAACTGTAACCAATAGCAAAATATCTATTTATTTGTTTAAATGGAAGATATTAAATAAAAACAATGATTACCAGAGTCAAGTTTCTTAATATCAAAAAAGTATTAACTAAATACTAAATTTTATGTTATATCGCATACGATAGTTGTTTCATATAGATAAGTAAATTTATTTGTGGTAAAATTCGCCTTATAATCCAAAGCTTTGAGCTTTAATACAATTCATTGTGTCTGTGAAATCTAAAATATGGTGAATAATTATAACTGATCTTTATTATTTCACAGATCATGCTTCTAGAAGAGCCTAAATTCTAGAAATTTAGTAATTGTATAGGAACTGGATAACTTTTCTAGTTTTAATGGGATATAAACTACTCCATTGCTTAGAAATTTATCAGCTTCTCCCTACTATAAAAACAAATATCATTTTGCTAGAGTCTGTGTTGGCAAAGTTAACTTAGACTATTTGACAGATACCTTTTCGTTACAAAGTCAAAAATATTGTTATTGATGTAACTAATAATAAACAGTCAGGTGCTTACACGTCTAAAATGTAATAAGTATCAAAATAATAAAAATAATATCAATTATTCGTACAACGATGAAACCTTTAAAATCCAGAAGAACCAGAAGGCAATAATTTTGAAAAAAAAGTTATTAATTTGTTTTATTCAGTTGGAATATTTTATGATAACTTTATGCGTCTTGAAGTCAATAAAAACTATAACAGTTAGTAAAGTATACATAACATATTTTGGCAAACACGAAACCTGTTAGAGTTGTTTTTCGAATTATTATAATACAGAACTAAGGAAGAAGTAATCGGCTTTTAGTTTTGAATAATCACAATATCTTGCAAACATATGTTGAAAATTGTGTACTTTCCCTGTTTTAGAGTTAATAATCATTTGACTAATACGGCGAAGTTAAACAAGAGAAATAATACAAAATAATGTCATTTTAATAGTATATTGATTAGACAATTACGTTTGTTAAGTAATAATGTAGTGAATGAGAACACAGGTGAGGACAACTGATTTTCTTAGGCACAAAATTACAGTTACCTGATAAAATAGAAAAACCACACTCTAATACTTCATTTGCAAAATGTTCATTAGTGTTTCAGACATCATCGTTCCTGAACTTCCATATCAATTGCTTGCTGTTCCCGTTCATTCCTTTCCGATTTCCTTAACACTCTACTGTAAGGCATTCTATTCCTGATTGGCGTTATAGACTACTTATATCGACATAAGTAGCCCACGCCACAATAAATTCAACAGTATGAACTTGCTTAAAATTACTAGACACTGAAAGGGCCAGTTAATCTAAATTATTGTCTTAAACCATAGACTAAGTGGAGTTAATTACCTTTTATACTTGAAAAGCGCCAGACGAACATATAAATACTTATGGCCCTTCGCTCAAGTTTTTCGGTTTGAGAAGCAGCCTATACTAAAACTTAACTTACGAAGTGCAATATTTAAGAAAAAAGGACATTGAGTTTGTTTCTTGTGTGGTCCTAAAATTATAAGATCAGATATGGCCTCACTTAGCTGTCCTAGCAAAAAGAAGACAGCTAACATTTCTTACGCACCATATCTGGTAATTGATAAGATTACTGCGTATAACCGCTTGGGACAACTCTTAGCTAATGTGTATATGTAATTTGTGGAAAAGCTGACGCGTGTAATAGTTAGTAAGCTCTCTTGATACGAAAACAACGTGGACAAAATATTGATGATGAACCCTTTTGTAAAGTTAAGTTCATGAATAAATTTATTGAAGTTTAAAACGAGATTAATTTAACCTATCAATAAGAGAACAACAATAAACAGCTCAAGTTTGGTGCACTTCTGATCTAAAGAAATAGTGAATTAGTTAAGTAATTTTTTACTATTTCAGTAGATAGACAACCACGTTCTTTTATATGCAAACGCACAATTGAAACGTCCATGATACTAACTTAAAAATACATTTTAAATCTCTGTACTGGAACTTTAAAGAGGCGACATTTTACGGTTTTGAAAGCTGCAGTAATTAAGATATCTAAGTTGTCTTTTTGTCTGTAGAAAATAGAAGACTCAAAGGCCTTTGTCAGACATAAAGAAACATAATAGAATTTAGATCCAACCTGAAGTAATTTCGAATTGATATCTAGAATCAACTACTTGAACAACTAATTCTTGCTATGAACATGTCTTGGTAATCCTCAATACATCTTCAATGCCAGATACAATATGAAAACTTCAATTCTATGTGCGCCAAGCCTTACATAACCGATACTTTCAGCCATAGCTATATGTTTTTGCACTTTATTTCTATGCGTTCCGATCTCAAATTTCTGGAAAAGTAAATTTGTGGTCGTATTGCTTAACATGTACGGTGAAGATACCTAACATTTTTTCAGACTGACTTTTTCTTGCAGTGGATTATGTAATTTTGTGGAAGTTTGTGATCGTTTTAAACATCACCACACTTTGAATAATCATTTAGTAGTATCTTACTTTGGTGATTAAAAAAGCTATTTAATCAGCTAAAAAATGATGGGTCCATTAAAGATACGCATTCGAACAACGGTTTAGTGAATTATGCATTTTTATTTGTTTGACTAGGGACGCTGAAATATAAGAGTTTTTAATTAATTAGGTAATAGATAGACTTAGGAAAATCAGATAATTCCACCAACTAAAGGCATGTCGAGTTTTAATTTTACAGCGGAATAGTGCTCAAAGGTGTAGAGATTTGACTCCCAACGAGGGGGTGGGTGGAAAGTTCTAACACCTCACTCTGCACCGATTCGAGCGGCTTGATGTTATGAACGACTCTTTCACATGCAGAGTGACTAGAGAATGAACACACAGACCTAAACCTGGTGGATCAGCCACATTGTTTAATCACTGTTTATGCTTACTGCATCGCATATATTTATACACTCACAATAGGTGAGAAAGGACAAAATCGAATGCATGTTTTAAACACACTTGTTTTACTTGCCGTTATACTTTATGATAGTTAAACTTTGTGGGGAAAGCGATAGCAGGAAGTTGGTATTTGCTGAAAATATGCCCTAAACTAGACAAACATCCAGATTATCCTCATCATGCAACTTGGAAACCTTAACAATCTTCTAGATAAGTTTGCTTTATCTTTCAGCGCTCACCACTTCATTCAGCGAACCACTTATGGGTACTTCTAAAAATAAAAACAATATATTGAAAAGAAAACAGTTTTTTATCATAGATGGTAAGATACCTAAATATTTGCTTTATGAAATAGTTTGTGAGATAATCACAAATGTGTTACTGCCATGTTATTAGACTTTACTAGCGTTACACAATAAATCAGAACAAAAATAGAAATGGACAGATCAAGACAGGATATAAATCCATGATATTTATGCTTGCTAGACTGGGTTGTGATGATTATGCTAAGTTTCCCAGTTATTTCCAATACTATAATCACAATCGACGGTCTGATGAAATCAGAGAGAAAGCCCAAACGCCGTCGCAGTGGGACAGATGCATTTGTTTTCTGCCCTTATCTAAATACTAAACCAAACTCCATTTTTAACTTTTGAGCCGTTGGCCCAGTTTGTTTCAATTGAACTGTACTCTCCATGTTTATACCTTCATTACAGTTTGAATGTTTTTCACCCATTTGTTTCGCATACTGTTAATTTCTTCCCCGTTGTGTTCATTTTAGTTGTGGTAACTTAGACAACTTATGGATCGACGATGACTGAATGACTCCAACAACTCCTTTAAATTCTACAAAGCTCATTACAATGCAGTGATTCATTATTGACCCGACAACATGCCTTGGTTTAAAGAAAATGTCTTTTTCCAAACTGTTACTATGATATACACGGCTACATTATATTTCAACCTGATCTGTGTAAAAAATCTGCAATTTATTTGAACATTGTGATATCACTTGCCTAAAGCAGTAACACTTCGAGAAACACCAATAATTTGTTGATTTTTTACTTACTTGTTTTTACATTTTCAAAGATAATTAAAACACTTTGATCTTATAAGAATTTTCAAAACAGCTAAAAAACCAACAACGGATTAACGCTGAAGCAGGAAATGGATGGGAATGAACTGCTATTTTATGGCTACAACTTGTATTTGTTACACAGCGAATCTCGAAATAACACAAAGTTGTTTAGCTATGTTTATTGGGGATTACTTTATCGCTTTTTTGGATATTGTTCACAATAATTAATATATTGATTAGTTATATACATGTGATTTGCACCTCAACCTCGTTTTAATCTAACCCCTATAATGCTAACCGAAATTCCTAGAAGCAATCACATCACAAGCACCCAAATGCTAGAGTAATAATAGATACTCTTCCAAGTGAGAAGCAAATGGCTGGGGAAGATTTTTGTTTGGCTGATAGATCCATACTGCATTTAGAGTGTAGAAACTCACGGGTACAAATGCAATACTCTAGTCTCCGTTATAAGCAGTGTGGTGAAAAAATATTATCAAGACTGAAATAAACAAATCTACAGTTGGAATAATCAGAACTGTAAAAAATGTCCGTAAAAAGAAATTTCATTTAGTATTTGTAATTTAATACACTGAAATGAAATGAAAATACTTTTGGAAATAATTGACAACTTTGAATTTACTGTAAATCTAACGATGCAACTCACCAAGAGATGGAAGCATCTTGTCGTTGAATCAAGCAAAATGACATCAACATCAATGCATTTTTTGTTCATCTTGTAAAAATAATTGTAGAGCCTTTTCTAGGATTAATTAGGATTTATTTTGAGATCTAACTAGTTTTACAAATATCCACAAGTGAAGGAATTCCAAAAAATAACGCAATATTTATTTTTCAGTACATTAAGTCCTCAAATCAATCTCAGAAATGTTTTAGAAACGTATACGTAAATTAACCAACTGTCTCCGTAGCCATGTTATTTAAAAATAGCTCGTACTTAGTAAGCCCGCGTGTATGCCTAAATTGAAATAAGAAAAGAAAACTACAAGAATACACTTTTCGTTACTGACAGTAAATAGTGATGATGGTACTGTGCATCAGGACATCGGCTGATGCTCTGTATACTTTTGTCTTTTTGGGGTTTTATAAGACATATATTCTTATTATACGTGAATTAATAGTCATGTGAGTTCTTGTTCTCATAAATCTATAAGTTTTGTCTATCAGGTGTAGCAAGCGTTTTTAGGCCGTTGTACAGTTCTGGACACGACTAAGAAGTTTCTACTTTGTTATCATTAACTTCGTTCTTTCTCGGAATATAGGAATGATGGATACAAGTCTGGAAGGTGTGGTTGTACTTGTACATAAAATATTGTCAAAGTAAAACCTTCTAATTACCTACTAGTTTGCTTTTTCCCTAAATTAGCGGAGACCATGTGTGAAGTAATAACTGAATTTTTTCGTGACTATCTTCTAAACATTCTTATTTTCTGTAGAACGCAATGCGATTTTCTATTCAGTAGATCCTGTAATTCACATTTTTTGGTAAATAAATCCTCGAACTAAGTAAATCTATAGGTCTCCGACAATAGTGTTGATATCATCCGTTTAAATGAACACCACCGTATAGATTCTCTCTTGTGATAACTAACCAGCTTAGATAGCATATACTTTGTTACACCAACTACTAACTAAATATTTCCCCGAACATCTTCATCCTCAGCCTATGTTCTGTTTGACTCTCAGATACATGAGCGAAAAGAAATTTTAGATAGGAGCATTGACTTATAGTATATTTTCGGGAAATCCCCACATACCTTTTGAATATAGCATACTGGAACACAACCATCTATTGCTTATTATCCCACTAAAGCTTTTCACGCCATTGGGCAAACCAGGTTATCGTATTCTGTGCTGAATTCCGCGAGTATAAGTGTGTTTTCAGTGACGTTTCTTTCATACAGCCTAGTCAATATATCGTAAGCTGTTAAAGTTGGTTGTATTTCGCTCAATCAGTTTTCAATGATAAGTGGAATACCACGAGGCTCAATCCTTGCTCTTCTCTTCTTCAATTTTGTTTACTGACGACCTATGAAATGCTGTGCACTTTCGAAATAATATCTAGAATTTGTCATGAGATCCATAGAAATACATCAATAAACTAACAGAAGCCCACTTCGCCTTAAAATCAGAAGATGCAATATATATATTTGATGTCTTTGAGACGAGCTTGTATAAACTGATTGATTTATCGGCGCTCACTTTTCGTTATCTCGGTATTTTCTAGGTCTTTGTTAATGTCCAACGAGAAGTTTATACGCTCACTAGCACTAAATCTAGTTAACTCATTAGTTGTTTGATGATTTATATATCTCGAACTTTGTCTTGGGACACTAGGGCCTTTGAGACCAGTAGAGTTCATATTACCTTAAAGGGGGTTGTTTAGTTGCTATACGAATAATAAATAGAAAGTTCAGATGATAAAAGATGATTGTTTCGGTAGGAAAACAAATAAATAAATTGACTGGTTGACGATGCTGATGATAATAGTAGATAGGATATGGAACATAAATGGGTCCATCTAGTCTAAGCGTGAGGTGAAAATCCATGGGCGATTGTGTGGTTACCGATTCTTCTCGAGAAGCTATCTACTAATGGGGCTATGGAGGAGATTCTTAATTAAAAAGAGAGAGTGTGTATTTCGGTTCATGCACTTTGATGTGCAAGTTTCTGAGTGTCTATTTGAAGAGCGTGGGGGAACGTTCTGGTAAGGTGTCCATGTTACGGTGATCCAGTGTTCTTGATTTTTTGTGTATCGTCACATCTTATTCTCCAATGGCTCAGGGAAAATATTTCCATGTCAATCTGTATTCGTAAGATTAGCCCTTTAGCTCTATTCTCTTAGTTGCACAAATCTATATTAGGCCTTGAGAAGGTTTTAAAGTATAAGAAACAATTCCGCCATAACTGCGCCAAGTTGTCTTTTACGTTTTCACAGGCTAAGTTTTAAACCATTACTGGCCGCTTAATTCCTTATTGTTGTAAATCTCGTTGAATGCTCGAATGGATCTTTTTAATTTCTATGGACTTTCATATAGTGGTGTCGTTAGTGTATACGAGGGCCTGTGACTTACATTTGTCTGGCCGGTAATCAGTAAGAACCAACAAGATGAGTGAACTTAAAATGATTATATTTCAGACACCCTGTGTTCAGAATCTCCAGGTCGTGAACACTCTGTTGACCTTTGTGGTGTGGCGTCGAGTCGGGTTTGACTGGGATCATCACTACAAGAAGACTACGTGCCAGTTAACCGACAAGATCCCTCGTAGGCCAAATATCAGAAGGCAGTGGTTGGCTGTAGTCCAGATGTATTTGTTGGCGATTTCGTGGTATCGAAACAATACCGAGATCGTGCCAGGTTACAAGTGGGGTTACTGAGCAAACGTAAGCGCGTGCAAGGTCACACTCAACGGAAAGAAGACTTAAGTACAGTTAGACAAACAAGTACAGTAAAACAATAACTTGTACAATTAGTTATAATTCTAATAGTTTCCATTACAACAAACGCTTTCTGTTGATAAAAGTAGGTCACTACACCTTGATACTGGATATCCGGCTTTTCAGGTAGCTTCAAAGACTTCATAGAAACGATCAATCAAACACTTTGTAACGACCGAACTACCAGTATTCGGGCTGAATGCAGGACTGACGAACCAAAAAGTGTTCGAATAGGTCAGACTACGATCTTCCGTATAGCACGCCAAACGTTTTTGAGACACTCGTATTAAATTATATCAAAACACAAATTCTGTGCTCAATATATACGGTTACAATTTAAGAAATAGAACAAATTATATCAACAATACAGAATGCCTCAAACGGTACAGTCTGTGCTATACAGTCAGAAGTTTCTCTAACGCAATGTAGTGTGCTAAACAAAAAAAGAAACAGTCAATACCAAAGGATTTGGTACCAGAGAATCAACAAATATATTCCCAACAAACGGGATCAAATATCTATCTGCAGGGATTCCAGAAATCCTCCCAAGCAGACAGTCAAAAGGTTAACAGTCACGCACTCAATCACGCCGTCACCTTGAGCTTCGTCAAACACGACCTCACTGTCAATAGTCCGGCAACATGCAATAAAAATTAGGTAACAAAAAGATAAGCCTTTGATCAAAATCACATAATAAAAGCTCAAACGAGACCCGAACAGAGGTTATATATATAACAGCGAGAAGAAACCAATAAATAAAAATACTGTCCAACAAAAAGGCTGTGGAGGGATTTTCATCGTTCTTTTCCGTTACAACTTCTTCGCAAATTTTGTTATGAAAAGTGAAAACAATACTGTTCTAAAACAAGTATTGTTGTTTTGGCCAATATATTTCGGTCCTAACAGGTTGTCCAGCGGCTCCATGCTATGCAAAGACTGAGTGGGCTGGACTTATCTTACTTAATCCTATGCACTTTACGAAGGATGTTACGATTGCTTATGTTTATGCTTATGCTTGTGGTCATTAACCATTCCTTCCATTACTTTCGAAGGCGTTACGGTCAATACGACTGATCTGTGTAAAGCTGAGTTTCTTCTACGTCCTCTTTCAAAATCTGAATTGAGAGTATTCTTTTTCTATTGTTACCAAAGTTCCTGAATACGTCATATCCTTGTAGCGTGGTGTCGAATCACGCTTGATTATGAACACTACTACAAGAATACTACGTGCCAGTAAACCAATAAAATTCCCGTAGGCCAATATCAGAAGACAGATGATGGATGTAGTCGAGATATATTTGCTGGCGATCTCTTGGTATCGAAAGAATACCGAGATCGTGCCAAAGGAGTACAAGTGGGATCGGCAGGAAAAAGCACGTGCGTAGAGCCACAAACCGCGCAGAAGTAATGGAGTCCAATGGAAGGCCAAAATGGCTGTCATTAGAACAGTTAAACAAACGAGCACAGTAAAACAATCACTGGTAGAATGGGTTATGATAATAATTGTTTTCATTGAACCAATCGCGTTCTGTTGACAAAAGTAGGTCACTACATCCTGATGTGTTAATTGCCTTGGTTCAATGGTCCAAGATTACCCTATGGATTTTGATGCATCCCCGGACTCGGGGCTTTAGTTCTCGCGAGAAAAATTCAGAAGTTATGTGGACTTTTCCCAGGGTTTCTGAACGTACTTTTTTTTCAAAAGTCTAGTTACTTTTTAGATGTGCTTGTCAAATATTCCATGTAACTGTCAATATTCAGAAAAATATTTTTTCATTACGTAATAAGAAGTGAGTAAGTAACTAGATACTGAGGAATAAAAACGGAAAGAGGTGGAAAATTACGAACAAATACCGGATTGAAAATAATGCAAATGACAACAAAATATTTTTTTCAGTTCTCTTCATAAGCCAACAAAACAACAGAATATTTGGCTGAGGAGACCCGAAGAATTCCTCAAAAAAGACTAAAATGCTCCGAAAATACTGGGAAACACCTCATCGAACCAACATTTAGTAGGAGTTTCCCAGAAACATCTCGGAAGTGAGGTCCAATGTCACATTTTTGATTGTCTGGATACCTATCCTGCTTACTACGTTTAGTAGTGTCCCAGAATTTTTCAGAAGTGCAAGGCCATCTGAAATGATATAAATACCCTAGATTTTCTGTACATAATCTAACTTTGGAGTAAAGTGTTCTTTCCATATTTCTCACCTTTTCTCTCGTATTGAGGTTGCCGTGTAAATTTAGTCTGGCGGGTTACTGGAAGAGTATAACAAACCGAACCAAGCGTTCATTTAGAAGATTTGTTATGTTCTTTCTATAAACATGTCTGGAAGAAGATTGATATGCTGTACAGAATATAAAAATTCTCTTTAAATTTTACTGATACCTAAACCTCTGTACTTAGTATAAAGTAAAGGCAGAGTATTCAATAAAATAGTGTATGCTGAAATAAAAAAAAAACAGTTTTTAGAGTGCATTTATCTTCTATTACAAACCGGTAACTTTCCATCAAAATTGATTTCCTTGTAAAACGTTCACAACTAAATATCAAAGTTCTAAATAACATTAAACACTTAAGAAGAATCATATTGTGCATAAATAAATTAACTGCACAAAGCAATTGAGAACTTGAAAATAGACAAACGTTTTTTTTCGAAATCATGGGACTAATTAATAAGTAATGGTAAATAAAATTAATCAGATCAAATAATTTCTGTATTTCCGATTCGAAACTTAAAAAATGATCATGAAAATCAAACAAACTTCCGCTTGCCAACCACAACATTCGAATCATTAAACCTACTTAAGTGTGCTAATAAATAAAAAAATGATTTGTTATGTTGTTGTGTAGTTTTGGATATACATAAACTACTGATTGGCTCAAATAAGTAGGGACTTCTGACATTCACTAAGGCTGCATCAGCACATTTACGATGAAAAGATTCAAATTCCTAATAATAATAGTCTTCCTGAAATTAGACGAACTAACTAGGTAGATAGAAATGTAAACGTGAAGTAAATTATCAGCTGAGATGTATATTAGTTAGTAGCAGTGTTGACTTATAGCTAACTAGTCTTATGAGAGTTTGTAATTTCTTCAAATACCACCAAACGCTATTTCTGAAATCGCAGAAATAAGCAAAAGATTTCGAGGTACAGAACATGAGTTGACACATGACTTCATTTAATCTGCATTGTATCTTATTGTGACAACGTGATAATTAGAAGCATTTGAATAATTTTGCGAACTAAGAATCCCAGAAGTAACGCAATTTAGGCCAGAAAGAACTAGGTGAGCACAAATGAACATATTGTATTTTGAATTCGAATTTAGGCAGGCCTCAAGTACAAAAGAATAATTAGTTCATACAAACACCACAGTTATTTAAAATAACCTAATGAAATATTAAATCACATAACTTGGTAGCTTCATTATTATGTATCATAAGTAATTTATTCTACACTTCTTTAAATGCAATACTCTCTGTTTTTAGGTAGTAAAAATTCAAGATGACTTTTGGCTATCACACATGAAACGTGAAATTTCTAAGTAACTTTTAAATTTTTAAGTAGTGTGATTTTTGATTTAATTAAACTATCCATCAATTTCATACACCATAATAATTTCTAATAGAATTGGATATGGAACGGGTGTATAGTATAGTTTGGTCTTTGGTATCTTGCCCATTCTAAGTAAATGAACTATTTCTGTCTACTGTAGATGGTTTGTTATCCCATAGAATACCGTTAAACAGGATTGGTACCTATTCAAAACCAAGCATCGACCAAGTATAACTCAATACATTTGGCGCTGGTCTTCATTTATCTTTGATAGCTGTATTAGATGTCCTTCAGTAAACAATGAAACAATCCTTCTGACAGATTCTAACTAATTTCATGGGAACAAACGCGGTCTGTCACAAAACATTTTCCAGAGTACATTTCACATAATCACTTCATTCGAATCAGTTAGACAGACCTTTGAGAAATAAATTAAAAATCTAAACGAAATCTATAAATGAATCTAATCATCGGACATTCTCAGAACTTTCTACATTTTATAATTTTGTGTAAAATGATTACTTTGAAGGATGATGATGGTAAAACATATCTCTATCGAAAAACATTCTGCAAATAATAAAGTATACAAATCTGTTGGGAAACTGATTATTCCAACCTTTTAAATGTAAGTATTTTTAATAAAGATCATGAGCTCATCAATGTTAGGTCACCACTGAAGACCTGGAAGCATTGGGCGGTCATTTCATCCTATTATGGGACTACTCAGCAGTGAGCATCCACGATTACGCACGCGAAACTCGAACACAGGACCTTTGATCTCACGCGCGAATGCTTAACCTTTAAACCACTGAGCCGGTATCTAACGGTGTTAATGTCTAAATTTAACCAATCCACGATATCGCTCGACCATTCTCCATTGTCTTCGGTGAGTAACTACCTCAAACCCGGTTCATTATCTCAGTTAAAACTCAGCAATCCCCACAACTATATACTGAAAAGTATTTTTCATAATAGGTCTTTAATCAAACCACACAGTTGACATCTTCAAACCAGTACTATCAAGTAACCTTTCCACAGCTTTGATTAAAATGTCTAATTATTATTAATCCTGTGTACTTATTGTTCTATCTTCACTAAGTCTATTGATATTTCATTTGCTTGAAAATTATCATTTTATTCATTCATGATTTTTACTTCCTCGATTGTCTGAACTTGTATGAAATTTCAAATCTTAAATTATTACGTAATCATTTTATGAATCGAGATCTAAATAATTATTATTTCACCCGTCTGAGTCTTATATCTGTTTTCGTTTCATCTTGAACTTATGTAAATTTAGCAAATCTTTTGTAGCTGTTACGCAATTCGTACATATATGGTTGTAAGCAGATGAAGAGAAATCGTGAAATGAAATAAACTCATTATTAATCCTCGGTTGTTGTTTTGACTTGACTCAAGTTCATGAAAGGAACAAATCGTATGGAATATTACACATGACTTTCCTAATTTTGCCTAAATTATGTTGTTGCATTATCTTATAGGAAATGAGGGATTGCCAACACTTTGTCGGTTTACCAGTAGATGTGCAGGCTCAAATATGTCACGATAATCTTAAATAAGTTAGTATAAAAACATACTGGTATCACAAATAAGTTTTGTCAGACGAAAGCGATAATGAGTGACAGGCGAGCTATCACTTGGTTGCTTTGACTTCAGTATGACTGACTCATTTAGCCCTTTAAGGTCTGCTGGGTCAAAATACGAAGATCGACGAAAATTGTTAACACTAAGATTGATCGATAAACACTCATAAGTCCTGTAGACTAGCCTAATGACATCAGATTAACCTCTGTGTGGACAGCTAACCGAGTTTGCCATTCGAGTTTAAAACAAAATTTTAAAAACTACCTAGGTTATTGTTTGTTTTTAAGCAGAGCTGGACAGTAGCTAGCAATGTAATCCAGCTTTAAGGGTTCGAATCTTCTCACTGTTGACTAATCATTTGCATTCTTAACAAACACGTTGAGAATTCGAAGAGAATGTTGATTATTTTTTCATACATAGTATAACATAAAAATGCTTCTTACATTATAATTGATTAATAAAATAAACTTAAAGAACATCACTCATTTACACGTGTCGAAAAAAGCTAACCATGATCACATTTAAGAGGGCAGTAAACTAGGTTTCTGCTACTTGATGTGTAATGATTTATATCAAAATAAAGAGAAGTATCTGGACGATCAATAAGTATTTATATGCTAAAGCAAACTTTCATATTAGAAAAAAGGCCTCTAATGGAGAGTACTTGATATGGGATGTATCTTCAGTGATTAATAATGTATTTAAAAAACAGTGTAGTTTACTAGAGGCTTTTGTGTAAATACTGTATATTCAAAGACTGTTCTTTAGTTCAAATAAATTAACATTGGAGTAATTTTCAAGCATTCATAGTCTTAAACAGAGGAAGAATACCAATTTGAGCGAAATATCATGAATTTGTTTAATTACGTCAGGTTTTCATCGCCTGTTTATAACACATAATATTTTTGACTCAAAGTTACAAATGAAGTGCAGCATTTGTAAAAATACGTTCTTCCCATTGTTAATATTACATGATGTATCTGACCACTCTATTGGGAAAACACGTTGGTGTTTGAAACGATATGTACTGGGTTCGAGTCTCAGCGTTGACATCAGCACCAGGGTGCAGGTACACCCAGCTGATGAGTTCTAAATGGTACAAATAAGGGGTCATGGATTCCGATAATAAGCACAATCCAAATCTACTAACAAGTAACAATTTTATAAGAATGAAACTAGCTGAAATTTTATGCAAACAGTGTTGTGAAGATCTAAATAAATTTACAAAAGACTGAACAAGATGTTTCTTATAAATATCATATTTCATATATATCATATTCGGAAGCAAGGTTCTGGAACATGAAATTAAGAAACGACAAAATATCATAAGGCTAAGATTAAGTAATTACTCAGTAAAATAACTAAATATAGGTAAATGTTAATTAAAACCAACATGAATTATGCTCAGTAAACAAAAAATAGAGTTATTTACTGTACTGGGATAAAATAAAATGGTGATGCAGTCAAATTAGAAAGACCATATAATGAAAAACGATATATTGTCAGGAGTTAGGAGAGACTGACGATTACCTACTTCTGAACATGTAGATCAGCCATCTAGGTATTTGGTATCGACAGCTTCAGAAGATTTCAAAAGACAGCTTCAAAAGACTAGAGCTTTGTTGTTAATAGTTAGATTGAAATGTCTCAAGGCATCTGTATGATGATATACAGCTAAAAATTTACTACTGGGAAACTTCATCCCTTCTGGGTGAAGACCATTTTGTAATTTTGCTTTCAACCTATCACAGATTGCAAGCACCTGAGAAAGCATAAACATAAGGATTCATTCATGTCACTTTTCAAATCATTGTTCTTGGTGTTTTCAGAGTAATAAACAGAACGGTGTATGTGATTTCTTCAGAAATATCTTCCGGGACAAACAAATATGTTTTATCGGACTACATACAAGTCTTAAGTAAACACAATAAAAAAGTTCAACTAAGAAGAGTACCTCCTTAATTTATTTTTTATTAATTTATCAGACTATCACCTCACATTGGATAGTCTAATCAAATGTTCCGCTAATTTCGGTAAATAAAGTGAAAGATGTCATTCTACTTAGTAAAAAGTGACCATTTATTTGTGATATTTTCCCTGTGTGAACAGTCTAATTGACAGTGACATACGTAAAATGAGAACGTACAAACTAAATAGCTTGCAAAGGTCCACAAAATATTTCAGGAAATCACGAATAATGATTTGAGCAGACCGATGCAAATCTGACATCTTTAGATGTGTTTAGTTTACTTAATTTAAACCCGCAGCATTCGATTATCAAATATGGTCAGAACTTGATAAATTTCAGTTCGTTAACAATTCGTTCTGTGGGTAAAGTGAAAATAACCCCGGTAGAGTATACTGAAAATCATAGGAAAATAAAAGCCGCATCTAAATAAGATGGGTGTATTGTATTTTCTTATATTTTACTCAACCATCTTATAACAAATAAGGTTAAATACTAAAACGTTGCGTAGTGAAGCACGTAACACAGAAGAGTGGAATATCTAAAATGCAGGATTAGAATATACCATAAGTTTAGATAGATTCAGAGTGATAGCTCTGTAGTATTGAAGGAAATAAACCCATAACATAATATGACAAAGAAACTACCTAAAAGACCATGTTAAAAATAGGTATATGGATTAGCAGTACATTGAATTCATTCTTACAAATAAACAATACCACTCCGACGATCTCAAGCAAGTAATAACTTAAGAGAAGTACCATTAACAGTTAGTGGTTGGAATTAGATTTATGTATATGTTATTTCATGACTAAACTGCACAAAATCTAGAACAATCTTCTTTCAATCCCCAAATCCATCGCCCGTAATAGGGCCAGAAATCATGACATATGTATTCACTGGTTTCTCTCACTAAAATCCTGTTTTGGTGTACACCTTCCAACTAAAACTCATCCGTGATTTTTCTACAGAAACTTATACTATGGATGTGGAGTCATAACCAAATACGTACTGTTTTCTCACTTCGCATGCGATTATGAACACGGTTACTTCAACTTACGTGTATTCATTAGATGACGACTTCTGATAAGTCAAAAATAAATCACCAGTTTATAGTTATCCATGATAGCCAGTCATCCGTCCAAAATTCTACTATAACTCCCTTGTTTGTTGGCAAAACTTTGTGCAGATTGTCTAATCTCTAATTTAAAGAACGAACCAAGTAGCTATGCAATCAATGAGAACTGTGATGTGAAGAAAACCCCTAGTTTTAGCTGGATTTAATGTGAAGAATCATAGAAGTCGGACCTCTATGTATCACATCAAGGTCCTTCAGATCTATTCCCTATTTAGAGTAGAAAGTATGAGCGTCAAAGCATGAGCGGCTAGTGTTCTGATTAAGATTGTGATAAAGCATTTAAGTGGTGATTAAATCGAACGGAGGTAATTTAAGGATAAGCCGTCATATTAAAAGGTACTACAATTCTTTGACCCACACGCCCCCTCCAAACATATCAAGCGGAAATTAGCTAGAAGGCGACAATTTTTAGTGCAAGTTGTAGGACGATATCTGTACATGCGATACCACACTCACGATCGGGACAGCACAACAAGATGTCTCATTAACTGAAACCCTCTCCCTTGACGTGACCCGACCCAAATGCTCACGATACTGAACGACAAATGTAGTTAACTCAGTCACGCATTTGCAATCCATTTGGCAGATCAATAAAACATGTACACTGACCCGCCACTAAAAATTAAAGTTGATGTATGGTAACGCCTTAGAAGACACTCAACATGCCCTAAAACAACAGGTATTAATAAGTGACTTTTCTTAGACTAAAAAAGATCGTCCTTACAAATTCTTACAATGTACTTGCTATAAGTAGCAATCGATGCCTTTGAAATAAAAACCATACGTTAAATAGGATACATATATTTAACTCTGTTTAAGGTAAATAACATCAATACTCTTGAGATTGAGACTTCTTGGCAGGTACATCAGATTTCTTCGGCAGAAGTGCATTTTGAATGTTAGGCAATACACCCCCTTGAGCAATAGTGACTTTACCCAGTAATGAATTCAACTCCTCGTCGTTACGAATAGCAAGCTGCAAATGTCTTGGAACGATTCGCGACTTCTTGTAGTCTCGAGCTGCATTTCCAGCCAGTTCAAGCACCTCCGCAGCCAGGTATTCCATTACAGCCGCAAGGTATACGGGCGCACCAGCACCAACACGTTCACTATAATTTCCCAAACGCAGTAGTCTGTGAACTCTCCCAACAGGGAACTGAAGACCAGCACGAACAGACCGTGACTTTTTACCAAGTTTATTACTTGACTTTGCACCTTTCCCTCGTCCAGACATTTTGAAGTCAAATCTGATGCCTTATGAAGAGCGCTTAAAAACGACTGCAATAAGCTTTGATAAGGAAAAACAAACGAGAAAGTTCATTAGAAAAGGTTGGTTCTATGGTGTTTTCTAGATTTTTCTGTATAAAAATAAAACGTTATTACTACATAACATTGAAAAATCTTTCATTTCACATACACATTTTTAGCTGCTCTTAATTTTTTGAATAATTCGTCTCAAGCATAAGACCAGACGATTTGATTTGAACAACAAATTTATGCTAGTCCTGACCTAGTATTCTATTTCTGGTAAAAAAAAGTTCATTGACACCAGTTGTTCATCCGTCAGTGAATATCGAATACAATCAGAAGGATGCAGTGAACATTAACCAGACGAAACATGGACAACTTATGTCAAATGACACATCGGTCTGCATCATAAGAGTCTCAATTGCAGTATTGGAAATAGTAACAAAGGAAATCATCATAGTTTATGTGGAAATAAATAACTTATTTAACAGGAATGGATTATCTTAATTAACTACCTCCATATGACAAGAGCGAGGTGGACGAAGTCGCTTGACAATGAAGACTCAGTGGATTTCGTCTGGGCCAACTTCCCCAAGAGATTCGATAGGGTGTTGGGGGGCAGACTTCTTTTCAAACCAAAGAAATTATCAATTGCTTGATCTCTTTTAATTAGGATCAATCGCGTTTAAGTAGGTCGTAGACATAAAGAATAAATTTCATGTTCCTCACGAAAACCAGTGCTTAGTGTAACACCATGAAGCTCTGTTTTAGGTTCTACACTTTTGTACCATATGTACATGTAATACATAGTATTGTTATGTTCCTCCTTGTTGTTTTATGCTGATGGAGTCAGAATTTAGTGAGAAGTAACATAGAATCCAGACTCATGTGCATTTCGGACAGGCTTAGACGTCCTAGTCAACTAGTCTAGAGCGTGGTTTATAACTACCAATGCGATTTTGTCTATATACATATTGAGAATACAAACATAAATAGTTACTTTATTGAGGAGGAATTAGTGCCCTTGTTTTATCTCACAGTGTCTTAAGGTGATAGTTGGCCATGACCTCAAAACCACATCCCACTGCTGTTCAATTGCCACTAATGTGTCCAAAACGCCATAGGGTCTAGGAAGGACATTCAACAAGATAGATACAAATATACTCACTAAGGTACACGTAACACTAATTCTTTATGGCTGCATCCAGTCTGGAAGCCTCCGTTTAAGAAGAAATCGGTTGTCTTGGAATGTGTGTAGATTTATGATCTGCTTCGATATTAGTACTGGTCTAATAATAAACCTAATCCTAAAATTGCAGAATTTCATAATGTAACTGCCTAATCTATAAGATCTCACATGGAAGTCACATCATTGTCTACACCGACTCATCCCGTCGCAACAATGATGAAAAACATATTTAGACTGGAGATAGAGCAATATATTTAATATGGATAAAAATAATGTTACATAAGAAAGACCACGCTTGCAAGGCCAATCCATGCCATACAATCATTTGAATTTTAATTAATTGAATTTGTTCTTCCCGCCTTCCCTGTCGTTGAGTTTTTCTCCACCTTAAATACTGAATATCTATTTCCCCGCTTGTCTCGTGTTCAGTTTTGAGGATTATGTGGTTGGGGTTAAATGCCACTACATATGCACGAAAGACCACTACTCGTATAATTCCAGAGTTCTGAGGTTTGTCATGTACAACCTGGTCCGAAAGGTTAGGTCTCTTTACTCTTTCCTACCACAGATATAGAGGTGGTTTGATTTTGATGTATAAAATGTTTAAGAATGACTTCGATTTGATATTATCTCCTCTTCTTCTTGCTATCGGTTCAGAGTAGCTCAGAGGATATATCAGGGGAGTTGTAGAGCCAAGAACAAATAAAATGCTATTGACATACAATTTTTTAAAGCCGAGTCATCAACTCCTGCAACCTACTACTCGAAGTGATGTCCTCATCCTCAACTGACTGATTCGATAGACCAGACACAGAAGCTTACTGGAAAGGAATTAACACAAGCCAGATGGCTTCTGTCCTCGGTGCACAAGCTGTGCCTGGATTCGATAATGCGGGAACGAAGATTAAGTGAATAGTTCATGCGGCAAGTGACCTTAATATTACTAAATGAAAATTCATGCGTAATCCGGTTATCTAAATCTCAAATGTAGTCAAGGTAGCATTTTTCATCGTATGCTAAGCTTTCGGCGTTTCCCCTCACTAGCAATCTCTGTTTAATTGAGCTCATACTGTGGTTAGGTCATCTAATTGATGGACTTTCAGAAGTCATTTATGGTGCATATTTAAAACCTTGACTGAAAAGTTAATCATGATATCCCACTCACCTAATGAAGCGCATCCCTCTAAGGATACACACTACCAAAGCAACAACCTATAAGGTCCATGGACAAGATGTTTAACCATATCAATCAGACGACGCAAAATCTAGTTGTCAGTGTACGCGTTACGTAAGGATAACGTGGATATGACCATATTAAATCAGATTTCTTGGCTTCTCATCCATTCAAATAAGTAGGGTTAGGCTTGAGAACGCACCATCTTATATCTTTCATGGAGAAAGTGACACAAAAGTGCGAGAATTTTGTGACAGATTCGTGTGTTGTTGAACCTGTAATCTAGGGAGGAGGCTTATCAATACAGTTTGCTCATAATACAATGCGAGACGGTGTTTGAAAAGATTTAACAGTGAGACTTGACAAACTCAAGAGCTACTTATAGATATGTAAGTCAAAGCGGTCCATCTGGGCTCGAAAGTTTCAGTGTATGGGGTCTGACTAGTAGCTTTTTAAGTGTTTGAGGTTAGTAAAAGAACTAGCACGTAGACCTTTCGTCCCGTACTGTATAGCAAGTATCTCACATGGTCTGGACGTTCCATGTACCTAAAAAATTGTTGCTCCGGTTATTAAAAGTGGCATCAGTCTCGTGATTTCCGAAGAATCTCGGCTTCATCCCGAAGTGTGATAATTCTTCTTTCGATTCCCAGGGCAGAGTTGAAGTGGTTTAATTTGTTTGGTCTGGTTTTTGTCATTTTTTAGAAATGCTTTTTTTCCATGGGACAGGGTTGTCGACATCATGCTCAACTCTTCTATTTTTGTGTGGTCTTTGGACTGATAATATCTCTAAAAGAGCTTCAGGCGGAGTTAGTTATACAGTCACTCTGAATATATTACTTTATGGCTATTTATACTTGCGAAGATTTCAAAAGCAATTTGTAGAATAACCCATAACAAATACTGTGGATAAGTCATCCAGGTCGTTTTATTAAATGCAAGTTAATTATGGGGTTTTCGACCGCACAACCTTATGACAAGTTGAAAGGGCTTCTACAGTTTAGACTGATATCAATGTAAGGTCTTCGCACGGGAAGCGAAACGAATTCGAATGCGTCGTTATAAAAACCATAGTAAAACATTAATCCACCTAACCACTCACTATCTTAATATTCTCACTAACACGTGTCCTGTCTGATTATTTACCAATCATCCTAAGCAGTGTATAAAAATTGTCTACATTGACCGATAATTTAGTATCACGTATATGAATCTCAGAACTAACAGGCATATCTTCGAAACTTTGTTAACAGTTTTAGAAACATAATACACACTTAAAAACTACTACGAAACAATTTTTCAGCCCGCTACTAAAAAATTCAACATAGTGCAAATTAGCTTGAGAAACATGATGTAACGCAGCCGAATATGTTAAATTAAAAATGGCGTACACTGAAACGTTGACCGCTAACTTTCAAACCATACCAGCAATAATTCTCTAAAATACCCTACATTACTGCATGATGAGTAGAAGAATATGCTATATGACACACTATGTACGCATAATCATTAGAGAGCAAATAGTGTGGTGATTCTCACATTTTCGCACTACGAGTTCACAGTGAAAAGTTTTGCCATCCATTGTGAACGTAGCCTATTCAGCAGTAGTCAGTACGTTACTGAGACCAATAAACATAACCTTACAATGTTAAGTGATGTGACACGATTCAATCCTAACTTAACTCACTCATTTCTAATTGATATCGTTTATCAGATTGTTCTTACCAATTTATCTGTTTTCTCATGTGTTTCTTCATAAATTTCTATCAAAGTTTTCCTTACTCTTCATTCTCGTCTTAGTTTTTAATATAACTAAGTAGAAAACATCGCAGTAGCGTAACTGATATGATGAGATGAAAAGGCAAAACTACATTATTTCACTCAGTGTGGTGTTTTCTCAACAGCGCTTCCGTTTTTTAGTTCGATGTGATGATTATTCGGAGCAATATTTGTATTATTTTAAAGCGTGATATTTTATTCGTTATAAAATTAATTTATTTGGGTGTGATCTCTATTCAAAATACTATATACTTGTGTTAAATTAACGTAAACTATGCTCAGCATGACATCCGGCAAATGATTTGCTATAACTCTGGGTATGTTTTACATGTGATTTTACTCTAATTAATAATCAACCTAAATGGATCGGTTATGGCCATCGTGTTTCGGGTTCAGTAAACATACACTTGTATTAGTCTTGGTGCTTTTGATTCATGTCGTGGAAATGACAGTTCGTTCTTCCAAGTATGAGAATAATCGACGCGGACATTTGATTGTAAGACACTGTTTCCTGAAACTTTACTTCCATAGGACTCGCTTATCCCCGAAATATGCAAGCCTCCAGATAAGCAGTCATTTGCGAAAACTATTGACTATACTACGTCCTCGGGGGCTACAAAGACGTGTGGAAAGCAAAACTGTACCGTAGAAATTTGTGCTGCAGAACTCAGTTGTGAAAACATATCTTAAAATGACGATGACGTAGATTCGGTTGGATAGGGCATGTCAGACTAACTTATTAGTTAGCCATAAAGGTTGGTGAGCTCTTAAAAGTCAAAAGTTACCTTTAGATGTAGCCTACATTAACTCCAGTAAGGCATTTGACAGAGTTGTCACAACCAGCTGTTTTATAAGTAATATTAGTATCGGATGAAATTTAATAATGTGGATAAAAGACTTACTAGTTGGGCGCAAACAAAGAGTACGAACAAACTCCAAGTTGTCTAGTTGGGAAACTGTACTTAGCGAAGTGATTTAAGGTAGAGTTTTGGGGCCAATGTTATTCCTCCTATCATCATCGGTCTTGCTATATGCTGATGATGTCAAGGTATAGAGAGCGATAAGAAGTAAGTGTTATAGCTTGGAACTTCAAAATGACTCGGAGAAATTATCTGAATAGTCTGAAATCTGGCAGTTGCCGACAAATACTTCCAAGTGTATTGTGATGCATATGGTCATCAAGGTACAGATACATACACGATGAACAACACTAAGCTACTTGTTGTCCAGACAAAAAATGACTTAGCAGTCATCGTTAGCCAAGACTTGAAGACTACTGCAAACTGCCGTGCAACAGCCGCCAGAGGTTTACGAATCCTACGGTCAATACGTAGGGCCATTAGTTTTGACTTTGTATACAGTGTTCGTGCGAGTTAAACTTGAGTACTGCATTCAAGCCGCTAGCCCCTGCTTAAAAAGGTCGGTGAATTTTTGGAAAAAATTCGGAGAACAGCAACTAAGCTGATTCCTGAAATCGCGAAGCTCTATATGATGCTCGACTGGCTAAGCTGAACCTATTCTCGTTGTCATATCGGAGAACTAGAAGTGACTTGATTACAGTTTTCAAACTGCCTAGTGATGAATTTGCACCTGACATGCCCTCGTTTTTTCTGTCTTCCAGAACAGAGAATTCACAAGGACACTCCAGGAACTTTCACAAACACAGAACAAATTACTTGCCAGCTGACTATTGACTTTTCCATCGGATCATCAACGAATGGAATTCATTACCTCCATCCACCTTTCAAATGAATGTTGGATCAACCGAAAAACCATGATTGCCGGGACTAACACAGGTCACCAAATCTCTTGTCCTTTCCAGAGTGAAACTGATTTAAAAACACTGATCTCGGAAGGGTTCATCAACCTACTAACTCTTTATGAAGAGAAAATTATAAGATAATTATGCTGTGCTGATGTTTATTAACAGAACGTAATCTTATTTCATAGTAATTATAAATCTGGTTTTTAGTAATCGAAAGAGGTGGAAAGTTTCTATCCTCATGAAAAGCGATTCCCGAGGTTGAACCTCTTCACATTCTCATAATACAGATGCAATTTCGATCAAAGCAGCAGGTGAACACTTTATATTCATAACCAGTCTTCCGAAATTCAGGCGCAGAATAGTAAAATAAAAATTAACTATTTCTAGTTGGAAGATCATCGTCCAAAAATATTTGGTGTTTGACCGCTTCCTGTCATCCGCTGTCTCTACGGTCTACGAGGTGGTGGTAATACGAATGTTTAACGTGTTGCATGTTTTTGTTGGGTTTGATGCTCATATCGATCTTCTTACTTAGTTTCCGTTTGCTGTGTGTATACCCAGTAATCTCATGTAGGTGTGAAATTTATTCATTATGGTAGTAAATAGCTATCTGTGTTAACCAACCACTAAGTTTTGGAGAGAACTGTTCTTATGTATGTCACTGTTTGGAAGATGCATGTGAAGCGACTTGGAACAGCGTTGGGTGTAAATTTGGACCTTGCAGTCCTGGTTATTTTGGTTTTCCCGCTTGTCAAAATGGTAATTACAGTTATGCAAATTTTACTTCATATCTAATTCAGCATGTCCTACTGGTACTTTTGGTCTAAATTGCTCACAGAATTGTAATTGTGAACCACAGAACCTTTGTAATCATATTAATGGGGTATGTATTAACGGGAATAAATGTGGCAAAGATTTCTACGGGGCTGCATGCACTAAAAGTAAGTACGTATTCTTGGTCTATTCGTGCTAGTTCGAACCAAAATGATTTTCCCTCCTAGGGTTTACAGTGATTGTGAGTACCTTCATATTTCATGGCCAGCTTTTAATAGCAGTTACTATATTGGGTCATCAAATATTGTTAAGTACACGTTAGTTTCTCTGTTATCCTATAAGATTGTAATTAGAGTTTTGTTCAGGTCTGAATCAACAAATCTTTCAGTATACCAATCAGTCAATGCAACGTCCGCTCATGAAAATAATTACACCATCAAATTTACTCATGACAATTCACTTATCCCTTTCGTGTTTTCCGTTAGGGCTGATTTTCTAGTCTCGATTGTAACTGATGAATACATCGTTGAAGGTGTTCCGAGCCCTGAATCATCCCCTCTGGAGATTAAATGCCCAGGTACGTTTTTCGTCCTAGGTTTTACTTTTCAGTCTTAACTTTAATTTTCAGTTAAGCATTTTGTTTTACAGTAACATTTGGAGTAAATTCGGTCTCAGTTTACGTCGCTAAAATGCCTAAACATTTAATCTACTTTTTATTTGCTGTACATTTAATGATATAAATACTTTTTAAAAAATATACCTGAAGCTGGTGTGTTAGCTATAACGTAGCAATTAAAAATGTAAACAGTTTATGTTTCTTGATAGTAGTATTTTTCACATGTGCACACACTTCATATTATGATCCACTTTATTTGTAAGAACTGGCAAGATTACCTGGTTACGTACAGTGAAGTGAGTTGTTCATACCTCAAGATTGTGTTCATACATAGGTAGTTCGAGTGCTTGACCATCGGTTTGCACGTATCATTCAAAGGATCTTGAAGACATGGAGTTATAGGATACCATGTCAAACAACTGGCAATGAAAAGTCCAATATAATAATTTCTTTCAGCCATTTTTCCATGAAATAGCACTATTCAGCTATGCAAATGTAGTTCAAGTGATATAAGTCCACAAAGTAGGGAGATATTGCTCATTTGTTATTTTAGAATCTGAACACTTGTTGATTAGTATTTTTTTAATCCTATCTGCGTGTTGCATTGTTGAAACATATACCCTCATATGCTTTCTGAAAATATCGTAAATGTTTTGCTGAGTTAGTAATCATTGAAGTCAGGTACAATATTCTAATTCAGGTCAGGTATATATCTCTTGTTTTTTTCAAAAAATAACTAGTCTTTATGTCGAAAGTCACTAAACATTTCTACTACACCTATGTCTTAATTTCGCTTAGGGTATACCACCAGATACAAGAGATCTAAAGAATCTCAAAAATATAAATTTATCATTTGAGTTTCTTTAACGTAAAATGATTGGAGGCATTTTAAAACTACTCGAATTTTAACTGACGTTAAAATGGTAGTTTGTCGAGATTAAAGTTTGGTGACACTTTTGATCAGGAGGCTAACTGCTCTGTCAACTAATTGCTTACATCACAAGATTTCTGTCCTCTTCAATTTTATGAGTATAAATCATGTTTTTAACTTCTTGTTCATTAACTCTACATTTTCTATTTTACAAAAATACCTGTACAACTGAGGGCTAAATAATATGCGCTGTATCAATAAGGAAATAAAAATTGTAGAGAGGTAGATTGGGGAGTACAGTCAAAGACAATTGGATGAATAAACCTAAGTGGACAAAAATATTGTACAACTAGAAACAGTTAAGTCACAAATGAACTGAAAAATACTTCTTTCACAACATTGCATCAGTTTACAAGTCTATTTATGACTGTACTGAGTTTTGTTGGGAGATGTAGATTTTCTAATTGAAGTTCAGAGGATACTCCTACTTATTAGTCTTAATCGTTGGTCGGCGTGGTTCAAAACCGAATGAACGTTTTTGTCTTTTGGGCTTGAGCTTTGATATTTGTATTCATTTTTTCCCTGCGTTTTTGTTTTCAAAGTGAACTGAACGTACTAGGAGTTGCTTACCATCATTGATGCTACTGTAATTACAACTATTTTAATCTTTATCTTGATAATTTTCCTTCAATGTTCTGGTACTGACTGTGACATCGTGCGCCTGTTCACACTTGGATCATACCCTGGGTTTTTAATACCTCACTGGTCGATATAATGTACGGGAAAATAAATGGAAATGTTGTCTTCGGACATTTTGTCAAGTTTTCTAAGTAATAAACTATTACTCTTTTGCAAAAGCATCATGTTGGACATATTACCAAACCACTCATGACCAAAGTAAAATTTATTTATTCACAAAAAGTTTCGTTAACAATAGACAAATCTAACAGTTGGTTAATATATCTGTTAGGTTTCTGCAGTTATGTCGCTAGAATACATGAATGTAATATGAGTGTTATTTGACGCTAGTTAAAATGATGTATCTGGGATCTTCAGATGATTTGGCTGTTTTGTTGCACTGATTTTTAAAACATTTGTAAATAATGAAACGTTTGGATGATTGATACGCTAGAAATGACTTAAAGAGTGAATAACCCTAAAAGATTCAGCCCATTTCTTTTGTTGTATAAACATATCGTATAACTACAAGGTATTTCGTGTCCCTACATCTTCTAAAGGAGATATAACCTGAGAAAAGACAATGGGCTTTCCTAATTTAAATAGGCAAACAAAAATATATTTAATGGATAATGTGTCGTAACGTGTCTTATTTTAGGAAGTCTAGAACAGAGGACCTGTTGCCCGAAGCCTTATAGGTTAGCGGTTTTGTTAAATACCATCTAGAATCGCAGCGTGATACTGGGTTTTATAAGAAATGAGGCATTATGATGCATATACAATATGAAGACAGTTTCTTTCAGATAGTTCATATGCTAGATTTTCCAGTAATTTTACCAACTGTTCGACCATAAGTCCTATTATGGCACATAACAACTAGCACTCATAATCTTTTTTCATCCCCTGCTTGTAAGCAAATCGCATCGATATTATTTGAAGATGCGTTTTTGACAAGTAAAGTTACAAATTTTGTTTATCTGAATATTTATTGGAGTACAGATGTGGAATAATGAGGCTATTATAACAAGACATTGCTTCTTACATAGTGGAACCTAAAATTGTCTAGGTTAGTCCAGATCTCGCTTGGGCCTGAACAAACTTTAATTAGAACTAGACTATATAACACTTTGGTACGATCGGCCTCCCTGATTGTATTTGGGTCTTCATGTTTTTGAATATAATACGCTTCATTGTTAACATATTTATAGTAATAACGTTATCTTACCACCATTTAAACAGTAGTGAGGTTCATCGTCATAACCATTACTTATCTGTAAAATTCATCTGTAAATATCAGTTTCCACAGTAGTGACATATTTCGCATATATCATGGAGGTCCAAAACTATAAAAATTATTTTACCGTGTTTATATACTATTTAACGTCTAATATCAACATTGTTCACTCAGTAAGCTCATTGGAGAGCAACTGTATTCCGTAACATATACGGTTATGGCTTATTTTGTAGATAATTTGTCTATAAATTTGAACGTATACATTAAATATAAGCAGTTGAGCAATAATTTCTGCATCTTTACCTTGTCCCACTGTTTAGCTCTTCCATATGTTTCCGTTATGCCGAATAACAACTCAGTGAATATTCGTTGGAATGATCCGCAGAACCCTTCAATTCAAAATGTTTTTATACATGCTACATTGATTGGAATCGGTGACTGCTTCAGTTTATCACCATCAGACTATCTGAATTACACTAAAACAGTGAATATTGGAGTCAAAGATATTCAATTGCAATTAGATTACTGGCGGCGTTATATTGTTACAGTTTATGGTTTGACATCTAGTGGTATTCCCACCAGTCCCTCAACTACTACTATTATGACTTCATTTGAGAGTGAGTTTTTCCAAAGATTCTGTTCTAATAAACTTATTCAGTTATGTTTGTAAAAAGATAATTGGCATTGGTAATCCAGCATGTTTACCGAGCCATCGTTACACCCGTTTATTAAGCCATATGACCAGATTACCAAAGCTTTTACTCTCACAATTGTGGTTATACGAGGTACTCAGTTTTTCTAGTTTAAGCTTTTATAATTAGCTAACTTTCTTTTCTAAATAACATCATAGTAAAATTGTAAGTGGTTTTTACTCACCTTTTTAAAATATTTCCAACAGACAGTTGAATCGCTTATTTATATTTAGTCGTTTTATTCCTGATCGGTAAAGAATACAATAATAATTTTTAAGTTAAAGAAGAGTGTGGATTTAGGACTACACAGAAATACTGTAAGAACAACTGTTTGACAGATACTCGTTGAAGTAAGAAACCTTATTCACCGAGAAATACCAGTTAAGTTTCAGAGTTTGCTTTTTATGTTGTCTTAACATTTATGTTGTATGTTCTATATATTCAGATCCGAGCGGTCCACCTATGAACTTACGTCAACTGTCTCAATCGAATCAATCTGTTAATGTGACGTGGGATAATCCTTTATGTAGTCAGCGAGGTGGACCACTAGAAATGTATTTAATTAATATTTCAACAGTATCGTCAGTTGTAACACCAACTACGTTAGCGAATTCAAAAAATATGCCACCTATTCAAATTAACAATCTTACACCTCAAATTGTATATACGTTACAAGTGGCTTATAAAAATCCGGTGGGTGTTGGACCTTCAAGTCAATTATTTATTTCTCTTAATCGATCGGGTATGTTTTTCAGAATTTCATGTTAAGTGAAATAAATTAGATTTTAGTTATACATCTAGACATGTTTTTATTTTTAAGTCACACAGTGTTCTGTAATTGTAACATTATTAAGGTTTACATGAGCTCGAGTGACCGTAAACAATTTTATTGTGTTCTATGTATTTCATCTTATCCTTCTTGGCTCTTACACATTGCAATACTCGAATGTTTTTGAGTAAATCAGTGGCTATGTTGTAATGCCATCCTAATTGACAGCGTCAAACAGTATTCATCAGTGCTACTCACTTTCTCCATTCTTATTCACTTTTGCAATATTCATGTTCGTAGTGGTGATTTTTATTTTTATTTGGCTTTGAAGATCCAACATCTCATCAATTCAGATTATGTAGTTCTGTTTGGTAAATATGTCGATAAAATGCCGTCTTCTGAATGGTTTGTGCCAATTTAAGCATATTCAGTGTGTATTACTTTAAGTATCCGTCTATCCACAAAAAAGCTAATGTACTGTGCAACAACTTTGGAAGGTTAATTACATACGTAGTTTATGAACCTTCGTAGAATAAAATAATTGAGGTGTGTATCACACATGTCTAATCATCGACTATCAAGACATTCTTGGCTGGTTAACATAAATGAGTAGTGCAGAAAAAAGTTGGTGTTTACTAGAGTTGAAGTCATTCATTTTTGGTCTGATTTGTGAAACAAAGACTATAGTAGAGATCTGGAGGGTAACCTCAATATACAGTTAGGGTTTTGAATGACAGCTCATAATCGATCTCAGTAGCGTAAATGAGTCCATTAGCTGTCTTTTAATTCTTCAGTTTTAACATTATTTGACACTTTTTATGCTTCAGTTTTACTCACTTTTTTCGATTTACATTTCATTCCGTTTTTCAGTCACTATTACTACCATTATTTAAAATTATTTAGTATTCTTATTATTATTCTAATATTAACATAATGATGTAATGTTTGATAACTTAAGCTAATGTACGTATGTGCCGGATCATTTATAGATAATGTTCAGCAGGTCATTAAATCCGTAATTAAAGTAATGTTATTCCGACGAATACTTTATTCAAGTTGTTTTTCCCACTCACATTTAATCAGATTTGTTTGGTTGTTTACGGAATCTCGAGAGTTTTATTATATGTGTATCTTCAGGCATCTCATAGTGAGTAAAAATATTAGCTGCCTAGCAGTTTTTAGAAAAAAAAACATCTCAAGTTTATCATGTGTTATCGAATTCCTTGTTGATCTGTTATACAGCAAATTATATTTTTTACTTGACGATTTAATTTCATTTTAAATTCTTTACAGAAAAATGTATAGAGTTGTTATGCAATACCACTTAAGTTCCCATAGCTGTTACCTTGACGTGGTGGTCGGGCTTGCCTATCGCGATAACTCAACTGAGCTGTACTGGCTGCAACACATATGGTTCAATTGGTTGTGGACGGAATAGACCGAATAAAACTGTTGAAGATTATGTGGAAAGTTCTTCCGTCAAACTGGCCAAAAATGCGCTTCAATGTTACCAAAGCAAAGTTTGCTCGAAAGACATTTTTGTCATAGTTTGCGTAAGACTTTAAATCGTAGGGCATTAGGACTCCTAAATCTTTTTCGACTCGGGATACTACTAGAGAGGAGTTTCCTAAGTTGTAACTGTAATCTGCGACGTGTCGCAGATAGACTACTTTACACTTTGAAGTGTTAAAGGTAAGTCCGTTGTCGTCTGCACAACTTTGAAGTCGAGTCAGATCCTCCTGAAGTGCCTGTATGTCCTCTTGGTTGCGTATCTCTCTCCAAAGTTTCACATCATCGGCAAAAAGCAATAAGTCTGACGTTACCTGTTAAGGATGATCATTTATATAAATCAGGAAGAGAAGAGGTCCTAGTACTGAGCCCTGGGGGACCCCACTAGGACATTCCATAGCGTGTGATAAATTGAAGTTGACCCTGACCATAAAATGTCGATTTGTCAGATATGAACTGAGCCAGTCAATTAAAGGTGGTTTGATACCCTATTGTTTGAGCTTATTGATAAGACATATGTGATTAACCCTATCAAAAGCTTTAGAGAAATCAGGGTAAATGATATCCACCTTCCCCTTGCGATCAAGGATGCTTGTTCATCTGTCCACCTTAGTCAGCAGGTTCGTCATACAGGAGTAACCCTTCCTGAAACCATGCTGCTAGGGTGAGAAGAAATTTAAGGACAGCAGATAGTCATGTATACTATCGTATGTCAGGGACTCCATGATCTTTGAAGGTATAGAGAGAAGAGCGACCGGTCGGTAACTTGAAGGTTCGCTGCGTCGACCTCCTTTGAAGATTGGTGTGATATGAGCCAGCTTCCAAATATCCGGTAGTTTGCCTCGACTTAGCGAGTGTGAGAACATCACGCTAAGCGGTGTTGCCAGGATTGAAGCTGTTTCCCTCAGTATAGCAGAGTGGACCATATCTGGACCAGGAGAAGTGTCTGTTCTGAGGTGCTGTAGTTTTCGGAGCACCAAGTCAGCGCTTAGTTTCACTACGGAAAGTCCTGTGCAGTTGCAGATAAAGCCGTCATCAGTATAGTTGATCTGGGTCGATTGAAATGTCTGGGAGTATTGCTCAGTCAAAAGGTTAGCGGCGTCGCTGTCGTTATCGGTCGGGCCGTTAGGACCTAGCAGTTGGGGAACTCCAGTTTTGTCTTGACGAAGAGAGGCTGCATAACGGAATAAGCTTTTCGGATTGGAGACAAATTTATCCATAAGCTTTATCTGGTAATGAAGCCTTCGTGCATATATTCCTTATATGTTTGTATTGCCTGTATGCTCCATTGTTGTCAGTTCGTTTGTATTCTGCCCAAGAATGCCTTTTGTGGCTTAATAAACGAGGAGTGCGGTTCTTGATGATTGTAGGTTGCTTGTGGCTTTTGGGGACCATTTGATGAACTGACTGCTTTGTACCACACACGAGCGTGTGCAGTAAGAAGTTCCAATGAGCATCCACATCAAGTTGAGGGTGAACATACCAATCCACCTGTTGTAGATAGTCCTGTAGAGCAGACACATTCAACCGTTTGAAATTCCAGCATCTGTTGTTGTTGGGATATCTTAGTTCAGTTTTGCATACAAAACTGAAGGCTATAACGGCGTGATCGCTTTCCCCCAGGGGAGCCAGAATTGAGAGGTTGTCGACTAGAAATTCCTTATTTGTAAAAACACAGTCTAAGCGCGACTGTGTCTGACTGTCCCTCCAACGAGTAGCCGACTTAACATTATCGTGTAGTCCCAAATCCTCAATAAGGTTGAAGAACCGAGCTTCGATTGAATTTTTACCTCCATTATACGTATGTTCCGAGAAGTTGACTCTAGGGAGGTTGAAGTCCCCTAGAATCAGGATATGAGTGAAACCGAGACGCGTAGAGCGGGATAGTCCTTCCAGCATACGACTGTCATACTCGATGTCGGCAGTGGGCTTCCTATATATGACTCCGACGAGGCACCTCGAAGTAGTGGACAATCTCACAGAGCACCATATAGATTCCTCAAGATTGTTAAACTCATGGTTGTGAACTTGGTGTACCTCCAAGTCAGATCGTATGTACAGAGCTGATCCACCCCTGCTTCCTGTTTTTCTGTCGTTGCGAAACAGAGACATCCCAGGTATTGCTAGCTCCTGGTCCGAAAACTGAGAAAATATCCAAGTTTCAGATATTCCTATCAGATGAACCTTATTAGCATTGCTAAGTTCACGTAGCTTATCCATTTTGTTTGGTAGACTCGTGACGTTCATGTATAAGCAGTTAATGCTTTCAATTTGAAACGCGTGAGCTTCTTCCTGTTTGTCTGTGAGAGCATTACGTGGATGGACAGGTAACCTACCTATATGAGGTTTGCCGGATTGGTAGGCCATGTTCTTTACACGTTTTTTTGTCATCAAGACAGTTCACAAGTGGAATGGTCAGCTCCAACTTGCATTTGTGCTTGATCCTGGCATCATGTGGCCTGTCCAGGTGCATATGAATCGCAGTCGGCAACCGACGTCTGTTGGCACGAAATGCTTCCAGAGTTGCAGCCGCCATATGGAAGGATGGGAAAGTTATCCTCATTAGTCGGGGTCTAGAATCATCGTCCTTCTTAGCTAGTCTCATCACATGTTGAGTCAGTATGCTTTTAAGCCTCGAGAACTGTTTGATGAATTTCCATTCCCTAATATCAGAGTTTGCTGGACTAGGGTCCGTGTTTTCCGGTACACCTTGCACAATGATATTTCTTCCGCGGATAAACTCGCAAGATTCTTTAGGGATGCTCCGGATGAGATTGCGCTCAGAATACGGTATGTCGGGCAGTATTCTTACGTTCTGATCGGATTTCAGTAAATGACTATCTAGCAGGACATCCTCTTCTTCTTTAGCATTCTTAAGTGTTACACGAAGTAGCCCCGGGTGATTTTGATGCTTAGATTCCTTTCCCAGAGTGAGCCGTGTGACAGTCGAAGGCTCCATTCTAGGAAGTCCAAGCTTCTTGTTCAATTCGCTCCAGAGTATCCTGTCATTTTTGTCCTGCAAACTGAGAGTAAGGTCAGGGTTTTCTTTGAGATTCATGATTATGAGAGAGTCATCACGAAACGTTATTGTTTTCCCAGGTTTTCCGGTGCGTTCAGGTTGAAAATCTTGTTGTTTGGAGGTCATAGCACGCTTTCGAATCCTAGGCTTTTTGATGACCGGACGGACATTCTTGGGGGTAGACTGTGCGATCAAACCACCAGCTGATTTCCGTACAACACTTGGGATGTTCAGCTTAGACGGTGACTCCTGGTCCTTTTTAGCTCTGTTAACGTGGGTCCAATCACCTGCAGAGTTCTCGGGAGCCACTGTTTCGTTTAGAGACCCTAGGCTGGGGGACCCGAATTTACTGAGGGAGTCTATTACCGTTGACGTAATGATGGTGCTGAGTTTCAACATGTCATCATTAGTGCTAATGCGTGTTCCATCGATGGTAGACCTATCGACATCCCTATTCTTGTTTTCGTTGCGCGCCCTTGTTCGTCTACCTGTTTTATGACTCTTTTTCTAAGTTTGCTGACAACGTATTCCGCAGACCTGTCAATAGGACAATGATGTTACTCAGCAAAACTACAGCATCCGTGCTGCACCTAACACATACCCACTTATGATCCGACTTGCTGAGTTTGTTGTAAGCAGTTGCTGCGAGATCTGTGCACGCTTCATGGAAGCAACCTTTGCAGTTGTCGCACTGCATGCCAGATGTAACAGCGAAACCGCATCCAGGTCGTTTGCATGAATTTTTCATGACTGTATTGACGTAAACTGTATTATAGACGCTAGCAAAAGCCTACGACTGTTAAAAATACACTAAAAAGCACACTAAAAAACGGGCAAAAATGGATAAAAACGGATGAGATAAACTGAACTAGCCTTTACGTGAAAAACTGAAAAAAAAACTGAGTAGTAAGCTGAGGCAAAACCACAGTTAACTGTTAAATTTGGCGAAACTCAAAAAAAGTAATCTACCGAACTTATAGCTCAGAATAGATTATTTAGATCAGAAATGGTACCTTTGTTGCGTAAGAACACAACAAAAGTTTGGGAAACGCGAATCACTTTAGGACTAAACTTCCCGTTCCTTTAGGTCTTAAATACCGGGTAGGTCAGTTGGAGAGCGACAAGACTAAATGCAGCAACTTAAGGCTTGGGGGCGAAGTCGAGCTGTTGAGGGTTGTGAAATCAGTAAGGAATATATTTTAGTAACAACTAGAAAAGCAGCCAGTCAACCGAGAACATGATATCCACTTTGAGGTACCTTGGTATGATATCCAAACGGCTATGGAAACGTCAGTGACATATGCTAGTAACTTAAACCAAAAGGTTAGGAAAAATCAGTGAGTTTCGGCGGCGTCTGCAGAGCTGATAGCTGCTCAGAAACTCACCCCGTATGGGTTCGAACGATAAGGTACGGAGGCAGCTTAAATGTAGGTTGGTCAGAAACCTACGTAATGATCGTGAGCAATGGTGGGTAGCGAAAAAAGAGATGGAAAAGGCAGCAGCGATAGGTAACAGTAGACAACTGTTCAGACTTATCAAGGAAACGGGTATTAAAAATTCAGTTATTAGCGAAACTCTCGGAAAATGATGAGACTATTATTCATTCTTAATCCAGGAGATTAGACCGATGGGCAGAACACTTTAGGAAACAGTCTAACTGGCCTTCAGCCACACTTTATTTGCCCACTATCTTCAAGCAACCTGAATGGGAAACTGATGTACGTTCTCCAACTCTTGGTCAGGTTGAAAAGGTCGTCAGTAATCTAATGCGAGTAAAAGTAGCAGGGCCTGATGAACTAACCACTGAGATTTTAAGGAAGGTGATCTACTTTTAGCAGTTAGATTAATTTAAATCTAAGCTAAGATTCGGAAACTGGACGTAGTACCATTTGACTGGTCTCGATCGCTGACCGTCCCAATTTATAAGAAAGGACAAAAATCCTCTTGCTACAATCACAGAGTAATCAGTTTAACTAATACAGTGTCTAAAATACTAGCCTCAATAATGCTTTGGAGTGTAACTAGAGCTTGTGAAGAGCAAACCCGATAAAGGAGACTGGTTTCAGACCTGGACGTGGATGTATAGACTAAATATTCACCCTACGACAAAGTATAGAACATAGACATACTTTTCGACATCCAACTATAGTTGTATTTCTTGACCTTGAGACTGCGTTTGACTACGTTAATCGTGAGGCTCTGTGGCAGTGTCTGTCATTGAAAGGCATGCCAAGGAAGTACAGTAACCTTGTTTAACCACTCTAGGGGGACGCGACTTGTTGAGTCAGAGGTTATGGCAAACTTTAACCGGAATTGGTTACTCGCAGTGGTGTTCGTCAAAGTTGTATGCTTTCTCCATTTTTGTTTAACTCTGTCATAGACATACTTTTAGAGATAACACTTTCATCGTCTGACGTCTCAGGGTATGTTCCTCCACCAGGAGATACACTTGCTGACTTAAAGTACGCAACTGATGTATTTCTGTTTAGTGAAGACTCAGTCAAAACTCAGTCGTCTGACTACCTTAAGCAACACTGCATGCATGTTTTGAATGCAGCTTCCTCCAAATGCAAATTGTTACTTCAGGACTGATAGAGAGTAAAGTAGTTGAACCGACTGACTGCTTCACTTATCTTGGAAGTCCCATCAGTACTGATGATCTGGTGTCTGACGAAACCTCGGCACGGATTCAGAAGGCTCAATTGGTCTTTCCCAACTAAAGTCACTTGTAGTGTAAGCGAGATATCCGTCTTTTAAACAGAGGGCGAGTTTACTGCTCAGCGGTTCGCTCCGTTCTGCTTTATAGATGTGAAACATGGTAATTAATAATAGAGGATATTCATAGGTTACTGGCACTCGTTCATAGATGTCTACAAAGGATTGCTCGTGTATTTTGGGACTACGAAGCAAGCAATGGCCGGGTTAGGAATAGAGCAATAGGCAAAGACGGGGAATCGATTAATGAAGTATTAAGTCTTCATAAACTGAGGTAGTTGGAACGTGTGATATGCATGCCCAGTCACCGCTTACTTTGACGGACGATGTTTTCCGGTGCGAGAGTAGACTGGAGGATAGCCGGGGGTGGCTAAATGAAAGCGTGGCACGAGTCCACGACGCATTATAGACTACTATTTATAAAAAACTTCGCGATATACTGACCTCATTAAGAAACAATGGAGGAACAAATAAGGAATGAACCACGGAATATAAATTCTCCATTTGATTTCGTATTCTGTACTTAGGCTAATCCTGTTTAAGCAACGGCGGTAATAAACTTCAAATACGAATTAAGTTCGAAGAACGTTTTTCAGACATTCCTTTATTCAGACGGGCGATGAAAGATGTGAAACGGAAAAGGGAAACGTGCCTACTCAATTCCATTAAAATATGAGTTAATACATACGAGTATGAAAGATTTAAGCAAGTATATATAGACATATATACAACCATACACACATCTCACGGTCACATTTGTAAATGAAAAATGAGTGGGAAGATCGGAATAGATTCATCTATCCAAAAGTTAGCATGAATTATGCAAGCATGTAACGATACTAACTGCTACAAACTATGTATACCACTGTATAGCTTAAGCAAATGACATAGTCGAAAGGAAAATTCTATTCCTTCAATTGTCTCTAATTCTTTAATGACACAATGGGTTTCTTTATTTGACCTTTCGGATACTAAAATGAATGGCACAACACAAATATCAACTGGACGAACCCAGGCAGACAGCGGTGGATGACCTTCAGAACAGGGTGTATGTAATTGATAATGATCCGGTGTTTTTGACTGCTATCTGAATTTTTGAACGATTGCAAAGAGCATATTCTTCACATTCATCTATATTAGCAAGATGTGTTACTAATGCGAATAACATTGCAACTTTGTTTTCTCGACCTCGGTTAAGTATTTGAAGAGTGTAATACTAATATGAATAAAAACCAGTTTAAACGCGTCTTATTTTGATATCAAATATCCAACCATATATTAATGTATTATCATGGATTCTCAGAATCTTCATAAATTGGGATTTGTCCATTTGTCGAGTTTTTGGCTTCATTTTGATGAGATTTTTTCACACTTCCTGCTCCATGTCATAAGTATTAATTTGGACAGTAAATAGTGACTTCCAGACATACTAGACGATTTTAACTTTGATTTTTTAAAGTACTTGGCTGTTAACTAGACGCAGATTCTACTTAGTGTTATAATCCAATTTGACTATGTGATCACAGTTTGCTCTTAACTGGATGACTCATTAATACTAATACTATACTGCATAGGAATATAAGAATAAGAATATTGGAAATGGGTTTTACGCAAGTCACTTGATTATGTGTTTCACACATCATAATGAAGTGCATAACAGATAGTTAATAGGTTGAGAATCAATTGAAAAAAATGAGATAACACCTTATTAATCAGTGACGAAGAAATCAGTCCACTGTTCATCACTATAGTATAGGTAGCCTGGTTGTATCGTCAATCTGCACACTTGAGATGTGTCTCTAAGCTGAATATACGAATCTCGACTCATAAAATGAACTAAATTAAAGATTTTAGACCTTAGAAATTCACATAGTTATGTATCTGCGTTAGAATAAATTATATTTGTAGTTAGGTTGTACTCGACTTTTGTTCACTGGATCTGTGTTCAACACAGACACATACTTTCAATTTTGACTGATAGGTGCGTTATCATTGTCCTCATACAATAGGTGTGGCATATAGTCTAGAGCTTAGACACTAATGTGGCTTCTGAGTCTCACTCACTGCTCTGCTATAAATGTAAGCTCACTACTTCCTCTTTATAATACAAGTTTCTTCCTGTATGAAATAAAAAAAATTGACATAAAATTGTTTTTTTAGTGTACTATGGTTAAATACTCATTTTTTTGTTGACTTTAAGAAAATACCTATTTATTTTTATTACTTAACACTAGGGTGTGGTACCCGTGAGGTAGTGTTCTTTTCTTTTATGTAAAATAAGGGAGTTGAATGTGTGTATTTAATCCATATAGACCATATATCCCCTTTCATGATGATCCTTTTTTTTATTTCAGAAAATTTCATCATTGGCTTCGTCTTCTCTTATTTTATCAGAATTGGAAATTTTAAACTTTAATTGTTTTCTTCCAGTCCCTTTGTGATGTAGTTGTTAAAGTATTTTCTAGCACCATCCCATTACAAGCCAACTAACTTGGTTGTACATATTTGTGTGTAATGTAGTTACTAATTATATTCATATATATACACAGGATTCGAATGTAGATAATGATAAACTTGCTTACAGTGGTCTTCAATATTCTTACTATATATATATATATATATATATATATATATATATATATATATATATATATATATATATATATATATATATATATATACAAAAGTTGTAAGGAAAGTTATGCATCGTTATTTGTACCATACAGAGGAACCTGGTATCATCGAACTTGAATAAAGTATTCTGTAGCTCATACGGAGATCGTTTCATAATTGCAAAGAAAAGTTATATTTGATCTATACTGGGTGTTTTGAACGCTCTACAGTCTGGGTTTGCAGAATAACATGAGTTCATCATATTTCAAAGTTTCTTATCAGTTTCAAATGGTTTAAACTTTAGTATTATCATTATAAAAAATTTCTCGCTTTACGCTAAATTTATCAAGGAATAAGGATATGTGTAAGTTCTACAGTTAGTCTAAATAAATTACTTTATAGCCATTTATAGTTATAATTCCTGGTTGATTACTTAATTCGTGGATGCGAGGATTTCAAAAGTAATTTGTAGAATGATTGTAGTCTTGTAAAATAATTAGTTTTCCTCCTTACATGGTATACTCCTAATGTGCAACACTTAATGTTTCAAAGATTCTTTGATTTCTTCTAGTTATAATAATGCGTCACTGTAAAGTGCCCCTAAAATTTTTACTACATACTGATCGAGTTCACGGAAATGCTTGCTTCAGACTACTGCCTGCCTGTACCATTGAATCAAATTGATTCTGTGTTTGAAAAGTATTAAAGGGTTTTAAGGGATTGTTGAAGCGTTTGGTAAGCAAGTGAAGGAAGTAAAAAGATTAGAATGTTATATCACTCTGCTTCAAACTCTTGATGGAATCACCAAGACCGAGAGAAGTGACGCGCGATACCTCAAAACTCAGGTAGACTAGGTCGATATTTATTCTGAATAAGTAGGAAAAACAACAAAGATATTCCGGTAGTTACTATAAGATAAAGTAATAGCCTTTGACTATGGAGTTTCCTGTTAGAAGATCCACTAAACACAGTAAACTCAATATTACTCAAATTAACTGACAACAACATTGATCGGTAGATGATCTCAACTAATATGAGTTTATTTACTCTGAAAAACCAATCTCGAAAGTAGACTAAATTAGTATTTTAACATTTATTTTAAGACGCTCATTTTCTTATTTTTGACAGTTTCAAATCAACCAACTTCATTAAGTGTACAATATTGTGGTATGAATTCATGTCGGTTAACATGGCTTCCACCGAAAGAAGGTTATGAATGGGGTACATTAATTGAATATCGTGTCTTCTATTGGAAACAGGTGACACCAAATTTAGTTATTAATATCACAGTACAAGCAAATGTTCAAGACTGTTTATTATCACAGTTGGAGAGTGGGACTATCTATTATGCAAAAGTAAGTTATCTACTGTTAAACTTATATTGTAGTCTCACTGTGTAAATAACGTTGTAATTAGTTGATATTTATTCAGTTCACATTCATATCATAAGTGAAGGTTCTGTTCTTGTGTAAATAAGGCATATAATGTCTCTATTTTCGGCTGCAATTAAACGCAACTCGATTTCGTAAACGTGGCAGTCAGCTTAGCGACCAATCAGAATGAAGCGGGAATTATTGTATCCGCCATCTTTGTAAGCAATAGCGGTCGGCTTTCCTCTTTCTGCTTTTTCAGCTATTTCTTTTGAGTAGCTACATAATTTAATGTTTCAGTGTGCTAAAATGTGGCAGTTAGTGTAATATTCTAAATGTTGGCGCAAATTTTCTTTGATTCAGCATTGTTTTCTGGGTTTTTATGCTGCTACTCAAATCAATGTATTTCTTCAGGCAAGCTGGCTAGTCTTATGTTATAAAATGTTAATCCGCCTCGTTTTGAGTATTATTTTTTCAGAGAAAAATTCACATCATAATCTAGTTATTTAATTAAAAAATAAATTATAACATGACAAATTCTGTTATTACATGAAAGTGAACATGACCGTTATTACGGTTTACGTGGAAACGTTGCGTATAAATCCACCCCTATTTCCTATATCTGAATTTCAAGGTTGATACGGACTATACTAACTACTACATATTTTCTTGGTAATACTTTACATTTAAATAAACTTCGAGTTATGTACAAATCTGCAATATTTCTAGTGCAAATTTATAATAAGACATTTAGTAAACATACATTTTTGTATCAGGGGGGAGGGTGGCGTTGTGACACAGTTAATCATCAGACTTAAGTATGTAACTTATGTATGTAACCTTAACTAATTAAGCCGCACCCCTATATTGTTTCATTAATAATAGTTAGTCATTTTTGACTAATTCAACTTTCCTTTTTTATCTCATTATGTATAATATTGTTTTGTGATTGACCTAATTCTTTGAAATTGCTTTCACTTTTTTTTTATAAAAAATAAACTTAACGCATGTAACGCTTAGGTTCAAAGTGTATTTACCTATGGTTCTGCGAGCTCAGAGATTATAACATTTAATACATTAACTCAGTTCAGTGTTCAATTAGTCAATCGCTCATATTCAGAAATTATGATTCAGTGGAATTTCAATCAAATAGCATCAATGTTTACTGTACGTTTTGTTTTGCCTTTTTTAAATAGAAGTTTTTGTAATGTTTTTATGAAACGTAGATATATTACTTAAATTATGATCATGATAAATATTTCAAGTGCTTCTCGTACACAAGCGTTGATTGATATGAATAAAGCATTGTATAGATTATATAACAAAATAACATGGTCTGATGTTAGTGATTTCTGTCAATTTTAACCGCGTGGTTAAACTACCTATATGTAGGAGGAAGAAAAATACTGTATATAATGTCTTATTGTTAAAAGTAAAAAATAGCTTTAAAACTCGTGGCCTAACAAAGATATGCCGGCGATAACTTTGGCTGGATTAATAGTCTACTTATACAAAGAATAATTTTAATTTATTAAGTTGTTCATGCATGTTGGAAGTACTTTTTCTATGTATTATCACTAGTTTACATCAATAAGGGGGTTACTTAAAACAATGAAGTACACATCCACCACTCTTTCTGGAGTTCGAACCTTTAACCTTAACATTTCCTGACAAGTGTGATATTTTCAAATGATTAAATCAGAAGCGATTAACAGTGTTACATAATATTGAAGTTATTTTGACTACCCTCTGTTTTTTTACCTGTTTCTTTTGTAATAATAAAACTCACCTAGGGAAGTTGGTAATAACAAAATTTTTAAGCTGGTCTGTCTTGTAAGCTATCTATTATTTTAATTGTATTGGTTGTGTCGTGGTTATTGTCTTAATGATTAATTATACCCCTAGTTAAATTTAATTACAACTCCAATTAATATTCGAAAAAATGAACCTGGTCTAAGCTATATCTGTTTTTAATTTATAGTATTTTATAATTTACAGTTTTCCCTCGTTTACCATTTAGTAATTGCATTTTAATCATTTATATCAATGTAACCATAGTGATTTTGTTGCCATTAGTGATAATTACAGTGAACAGTTAATTACAGTTTATTTTAGTCTCGTTATTTGTAAAAAAAGAATAAAACTAACTGTTATTTGACCTTGGATTGTATAATACTTTCGTACTGTTTGACTCTAAAGTAGTTATACACTATTATTTCTTTTTTTACGACATTAACTATGAGGAATATTAAACTAAAATTTATTAAGTCTTAATAAATAATCTAATGATATCAAGGAACTTATTTTAGTGAGTCATATTTTGGATGTAACCTTCAAATATTTGTGTAACTCATCAATATGCATACATATATGTACACAATTCATCTTGCATACATATAAATGGGTGGAATCTATATTTAAACATTCGATTGTATTAAATCTCATCTCTTTCATTGAATGATTGAATCCGAGTGTTATTATTTAAATGAATAATATGAATGAACTTTCTATAGTTTTCTTTTTATTTACAAATATGTATTGGAAACAAAATGTCTGTTTTATTGTTTGCTGACTTGTTTATTGAAATATATATATATTATTTTATTGAGGATGAGAATTGGCATATTTTAATTAATTATAAATGAAATGCGATTTTATAATAAAAACATACGGTATTGATAATAAGCGTGTATTTAAAACAAAAAATAAACGGATTCTATAAAAATAGGCTGAAAAAATTATGGATTTGTGTTTGTGAATCAATATTGATTGGCTATATCATGTTTAGAGATTTATTAAACTTGTAGATCATTAACGTTGATGATTTTTGTCGAATGAGTTGGAGGGGGGGGCTAATCAAGTTAGACGAGAATGGTATGACCAATAGCTAACTTCGAAGTTACACCTCGCAGTCAACCCTAACGTGGTTTATTCCTTAGTCATATCAAGGTATTGTTGCGGCTTTAAAGACAGTATAACACGAAAGGACGTTATTACAGTATGTACGAGCGAAAGTGTGATCACCATCACGTGGGCCAATCCATGGCATACGATTAACTGATGCGCTTTGGTTGTCCTTGATCTTGACAGGAATGGATGATCTGTTCAATATTCATTGACCCAACTGCCGGGTGATTTGGCTAGGGCTCGGTACCATTCCACTGGCCCTACAAACTTAATTAATGTCTGTATTGGTTGAATTAGCTATTTGGTTAAAATCTCTGTATTTTTTATATTTGTTGATTTGATTTTAAAAAAGCATTGAATTTAACTGGATGATTGATTGAGATAGTGAAAACCTGAGTTTTTGGAGACTATTGTACCACCGGCATCAGGGGATTGAACATCGAAAGCTGACTGCTAGACAGTTGTCGAATTCACTTAACTCATTGTGTTTTAGTTTTTTGTGATTAATTGCAGGGGATTGTCGGAATGTTCTCAACCAAGGTTTTCTTTTTATTAATAAAACATCTACAATCCAAGCGAAATCAATCCTTTCTCAAAGATATGGGCTTACTGAACCAGGCAATGTTATCATCAGAGGTACTCAAGTCACAGCTGACAACTTGTTGATGAAATGATTCATCATATTTTTCTGTCATTAGATCGTAACTAGTGAATGTTATGCAAAGTTCACAAATCTCATAAAGCAAATATCTCATCAAAGAGAATCTTTGTTTTCAATAGACTATACAACCGTATTCATGTGAAATAGTTGCTTTGTCTACATGTTTATATGTATGTTTTTGTATATAATGAGTAGAATTTGTTGAGTTCGGTTCATAGTAGCGGATACAACTGATTTACAAATGAAGTCATCTGACAGTTGAAAAAAATATAGGAGACTTAAGGTCAAAGATATAAGTATGTGGTGAATGTTTATGATGAATAACATTTAAGGTTAATAATAATGATAGAGAGGAACGGAAATAGCTAAGTTTGGTGAAATATGTTCGAATAAAATGCATCATAAGGAAAAAATCACAGATCATTTTAAGGTGATTCAGGACTCAAAAAAAATGTGTTAAACAGTAACTAAATGGAAGAATATAAAAAGAAAGCTTAAAAAAAACTAATGCTCATGATAATATAGATGATTGTAAAAACTTCCATAGAATAGATGGATTGTGGCCAACAGTAAAATCAAGTACTCATGTTTAGTCCATTATGAAGCCCACCAACTCTATGTACTTTCATTTCAGTGTTAATGTTCCCACCAGCACTGGAACCCAGTACCCTTCGCCACAAACATTAACGTGTTATCCTTTAAACTGTGGAGTTTAATCAGCTACTCACTTGTTCAAGGGGAGTGATGTGCGTACCATTTTTGTGAGATTTTGAATTATTTTTTTGTTGATATTTAGGACTGATTTTTAGTCAGTCTTTATTGACGAATGCGCATCCTTTACGGATAGTATATAAGCTGTTTCTGGATGCATAGATTTGCTTATAGTAGATTATCTAATGATTCTAAAATATAAAGTCGATTTATGTGTTACACTTTTCAACTAATTAGATTTGATTTTATAGATAATATGAAATAATGATGAAACTGATGTTACGTGGTTGATAACCAACTACATGTTACAGAATAGATTTTATAATTCTGCGTTGCCCCGTAATGATCCATGCTAGGCATTTGGCCTTTAATGCACGGGGAAATATATATATATATACCTTATTTAAAGTATTTTATTTAAGTGAGGGTATAACACCCGTCCGATTACAACCTAGTTTAAAATAGCTATTTGATTTATATGCATCGTGATAAAAAATATCTTCAGATAGGATTGCGTAATACCATATATTTTAAACATATTCTTATGTTTATCTAACGACCACATTCAAAATGATTTCTCGGAGCTTCTAGTGGGGGGTTGTAATCTATGGAGTAAACCAGCTCGGCAAGTGAGCTACATTTACCCAACAAATTTTATTAATGAATAAGTATTGTGGGATATTGCTAACTGACTGAGGCTGCGGAGTTTGGGACAGTAGGTATCAACTTATTGATTGAGTGGTGTAGTGTTCCCCACAGAATCTAGATGATACTATTAAGTTAGTTCAACCTAAGGCAAATCAGCTATCTAGTACTTCTTGGTTTTCAGAGTTTCTTCAGTCGCTGACATCTTATAACAAGAATCACTACCAAACATGATAGTACTATTTTATAAAATGTGATAACATATTTTGTTCACCCTTTTTTGGTTACCTTTTTCTTTCTAACTACACATTATGGAAACGTTAAGTAAGCTACTCAGTAAAAATTGGACCTGAATTTTTCTAAATTGATTTTGACTACATCTGTGGAGTGTATGTAGATGATACTGTTACATATAGGACTATTCCTGATAATAATTCATATGATTGTATTCAGTTTTATTTTACAATCACAATGATTATTTGTCTATATTGTATATTATTTACTCTATAATGTTTGTTAACCAATTAAGTGATTACTTAACTCCGTAAATTTTGTTTAAATATGTAATCAAAGTACATTTTCTTTAATGATGATTACACAGTATAGGAGCTGATTGATGCTTGTATTATTTTGCCGTTGTGACTAGCTACTAATAAAGATAGGATTTCCTTCTATTCACTCCGGTGCAATTTACTTAATACGAGTGTTTTTGCGTGTGTACATGTAGTGGCTTTGCTTCGTTAATCGATCACCTCGATAACCGTTACAATATAAATCTCAACAGTGTTTCAAATCAAAAGGCAATGAGAAGTGGCAACTACAGTTTATTAGCGGATAGCGTAGATCACAAAGCTGCAAGCACATCAAGCGAACTTAAAGCGGAGAAGCGAATAAGTATATGCGACCAATTACATAGGTAAATTTATAATCAAATCACATAAGGGCACAGCAAGGAAAAGCAAAAGCTAATGATAGGATTTGAATAAATACATATATAGGGAAGAGGATGAATCATCGAGTGATGATATTTAAGCGATCAACATTTTTAGCTAGAGCCTGTCATGTGATCTAGTGATCATAACGGTACAAAGAAATATGCGATCTGTTACTGTTCAATTAACATTATCTGTTAAGTAGTTGAATAAAAGTGCTTAACCAAAATTGACCGTAATCGAAATTGGTTGTAGGATAGTTTCTATATGTATTTATGTATTTGTAAAAATGCCGTAACAAACATTCTATATTAATATGATTGGACTGTATAGAAAATTAAACTGAAAACTGTTAGTCTTTTCTTTCCGAATAATAGATTTTGTGACATAAACTATTACAGAAAAGATAGTTTCAGAAAAGTAATGAACATTTACTTCGGGATTATTTATTTGATAATTCATAGGACGACGTTAGTATATTAAAGCTGTTCGATATAACTACTGAAAAAATGAGTTTGGTTGGTTATTTTTTCTCTCTCCGTCTCCGACTTGACTTTACACTGAATTAACTGATTACATCTGGTGTGATGGAAACCCTCTATTTTCATGACACCCATGTTATGATTAAATATTAATGATAATTTAGTGCTTAGTCAGTAACAACTAGCTTCCAGAATAAATCACAAGTTAGACGAGTAACTTTTACTTGTGTTGGGGGTAAAGGCTGTTTCCCATTGATGGAAATGAACGATGACTGTGTTGTTATACATTGAAAGGTTTTAACTACAAGGGAGGTCAGTCCCGGGTCGAATAGCTTAGTGATAGCATCTTAATCTGTAAAAATACGTAACTTGAGTTTGAAACATTTGGAGATTATGAGGGAGTACGCCCTGCGAGTGAATATCAACTAGAGTATCCTACCAACTATCTCCAACTTTACTCTCCATCTGCTGCATCGCAAAACTTCTTCCACATGTTTTTATCCATGAGCACTGTGACATCGTCCGGTTTATCTGTCGCTGGTGCCTCACAAAACCTTAGGTCCGAGGCAGCACCAATCGACTGAATCTCCATTAACAGTTGATTATTTGCTGTTAGATTAGAAGGCTCCAGCAAAGTAGTAAGAAATCGGTATGATAAACGAAATCTTTTAGTCATTTCTGCATACGTTACGACAGATTGCAGCTCGGATGCAACTAAAGATGAGTTTTACCATCAGTTAAGTTTTCTTCTACAAAAAAAGGTTCTACTGATATTTTAGGGAATTAGGCTCACAGGTCAGGCACCTAGGCGTAGAGAAGATTCGTTTGAGTAGTTGATGGTGACTTGTTGGTCACGGGTCAGATAACAGTGTCAGTCTACTGTAACTTTCCTCAGACAACAACCTCGTTCTGTCCAGCGACCTACTAGTTAAGTAGCTGACTGAGTTCTTTGCGTGTATCTAGAAATTAGAGTGTTCCAACATCGATATTTGTAGTAGTAGGGTTCATGTCACCCATTTGGTCCCTTTATTATTGAGGCTACTCGTAAATATTTAAGTAGCTGAAAATGTATATCACAATTTTGCGTGTGCGTTAAACATGGTTACATTGCCATCAGATGTTTGTCCATTTTCCAAATTTTTATTTATTTGTATATATATTACTTGCGCCTGTTACTCCTAATGAAGCATAGGCCGCCGACCAGCACTCTCCAACCCACTCTGTCCTGGGCCTTCTTTTCTAGTTCCATCCAATTCTTCTCCATTTCCCGGCGTAATGTATTCTTCGATCTTCCTCTCGTCCTTCGGCCTTGAGGATTCCATGTGATGGTTTGTCTTGTGACGCAGTTCGGTGATTTCCTCAATGTGTGTCCTATCCAATTCCGGTGCTTCTTCCTGACTTCTTCCTCCACGGGGATCTGATTTGTTCTCTCCCACAGTAGGTTGTTGCTTATAGTGTCCGGCCAGCGGATCTGAAGTATTTTGCGTAGACAACTGTTAATAAACACCTGTATCTTTTGGACGATGGATTTCGTAGTTTTCCAGGTTTCCGCCCCATACAGTAGAACTGTTTTGACATTTGTATTGAAAATTCTGACTTTGGTGTTGGTTGCCAATTGTTTTGAGTTCCAGATGTTCTTCAGTTGTAAATATGCTGCTCTTGCTTTGCCGATCCATGCCTTCACATCTGCATTAGATCCACTGTGTTCATCGATGATGCTGCCCAAATATGTGAAGGTTTGTACACCTTCCAAATCTTCTCCGTCAATTGTGATTGGCTTGGTGCATGCAGTGTTGTATCAGAGAATCTTGCTTTTCCCTTTGTGTATATTGAGACCTATTGCTGCTGAGGCTGCTGCTCTACTGGTTGTCTTCTCCTGCATATGTTGTTGCGTGTGCGATAGAAAAGCAAGTTCATCTGCGAAGTCTAGATCATCCAGCTGCATCCTAGATGTTCACTGTATCCCGTGCTTCCCTTCAGATGTTGACATCTTCTTGATCCGGTCGATCACCAGGAGAAAGAGAAAGGGTAAGAGTAAGCAACCTTGCCTGACATCGGTCTTTACTTCGAACGACTTTGTCAACTGTCCTCCATGCACGATTTTGCAGTTTAATCCATCATAGGAATTCCGTATGATATTGACTATCTTCTGAGGCAGGCCGTGGTGTCGAAGAAGCTTTCATAGCGTTGTTCTGTCCACGCTATCAAATGCTTTTTCGTAGTCAATGAAGTTGATATAGAGTGATGAATTCCATTCAATTGATTGTTCCACAATGATCCGTAGAGGTGCGGTTCGTTCTGTACACGACTGATCCTTACGGAACCCTGCCTGTTGGTCTCGAAGTTGTGCGTCTACGGAGTCCTTCATCCTGTTTAACAATACCCTGTTGAAGACTTTTCCTGGTATTGAGAGAAAAGTGATTCCCCTGTAGTTGTCACAGTTGCTGAGATCGCCTTTCTTTGGTATTTTGAACAGAAGTCTTTCTTTCCAGTCTTTTGGTACCTGTTCCTCATCCCAAATCTTTCTGAAGAGAGTTTGGAGTATCCTTGCGGTTACCGCCACGTCTGCTTTCAGTGCCTCTGCTGGAATGCTGTCTAGTCCTGCTTCTTTGCCACACTTGATTTGTCTGATAGCCATGCTGATATTTTCAATTGTTGGTGGGCCACCAACGATTGGGCGGTCCGTGAGTGCTGCTTCGATGTTGGGTGAGTTCAGTGTGGCTGGTCGATTCAAAAGTTCTTTGAAGTGTTCTACCCACCTGTTTCGTTGTTCTTCAATGTTGGTGATTATCTTGCCTTCCTTGTTTTTCACTGGTCGTTCTGGTTTATGGTGATTTCGAGAAAGTTTCTTTGTTGTGTCATACAGTTATCTCATGTTTCGTCCATCACTGCTAAATCTTCCACATATTTACGTTTGTCAGTTCTGATCCTCCTCTTCACTTGCTTGTTTACTTCTGTGTATTCAGCTTGTGCCTTGGCTTTTTCTGCTCTTGTTCGGCTGGTATTGATTGCTGTCTTCTTGTTCCTCCTTTCTTGAATCTTATCCAGTGTATCAACCGTGATCCAACGCTTGCGATGGTGATTCTTTTGGCCCAGAACCTCATGATATGTTGAAGTGATTGCCTCTTTTATCTCTTTTCATTTGCTCTCCATAGTAGTTCCTTCTCCATTGAGTAGATCATAAAAGGCCTGGAACTTATTGCTGAGGGTTATCTTGAATTCATTGAGTTTGTCATTATCCCGAAGGCACATAGGTTGGCAAATCTCTCACCATTTTCGTTTCTTTCTCCCAGTTCATGTCGTCCTATGATGTCTTCATATCCGGTGTTGTCCATTCCAACCTTGGCATTTAAATCTCCCATCAGAATAGTCAGATCCTTTGTTGAGCACTTCTCGACGATCGACTGCAGCCTATCGTAGAATTGATCTTTAGCGTCTTCATTGTAGTCATTGGTAGATGCGTAGCATTGGATGATGTTCATTGAAATGCCTTCTTTCTTTGTTTTGAAGGAGGCTTTGATGATCCTTGGTCCATGAGATTCCCATCCTATAAGTGCATTTTTTGCTTGTTTGGACATCGTCAATGCAACTTCTTGTGTATGTGGGGAATTTTCTTGTTCATAACCTGAGAATAACAGAAATTCTCCTGAAGCTATTCGTTGTTGTCCAATTTGCGTCCGATGTGTTTCACTGTTCCCAAGCACCTCTAGGTTGTATCTCCTCATTTCTGCAGCACTGTGGAAAACTCTCCCAGTCTCCCACATTGTACGAGCATTCCATTTAGCTAAATAAATGGTTGCTCTTGTTGTTAGAAGGGGCACCGGCCCCGCGACTTCCGAAGGAACTCGGCTTTCATCATGAGGCGTCATAATTCTTCTAAACGAAGACCTCCTGACTCCCAGGGCAGAGTTTAAATGGTTTGAACAAGTTTTTCTGGTTAGCATTTTTTTTAGCGAGTTATTTTTCTGCGGAATGGGGTGGCTAACCCCATGTCCAACCCTCCTCTTATCCGGGCTTGTGACCGGCAGTAGCCTTCGGAGGGACTCCAGGCGGAGTTATATATATATATATATATAATCATAAAATAAAGTGAGTTACCTTAAATAAGTATTGATTGTCAAGTTTAAATCTCATCGCTTTTGATAGCTCTTTGACATAGTACATAGGTTTATTCAGTGTCTATTGTCTATAATTTTGGGTGTAAAGAGTTTTTTATTTCATACTATTTACTAATGATATTTTTGCATATTTCATCTTTTAATTCACTACAGATCTCTGTAGAAATGATTGAAACACTACTTCCATTTACTCCAGTATTTTCGAAAAGAATTTTTAATTTGTTAGATGGTAGTAGTGGTGTTCATCTATATAAAATTTATAATTTACCTGCTAGTTCTCAATTTCGGATTATTGTAGATGCGATTGGAACTAACAGTAAGTGATATTAAGATTGTTAGTATTGATTTTAGAACGTGTGTGTACAATGTTTTTCATTTTTAACTATAGAGTTTCATTATTTTTGGTGAATCATAAATTGATTTTCATGGATTTCTTTTACCGTTTAGTGAACTAATTCCACTATTTGCACCAATGAAAAGTTTAGAAGATCCATGGAAAACATGAAGCCATAGGGAAGAGCTGACATAGCTTCAGATCAGCATCTGATTCTGGCTAAGATGAAACTGAAGCCAAGGAAATAATCGAGAACCGGGGAAACAGCATTATACAGGTTCAATACAGCCTTCATTTGAAACACTAACAAACTCAACCAGTTCAAGATTACTCTCAACATCAGATTCCAAGCCTTACAAGACCTACTCAAAGAGAAAACTATTATGGTGAACAACTGGAAAGAGATCAAAAAAGCACTAACTTCAGTATGTTAGGAGGCTCTGGGCCGCAAGAAGCATCATCATAAGGAACGGATCTTTATCGAAACCCTGAACAAGATTCAAGAATGGAAAGACAATAAGATAGCAGTTAACAACAGCCAAACAATAATAGAGAAAGTCAAGGCACAAGGTGAATACACTGAAGCAAACAAGCAGGTGAAGAGGAGCATTAGAAACGACAAGCATAAATACGTGGAAGAGCTAGCAACGACAGCGGATAAAGCTTCAAGAGAAGAAAATATAAGACATTTATATGATACAACGAATAAACTGACAGGGAAATATAGTAAACCATGGAGCCCGATCAAGGACAAAGAAGCCAAGCCAATCTCTGAGATTTAAGAACAGAGGAACAGATGTATAGAACACTTCAAGGAACACTTGAATATGCCAGCCCAACTGAATCCACCAGATATCAAAGCAGCACACACAGACCTTTCTATAGATGTCACTTCACTAACGGTCGAAGAGATCAGGATGACCGGTCATCAGACAAGTCGAGAGTGGGAAAGCAACAGGACTTGACAATATACCAGCCAACACACCGAAGTCAGACAAAGAAGTAACTTCAATCATGCTGCACGTTCTAACCAGGAAGATTTGAGAGGAGGAACAAGTGCCAACGGACTGGAAAGAAGCATACCTCATCAAGATACCGAAGAAAGGAGATTTGAGCAAATGTGAGAATCACAGAAGAATCACACTATCAAAATCAGGAATGGTTTTCAACACAGTGTTGTTGAACCATGATGAAAGATTCAATATACATCCAGCTTTGAGACCAACAAGCTGGATTCCACAAGGACAGGTCGAACATAGACCAAATCGCAACACTGTGGATAATCGTTGCACAATAAGTTGAATGAAACTCGTCACTATACGTAAATTTCCTTGATAATGAGAAAGCATTCGACAGTGTGGATAGGAAGACATTATGGAACCTTCTTCGACAATATAGTATACCAGATAAGATCGTCAATGTCATCCGGAATTCATACGATGGACTACAGTGCACAGTGGTGCAGGCGCCAGTCGCTTAATCATTAAACCAATGAGCCGGGATCCAACAGTGTTAATGTCCATAGGTGTAGGAATATCGTTTGTCAGTGATTGCCAATTGTTTGTGTTATGTTACTATAAAAGATAGTAGGAATATTTCGTTTTACACTGATAAACTAATTATATTGATTAGAGAATAAATATAAAATATTTAATGACAACTACACTTGATACACATGGTGATCATGTGTTGATTTCATGGTTTTAAATTCACTAGTAAGTAATTTTTAACAGATGATTGATTTTCTATATTCATTCTATCAAATATAGCACAAATTTTGTTGGAAAATACACAATTAATAAAAGAAATACAGAAAATTATTGTAGTTCTGGAGTATCAAAAGAAACTTGTAATGACTTCCTTTTAAAGAGATGCATTTTACTAGGAGTTTCACATCATCAACTTAATATTTATATATTCCTGAGACTCATTTGATGTCATTGATTTGAGAAAAATATCATCTAAGTGACTTCAATGGGTTCTAAATGTACATATCTTGGTGAGATTTTTATCTTTGACGGAGTAGAGTTCTGTGTATTCTGTCACAATCTCTCATTATCGATGATATGAAAATCCTGGCTAATAAGTTTGAGGTGGAGTTCTCAATCAATTTCGTTCTACATACACTTACCGTACATCGGAAGTATGCGTTACTTTAGAGAACTCCGTATATTGGTAGTATAGTTTCCCAAGTCAGTTTATTCATATTACAAACCTTCAGAATAAGTTATTGGAATGGATATAACTAATCTATAAAATGTTGTAATTTAACTAAGTTTCAGTCAAATTTTAATCTATGGAAATAAGTTATAATTCACTTTTAAGTTATGGTTACTATTGTTCAATTAAATATTTTTGAAATATGATCCATTTTTTCAGATACATCAATCGGATCTTCGTTTTTGAATGTATGGACAAGTCCTTCTCCATTTCAAAATTCAAGAAATTTTACCTTTAATCCAATAGTTCCAGTATTCAATGGTTCATTATTAGTGAATGTAAAATTTCCAACATTCAGTGGTTATGAAGGTGGTCCATTAAATGGTTTCTATATTGTTGTTGAGAAAAGTTCAAATATTAATCGTAAACGACGTTCGGTTTGTGAGTTTTATTTTGAGTGTATTTGTTCAATGTTTCTTGTGAATGTATCTCACGTTATGATTATTTCAAATCAAGATAGATCGTTCCTTCATCACATAGTATAAATCTCCTAGTATGATACATCCCAACTGGTACTAATCAATAGTCGTTATAAATCAATAAATGTACCCCACTTTCTTTATTTTCATTTTAAATGGTTTATTCATAACTAGCTTATCTTATATCTTCACTAAATTTCTTCTATTTCTGCTGAATTTTCCTGTTTGCCTAGAATATTAGTGAATTTGTATTTTCACAGTTGAACTTACGAATCAATCTAAACTAGACCACCAGTGAAAACCTGGAAGTACTGGACAGCTGTTTCTCCCTAGTGTGGGACTCCCCAGAAGTGCACATCCACGACCCCGCACTCGGGACTCGAACTCAGAACACTCGGTTTTGCGTAGTTGCGCGCTGCTGAGGAACCCCATACAAGGACGAAACGGTCGTTCAGAGATTCCAAATTTTCAATGGTGGTCTATCTTAGATTGACTTGTGAATCCAACTGTTAAAATACTACAATCCCCAAAAATCCCCATACTAATAATTTGTATTTTAACCGATAGAAGACTAGTGTTTTCGACGTTTTTTTCAATCACAAGAGGATGTTAGTTCTATATTTATAAATTGACATAGAAGATTTATTACTGGTTTTGTTTTTAGAAGTGAACAAAAAGGTTGAATGAATGAAGTGCTGAATTCATCTAATGAATGATGATAATAAATCGATCAAATTAGGAACGGTTTATAAAGTAGGCGGGAATTAATTATTCTTTAGTGATAGACAGCTAATCAATATAACTTTAAAAGGTAATTAGTGATAACTACTAATGTAGATATTGGGAATTGCTATTAACAAGTCTGGATAAAATATAATTCGTTTGACAAAATTGAATATTGGACAGTGTAAATGCAGTGTTTTATGTGACCTACTTTCTATCTTCTTTATATGCGATGTGCTGATAGAGAGCTGTAGGAATTCAGAAGTATTTTAAATGCTTATCTTTAAATTTTCCATAAGTCAAGAGTAATCTGCTGAGCAAAACATCCGAAATTCATAGGAAGAGCATCAAGTATATGTACTGACTGTTGGTGTTAGGTGGTTGAAGGTAGTCAACAGATACCCTAGACATAGGTTTCGTACTAGTTGAAAGTTGTAAGCAAGGTATTTCTGCAATCTTGAGGGCACTGAAGCTCTGCGTCATCCAACTTTACATTTCAGGATATTACAACTGAGACATTCAGTGCGCTACTGACTTCTCGTAGGACTGATATACTTCCATTGGTTGATCACCGAATAGTGGCCAATGTACATGTATCATTTACTATAAATGCTAGAAGAAAATGAAATCGATACCTAAAATTAATTTTGTTTAAACCTAGGTACTCCCCAAATGCCCTGGTACGTCTGAGAGCGGGGAGAGCCAGCTCTCTCTCTCAAAATGCTCTTAAGTGGCCACGTGTATACAACCACTGCCAGGGAAGTCCTACTCACTGCCTTCTCGCGGAGGGGCTGTTGTTTACGAAATTGAGAGGAAAAAAGCCAATATCCGGCGCTTTAACCGGACCAGTGGACACAGAGTCCACTTATGAAAGTTGGAAAACCCTGATTCTAAACCAATAGTGCACATGGGCTGCAGGATCCTGAAGGAACAAATGACGTATGAACCAATTATTGGTCACCGACTACCATGGGACTGCATCTCCTGATGTTGCTCCACTGACTTGTGGATTAGACCTTTAGGTCAAAGGCTTGGAGTGTGGCCCCCTAAGAAAACCACCTGCTTCGGTTAGGTCACCCGAGTAGTATTCCAGCCCTCACATATATCGAATGATTTATGTAGCGCATATCTATCTGGTGCCTCCTTGTACCAATGTTTATGTGTTTAAATAAATAAAATTAGGCAGTTTAATGCTAAAACTCAAATGTACTATGTAGAGGTATCGTGTTCATCATATAACCAAAAGTCACATGTCAGAGTTATACTTAACGGTCGATAAGTTCAAGTAACAACAGAATAGTTGTCCATTGTATGGTGATTTTCAATGATTCTTCATTCAACATCAGTTTTTAACGAAAATTCATTTATTATTCACCCCCAATTTATTTCTTATTGAAATCATATAACTTTATACACCAATTTAGTCATCCATTAAACATTTGATCAAATTTGTAATTGAAATATTATCTCTTTTATCCTATCTGATCTATATTTATTCTGATCATTATTCTCACAATTTCCCTTAGCTTATAAGCTTATTCAAGTTAACATTGAATATTAGTCATTTTAACATTAAGAATTTTATTTTATTATTACAAGCGATTCTAAATCCACATACAATAATGTTAAACAATGTACTTTGTCTTATACCTGACCACTTTTGAGATTTTTACTTTGGATATCAGAACTGTAGAACCTGAAGAGGATTTAATTGAAAAGAATATTCTTCGTTTGTATATCTGTGTTTTAATATGAAGGAGGTGGGGCATTTAAACAGTTAACATTATTTTCAGATTGATTTAATTATTCATTCTGTATCGTTTGTTTGGATATTCCGATTGATGTTCACGACCGCAATTAATCAGTCTCTTATTGGCATATGTACATCCTGTGCGAATCACCTTGATGTCGCCTTAAGTCACAAGCATTATAAGCAGAGGTGGATAGTGGCTAGCAGTGGAATCCAGGACACGCGTTTTTTCTATTTGGAACTGGTCAGCTGGATGTATCACTACAGGACATCCAGCTGATTATTTTCACATTTAATTATATTTTAACCGTGAATATTTCTAAGTTTGAATAAAGCCAACACATTTATTAGGTCATTATATTTCATTGTTTCTCATCAGCAGCTTACAAACATATTTTTATTAAATTGTATCGCTGATATATGATTTAATATGAAACAATTGACATGGGTTATAAAAAAAATAACAAGGATAACAAAGATTATCAATAACTCGGCATGATCAGGTGCAAGGTCAATTGGAGATGAACTTCAACAACATCGGAGGGTGCAGTCCAGAGACCGATAAGATTTTAAGTTTACTTAAGTTTCAGGTCACTTGGAAATAGATATATAAGATATGGAGCAATCAGGTTGGTAATTATCTGGAATTTGTAATTGATAGAATGGGTTACGTAATCGTCATAAAAAACTTTCTGTAGGTTAAGTGAATAGAGTGAATGAAAAAGCAGATGAATGAAAGAATAATTTTAGCTTAAATCATGTAATAATTATTGTAGTTAAATTTCATTATTTCATTGAATGACTTCATTCTTTTTATTCTACTTTTCTTTTCTTTAAAAACAAAATAAAAAACAAATATTAGTGAATCAAACACAACTTGGTTTATCAAATGATGCTAATATTGTTTATTATTCCAATGTCAATAATCCATCAGAGATTATTATCATAGGATCTGGTCAAGTGTTTGATTCTTCAAATTTGTCGATTGGCAAAATTGGTTATTCGAATCCATCATTGGAACCAAATCGTACTTACACAGTTTATGCAATCATTCAAAGTGAAGTAGACGGATCAAGCGAAATCACACGTTCACCTCCTGTAGTATTTTTAACTGGTAGTAATAATACTAATATTAGTGGTAGTTCAATTATCCCAACATCTACTTCGATGAAAAACAATCAAACTGATTCTAATAATACACTTGCTATCGTTTTAGGAATTCTATTAGCTCTTGTTCTCTTAGCTTTGATTGGATTAATCGTTTATTATATTTGTCGAAAAAATTGTCAGGTTAGTTAATGTTTTCTTTAATTGTATAAGGTCATTTTGTGTCTAGTTCTGTTTTTAAATAATAAAAAAATATAACTGTTAACGATTATGTAATTATATTAGTTTACCATTGAGGGAAACTTTTGATACGGTTCAATTACAGATTACTGAGTGTCACATCCAGAGATGTTTTCAATCAGCTATTTGGAATTCGACTGACATCAAACAGGACTAATTGAACACTGAATAGTATTTACCAGTGTTATGCTGATGATCGAATTCCACAGGTAAAGGTGAATTGTATAAGTTCATTTTTTAAAATGGGAAGTGGTTTAACAAGTATCAGAATATACTTTTTTACCTGGTTTGATGAAGCTTAACAATAGACGAGATTGAAAATTGTTCATGTTACTTCGAAATATAGATCGATCATACTGTTAGACTCAGAATGATAATTTTGTTTATAGATATGTTAATTTATCATCGGTGTCAGTAGTGAAACAGTCGTTATCAATGTCAGTGGATAATTGTTTTGGTATATGATAAAGTTTTTTCTGGGAGTAATAGGTATAAGTAAGTAATATGGTCAATTAATCAAAATTATACCATTTAATATCAATCCTGTGATTCTAATGGTTGGGGGTTCGCTGCAAGACCTGCAAATCTTGGATTCAATCCCTGAATGGGTCGTGGGTGTGGTATATGCTACTTGTTTTGGTAGATATAAGTAGTATGTAACCAACCAGAAGTGGAATACCTGGAAGCAGAAGATTGATAAGATTCAGTTGAAATGAATACAAAGTGTAATAATAACCGAATTGAAAGAATCATGAAGCATGGTAAACGACAACTGATGGAAGATGTACTAATAATGTATTTAACCTATGGTTTTCATATTTTATGAATGCACTGTCGCTCTGTCGCCTGAACAAATTGTGATAACGCAACAATTTTCATATGTTTAATGGTTTTATTGAAATGATATGATTGTGATGACATTACTCCCCATTTTCACTTCCTCTTTTATTTCTTTTCTCGAAATGTTTTCTTTTATCAGTCTGGTCAATATGTATTTCGAAATTATTCAAAAGATTTACATGTATCTTTTGAGAAAAAATCTTATTTATTGCCTGATTCTTATGCTTGGTGGAGTGTACCACGAGAGTTAGGTGAACCACGATATTTAATCATTGATCCAGAACATGGACCTACAAGTACATTGATTGGAACATGGTCTTTGAATGAATTATTAAAAACATTTTCACGTGAATATTCAAGGTATACAATGTTGTGAATGTTAGGATTGTTTGTTTACTTTTAATTTTTATTCTGTATATACTGAATTACATTTTTTTATATGTTTTTACTAAGGTATGTTTTTTTTTCACAAATTTATTCTTTCTTTTCGGATTACTTCTTAGATAATTCGTAGTGAAAATTGAGCTCTAAATTGAATAAAAGTCTTTTTTGATTGATGTCCTATTGCTGTTAGTGATTAAGAGATGATACCCAGTTTTTATGTGAATATGTATATCGACAATCTGATCATTTATATTGGAATTGTATGTTACTTAGTATAGTACTGTGTTTATTTAGTCAGTAGGGTAGGTTTTAAATGAATCCAAGCTATTTTAAACATTTATTGTCATTTATTATAAGTCGATGCACTTTTATAAGTTTTTATGGACATTTACATGATGTGAAGTGCTCGACGAGTCACAAAGAAACATGTCAAAATTTAATGTTGAACAACGTTCAACTCAGCGTATAACAGTTTTAAACGTTTATTTTTCTAATATTACCTTAATGTGACCCTTTTAGTTACTTCATCTACAAGTGTATTATCTGTATTCAGACAGTTCAACTCTGGTTAAGAGTTCGATGTGGATTTTTGAAATAAAAAAACAAATGTTTAAGTGTACTATGTATTAGGTTTTATGTTCATATAAACGATAGCTATCCTGGTAGGTGGCCTATGCTCCTCCACGAGAAGTAACAGGCGTTGGTAAGTAAGTAAACGATAATTATCAATTCCATTAACTTTTAAGCTGATTTTGCAGTGCAAAACCGTAAAATTATTTTTTAATTGCAAACAAAACAAAGTGTAAGTAATCAGCAGACATTCTTATTGTTCACTAAATTATTTATTTAGTGAAATGATTACTTATATACCTAGTGTAGTGGATGATACTCAAAAGGATATTTGTAAGTAGTGTGTAGCGGAAGGTGATCTTGAAGTTGCAACAATTATTGGATAGAGTGGTGAATTCCAGTCCATCGAAAGTATGGCGTTGGCAGAACACTTGGACGACAGTTCAAATCGTAGATGGATGCAAATGGACGATTGAAGGCTATATGTATGTATTATGTAAATATTTTGTAACTTCACTCAATAAACACACATCCCTCCCACCTGCTGTCGTGTTTTACATTAGTACATAATGAGAAGTCTTGTTTCTTTTCTTGCTTATCTAATGCTTTATGTCGGTTTTCAAGAGCTATTGAGTAAGAAATCCATTCATACCATATCCAACCGATATTTAATTAACAATCTTAACTTGTCCATTTCTTCCGAACATTAAGGTTCTATGGATAAGTAAGTGTAGAAGCTGATAAGAATTTCTTGTAAATATTATTCATTTTTCACAATGTTTTTTTAAAATACACATTAATTTTATTTTTTCTGTTTATTTTTCACTCATTCAAAGTATTCCATTAGGTGTGAAATTTTCTCAATCCATTGGTAATTTAAAAATGAATCTATCAAAAAATCATAGTCATACAAGTTTACCTTATGACCATAACCGTGTTAAATTGAACCGGTTAAATGATTCCTCTCAAACTGATTATATTAATGCCAGTTTTATTGATGGTTATATGCGTAGACGTGCTTATATTGCTACTCAAAGTCCATTTGATATGCTTACTATACAAGATTTTTGGCTGATGATATTTCAATGTAATGTTGCACAAATTGTAATGCTTACCAATTCCATTGAAGATTCAACACTTAAATGTTGTCAATATTGGCCTGAAGTAAGTGAAAAAAGCTTTATTTTAAATGTTTTTTTTCTCTTAGTTTTATAATTGTAATTTGTTTTGATTCTAATTAATTTCTAAATAGTTCCCCATTTTGACGTTGGGTATTTGGAGTGTATCATAATATGAAAAGTTACCAATGAGCTAGCTGTTCGAATTGTGACCGACCTGTTGAACTAACATATTCGCGCTTATTGATCACTGATTAATGGCAGATTTCATGTTTATTTGATATTTTGTGCTAAGCGGATTCAACCACTGATGTGACTCTAGATACACTTTCCTGTTTAGCGCCGTCTAACACGAAACTTAGGTCCAGCGTTTCTTGCCAACCACCTCTAACAACCTACTACCAAAACAATGTGCACACAATATTGAATCACTTAGACTAGTAATCACCGGTTGATACCATAACAGAGAAATACTATGTATGTGTATAAATGTGTAATTTATTATATAAATCAGTTTGATAGATAGCCAAATGATGATTTTGGACAAAATAAAGTCGATAAAACAATCACTCTAATAAGTAAATACTTGAAAATAAATTAGCAAAGACAATTTGTTACTTATTCCTAGAAAAACTAGCGTATATACAAACTATTCAACACAAAATAAACATGATTCAAAAATTTATTCAAAACACTAACACCAACTAAATTATGTAGTCTTTAGTAATTAATATTGATGTGGATTTCCTGAATTTCTATTAGGAAATCATAGTTTGTTGAGTTGATCAAGTTGGAAGTAAAATAGAGTAGTTCTTCGATTATACAGAATGAAAGTTACCCTGTATAACTACGTGGGGGTAGTTATGCTGCAACTGGCACTGGAAAGTAGTTGAGCAATATTGCGAACTGATTGGAGTTGTAAATGTTAATCATGTAATAATGATTAAGTTGTTGAAGATTAGGTTTTCATCACCCTAAAGGTTCTACGTTTGGTCCCCGCTAGCGTCGTGTATGTACACTGCTGACGAGTCTCATACTAGGACACCATAGCTGTTTGGTGCTCACTGTTTTCCAATGGTTGTTCAACCAAGGTCATTCTGCGATTTAAACTATAAACTCAACAATCTCCAAAATTCCTATACATTATAAGCAACTAAAGTTGCGTTGAATAGAATATTCCTATCAGGACATTTAAGTGGAACGTAAAAATATTTACGCTAAGCTATTTGATATTGTTCTACACTACTGACTTTCGTATAGTATTGTATTTTGTATCTGGTTATAAATATCCAATTGGAACGAAGCACCTATTTAGTTCTCTCTAAATGACATCTGTTTATGTTAAAGATGACCTTTGGATTGTTCAAAATGCTGTATAAAACAATCTGAAATAAATTCGATCAGAATTATCTAGCTAGATTTCTACCTACCGTATCAATGAGTTATTATTTTCTCATTATTTTTTAGATCTTAAAAGAATAATTAAGATTGTTGATATGTTATCTTTTTCTACGCATCTTATACCTTGTTTTCCATGTTATTTTTCGTTGAATAAGTTAACTTCTATTTTCATTTTTTCTATATAATTCTCATTACAGATGCCAACACGATCTAACACTAATCAATCGGATTCAAAGTCTACAATTCAATATTTTGGCAATATTATGGTAGAAATAATTAATCGAATTGATTATCCTCATTTTACTGTAAGATACTTTATTGTAACTGAATTATCATCGAATATAAGTCAACAAGTTACACAATATCAATTTTATAGTTGGATAACACCTGATCATGTTAATAATATATCACCATATTTTACAAATATTGATAATACAGTTGAAAATGATCGTAAAATGAATTTATTATCTAATAGTAATTCGTCGAAAAATTCACAAGATTTATTCTGTCATACATCAACTTATGGAACAATATTTAATCGATTAAATTTTATAGAATTTTACTATCGTGTTAAAACTTCTAGTCGTCCAGAAGATGGTCCACTACTTGTTCATTGTTCAACAGGTTTGTAATGTTAACGTGAATGTAACTGAACAATTTAAGTTTTTATATAAGTTTAGTGTTTTTAATGTTAACTGTCCTAATTATAAGAGATTTTTGTTTTAAAACTCTTACTAGATGGTTTTCACAATCTTTTTCATTGTATTCTGAAATTCTTCAATAATATGTACTTACTTTTTTTCTTGTAGTTCATCTTAGGAAGTATGGTACTGTGTAATGCGTAATTTCTTTTGTAAACTAGTTATATTAATTCTAATAATCGGTATTTCGAATATTAATTAACTTGTCATCTATTTCGGATTAACAATAATTTCTATTGATAATCCATGAATAGACATTCAGAAATCAGTAAGTTAATGGTAGGGTTGAGAATTAGTGTTAAATTTCTGAATGAAAAATATATATTCAATACTACTTAAGTTTGATTGTCAGTTTGTAGATATGAAAATATTTATCAAATGATGTGGTTAAGATATGTGTTGTAACGTGTACTCAATCAGTGCCTAATCTGATGTACAACATAAGCTGGTATAGAGGTAATTTGTAAGAAAGCTAGCGGTAATTTAATCTGACCAAGATATAACATCAGTGCATTAGGCCATTGGCTATTGAAATGAACTTCATTGAAAGGTACGGAAATCCTGGTCAAATGTGCGCTTTATAATTTTAATTGACATTTAGTGATTTTAAATGAGATGCATCATGAACCGATTCATGTTTCGGATCGGTTTTACATTGTTAATGACGGACTGACTAATTGATGGTTCAATGATTTTTTGTTTTTGCGAGTAATTAATAGTATGTTTTATTGAATGTATATTTGAGTTTCGTAATTGTCAATCTACAATTTAAAAGTTACTCATTATTCAGTATCATTAAGATGTATAATAGAAGAAAAATGAACATACAATAGTTATCGTTAAACTAATCGATCACTGAGCACTGTAACCGATAGCATGTTTTTTCTATGCTGGTGATCTAATTCCATCAATCAAGTTTGTAATGTGATTACTAAGATAAACAACTGGAAATTATTGTTCACCTTTTTTAGTTTTCACATAGTTGGAAGTAGTGATAAGAAACTATGGATTAGATTAAGAGTATTTTTCTCAGGACTAAGCATTTGCTCTATTGATGAGTCTCAGTCAAGACGAAACCTACATCTAGAATTTCAAACTGATTAACTTTAATTATCTGACAAAATTTATCGTTAGTTTTTCAACCAAAAAATGTAATGTAATGTAATTTGCAATGAATGATTAAAATCATTCCATTTTGTAAAAAGTGCTTTATTTAAACATTTTTTCTTCTTACCATTTCTAATTCATTTATTTTAATTAGGTTTATCTCGTACAGGATTGTATATAGCATTTGATTTATTACTACAACAGGTTACACATGAACGTGTTGTCAATGTGGCAAAATTTTGTTCATCATTATGTAAAGCTCGTTCGAATATAATTCATTCAATGAGACAATTCACATTATTATATGATTTATTATTTGAGGTTATATTAGCTGGTCATTGTATTGTTGACTTGGATGTGCATAGTACTTATAAAATGGTGAGTAGTAGTAGTCGGTCGCATTATTACCTAGTTTTTTAATCCATTTTTTAACATAAAAGTTATTTAAGATATTAACAACTTTTTGGCTACTGGATAATGATTGTCTTAAAATCTAGGATGTTTTCTATTATCTTGATGCTTGATCTTGTTTTCGGGTACGTAGAAATCTAGGGAGATTTGGATGACTCCACAAACTGGGACTTAAGGTCTTCTGTTAATTCATCGACTGCAAATTTTCTGCGAGCAATATTTACAAGATTTGGATGAATTGTATAAACAACCCTAGAATCAACCTATGGATCTTTGGAGTGATTAGTCTATTATATGTTCAAGAATGAAACTTTTAACTGCTTTCCCCCCATTCTTGTAGAACCACACTGGGGCATATTTTCGTATCCGAGTTGAAAGCAAGCGTTGGCTAAGGCCTGTGCACCTTAATCCACAAGAGCAGGTGAACTGGTAGATGCACATGGAGACGACCAAAAAGAGGAAGTTTATCCTTTGCAGATACAGAAAATAAGTTCTTACTAGTGAACGTTAGTCGCAGCTTTGCTATATAGAACGTTCTTTTGATCGCTCCGGTTAACCGATTTATAGTTACATCAGAAGTTTGGTCATAAGATATTCCTTTGAAACGGAATTACTGGTTTCCTTGTTTCAACTTCTTTTCATGTTCTCTTCTATGAACCGGCCTGGATAGCCGATTTGATTAGGCTTTTCTAAGGAATGCAAGTTATTCATCAATGTATTCAGTACTATATATCTGATGTATTCGGTATCACGAAGTGTGATCCCTCTTTCTGCTTTGTGGAACCCAGTCATAGAAGTTGGTCAGCTGGCCATTCCATGTTCGTTTTTTTGTTAATGGATTATTTTAACAACCCGTCACTCCTCCTTGTCAGACTCATATCGAGCAAAGAGATTGAATGGCGCAGCTTATGTTGTAACGTGAAATCTATGGAAGGATGGCATGTATTAAAATAATGTAAAATGTCTACTGAATCAGCATCCTTGTCATAAATGACAAACATGTCATCTATATATCTTTTGTATCGATTAAATCAATTGATAATCGAACTAAGTTGGTTATTTTTCAACTTAGACATGAAACAGTCAACAACGTTGTTACCTGTACCTTCCTTTATTACCAGGGTAGACCTAATTTAAGTACAAACCGTTTTCTTCTAAAAAAATAGACATCGGTTGTTTGAATCTTCATCGGACTAATACCTCAACAGATCGATATCAATTATTGCTTGATCATTTGTATACATAGATTGTCTTTAGATTAGTACATTTATAAGTTTAGCAAACAGATAAAGATGGATGTTTATCATCTGCTCTTGCTAGACCTTTTTTGTATTATATTTGTTTTGCCAACTGTTTCAATTTGAATGCTCAACCAACGTTTAATGACTTATCACAATTTCACTTCTCTCTATATGTGTATGTCGACACAGATGTGTGGAATGGTAAACACACTAGGATTGGACTCCATTGTTTTTCTACGGTTTAGTGAAAGAAAACTGACATGTTTTCTCTATGGTAGAAATTCAATGCAGAATGTTGTATGAGTTAGAAATATTCTCAAGCATTTCATTGTATAAAGTCACAGAAAACTTGAATAGGAAAGAAATTTTTAAAATTCAATTAAATAAAACAATTATGTTATAAAATGTGTATAAGTTAAAAACTACTGCTTACTTTCTGTGGTCTTTATTTTCATTCTTAATTACTTATTTGTTATTTGATATTTATACATAAACAACAATTCTCAAATGATATACATTCAGCGAAGTGGTCAATGGTTCTGTTCTACTTTTCATTTTGTGTTAATTTCCTGTCACTTTGTTGATATAATGTTGGAAACTGGACCGATGCAAGTTTCTGTTTGGATCCCACATTATATATTACATAATATTCACTGGTTTTATCTTCTGGTAGTTATTTAGTCCAATATGCAATCGGCGTTTTTTGAACAATGTTAGTGCAGTTACCTAAAATAACTTGACTATAATATCATTCGAGCGAAAAGAAGTATTACATGAAGTGAAGGAACAATGTATTGAAAGGAATAAAGAATAAGGCATAAAAATTACAAGACTTTTATTCATTAAAAGATAAAGTTGATTTAAGAAAACCACTAAGGTAGATTTCTTTCAGTTAAGAAAGTTCATCATACTTTTATGAGGCATTCAGTAGAGAATTACATCAAGTTCGTTATTTACTTCTATTCAGAGGTATATTTGATGATGTCTCAAAGCCTTGGACTAAACCAAAGTAATGTGGTTTACTGAAGTATGTCAGCCTTAGACCAACAATTGTTCATTCCACGGTTGAATATTTTTGCCATTTATTAACACCATAACATTTCCCTCTTTCCTCGTCTCATTGTTATTATTGTTTTATTGATTACCTATCGAGATAGATACAATTACTGCGATTGTTTCATTGAAAATTTAGATTGAATGATGTGCTCAAATTATTTCCATTTAGGCTCTTCATTAGAATAAGTCTCGAGTGGATGTTTGACACTTGGTAAACTGATTATAATTGTCATTCATTTGTTAAGTTGTTTGGTCAATTGAAATGCCTTAGTTAGCATCCTAGTCAGTTTAGTCAGTAATTTCCGATAAGTTCTTATAAATACAAAACTGATCTTGTAGTGATTTTCACACAATTTCGGTGTAACTTACATCAAGCTTTGATGTTGCCTAGAAAAGCATCAAACACTTAGGTTTACTTAACAACTACTATGTTCTTATTTATGATTATGTAATAACGCTTATCCATAATCCTATCAGGGATCAATCTTCAAGTTTTCAAATCTATTAAAAAGTATGATTTTCAATAGCGTGCTCTAACTGACAATAATTTGCCTGGTTTCCAACACCATAAACTATGTACTCATGAAATATTCATGTTATAATATTATCTAGATGTCGTTTTTTTCTCTTGCTTTAGAAAAAAACTTTTCTATTAAAAACTCGTTCATATAATAATTGTTAAATAAACTTTCGTTAAAATTACTTTTAAGTTATGTCATAAGAATACAAAAATTAATCGATCTTATTTATGGGAACAATGGTCTGTATTACATTTATACACACCATTATTTGATACAAATGAGGAGTTACAAGTTGCTTTGAATTCTTTGAACTTATACAAGAATCGTTACCCTAAAATTATTGATCTACTTCCATCTGAACGTTGGCGTGTTCGGTTACACCGTACAACAACAACAAATAATAATAATTCGCAAACTTCAAATTACATTAATGCTGTTTATTTAGATGGTGCAAGTCTACAAGATGATATTATTTTAACACAAACTCCTTTAAAAAATACTGTAGATGAGTTTTGGTTTATGGTTGAAGAAGAACAAGTAAGTGAATGAGAAATTCTCAGAATAATTCTTTTCTGTTTGTTTTTATTAATGAATGATTAATTGGAAAATCATTATTTTAGAAAGAGAAAAATCTTAACTTTTTAAACTATGTTGTTGATAAATTTACATCGTATTGTTTACTTGGATCTTCCCATTGATGTTTAGAACTGTAAATTAATCAGTCTTTTATTGGCATGTGTGCTTACTATGCGTATCGTCTCTATATTGCCTTAATTTACAAGCATTATAAGCAAAGATGGATAGTGGCTAGCAGTGGAACGTAGGATGCGCGTTTCGTCATACTCGGGACTCATCAGCTGGATGTACCTGCATCTCGGAGTTGATGTTCACTCTGGAACTCGAACCTAGTAACATTCGCTTAAAACATTATCACGTTATACACTTAACTACTGAGTTCTTCATATGTTGCAAAAGTTATATGGTTTTCTTTAAAAGTTACTTCATCACATTTGTTTGTAGAATTATATCAAATTGAAAGGGTTTCAAAATGAATCTTGACATCATTTTTGACAGAACTTTAATATTGTTCAAAGTTAATTTCCTGACAAATTAATAGCTGAAGAAAGACTCAAAAGATAGTGTTTTGCTTCATTATTTTTTTTACACCGTTAAACAGCACAAAAAGTACAAATAAAAGAAAAACTAGCTAAGAATAAAAATATTAGAAAATAAACCAATGTCTAGACAATAACTAATCCTAGAATTAGAATAACACATATAGGCGAACGATATTGTTTTCAATTAGATCGACTCAGGCTCTACTCTTACGTACATGAACATTTATGTTGGTTTATGCAATTACATAACATATATATATATATATATATATATATATATATATATGTTCTGAAAATATTAGTTACAGAATTCATACCGGTTTACAAGTACTATCAGCTTGGTATAGATAAAAATATTAAAAGTAAGGAACATTTTAAATTGCTTGAAGTGTAGTAGTTCAATAATTGTTTTTCATCTGTATCACAATAATGCAAGGCATCAATTGGAAACTATTAATTTTTCTAAGTGTATCTACGGATCGATCATAATCATTTACAACTCAAGGAAATAAAACGGAACCAGAGAACACGGTATAGCCAAAGCAATAATTACTATGATAGATTTATGATAAAACATGTCCCAGTTTATTTTATGGTCTACTGTTTAGTTTGGATATAATTCTAATTAGTTAAGGATACCAGGGTCTCTGTTGGTGTAAAGTATTTTCAGGTGGAGAGGTTTAATTAGTAATAAAAACGATTGAACGTTTAAAGTTTCCTATAGTCTCATAAATCAAATGTTAAATAGATGAAGGCAGTCTGTGAGTCAATGATCAAAGTGTAACAGATTGCATAACTACACATAATAGGTGAAAAGTACAAAGTAATAGTAAAAAGTTGAGTGTACTAATGGTGATGAGAATAAAAAATTTACTAAAGTTCTAGTCAATAGTCCAACATAGGAAATAGGTCAAAATTTGATTTATTGATTAAATAATAATCGTAAGAAATTAATACAATTGTTTTCACAGTTGAAATCACCGGTCGATCTAAGCTAGACCACCATTGAAAACCTGGTAACACATCACGGCCGTTCCGTCCTAATATAGGTTTCTCTAACAGTTCCACCAGCGGTCTGGGGATTAAGCGTCCGCCCTCGAGTCCGAGAGTCCTGGGTTTGATTCCCCGGTTGTAAAGTTGTGGATGCTTATTGCCGAGGAGTCCCATACTAGGAAGAAATAGTTGTGTGCTTCCAGGTTTTCAGTGTTGGTCTAACTTAGAACGGTTCATGATTTCAACGAAGCAAATGTTCTTTGCATGTCGTGATTGAGTTATTCATCTGGCCAACTTCCCTTCCTACAAATTTCGGTTTTAATTCGGTTCTGTAATTTAAGTGTAATCGTAAGCGTTATCAACCAGCTTCTAAAAATAAAATCGCTCATGTTATCGTGGACCTATTTTACCACATATTCCTTTAGGGAAATATTAGGAGCATACATAGTGATCAAACTGAAAAGAAACAATAGTTATATAAATCTTACTTTAAATTGTAAACTATTTTCTTACATAATTGGTGTTCCCATGGAAAGTAAGTACTATCAAAACGTATCACTATTGCATCCACCATATCCGTTTGTTTGCCTAACAACGCTTATCATCGTAGTAACTAAGAAAACGATAGTCTTGTAAGAAGTCTCAAAGAAAGGAAACCACCATTGACAAAATATGATAAAGCGGTTATTATATATATATATATATATATATATATATATATATATATCTTAATAGATGGCTCACATGTGTACTAAATGAAGTTAAAATTTCTAAGATGATTTGCGGACATCTTTGTATGTTCATGTATCTGTCTGAATGTGCGTACACGCACTTCATCAATACTTTCAAGTCGTTTTGTACAAAAATGGTACCTTTGTAAAGAAGTGTTAAATTAATCTAAACTTACTTGTTTGATTAATGATATCGTTGTTTTTATATCGTTTATCTAGGTTTCATGTATTATTGATATGCAACCATTTTCTTATGGTGTTGAAGAAGCTGTCCGATACTGGCCCTTACGTCCTGGTGAAAATATCTCATATCCCATGTTTGATGGTTCATCCAATGAAGAACAAAATAAGACTGACATTCAGTCAGATTTTAGTGAAACACGATCATTTCGACGTGGACCATGGTTAGATTTTGCTGGTGGACAAATACAAATATGTCAACTTGGTTCATTAATTCCTGTTCGTATAAATCCACTTTCCCCGAAAAGAAATTCTAATCATGAAATATATAAAAGACGTTTGCTCATTCGTCAACGCGAAGCCAGTCATTTAAAACAATACAGCTATCAACAGTTTAGTAATGAAAAATCTAAACCCCGTGAAGTTTTAGTCTTCCATTTTACCGGTGGTTGGAATACTAAAATGGATGTAAGTAATTTTATCACTATAATAATACTTACTTACTTACTTCTGTTACTCCACGTGAAGAAACATAGGCCTCCCACCACCATTATAATACCTCATAATTTGTTTGTAAAACTGGTGATAATAGAGATTGGGTTACTGAAGAAAAGCTAATATTTTGTTTATCGATTGGTAGTGGTTTAGAGTTGATTATCTACAGACCCATAATAAGTAACTATCAGTTAACTGGTTACATTGACCCGTCAACTGTTGTAGTCATCTGAATATTCATAAATAGCGCCGACATCTCTGTGCGTGTGGTTAGCTCCACCTCTGCTGGCTAACTTATGAGGAGCCTTTTATATTTGTGTTAGAAACACTAACATGTCTATTAATCCCATCAAATTGTATTTTCTTTCAAAAGATTAAGTATATTTAACGTAAATTCATAAACTTGGAATTTAAGCCTTTTTGACAGAAGTAGGGAATTATATAACATAAACCTATCCAAGTTGATTTTTTCGTGGTGATCAGGTGACTTCTGTCTACTATGATTTTCCATAACTGACTGTTCATTTAGAGCACAAGGATGCTATACAAATAAACGGAACTTTGTGTTGCATCCTACTTAGTCAATATTAATGTAATGGCTGGAAGTCGTTTATTAACCAACTTCTTTAGATAATGTATATGCTAATTTTAACCGTCATATAAGAAATGGCATCTATCTAGAAGTAAATTCATGGTAAATATCATCTTACTCACGTACTTACGCCTGTTATCCCTCGCCAGGTATACTCATTCGACCAGTTGATACCATGTACTATCCGTTCTCTTGATGTCTGCCTTCAATTCCTGGCACCACATGTTCTTTGGTCTAACTACAGTCTTTGCCAATTACTTGCTCAAAATTAAAGTCGATAAAATTGTAGATAGGTTTCAGACAAATTTTTATGGTATACCACGGTAGTTATAACTTTTTAAGTAATATAGGTACAATAGATAATGATTCGTATCGTATTGGCTTTATCAGTCTGTTAATATTTACATACATTTTATGTGTACATATTGTATTTTACAAGCCTATTTTTTCCATTTGATTGTTATTTTTTCCCCTTTTTAGTGGTAATCATTCCGTCTATTCATCCTATTTACATTTTAACCTCATTACTCTAGATCTTGTATTATTTCTTATTTTCGGATGCTTTTAACACCTACGGAGAATTTTTTTTAAAAGTTAAAATTCAGTTCTTTTATGGTAACGCCATTCATTTTTAGTCATATATATTATTCTGAATTTCAACATTGTTCAAACTGGTAATATTTTCATTCCAAGCATCTCTTACCTACTTACACCTGTTATCCCTAATGGAGAAACATAGGCCGCCAACCATCGTTCTCCATCGAACTCTATCCTGGATAATCTTTCCCAGTTGCTATTCACCCCTTTCATGTCTGCTTCCAATTCTCGACATAGTATGTTCTTTAATCTTCCTCTTTTCTGTTTCCCTTCAGGACTTCAAGTTAACGTTTGCTTCGTGATGCAGTTTGATGGTTTCCTTAATGTATGTTCTATCCACTTCCAACGAATTTTTATAATATCCTCTTCAACTAGAATCCAATTTCTTCTCTCCCATAGTAGGCTGTTGTTGATGGTATCCGGCCAACTGACATTCAGTATCTTGTGTAGACAATTATTTATAGATACCCGTACTTTAAGCATCTCTTACTTAATTTTTATTTTGACCAGAATTGAGATTCATGATTTCTAGGATTTTTTTATGTCTCAAATAATAAATATTGGTTTCTTCATTTATTGACTGATTGATTGACTCTATTACTAAGTTTACTCGAGGTGTTCGCCAAATCCTATCATTATTTCATGGGCATTAGTTATCAAAATTATAAGGCTTATTTCCTTATACAGTCATACAAAGAAATGTACATGGACTTTATGTACATTAATGTTTCTATTGTTATTACGAAATTAGCTTAGAATAACAGTTATTTGAATGTTTATTTTTTAATCATCGCCTCTAACCTTATTTTAATGTTTAGTGAAGAATTAGTAGTATACTTTTTAATGTTAATATGTAATACCTTATTAAAAGAAAAGATCTGTAACAAATTTACAATATTTTTTTATTCTAGGTACCCGAATCACGTATAGCAATTGTTCGTTTATTAGAAAAAGTACGCTTAGAACGTGGTACGGGTCCATTGATTATTCATTGTTTAAATGGAGCTACTCGAAGTGGTCTATTAGCTGTATGTTACTTATTGGCAGAAAATATAACAAGAGATCACTACGTTGATCTATTTCATGTTATAAAAATGATTAAAATACGTAGAAAAGCCATTTTAGCATCACCGGTTAGTATTTAATTTATTATATATATTGACTAGTGTAAATTTATAACTGTCGATTATATGAATAAATGATCACGTTTTTTGGAAAACAGTTTCACCATCCACTCATTTCAGCTCGTGAGTAACTGGAGACTAGTGAACAATCAACTAATTTCCACAATCGATTTATATATTTCGTCGTGCTGTTTTTCAACATGTTAATTTTTTTATAATTTATTGTCATGATGTAGCAGTCGAAGGGAATTGTCGATAATTATCATTGTATTAAATGAAATATTGTATCCTAGATCAAATTAGTATATGATTATAATTAGTGTTTTTCAAAACTAAATGCTTTTGCATGTATTTATATGTGTTTAGGGTGCGGTGGGGTAATAGAAATAGCTAAAATCATTAATATTTAGTATTATTTCATTTGAATATTTAAGTGTTGTTAAAGTTACTGTATCAAAGAATATGGGAATTTGGGTTGAAGTACATCTGTCTCAGGACATGTTTCAATAACATTTATCTGTATGTAGCTCAAATTGCTTGATGATAACTCTTTTGGATGGTATAACTTATCTGCCAAGATGACATGTACACTATGCTAGTGAGTCCCACCCTGGTTAAAGGTATTTGTCATTCACCTTCAACCGTCTAACTAAGAAGAAAAGAAATATCGGTTATTGTGTTCTGTCGGTTGCTATGTTAAGCCTATATACCTTATTCTAGCTTCTGGACAGGCCGATTTATCCATTCTTCTTGAATCACGTTTTGACCTTGTTAATTGTTCACTTACCAACCTTGGCTGTTTTTATATGAGCGCATATGTGTGTATACACTTATTATTATAATCATCATGTGTCTGTAACTTATTTTTGTCTGGCTATAAATATTGAGCAACGCTTGGTTAAATGAAGATGGCTCACACGCCTTTCCACTGTGCATCGTTTCGTTTCGCTCCCTTTTATTCGCTTCGTCCCTCTGATTATCTGTCTAGATCAATGATTGTACAAAAAATACGTATTCAAAATCCTTTCTCGTATTTGACTTATTTTAATTCCGTTATTCACTAACGCGAGTTAAGTAGATAATTATATACGAGGATAGGCGATATGTATATATTTCGATAGCACTCATTCAATAGCGATGAACATACAATCTAATTGGAGTCAGATCCCGGGCCACTAAAATTACTTGAACTCATCAATTATGTTACTTTAATATAAGAAATGGTGTATTCACTGTTGATGAGTATTTTAATGTGTTTGAATTGATTGTGTAGTAATATGTTTTATAGGCTATAAAATATCGTTTATAATCTAAACTAAAGAAATATGTATTTCATTTTTCAAAATTTTCATAATAACCGGGAGTTGAGTGGTTAGAAGACATTAAGAAAGAAGTTATCTTTCTGAACATTTTAGCGATTGGGATTAAAAGTGACTCCAAACATTTTTCTCACCAGATCAGTTCGAAATACTTCGTCCGAAATAACCAAAAAAAAATAATTACCGAATATAGATACGGATATTGGTTTCTCAGATATAATCGCTGATATTTTCACAGTTATGGTCTTTTGTTTTAATGTCCTATAACTCATAAACGATAAAAATCATTTATTTAAATTAATTGACTATTTTTCCTCTTTTATTTTTATCTCTAAACCATTTCTTTTTGCCAATAAAATCTTCATGCTTCAGGATCAACTACGTTTTGTGTATCGTTTCTTAATTCAATGGATTAAATATACATTAGCTGAGCCATTGGCCAATTGGACAGTAAGACGATCTGGATTGTCTATGCCATTCTCATTATCAGAGGCTGTATTGAAACAACAATGGGAATGGTCACAACAACTTGTTGGTCATTTACCATCAGATTCACGTATTGGTATATTCTCACATAGTCAATTGCCAATATTAGGAGCAAATCATTTAGGAAGTGCTACATTGAATAATGATCAACCATGTAGAATGAGTAGTCGCAGTAATGATTCACAATCTACACATACTAACGAAGATTATGACACAACTGAAATACCAATACTTTCAACATTGTATCATTATTTCAATGATGAAATTTTAGGTAATCCAAATTTAGATTATCATTTACAAACTAAATCAATAAGGAACAGTATTAATAATCCTTATTGTTACTGATCCAAGTTAGTTTGACTACTTGTAATACCACTACTGATGTTTTATATCACTGAAATCGATATTCTTATCTTCCTTTATCATGTCAACATACATATATCTTATGTTTTATTACTGAAATAAAACAGTTTTATCACTTCGCGAATAGTATTCATTTGTTTGTTTATTTTTTTAAAAAGGAAAATATAAAATCGCTTTTTTTTATCATATTTAAGGTATTTTATTATTACACAAAAAATCTATACTTTCTATTCTATACACTATTTCTTCTATTACATTCATATTCCAAGTGATTGAATTATATGAACCAAAATACAGTATATTATTATATTGAATATTAGTAAAGAATACGGATAGATATATAATGGATTAAAGAGTTTTTCCTCTTTATTTAAAACATTATGATTGTCCCATCATTATTTTAGTACCGTGTCTTATATATATGTATTTAATTTTAGTGTGTGTACAGCACTATGACAATCAAACATTGAGTTCTTAATTGTGTTTACAGTTTTTGATTGGTCATATTCTCTTTCTTTTAAGATTTTGTATTACAGGTTTGTTTCAGTAATAAGAATATTATAAATACATATGTTAACATGAGGATGTAAGTAGTGGGGGGTATAATTTAAAAGTCATTGTCTTTTAATTATAGATATTTTGTTAATAATAATGAATTGCGAGTATACAATATTGGATTTTTTTGTCTAGATGATAAACAAAGAGATAGATAAGTATTCAATGTTCACCTTATTTAAATGTTTTTATTTTTAGTTATTTGGGATCAAGATCAGTTTTATTACTTATAAGTATTAAGATGTAGCTCATAGTATGACAATCAGTGGTATTCATGTTTACGTAATTCATTTTGATTACTTATCTTTACATATTCTATGTTTTCAATTTTTGATGCCCTTAAACTCTGTTGTATTGTTGTTACTTTAAAATGAAATTTTCTTTTTGGTGAATGTTCAAGTATTTACAGTCTTACTGTAGGAATCATAATATTTTTATTATAGTGACATGGAGTGATTATTATTCTTATAGTGTGTGCACGTACATAAGTTTAATGACCTGAATTGATTTCTTCGTCTGGAACAAGAATTCTTAAATATTTATGTAATATATTATTTTTCTGTTAGTGAGTAATCGCAAGGTTCCCGGTTTTCTTGACCGCCATTATTACACAATCAGTATCATTGTACTTTTTACTTTCATTTTCTTTAAAGCTCACTCTTTGGCCTTTTTCGTCTACAAGACAGTATTACACTTCAGGTTTATTGTGTACTGTTGGTTAGGTGTCCACTCTTGTTGAGTTCGTGACACACCATAGTCATGTTGGTTTGGTGGGTATTATGATTTTTTATTTATTGAAAATAAAATGATTAATTATAACTCTCGTAATACTTATTCCTTATTCTATTTAATAAAAGTTTAACATTTCGATTCATATATGTTGGTTGTTTATATCTTATCATTTTTGTTTAAGACTACAATTGATCTGTCTCTTTTAGCATATGTGCATTCTATACGGGTTGCCTTTGTATTGGCATTAAGGTACAAGAATTGTAAGCAGAGATGGATAACGCGATGTTCCAGAGTGAACACCAACTCTGGGATCTATGTACATCCATTCGGTGAGTCTTAAATAGGACATAACGTTCTTCTTGGATTCCCCTGCTAGCTAGCATTGATCTTAGTTTAACATTCTATTGTTTCTGTAGTATTCATTCGACGGATACATATGGGCACCAATATACAATCGATGATAACTATGACAGTGATGATCATCACGGTAGTTCTTATTCTAATAAAAAAATTTTGTTGTCTTGTTTTTCTAGAAAATATTTCTAGTAAACAATAAAAAGTAATAACAACAGGATGTTCTAATAGTAAGATTTTTGTTTCTCTATTAATCCTCAATCTAAAATGCACACATTATCATATATGAATAAGGGGAATTACTATCTAGTTCGTTGAATTGTACTTTTAGCCACCTGTAAGCTAAATGATTTGATATAGGGATGAAGTACATTGTTTCCTATTAAGCAATTGCATACAATTAACGAGAAGCATGTGCTTGAGTAAGGGTTATATTTAAAGCCCATATTTCTAACTGACTTTTTACTATATGCTTTCATCAATAATGCTACGAACATAAACACAGTTATGTTGTCTAATTATGAAGTTAACGATCTTCAAAAACACTGTAAAATGGGAAATCTTTGTGTTCTGGTTTTGAGAACTTATATTTGTCACACACTCGTGTTATAATGTATGCCTTGTCTGCGAAGTTATCCAATGGTGATTATCAATCGTAACGTGTTTCTTCAAACTAACCAAAGGTATTCAAAGCTTAGGATCTTTTGTGATCCTGAAAAGTATAACATAAACAAGATTATAATTAAAACAATCAGTCGCTTTGCTTATTGATCACACACATACGAAGTTAAAGTTCTTTAAGTCACTTTCAAGAAGTAAATTTCCGGAGTACCAATGAATTTTTGATATTGTTGTTTGTAACTAAGTGGAAAAATGGTAGTTTTAATTTATTATTGAATCTGAAAAGTCGATTTCTTTTTATCAGTGAATTCATTGTCATTATGAGAAAAAAATAGTCTGATGGTTTCTTTTCCAGTTTACAGGAGTTAATGAGTTATTGGTGTCGATTAACATTATCACTATTTTCAGAATGTTTTATCTTAGTGTACTGATAAATCTTAGAGATTTTTTTTGTTATTGATGCTTACCAGGCTTGAAAAAATGTCTAATCTTTGTTTACAAGATAAATTGCTACATAGACCTTTTAAAAAATTATTCGTTCTATTATATAAGGTTAGTGTATCAGTCTGTCACTGACAATGTAAGCTACTGAAAACCAACTTGGTCACCTTAAACATCTTGGATTATAAGACACTTGAAAATTTTGGATTCAATATTTTATGCTATCATGTGTACAAATGATGAGAAATTCCAAAGGACGAATAAATATTCACCTGAAAACAACATAAAGTCAGTTTTAAGCTCAATAAACTTGTCATAACTATAACGGTAATGATTAGAAATTAAAATGAAAATGATACCTTAACAAGCAAAATCAGAGAGGTGAAATGAAATGACATTTCTATACAATGTAGTTAAAGAAACATCGAGTTAAAGTTCAGATCACGAACTGTCCACATGTAACTAATCGGACCAAAATGCACTGGATATCTGTTTCATTCTGGTATATAACTCTTCAGAAGTAATTAACCACAAATCGACAGAGGATCAAAGCCAGGGCTATGAGAGAGAGCTTAACCATAAGACTAATGAGTCAGCATTTGACGATGTTCAATTGAAAATTCAACCAGTTCGTAATGTAACGCAGTCCCAATTACACACAAATAGGGTTGATGTGCAACTGCTTCATATCGGATATGGTTTAGTCCCACTAGTTGCGAATAATCACAAGAACTAGAGTTACCTCAAAACTGGTCAATAGTAGGCTTATTGAGATTTTTGAATTTTACAGTTCACATAACGAAATGACTAGAAATTCATTGAAAACTAGGGAACACTGGACGGCTGTTCTATTTTGTTGAGGGACTCCACAGCAATTTGTATCCACGACTCTACGTAGCGTCGAATCCATCTGATCTAAACTATAAAATCTCCCTAATTCCTTTACAGCTGTAAAGAAATAATGTATATTTAAATAAATTCTTATCAAAATAAAGATATACATCCTACAGAGTAATGGAGTTGTTAGATAACTTTTCCAAGTGTATCTTTTTATTCTAATGGACAAAACAAATTTTCTTTATCTTATACTGGCTGATAAAGTACTTCCAATTGTTATTTTGTAGACAGTGACGTTATGTGTTAATCAAAATGAATTGGATTTTTATTCAAATCCTTTTAATTCGAATCAGAAAAATGAAATAGATAACTAGGAAAACTGATTCCACAAAAAAGAAAACAACTTTTAATGCTATGTATAAGAAAGAAGATCGAAGCTATCATTAAAGTCTAAATCGTCTAGCTGTATTCGAGATGTCCATCACATCTTGTGCTACTAATGAGATGTGAAAGTCTTCATGATCCGACCAACCACCAGTAGAAAAAAGATTAAAGTGACCACCCTTGTCTTACACTTCCCTCTATCCACAACTTTGCAATGCAGTCCGTCTTAAGAATTCCATATGATGGTAACAAACCTCTCAGGTACACTATAGTGTTGAAGAAGGTTCCATAAGGTTCTCCTGTCCATGATATCAAATGCTTTCTCGTAGTTAATGAAGTTGATGCATAGTGACGAATTCCATTCACTTGATTGCTCAACAATGATCCATAGTGTCGCTATTTGGTCTGTATACGAGAGATGCTTACAGAATCCAGCCTGTTGATCTTAAAGTTAGGCGTCTATTCAATCTTTCATGCGGTTAAACAACATTTTGTTGAAAAAATTTTCCTGGTGCTGATAGTAGTGTGATCCTTATGTAGTTCTCACACTACTGTGCTCTACTTTCTTTGATATCTTGATGAGGTATATTTCTTTCTAGTTTCTCTACATTTGAACTAAAGTAATCTGACTTATACAGTTTGATAGTTTATAAGTTTCTTATTTAGCCAGATATCTTAATTTTAGTTTCTAATTAAAATTAATAAACAATTTTCTACTCATTTTAATCATTTAACTTTACTTACTTATGGCTATTACTCCCAATGGAACATAAGCCGCCGACCAGCACTCTCCAACCCGCTCTGTCCTGGGTCTTCCTTTCAAGTTCTATCCGATTCTTGTTAGTTTTTCTTATGTCTGTGTTCTTTGGTCTTCCTCTCCTCCCTCGACCTTGAGAATTTCATGTGAGGGCTTGTCATATGACGCAGTTCGGTGATTTCCTCAATGTGTGTCCTATCCACTTCCAGCGCTTCTTCCTGATTTCTTCCTCCACGGGGATCTGATTTGTTCTCTCCCACAGTAGGTTGTTGCTAATAGTGTCTGGCCAACGGATCCGAAGTATTTTGCGTAGACAACTGTTAATAAACACCTGTATCTTCTGGATGATGGATTTCGTATTTCTCCAAGTTTCCGCCCCATACAGTAGAACTGTTTTGACATTTGTATTGAAAATTCCGACCCTGGTGTTGGTTGCCAATTGTTTTGAGTTCCAGATGTTCTTCAGTTGTAAATATGCTGCTCTTGCTTTGCCGATCTCTGCCTTCACATTTGCATCAGATCCACCGTGTCCATCGATGATGCTGCCCAGATATGTAAAGATTTTCACATCTTCCAAATCCTCTCCGTTAATTGTAATTGGATTCGTCCATCTTGCTTTTGCCTTTGTGTATATTGAGACCTACTGCTGCTCTACTGGTCGTCTTCTGCATTTGTTGTTGCGTTTGAAATAGAAGAGCCAGATCATCTTTGAAGTCTAGATCATCCAACTGCATCCTAGATGTCCACTGTATCACGTGCTTAACTTCAGATGTTGACGTCTTCATGATCCAGTCGATCACCAGGAGAAAGAGGAAAGATGAGAGTAAGCAGTCATTTTACTTTACCAGATAAAAATAAATATTCTATGAAGATATGATACTCGGGCCATTATTCAAATTTATTTAAATTCAATGAATGCTGTTTTGTATCATTTTTAATTATTTATGGTATAATGTATTCACATATTCTCATCATTTCTACAGATGAAATGTTTCATGCTATCAATTGTATAGTATAAATAAGCAATTAACTGATTGTTCGTGTTTATTTTTATTAATATTAAATTATCCTATTAACTATCATTAATATTGTTATTTCGTGTTATCAGTCTATCAATATTTTATCAATCTCCTAATTCATTAGAAAAAACTGAAAATAAAACTTGAATGATTGCAAAACGATAGAAATTATGTTGTTTCTACATATAGCTCTTCAAGCCTCATGATAAAGTAAGAACTTGGGATATCAAATTAAATTAAAGATCAAAATAAGTAAGAATCCACAATTACCTTTGAATAATTTAGAGATAGTTGGAAAGTTTAAGTAGAGTTTTCTTCTCTGAGGTGGATGGTTTGGTTGTGGAGCTCTCATCGTTCTTCTGAATGACATTATCAGCATAAATTTCAAGTACAAGTGAATTGTTTGAACTTCGTCACATATGACTCACAGCTTGTTCCTTAGATCTCGATTTCGATCGGTTATTCTTGACCTTTAACCTGTCATTGTTTACTTCATTTTGATTGTATCTTCCATTGATTGGATTATTGGTCCTATATATGTCCATAATTTTTCTGATTAGTTGATAGGTTGGAACGATTTAAATGTGTTTGTTAATTGCTGATTGATCTGAGTGCCAAGCTTCTAAAAATTATCTGGTGTCTTTAGTATTCTCTTTATCCAAGATCTCAACATTTTCCCGGTCGAATGTGTGTCCGCAGTTTTCCACATTCATTGATATAAGCAAGGTTGTATCATGGCGTTTGACCTCTAATTGATGTTCGTACAGATGAGGATGAAGGGGGCGTCCACTTTATCCGATACAGTGTTTTTCGCAGTTGGAATATTTTGTTTTGTAGATGTTCAGTTTTTCTTCTTTTGTTATTTCGTTCTTTGGTTTGCATAGGATTGACTGGAGTAATTTTGCGGGTGTGTGTGCTACACCTATTCCAAACGGCTTCAACAATCTCGTATTTATTGATGTATCTTTTATAAACGCTACGATGATCCATTTGTTTGTTTGTTTGTTTCTGTACTTGATTTTGTTTCTTTTTTTGATGCATTGGGTTGATATTTTTTGATGAGGCTGATTGGGTAGTCGTTCTTTGCAAAGATAGCTTTTTGATATTATGCTTCATTTCTCCGCGCTGCAGGTGTTGCAATGTGTTCTCGCACTTTTGAATAAAGTTTGTGCACAGTTGATTTTGTCAGTTTTTGTGTTGTTACTATTGTAATTGAGAATTTGATCTGTATCGGGCGACTTTTAATATACTTGAGTCTCCGGTTTTTCTGTGTCTGTTCTGATGATTAGTACATTCAAGAATGATAGTTTGTTTTTTTAACTCCTGTTCCATTGTGAACTCTATATCATCGAAGACAGTGTTGATCAGATTGTAGGTGTTTTCCAGCTCATCCTTTTTGACGATGTGTTGTCCGCATAACGAATACAAATGTTTGGCTTGATCATTGGTAAGATCGAGGCTTCCACTCTTTGCATCACTGCTTCTGCAATAAGACCTAGTATTGGTGATCCCATCGGTGTATATCGAAACACTACTCAAAGTTTATTTTTGAAGGATTAGCTCAAAGTACTTCAAATTTGGAAAATAGCTTATATCATGTAGGAATTTCAGTATACCAATTATTGTATTCTTGGCAATACTGGATATATGTTTAGTCCTAGGTGAACACTTACGACCTTGTTAGTCTGTGATTTAAAGCATAATGAAGAAACGTTACTTATAAACCACTGAGATGAGAACAAATAATTAACAATTTTAGCACCTGTCAATCCACATAATTACGCGGCAATCATCTACTGAAACAAATGGTATCGTTCTCATATTTGACAAGATTGAATTCCAGCGGTTATGACTTTTCAACAGAATTTAAGTAAGTACAGAAATATTAAAGGGATGTTAGGTTTATAGATTAATATGCAAATTAAATATTTTTAGCCATCTAATTTTAATTAATGGTTGAAATTAATTGCACGGCCGTTGTGATTCTGTACCATCCATTGAAATATATATCCTAAGTTTCGAATCTTAGTCCAACTCGATGTTTCAAATTATCATGCTGGAGAGATACTGTATTTTACATACTTACTCTAATCAGTTCAACAATGAAATGGGAAAAATTATTTTAAAAAGTTTTCATAAATATTACAGTAAATGATAGAAATGAACTAAAGAGAAAGAGGAATACAACGTGAAGCAGAGATTTATAACAGCTCACGTGTAATTGAGTTTGTTCACATTTAATTTGGCTAAACCCGTTTGTTAAATTATTCAACGGACAGAATGATTCCTACAATTATAACTTATCTATACCATTATTATACCTTTATTATTGTTGCGTTTGTATCAAAAGGTATGCTTGAGCATTGCTTACCGACTACTCGCATATTCATTCTGCTAGCTTTAATGTTAGTGGCTTAATTGATTCGATGATTCACTCACTTATGTATATTTTAATCCTGTTGATTGATTCGCTCATTCAACTCGCACACTCACTTGCTTGCTTGCTTTTTAGCATTAGCCTTTCATTCTTGTTTCATGTGTTTGTGGTTTTGGTGATCTGTGCATCGTGCAATAATAAATATGATCAACACTTCATACTCGTTTTCTAATTTATAAACCGTTGTGGACATTGTCTGGTAATGGTTATCAAGACGAACTGCTTACCAATTTTAATGATTATATCGAATACCGACCATTACAGATTATTACGTAATAAGAGGTGTGTGAATAATTAGATAGTGGAGAATACAAACGGAAAGAGGCGGAAATTTACAGACAAATAATGGATGTGTAAATAAGGTTAATGATAACAAAAATAGAATAAAGTAAATAATAATCATAACAAAAATTTTGAAAAAATCGTATGTTAAGTTTATAAGTGGCCGTGGATAGGATAAGGGGGTTACAAATTTCTTCTGTACACAGAGATTGGCGTTATTTGTACAAAGTCCTATGGCTTCAGATCATATATATATATATATATATATATATATATATATATATATATATATATATATATATATATATATATATATATATATATAGGTGGCGGGAACGAACTCCGTTGCGAAATGATTGAGGTATACGATAGATCACTCGAAAAGCTTCCGATTTATTTACAGTATGACCGCTATCAATTAGATGTGTCATGATAGAGCTGCGTATTGTTTTAATCTGGCCCTTTATAAACCAAGCTGGTAGATGTTCACTCATTTATTGGTTAAGTTGCCTGGTAGTACGCCCGATATAGCTATCTCCACAGGAGCAGCTGAATTTGTAAATGCACATTGAGGAGGCCAACTCAGGTAACTTATCCTTCATTTGAGTAGACATCGCTGGTCAACTAGGGAAGGTCAACTCAAGATTGGCTGAGTAGAATGTCCTGCTAATCACTTTCGTTAATCTATCTTTCCAACGTTTAACTATTGATAAGACTTTTGCGATCATATTTTACTACAGATTAGTCTGAGGAAACTTTCATTGTACAAACTGTATCACCATATTTATATATACTCATAAACTTAATACCTTTTTTCTTCATGAATTCATTATGTTCTTGTCATAGTAAACTGACTATAAATATATTAGTTTTAAAGAGAATATACCTTTATTGTTGAATCTGTTTCTTTTTTAGTTTGTAGTTATCTATTTTTTGTTTAAACTATACTTTTTAGATTCATTATTCAATTGCATTGGGAGTTTGTTTTTTTATTTAAAAAAAAACAAGACACATTTAAAGTTTTGTATTAGAAGGAGACCTATTACCAAATGAGCAGATTAACTTATATTAAAAACTACTTACTAATTATGATGCTTCAATTAAATTATATTTCAAGTGAAAAATTTTTCAGTTTAAATTAGATAGTAAAATTAATTTTTTAAATGAATAGATATAATTGTATAAATCTATAGAATTGTACTGTTTTTTTCTTTTTTGCATTTTGCTTTGTTTTTTTTCTTTTTGGCTAAGGAAAACATCTAATTTCTTCACAGTTGATTACATTTGAATTAACTATTTATTGTTTAAATTGATTGTATATTCAAGACAAATGTTGAATGCATTCAACCATAATTGAATATATTTGAATGAGATTTCACAGTGTTTTGTTGTTGTTGTTGTTATAAAACTCATTAAATATCTGCAAAGTAGACTATGTATATATTCACTTATAAGTATAATCTATTCTCTTCTCAATATTGTCTATTATAATAAATATAATTAGTCGTCAATAATTCACTTTCAAAATATTATTTTTTTTTCAAATATTCAGTTGATATAAAGATATTCATTATATCTTTGATGTGCTTCCTTCTTGTTTGTTTGTTATTAAGGTGCAATCATCTTTCTATAATCGATATTATGTAAAACAAAATATATAGTCAATAATTATGGATTAAATGAGAATTTTGACTTCTATCAATACACCATCACATTTCAGTTAGTTTGTAAGCACATAAATCGTCTTCTAATGTAATAAGGATAATAATGGGAGTAATAATAATAATAATAATAATGTGAACACAATTTGAAACCTATTCACTCTGGATAATAAGTCAATATTACCAGGGTAGGTTGAAGGTGATAACAAACTGTTTTTGAATTTTCGTATGGCCAAGGCTTCAATAAACCTTAGTATACTCTCTTTTACACTTTTATACAACACCAGAAAAGCCGAGTTTAGACCAATCTTATGGCCTGTTTCGATTATATGTTTAGCAATGGATGGATGTTTATCCTCTACTCTTATTAAGTCACTTGATTCTATTTGTTTCTGCAACCATTTTGGCACATGTTCAAACAACCTTCCTATGTATGTGTGACCACACATAAACATTTAAATTGGTAAACACAGTGGGATGTGACACAATCGTTTTCATGTCTTTTAGGTTTTGGATGATGAGATTGTTCGAAATGTATTGCGCTAATATATCATATAGTTATGATAATCTTCGTTTTCTTATTACATTATCGAAATTTATCAAATGGATTAATTGCTTTAAATTTACATGATACTTGGTTTCATATGTAATCGATTGAGTATACCACTTCATTTTAATAGTTAGAAAAAGCTCTTTTACACAGTATTACCTATTATCTGTGAACTAAATTGAAAATGGTGTGATTTTAAAATGTTTTTGAATGGAAATTCCTTAATCAAATTTATGGAATCAATGTTTATAGAACTATCCCAAGTTTTCATTATAAGTGACATTCAGTTAAATTGAAGTTTTTTTCAGCTGTAAAATAATTTATTATTTTTTACGTTCACAAAAGGGTTTTATGGAGATTGTAGTGATTTTAATAATTGAATTCATGAGTCAATTCAAGCTAGATCATCATGGAAAACCTGGAAGCACTGGACGGCCGTTTCGTCCTATTATGGGAATCCTCAGCAGTGCGCATCCACGATCGCTCCTCGCGAAATTTGAACCCAGAATCTATCGGTTTCACGCGCGAACACTTAACCTCTAGACCACTACGCCGTCATCCAATGATGTCAATGTCTAAATTCAACCAATCCACGAAACTGCGCCACTGTCTATCATTATCTTCAGTGAGTTATTATCTCACAACAGACCCGGTTGAAGTCCACTAGTTACCACTTCTCACTCGAACTCCAGGAAATACCTCCTGGAAGCAGTCACTAGTGAGCATATGATGATTATAATCAGAAAGGGATTTTCTGCAGATCGTAATAACATATCAGTTTAGTACATTTTAATCATTTAAAATGAATTTACAAAGTTAAAACTGAATTCATTTAATCATCTCTGATTTTTTAATGTCTAACTAACAATTTAAAGTAATAAGAAGTGTCTTCATTAATGATTTACAGTTAAATCACTTCTGTAAACTTTCTTTTTTTAAACTTGGTCTAATTAGTTTTATAGATTTATTTTAATGGTCAAATTGTTTTGTACTTTTTGTCTTAATTTAACCTTTTAATTTTACTCATGCGGAAAGTTTCGTAATTTTTTATATAATTGTGTACTTTGTAATATTTTGTGTTTGAGAAAGTGTTTTTTTAACGTACTTCTCTTATTTTACAAATGAATTAGTTTTCCCTTAGCCTATAAACTAAAAATGTATAAAAGTAAACATTGAATGTGTTTAATACTTTATCTCTATTATGAAGTGAATATATTCCAGTTATTAATTTAAGGATTCGTATACAGAGCTTTATGTTACACATTTTTTACACTGACTAATGATAATATTCGATTGTTAAAATGCGTTTATAACTTATACAAATATTCGTCAAGATTAGAATGAACAGTTTGACGATTTTGATTTTGATTATTACCCTGAAGCAGTCCAGACAAGTTATCTGGAAGCAACGTTGGAATTATTTAAATTTCAATCGCTCAGATTATTTTAAATATAATTTTATTATATAATGTGTTTATAACTGTTATTCTAGACGAAATCATTGCAATTAGCTTATGAATATTCCGAACTAATCATTCTTCGTTTTTATTATTCGTAATTGGTCAGTTTTTAAGTGGAGAATTTTATTTCATGTTCAGTTTAGTTGGAAAAACGTCTACTGTTTTTGAAAGTCGTCTTAAATGTTAAGATTCGTAATAATCAATCACTGTTCAGTGATGCATTTTTTTTCTAAAGTATTGTGCACAAATAAACGAGTTAAATTCAGCTAAAAAATTCACTAAGTTTAACAAATTATTGAGGCTGGTACTATGTTCAGGCCACATAGTTTATTCTAGCATCTCGGCAAACCGATTTATCCATTCTTCTCAAGCTACATTTCGATCTTGTCCTTTATTTGCTTATTAATGCCTACTGTTTTTATATGATCATATGTGCGTGTAGTGCTCACCCCATTCATCACATGTCTGTAGCTTATTTTTGTTCGACTATAAACATCGATTCACGCCTGGTTAAATAGAGTTGGCTCGCATGCCTTCTTTACAGCGCATCATTTTGTTACGTTTCGCTCTCTATTCACTTCGTTTGTTACGTTTCCCTGATGGTCTGTTCAGATCAATGGGTGTACAAAATATACAAATTCAAACCTCATTCTCGCATTTAACTTATTTAGTTCCGTTGTTCACCGATGCGATTTGAGTCGGTGATTATAGATAAGAGTAACCAGAATGTATATCTCGGCAGCAATCATTCGATAACGATCATTTGTCCGATCTAACTAGAGTCAGATATACGGCCACTAAAAGATATTCTCGAAACACTACAAGGCCTTCCTCCCATTACAGTATTTTTGGTCCATATTTTAAGTACGACATTAAAAGAAAGAGATATAAATATTTATTTTAAAGATATCATGTTCGTCTTTTGAACATGTGATGTTTTTTTTAAAATAATTTTTACTGAATGAGCTAAGATAGAAATAATAAAATAACTATTATTTTGGGTAGTGCTAACCGGACTATATAATGTAATCATTTGTAAAACTTTTCTCTCGGTGATAAAAAGAGAGAAAACAACAAATAGATTATGAAAACAAACTTATAAGTGAAATTTGATTTAAAGGGATATAATAGTCAGAGACCAATTGTTTTAACTAACTGGAAGTTAATTTATTTGACAACCAATTGTACAAATACAATCAGATACCTGGTAATAAGTTAATTTACATTATGATAATTTATAAAGGTGTTACTTTGTAAACATTGTTTTCTACGGTAGTCAGAAAATCATCATTGTAAATCTACTGTAGTGGCTTTGCTTCGTTAATCGATCACCTCGATAACCGTTATAATATAAATCTCAACAGTGTTTCAAATCAAAAGGCAATGAGAAGTGGCAACTACAGTTTATTAGGGGATAGCGTAGATCACAAAGCTGCAAGCACATCAAGCAAACTTAAAGCGGAGAAGCGAATAAGTATATGCGACCAATTACATAGGTAAATTTATAATCAAATCACATAAGGGCACAGCAAGGCAAAGCAAAAGCTAATGATAGGATTTGAATAAATACATATATAGGGAAGAGGATGAATCATCGAGTGATGATATTTAAGCGATCAACATTTTTATCTAGAGTCTGTTATGTACTCCAGTGATCATAACGGTACAAGTCTTTAATTACTTACGCCTGTTACTCCTCGTGAAGAAGCACAGGCCGCCCACCAGCCTAACGGTACAAAGAAATATGCTAACTGTTATTGTCCAAATAACATTGTCTGTTAAGTAAGTCAATAAAAGGGCTTAACCAAAGTTAACCATAATCGAAATTGGTACTGGGATAGTTACTATCCTACATAACGTTAGCTTGAAAATTAGTTTTTAAATTTATCTACTGAGTAAAACCTAACCTATTCCGTGTTTTAAGGCTATAACTAAACAAAATAAATCTCCAATATGTTTCTTATCTTGATTCTCTGCTAATGATTAATTTGATATTTCATCATGATGCGAAAATAACTTTCCCATTTCATCAATATTTTCATATCTCTTAAACCTTGATTTACATAATGTCAAAAAATAACTCAGTAACAAATTTTTTTTCACTTCACTTATGAATCTCTTATATATCACACTTCTACATTATTATTGTTTCAAAAAACTCTTCTTAACTTTTCAATAACATATCAGGTAATCTGTACCTAGCCTGTCGTATGCCCTGATGGTGTTCACGTAACTTTCAGGTTGCCTGATCTACCAATGGAGATGGGACAGTGCATGATGCTTTTGTTGTTTCCTAACTTCAAAGAGAATTGTATGCTTGCAAATCCGCTCCGTTATTGTTCCTATTCTTATTGTATAGAATATACTTTGCTTTATTGATTATGTAATTCGCCGAACTTCATGAATATATTGTTTATATGGGATTCATTTAAATTTTATTCGTATTAACTTATTTATGTATATAACAGTAAATATTTTAACCTTCTCAACTAACTCATCACAATTTGATTAATTTGCAATTTTATCATTAATATAATTTTATCAGAAGGGGTTTTGTGGAGATTGTAATAATTTCAGTAGTTGAGATCATGAGGAGTTCCACAATAAAACGAAACAGCCGTTCAGTCCTTCTAGGTTTGCCATGGTGGTCTAGCTTCAGTTGACTCATGATCTCAACTACTGACATTAATTTATTTACTAATCTACATTTATAATGAGTATATATATTTAAAAAGGATATAGCGGCTTGCTTAATAAGTTATTTTATTTTCTTCTAAATGTTTAAATGAAAAGATAGTTCATTTACTAATATATGTCACATTTAATTAATTTTTACGTTTCTTTCAAACCATTTTTAATGTTCTCTTTCTCAAGAAAACGTTTTACTTATGAATGTTGATCTTTATGTAGAAGTTAATGGAAACAAACACAAATAAACAAAATTAGTATCAATGAAATTCAATCATAAATGGTATTATCTAAAAATCATGACGATTCAAATTTGATCCTAGATATATATTTAATTTTCTAAAGTAAATATGAACTTTCTGTAGACTAAAATTCTTTACTTAATTGCTTTATAAATACTAGTTATTAGGTAAACTTATATATAACCTACCTATTAGTTTTCTTAATATTCATATTTCAGTTTTGTAATATGGTCTATATTTCTTATTCTTGAAGTTATCAATATCTTAATTAATCTATAAAGATTTTGTTTTCTAGTGTTTTCTAAGTATCATATTTTCTTAACGGAACTCTTGAATTTATAACTAGGAAGAATTTAAAACTTAAATTTTTATTCGATTTCTTGCTTAATACATCATTCATTTAGAATTAATGTTAGTATATCACTAAGATGTTCACCATAGTATAATCCATTTGTCTCTGTGTATTTTTGATAGTATATATGTGACTTGACTGTTTCATTCATATTCTTACTGATAATATGGAAGCTTCAGTGTTTAATTTAACTTAAACATAATACATTATTTCGAGTTATTCCATGAGTTTATCGACTATTCTAAATGAAGTAATTTTAATGGTTACACGTATTCTACTCTTCTTAAATAATGTATAAGACTAAAACGTCAATAGAGTGTTTTAATTAGTCTTGATTGATTTAATTACATGAATATGAGTAAATTTTAAAGATTTCCTACGGACCTCATGATTTTTCTAACTAAAACATAAATCTAATGGGGTTTATATGATCGATTTGTGTTGATAAGTTTATAAATCAAATTGGATTACTATTAAATACCTTTTGTTTTATGATAGTCAGCAATTAAATTCAGAAATTATGTTACCTAAGACGGTTCGATTTCATTAATTGCAGTTTCTTTGGTTCACACAACTAAATATAGGCACATACATTAAATGAGAAGTATGTAGAATGAAATGAACTGTTTGAATCCTTTTGTTAATGATCAACAAATAAAAGAGATCCAAAAAGCTAAGAAAATATTTCTCTTTAATTTATATCCATTTTATGTGTTTACTCAATTATCTTTTGATTTGGAGCAATATAATATATTAACTTTTATTTGTTCCTGTTTTTTGTTAATATCAACATTGAAACTACAGTGCTGAATTTCACTATATTCATATTTGTTTTATTAATTTCCAATCAAATATGTAATGAATGATGTGTTCGTAAGAACTTGTTATAGCGCTCGGGTTTTCCTCGTCTACACGAATGGGACGCTAATTCGCCTTAGACGAATATCTACACTAGATACCCTCCCGGTGTCTATTCTACAGGACTTCAACACAACTCAGATCAAGAACACGTGACTAACCTGATCAGAACGTATATATATTCCCACACCAAAAATCGACAACTATCGTAATAACAAGGGTAGGAGAATATTTAACTCAACTAGTACCTGTCAAACTATCTACTAGTCTGACTAAGCAAACAACCAATCATTATCTTCTTCATTCACGCATCAGAACTAAAGATATTTCATAAAATATTTCTGGAAAAAAAATAATGTGATTAAGAAAAGCTGGATTTTTGAAGGGTCATAAAATTCTCTGCGTAAGATGATTTAATTTCAGATCAACAGCTGTTGTTCTCTTTACTATCAGCTTCACTATGAGAATCATGAATAGTTTGGTGTATAAAATTGAAAAAGTAACTTGACCAATCATAGTGAATCTAGAGGGTTGAACGTAATATTGTTGGTTTAAGAATAAAATAGTTATTATTATAACCATAGGGTTCATAAGTGCGAAAGATAAAACTTAATTTCAGTCAGCTGCGTTCTATAGTTAAAATGGGTAAACGTGGTTAATTCATAGTGTTTATTATTATTATTATTATTATTATAGTTGGATCATTGAAGGGTATCACCATGATTGTTATTTGAAATCAGAGTTCAGCTCATTGCTCATTGCTTTCTAATTATTATGACAACTAGAAATCAAAATAGAACAGAACTATACGTCCTTTTTATTGAAACTGTTATTCCTTTTCGTTTTCCTAATTAGAACATTAGAGTTCAATCGAAATAAGTTGTATGTCGAGAAATACAGTATTTGACATATATTCAAAACATTTGTTATGACTAGTATTCAGTTTAAGATATACAATTTAGTGATACAGTGTAAACATCTAATGAGCTATATGTAGCTAATTTTGTCGGTCAGAAGTGATCAGACTAATCCACCACTCTACTGTAAACCGGATTAACTGACTTTCTTTTGTGGGCTGCCCGGTGTATATGGTTATGTATATGAACTGCATAAGTCTTGACTTGTGCGGTTTATGTAGACAGGTATACGCAAAGAATATGCACGTGAGTTCGCATGAGGAATGTAAGCTGATGAGTGTCTGCTCTATGTTTAATAATCTTTCAGGTCGAAGAAAATAAAAATATACGATAGCAAACACTAGCGGGGAGTTATCATTAACTTTACCTGAAAAGGTGCTTGTGCTTTTATGCGTATGTTATGAAGTGAAGGGACAAAATCCTTTGTACTAGTGATATTCATGTGATGCGTAGGTGACAGTCAGTTGTATCAAATATGTTCAAAAAGAATGGTGATCATCTACCCTACCAAGAGGGTGAATATAGCCGAACGTATGGCATGAAGTGCACGAAAGAAAATTTGTGTGTTACTGATGTGCATGAAACGTATAATTACCCCTCGTACGACACCCGCGCGCCAAGGTCAGGGGATATTGACTTCCCTACGTAATCATATCCATGCACTGATATTTAAAAATGATTGAATGAAAAGTATTACTGTATTATTGGGGATGAGCATCTTACGTTATATCTGAAGATGATGAGCCTAGAAATTAAATGTTGGATCTTTACAGAATTCATTTAAAAAATCTAAAACATCTTTGGTAACTTGAATGTATGCGTTTTTCATCAGTAGAAAGATCTGAAAATAGCAATTGTTTGACGTTGACATTCATTCAATAAATGTCTTCTATTTTGCTCGTAATTTAATGAATATGATGACTTCATCAAATACTTAATCTCATAAAAATGATCCATGAGAAAACTCTTATATGATAAATGTCGTATACATATAATCCTATCTTTTTTCATCCTCTGTGTTTTACATTGATTGACAGCATTCATTTTTCTTGGAGGAAGATAGTTAACAATTTTATTGTAGAAATCTCTATCTATTCACAATATGATTTACAGATTTTACAAGTGTATCGACTGTAAGAGCTGTAGTTATTAAGGTAGCGAAGTTATATGGTGTACCGGTCAGTAAATTATTGATTTATATCTTAATCGTTACTGTTTCTTGAATGAAAAACGTTTCCTTAAATTGTAATTATCACATGGCATGAAAATTTTAAAATTTGTCACTATCTTATTCATGATCTTGATGATATGATAGGAAATGACTAATATTTAATTATCAGTATGAAAATTTATGGAAATTGCAATGGTCTCATAGTTAAATTCACGAGTCAATCTCAGCTTTACCATAATTTAAAACTTTGAAGCACTTGATGGCCTCTTCGTCCTGTTATCGGACTCCTCAACAAGACTAATGGAGTCTAACCAGTGTTGCGTGTAAGATAGTTATCCACCTCAGCCAATAGACAAAGGGTTGCTCAAGACCAAAGATTGATTAAAGTTAGCCACTAACACCATTGGATGCCGGCTCAGTTGTTCCGGGTTCCAGTCCTGTGTACGAGATCGTGGATGGTCACTACTGAGGAGTCTCATGTTTAATTCTTTTTTATTGTTATATATGTAGTGTTAATGTATAATTCATCATTGTGAATCATTTCCTGTTAGCTCATTTTTCATTAGACAGCTAGTCTAATTAACTTGAAATCGAAAGTTATGTATTTTAATTTTGTGTTAGTCAGAAGTCATTAATAAGATCCATCTTTCAGCATTGATAATAATCAAGAAAATTTTACGAGGCTATAATTTATGGACGAACCAATCACGTGTAAGATAACAGGTCTCGGATTTTGGCGCGAAATTCATTCATCCATTTGGCTAAATAGAGTTTTGCGATTATAGCTGATGTCAGTTTGTGATGAAAACCCTAGAGAGAATTACTAACCTTAACAATCAAATTTAAATCATAATCGTAATTCTTCACACAGATTTATAACCCTCATTTGCTCCTAGTTATTCGGAGGACACTCTTAAGGTCAGTTTAGCGTCACTCGATGGTCGTTCATAAATTATAGTCTCACCATTCCTATTTTTATAGCAGTCATAAAATTCCGTAACGAATTTTCAGTATAAAATTTTCGTCTAAATTTGAACGAATAGTTTTACAATATTTGGGCTCCGAGTTAATGTGAAACATTAAAGAGGAAGAATGTATTTGTAAAATCTCAGCGAAAGAAAATATTTTCCTTGAAAAAGATTGGACCAGATTGTCAGGCGAGACGTTGGATTTACTTCAAAATTCATTCGCTGAGATTTTACAAATACATTCTTCCTCTTTAATGTTTCACATTAACTCGGAGCCCAAATATTGTAAAACTATTCGATCAAATTTAGACGAAAGTTCTTAGATATAGTGAATGCTATAAAATGATTAAAATGTTTTTGTTACAATAATTAAAGGTCATAGAGGTCTAGGAAATAAATAAGGTGATATAATGAGCATTTATGAATAAATCAATGAGAATATAATACATAAGTAAAAGGGAATGCAGCAATAATAATAATAATTAAGGCCAAGTTAACGATAACGATAGGACGTACTTTTTTTGTACGCAAAGTTCTGGTTTGATCTCATAAATAGTTAAATCTTCTACTACTTTTAGGAGTTGGATACGAAGAAATCTAGGTAGATTTGAACGAATCATATGTACAACCTTAAAATCAAACTGTGAATCCGTAGAATGATTACAGTCGATAAGGTGTTCAAGTATACAGCTCCTAACTGTTTCCCTCTCACCCTTGTAGAAGATAAATCACTATGGACAATTTTATAGATTACTAGTATTAAAAATTTATGTAACTATCATTTCTTTTTTTCGGTGAATTTTTAATTGTTAAGTGAAACTGAGTTTTTTTTGAAAAAAAAGAAAAATTCGTAAACATTGTAAGTAACACTATTCATTAATCATTAGTTACATTTCCCTTCTTTTTTGTTCTTTCTTTTATGTCTGTTTCTCTTCTCTTGTTTTGTGCATCTGACTTTAGGGTTTTTAACAACAACAACAACATCATCAAAATGCAAACTGACAATATAGAAAATATTATTATTACTATTATTATTATTACTTATTTAATAACAGTAGAATAGGAAGATTATTTGTTATTCACTTGGCTCAATCAATGTATAGAATGTCATCTATTTTTAAATTTGTTTAAAAACAGTCTGTTATGATTGTTAGATTTTTCCTGCTATTATTTTAATTAATCAAATAAAACGAATTATAGTAAGGAATATATTTAATGATTTAAATGTAATAAGTTTTTATTATTGTAATGGTATGCTTCAATATGTCTAATAGTTATTAATGTAATAGTGATCAGAAAACATGTCACCAGAAGAAACGTCTGATAGTCTGATCAAATATTTACGCAATGACAAATTGTATTGTAGTAGTCGGTGTACGATATAATCATTAAAATTGGTAAACAGTTCGTTCTGATAACCGTTAATAGATAATGTCCACAACGGTTTATAAATTAAAAAACGAGTATGAAGTGTTGATCATATTTATTATTGCACGATGCACGGATCACCAAAACCACAGACACATAAAACAAAAATGAAAGGCTAATGCTGAAAAGCAAGTGAGCAAGTGAGTTTGTTTCTAGCAATGATTTTCAGTTATGAAACCTTTTATTGTGATGAGTTGATTAGAATGTTGTTTCTTGATTTTTATTTCACTGTTATGTTTTTTCACTTTGTTGAATAGTAACATTTGTACAAGGTATGTAAAGTTGTCAAGTGTATATGAAATAATATGAGATTCTTATAATCATTTTTAAAGTTGACATTCTTTAGTTTTATAAATGAAGTCAGCCTATTTCATTGACACTTATATTTTGTTTGTAAATGTTATACAATTTCAGTGTAACATTTGATTACTTATTTATGGATTGCTGTCACATGTGGTGTTAACGAATCGCTTGATAATAATCAATGTCGTATTTTGTGATGTATTCTCTTGATCGAGTACTATCAGTCTTTAGTATAAATGATTTGAAGTTGTAATGTACTGTATATGAAGCTTGATAGTTAAATGTCATTGGAGATGTAGAAACTTGTCATTTATCGGTAATGAATACCTGGATCAGTGACACTATCTGTTTATATATTAGTCGTGTCACTCAATTTCACATCCAGAGAAGTTACTTTGATCTTTTTGGACCAACACAAGCCTCATTTAGACTATTATTTATATACAAATCGATCCCATGTTAGAGATCAGTGTGGATACATATGTGTAATATATTCGTAATCCGTTACCATTCAATCAGTATGATACAGGCTAAATAATTCATTTAGTTAAGAAAAATTTGATTTCTGTTTTTTGTCAGGTCTTGTATTTTAAATGCAGTTTCCGGAACATTTATATTTAAAATTTCCGTGAATGAAAAATCAAATATGACTTAAAGGAAACTTCTATTGAAAACAATACTTCTTTTTTTGAACATTGCAAATATCCGTTTTGTGTTCATTGATTTATCTGTCAAACAGATATTTTCATCGAAATAAAAGCAAAAAAATGTTTACTCATTTCGTTGAGCAATTTTATTCTACACTTATACATTTATTGTTTTTTTCTTCATTATTTATATATTTTAATATAATTAATTTCAATACTTTTATATTATTGCTGGTAATGATGTAAACAATATTACAAGCAGATCATATCAGCTGATCAATTTCTACAATAATGTATGTAGTGAGTAGTATAAACTCTTCTTAATCTTCATGATAAAATCGAAGCATGTTTTTGATTGGTATGTTTCATACAGTGAAATATTATCATTTTCAACTTTATAAAAGTCAAATAGGAGCAACCGTTACCTCTACCTGACTCTAAGAGATGAAAAAAATTCTAAACAACTTAAAGGAAGCTATTTCATAAGTCATTTCCGAAAAAAGTACAACTATTATAAACACAAATATTTGATTATAGTTATTGTGTACTTACATTCACTAAATATTTTGAAAGCCTTGAATGATGATTACGTCAAATAAAATACGGACATTTTGTGATGGACCAAAAAACAAAAAAAGCAATAAAGTTATTACGTCCAAAGGTTAATGTAGCAATAAACAACTCTTAAGATAATAACACAAATAAAAGTTTAGGGGCGTTACTTAAATCAGCAGGTTGGTACGTTTTCTGTTGAATTTGGTAACAGAATCCACAATTATAGGTAAATAATAATCCCAATGAGATGATATGGATCCAGGAGTTTATCCGAACGTAGAATGTAATGCGAATGTTACAACAGTCTATAAATATAGATGATTGTTAATTAATCGTTCCGCTATCATATCCACAAACATGATAGAACGAGAGACGTATGTATAAGAGTGTATTTACTTATGGGTAGTTAACAGTGTTATGGTATGAGAAATTCAAAAACGGAAGGAAGGAAGTGTTCAAGGTCATATACTTAAACAACAAGTACAATCGGTTAATGATAAATGTACGGATTGTGAGAATTGGCAAAATAAATGTAAAAGATATCAAAAGCTATTTACAAAATAGGTTTATTAAGTCTATTTCTACAATTTTGTGTAAATAAAAGTGTATGAAAATCAAATATTAGTATTTTTCATCAGTAAGTGCTCGTAAAAATATAATTTGGAGGTTGACACTAAGCTTTTCCTCCTCAGCTGCATTAATTTTGTTACAGTGAACACTAACTTATTACAGATTTCTCAATTCGTGCATACCCAAGATTAGTAAATATTTTAAAAACATTTAATAATATTAGGATGAATTCACTTGGTGTTGTTTTATTTGTATCTTCCCATTGTTATTTAGGACTGCAATTGATCAGTCTCATGTTGGTATATGTGCATCATGTGCGGATTGCCTCGATATAGCTATAAGTCACATGTTTTATAAGCAAAGATGGATTGTGGCGAGCAGTGGAATGTAAGACGCGCGTTTCGTCCTATTTGAGACTAGTCAGCTGAATGTACCTGCATCTCAGATAGGATGTTCACTCAGTAGCTAAAAGGATAACACAATGGCGCCTCCTGAGTTATGAGTCTTTTGAAACAGTAAACACACTATGTCTTGATTACCGAAATTAAGTTTTATGTTATTTTTTTAAAAAGTAACTTCAAAATTGTGTAAATTATTCATAAATGAAATGATAATTTCAGCGAGTAGTAAAGTGAATGTCTATGGTTTGTTTCTCTATTTATTAGTTTACAACATAATGGTATTTCTTTTTCGCTTCATACCTCTGAATAGACAAGTACAAATAAATTGAGAATTCTTTTAGTATTTTCTGATTGACAGTTTTTTGACTTCCATCCAATAATTTTCTCATTCTTTTCAACCATAAATATTAGTAAATTATTAATTTCATAGTTGAATCCATGAGTCGATTAAAGCTAGACCACTATGGAAAACCTGGAAGCACCGGATGGCCGTTTTGTCTTAGTATGGGAATCTTCATCAGTGCGCACTTACAATCACGCCCCGCGAAATTCGATCCCAGGACCTATCGGTCTCGCGCGCAAACACTTAACCTCTAGACTACTGATCCGGCATTCAATAGTGTTAATGTCTAACTTCAACCAATCCACGAAATTATTAATTCATTCTTCGTCTTTAGTAAGTCTTAGTTGACATTTTAACGAAAACTGATCAAGTTAATTAATACGGAAGAACTGTGTACATTGATAAGATGTTCATGAAAATCTTAATACATTAGTATTTCATTTTTGTTAGAATTTTGTACACAGAGATATAAAAAACAGTTTTTCAATGAATCAATACACAGATAAACAGGCTAAATATCAGGGTTTTCAGTTAATCTACCTTTAATCTTTTTTGTCCTATGACGATTTAATAGGTATGCAATTTGTAATTTATTTATTCTGATTATTCATTAATTTTACATAACGTTTATGGGGAATCATCACATTCTATTGAAAACTATAGACAGTTCAAATAAGAACATCTTTTTTCTTAATGTGATGATATCTTAATTGAATTTGTTAGCCTAGTTTATAAACTAAATATTTAACATACAAAGTGCATTTTCTTAGGGAATTTTTATTGCAAATATTTTAAGTAATAAAAATATGATTTTTTATTATTCTTATTTAGCAACAAGATGTATGGAGTATATGTTGTAGTACAAGTAATACACATAACTACATAGCTTTATTTTCTTAAACATTCCATTTTCAATATAAATATGTAAAATATTTATCTTAAACTGTTTTGTTTTCTGAAGAGAAATGAATAACAGCAAACAAGGAAATCCAGAACGTGCCTACTACCCAATTTCGGATTGGTCGGCTAGATGTACCTGGATCCCGTAGCTGATGTTTACTTTGGGACACGAACCAAATGCCAACGTGTTTTCAACTTAACAGCTGAACCCAAGTGATCAATGGCAAATTTGACATTTTCTACTAAATACTAGAAATTTCTTTTCTAAATCGATTAATGTAACAAATGCCGAGCTTACATAACTCATACTGGTGTTTGCTTTTTTATCTATATAAGTAATAATTAAGGTAACTCTAGTAAACAGATATATTTAGATTTAAACACTATATTAGTTGGGAGACCGAGAAATCAGATACCACTATATAGTTGACTTGAGGTGCTTTCCATCTACATAGTCCTCTTCCACAACAGTTTAGATTTCTAACTTCAGTCTTTTGTCACTTATTATACACCTCTTTTATTTTCATCTTTAATTTGCGATTTGTTTTTTGGATGACTAAATGGTTGCATTTTATTGCGTCATTCCATCAGGTAAATAAAATAAATCTTCAGTATTGGTGGGTATTATTTAGGAACAAATAATAAGATTATCATTTGATGGTTTGTCTCCACGAATAGCTTCTAATATCTAAAGTGACAAGTGCTCCAATTGAACACTAAATTCGGTTCCTAAACTCTTCTAGTAAGTCTTAAGCTAAATTTACACAGCAACATGAACAAGGGAGGAAAGGCGCGAAATATAGAAGAAACCAATTACTCTATGGTTCGTTTTTGTACAGAAAATCTAGGGTTTTATAGTATTTTAGATTGTCTTGGGTTTCCGAAAAATTCTGGAAAGCTACTTGACATAGTAGCAGTATCGGTAGTCGTCCAATCGGAAACTCAACATGTGACTTCTCACTTTCTAGATGTTTCTGGTAAAACGTCTGGTGAATGCTGATTTGATAAGATGCATTTTCGGAGCATTTTGTTAGCTTTTTTGAAGAGTTTTCTGGATCACCCAACATTTAAAAAAACACTTTTCCTATAATTTTTAGTTTCTAATAATTTTCTGTTTCGTATCGGTTTGTAATAAAGGTTACCTCCAACCGGTATACACTCTTTTTAAAATCAGTTGTTTAAATGACATTTGAATCATCAAGTTTATTGCTTTTTTTATCAGTTTGATTTTATATATACCTAAAAACACTCCGATATGCATAATCAAAGTAGCGTGAATGGTTGTACAATCTTTTTTTGCGTGCAAAGGTTTGCTTTGTGAACATGAATTCCGATAGTTTCAGCAATGCGCAAAAGACGAAATCATAAGCCATGTGGTAAATTTGGTGGAATATGGCGGATAATCTTAAAAGCATCATTCAAGTCAAAATGATGACCTACTTCCTATTGTCATTTATTTAAACTATATGAGTGTCTGTCGCTAGTATTTATTATTTAAACCGAATAAATTAATTAAATATTCTTATCTATTTTGTCAGTGATATGATTATTTTAACTGGTTAATAATATTACATTACCTCAGTTTATCAGTATTTTTGTTTCATAGGAAACAATGAATAAAGCCCCTGAGATCTAACAAATCAATTTCATGTAAACCTGTGATTTATTGAAACAATTCAAATCATATTCATTATGATGACATTTACAACTTATTGTATCCCAAGAGTTCATTAGTAACATCCAAATTGAAAGAGAGGAATGACGAAGACTTGAGACTTTTTTGGGATTAATTTGTTTGTTTACCATTGTGAAATAAGTTAAAATTGTTGATATTCTGCGAATCTTCTACATTCGAAAATTGCATACGATAGTTAAAAGATGATACATTTCAGAGTAACATTTCCCAATGGTTTAGAGGTTAAGCGTTCGCGCGTGAGACCGATAGGTCCTGGGTTTGAGTCACGTGAGGCTAGATCGTGGATGCGCACTACTGAGGAGTCCCACAATAAGACGAGATGGCCATCCAGTGCTTCCAGGTTTTCCATAGTGGTCTAGCTTCAACTGACTCATGAACTCAACTATTAAAATTCCTATAATATCCACAAAAAACCCCTGATATTTCCGAATAAATCAATTGCTTATAGACGTTTTTACTGAATAGTGAAATTTTATGGTTTGAAAAAAAGAAATACGATTGCTGGGTAGAGTGAGCCAATCATAGCAATAATGTTATTCACAAATATTATTTAGTACGTTGTACATGTTAATCTTCTTTCACTAAATAATTGAAATGATACCTTACAAAATAGTATTAGCTTATTTTTAACTATAATTTCCCAAATGAAATAATATACGTTTATACAATGGATCTGCTTAACTGCAACTTCAGTATTGTAATCACGTTAAACGTGATTACAGCATTTAACTAAGTCAGTTAAATTTATTCCTTAATCTGTATTACTATTACTTCATTATTTTAAATCAATGTCATAACATTGTGATACTGTTTAATTTACGTTAAATACTAAACAGATAAGAACATTATGGGTACATACTCCAATAAGAAATGCATCAGACTGAGAAGTAAGTAAGCATAAAGGGAAAAACTTCGTTGCTATGATAAATAAGAATCTTTACTATTTAATCTAAATTACTTTATTTAGTCATTTTTATTACAAAGCGGTTCGCAAAAGAAAAAGTTGGGTAATTTTTGTATTAATAAGAAAATGATCCGAATATAAACCTTTGTTACGTTTTTTTATACGGAAAACTAGCATTCTTCTATTTTAATCACGTTCACAATTCCAAAGTTTATTTTCTAAATAGTAACTGTTTTCACAGAATTGAAACAAAAAATATATAAATATGGATATATATATATATATATATATATATATATATATATATATATATATATATATTAGATCATCGGAGGTAATTTGCAGGAAACTTTAAATCTAACTTTTATTCTGGTTTGCACTTGTCAGTTAAGCTTATATAGATTCTTAGACGAAGTGATACTTCCTGGTGGACTTAACCGTATCAACTAGCTTCACAGTCTGAGACGTTACTACCGAGCTACTCAGACTGTGACTGGTCATCTGTAAAGCTAAAATATTAACAGCTGATTGGTCATTGAGCTGTAGTCAATTTGGTGTTTATCTATTCCATTAATAATGGCTAAATCCTATTGGTCAAGTGATCCAGGTTAAAATCTCACTGAGATTATCAGGTCCCTCAAAATTGTAAGTAAACTTTGATGACAAATGTCAAATAGAACATTACCTAGCTCTATTGTTTCCTACTAATTACCTCTAACCACCCAACATCTCAACATAGAGCATGCAATTTCAGGTCACTTAAACTGATAGCCAAATTCTAACTTGATCAATGCAATTCAATCAGTACTAACATTTAAACAAAGATGACATTGCTCATTACACAGCAATCAATCGATTGTAGATATACAACTATATTTTATAATTTAACTATATTGAAATGACACATAGAAATATCTAATCACATTTGGTAATTGTTATTTGATACATTACTTACAGATACTGTTCATTCAAATTTACTTTTATCTTGATAAACTAAACACAGATTTTTTTGAAATCACTTGTTGTTTTACTTGTATCTTCCTATTGTTATTTAGGACTGTGATTGATCAGTCTCATGTTGGCATATGCGCATGCTGTTCAGGTCGCCTCGATATAGCCTTAGTCCTTAATTCCACTGCTAGCCACTATCAATCTTTGCTTAACTGCTTTTTTGTTTGAAAAAACCAACAATTTTTTATCAAAAGAAACGATCAATATATTCTCTGTAATGAAATGACCATTTAAGGTCATTTATAAAAACTAAACAACACCCAACTATCAAATATTTTATTTAGTATTCAAGCAGTATCCATATATTATAAATACGTTTATAGATTATCATCAGGAAGTAATAGGCATGTTCTCTTTTTATTAAAGTCATACATAAAGCATTTCATTATCCATTGTTGCCAGAGTATGTATTCGGTTAAATGTTTACTACTATTTACGTTGTATGGTTTTTGTCGTTTTATTCAACAAGGATTTATTGATCTGAGTTTATTATTCACATTTAAAGAAATATTGATAATTATCAGATTGTGGGGGGTATTTTTGTGGAGATTGTAGCAATTTAATAATTGAATTCATGCGTTGATTAAAGCTAGACCACTATGAAAAACCTGGAAACATTGGAAGACCCTTTCGTCCTTGTATGGGATTCCTCAGCAGTGCGTATCCACAATCCCACACTTGAGTTTCGAACCCAGGACCTTTGGTTTGCGCGCAAACGTTTAACTTCTAGGCCACTGAACTGGCAAGGGTGTTAATATCTAACTATGATAAAATATTTTTTTCATTTATTTCTCATAATAGTAAATTTTAGTCACTTCATATGTGGAAATAAAAATGTATTGATATTTGTTTTCTACAGAAAAATGTAAAAAATTCTCAGTTGATATTGAAATGTTAAATTCTTTTGACAAAAGTTAAACTTAACATTTTCAAGAGACTGTTAGAGACGATCAGCAAACGAGTAGTCAGATCCTGAATATACACTACTAAGGAGTTTAATACTAGGACCAAATAATTGTTAAATGTTTTCTGACTTTTAACAGTTATTTCGTTAAGATCAGCCTGTAATTTTAACAATGAAATTTAGAAAATCTCTACAAACTCTTAAAGTATTTACTATGCTATTGTTATATGAAGTAAATTCCATGTTAATGAACAACAAATCACAGGATAATAAAACTAAGGCCTTGTAAACATACATTCAAACCGATGATATCAGTTTCACTTAAATTTTTATCAAGCTTTTCTTTAGCATACACTAATAATTTTGTGTATGAATAGAACATATTAAATCAGTCAAGTTACTTGATGACTGCTAACACTGGGGCAGACTACATAACTATTCATATTAAATAACAATATAAACACTATATGTCAATTGCAAACTGTTTATATACCTAACAGTTTATTGTATGTTTATTTAGATAGAATACGTAACTGAACAATATTCTTTATTTTCAATAGTTGGAATCATGAGTCTATTGAAGCTAGACCACTATAGAAAACCTGGAAGTACTGGACGGCCGTTTCGTCATAGTATGAGACTTCTCAACAGTGCGCATCCACGTTGGATCCAGGCTCAGTGGTTTTGAGTTTAGGCGCTCGCGGGCGAGACTGATAGGTCTTGCGTTCAAGTCTCGTGGGGGGGGATTGTGGATGAGCACTACTGAGGAGTCCCACAACAAGACGAAACGGCCATCCAGTGCTTCCAGGTTTTCTACGGTGGCCTAGCTTCAATTGGCTCATGATTTCAACTGTTGAAATTATTATAATATCCACAAAACCCCTTCTGATAATATTTTTTATTATTTAAAAGAATATATTTCTTTATATCAGGCAACTTTGAAGTATAGCTTCATTTCATACTTATTATCTTTCATGTATCATTCCGAACTCAAGTTTAAGACAAGAGACCAAGAAATCATTGTTATGAGTTAAATAACACATTTATCATTTACTCTCCTATCTGATTTTATTTAATATATAACATGTATCAAGTGAAACTACGAAGACTTCATTAATGAACTATTTAATTAGTTGAATTTATTTTATGGTGACCTAAATATAAACAATATTTGTTCTTCTTCTTCTTCGTTTATTTATCATCGAAACTTGTAGGAATCTATTTTTCTTTTCTTCATCTTAATGACAAGAATATATTTGTCTGTTTATTTCCGGATTTTTTTTTCCAATTTAGGAATAGTTTTAGTAAAGGTTAACCTAGGTTAAGAAGTTATGGAGGATTGTTTTTTTATATTCTGTTTTTAGTCCTTTTCCTTATTGTACTTTATTTAAAATATTGAATTTAAAAATATTAGAAATGTCAGAAAAATGTGATTTTTAAACAAAATTATTTTATATGAAGATGAATATTTTCTGGGAATGGATTTTGTTTTACTGAACAAAATGACCAATTAACAAACCATCATTTTGGGTTTATAGTAAAATTTATAATTAGTCTATCAGGATACATAGAGCTTAAAATACTTAATAAAGCTTATCCCTGTTTATTGTTAAACAACAATAAACAGGTTTCTATTGTATCTATGATTGATACATTTCTTTTCATAAATACACATAATGCGTTAGATATTGAGACAACTTCAGATAATACGATATCCTTTCTGTTACTAATACGATATGTTTACAATCTCGTAAAGACACACAATACGAATACCCTGTCAATATATATTATTAAATCAGTTGTTACTAGTCGCTGATATGAAGTTTTTCTAACAAACAAAAACAAAAAATAATTGTTCCACTTTTTTTCTGCAAAGATACTCGTTAAGTGTTATTAACGCAAGATAGTGATAGGATCTCAATTTTGTTATATTTCAATGGTTCTGAATTCGAAATGAAATAATTTATGGGGAAAATGTTTAACAAATTCAATCTAATAATTGTTCAGCTTATCTTTTCACTTTCTTCAGTACTACAAATGTGTTACAGTTTGATTTAATTTAATGCTAAATAGAAATAATGTCATTGAAATTGGAACAGAAATGACTGGAATATAAGTGGAAACTTTTGACCATGATATCGACATCCAGTAGTTTGCAAGTTTAAATTTAGTCATTTTGTAATACTGAGTAACCATATTCCTCTGTTTGGAATTGATAAATGTCTCATGTCTTACATAGTTGAACACTATTGATTACAATTTCTCATGTGAACTTTTTTCGAAGTCAACCACTAGTGAGCACATGATTATTTGCGAAGATTATTTAATTTTATGCTTCATATCATGGACTTAACAGAATAGTAATGATCTGTAAACAGTAAATTTTACAAGAATTTTCATTTACAATGTCCTTTTTAAAATAATATTATGATAAAACAACATGTCGTTTTATACAGAATTAGAAGTTTGGTCGCCGGATAAGTTCTGGCTAGCGCAGTATTCAGTCTACTGTTGATTGTGTTTGCAACATCATCACCTTTGAAATTAAGATTTATAGTTATCGGTTTCTTATTGACCGTAATTACTTCAGTATTGCTTTGTTTTCTTTACGCGTAAAGAAAGACTTTAAATAGTGCAATCACTAAACATCTCCTTGATACAGGACATCAGGTCGATACCCTACAATCGTTCAAGGTGATTAGTAAGCAGACAAACTCCAGTCTTCTGAAGTTTGTCGAAGCTCTTGCTATCAGACGTCAAAAACCTGATTTATGTGTTCAAAAGGAGAGGGTTATTAATCTTTCCTTGCCTTGGTGACTAATATTTCTTTGCTGTACCTTAATATTTTTTTTCTTTTTCTTTAAACACTCTCTTGCACTTATCACATCATTGAGTACTATTCCAACTATCCTCAATATAACTTCCAATCAAACTCTTTCATGTAAGTAATTTAAACCTATTATGTAATTATGGTTTTAAATATCACAGACTGTAAGCAGCTGACGAGAACCAACGAAATGAAAATGAATTTATGCTATTCTGCGAGCATGTTTGTTCTTGCTCTTTTCAAAATGATAAAGGGAACTATATGTATGATATAAATGATTGTATTTCGGACTAGACTTGTTAGAATTGCTGTTATATTCCGATGAGAATAATGAATGTTAACTGTTAGGATCTATTTCTGGTCTATTACTATACGCATATTTTTATCGTATAATTGTTAAATAACTAGACTATTCATATTCATGTTCCTCTTATCATAGGCTTTATTTTGACCTATGAACTATTATTATACGATTTACCATTGTTGAGTTATGCCCTGTCTATCAATTACTATATCCCTCATTCACAGCCACATTTGGCTAAATCTTGTACTAATGTTATTTTCTATTTTGTGGTACGATGTGGTCTGTTTGGTTGGCGCATAAACCCAGTGTGTTAGAAATAAATGATTCATATTGCAGAGACTGAGATTGGTGTTCTGGACTTAACAGCTGGGGTTAGAGAGAAAACAGGACCGATAAGTACTCTAGACTGCTCGTACGTGTTTTATGCGTCATTAGTACGATCGATAATTCACTGTTCTCTAATTGGTGGTATCTTCACGCTGTACATTGATAAGGACACAGGGCGCAAGTTATAACAATGATATTTACACATTGAACGATCAAGACATGGTTTTAAAATCAAACATACACTTAATTGTAGAATCTTTTATAATTTTTTCTATAAAGAAGTCAAAGGTTATATAAAATGTTTTCTTCCTCTTTTACATTTACTACTAAAATATTGATGAAACGTTTATACTTCTAATCAGACTTTTCATTCAAAAGTCATACATTTTTAGCCCCTATATTTCCAATCGATTAATATGAAGTCTGTACTGTCACTTTATAATTTGGTATGTTCAGTGATGCTAAAGGTTAATCTCAAACTATACATATGTGAGTGTTGTACAAACAAAAATGTTTTTTTGTTCTATGTTAACAGTCTGTTTAAATTGTTTTCTTTTTAATCTTTTACAGTTATGTACATTTCAAAATCGTTTCTCCCTAGCAAAATCTGTATTCATACGATTTTCGCATAGTATGTGAGATTAATTTATGAACGAACCAATCATATATAAGATAACTGGTCTTGGATTTTGACACGAAATTCATTCATCCATTTGGCTAAATACAGTTTTGGCATTTTAGCTGATGAAAACCCTAATTCTAATTCCTAACTTTAACCATCAACTGTAAATCATAATTCTAATTCTTCACACTGGTTTCTAACCCTCATTCAGTCCTAGTTAGTAGATGGACCTTCTCAAGGTCATTTTGACGTCACTCAAAAGTCGTACATAAATTATAGTCTCATCTCATAGTGTACTGTGAGCTGAATTAGAATTCTTCTTTTTCTATACGTTATATACAGTTATGTAAACAAGTTTTAATGAATTTATTTTTATAGCTATTCTGCGATCGCCACACGTTACCATATGATACATGAGATGTAGAGTTACTTAGACTAGTGGATGGATTGCAATTTATTGGACAAAATTCGACCACCACTAAAAGTTTAAATAGGTAAGATGTTACTCACTAGTAAGTGATAAATCAATGTCGATTGATGTTTCCTAGATTTTGTTTCTCTTCTTCAGCAATATAATAAATTGAGTGTCTATATACAGAAGAAGAAGAATATTACCATCATGTTTACATTAAATCATCATATTACCATAATCATCAAAAGATTTAGTTGTTTATTTAGTCTTTAATCTGAACAACTGCTCGGATTTCTTTTATTTTATTATAATATTATACTTATAATTATAAATTAAACACGTTGCGTCAAACGATTTCTTTATTTTCTCTAACTTATGTGCTGTTCTTTATAACAATCAAAATATATGTTTTAAAACCACTTTAGTTCTATGCATAAATTCATGATCATTATGAAGGTAAATGTCAATAAACTAAATTGAGTAAAAATGTGACTATATTCACTTGATGTTGTTTTACTTGCACAAGCAGGTGGCTATCATGACCCTGTACCTAAGTGGATAACGCGATGGTGTTTGAAGCGAACGGTACTGGGTTCGAGTCCCGGAGTGAACATCAACTCTGGGATGTAGGTGCATCCAGCTGACGAGTCTCAAATAGAGCGAAATGCGTCCTGGATTCTACTGCTAGTCACTAACCATCTTTGCTTAAAATGTGACTATATATTTTAAATGATTCCAGCTGTAATCAAACTGTTCTATATAATCAAAAAAATTTTATCAATTTACAAAAAAGTATGTCGTACACAAATAATGATAATGAATTATAAGATGGCTAGGGAATATATTCTGGTAAGCCTCCAAATGCCCTGATGCGGTTGAGGTTGAGGAGTGATAGATCTTGAGATTTTGAACGCTATACTCGATTCCTAAGCTATTCTGAACCCCCCCCCCAAGCTAGAACTATACAGCGACCTGAACACGAGAGAGAAGGCAGAAAGTATGCGAAAAATACTCTACTCCAATGTTCATTTTTGTAAAGAAAAACACGGGTATTTATAGATGTTAACATTTGTTTAATCAACATCATATCTTGGCCAATCCGCTAAAAGACATGTTATGCTACTGACCAATAGTAGCACGCCACGTTGGCATTCTAGAAAGCTCCATCGTGCTCTAATTGGCTAAGACTCTTCGGCTCCTTCAGGGCCTCCGGAGGCTCTGTTGCAGTTCTCAGAAAACCGACTTAACAAGGAGGGCTCGCTCTTCCTCTCAAAATGCTCTCATATGGCTACGCGTATACAGCTAATTGTTAATCATCGGCTATCATGTGACTATATCTCCTAACGTTGCTCCACTACCTTATGGAATAGTTCTTTAGATTAAAGACTCAGGATGTGGCTACCTAAGAGAACCACCTGCTTCAGCTCGGGCACCAGAACAGTATTACAGCCCTCACACAAATCAATGATAACTACTACCGACCTTATTGTTACTGAGTGACGCATATGCATTTGATTCCCCCTAGTACCAATGTTTAAATAAATATGCTCTAAAACATTGTCTTAATAACCAGTTCGGGATACTGAAAATCGCTTAATTAAAATAGTTTGATAGATTGCTAAATAACAATGAGATTAAGTTGGTTATTATGACATTCATCTCAACTAAATGGCTAATAAATAGATAATGGATGATTGTTAAATTTCTTTTATTTTTCAGAGTTTTAAAGATTATTTCATGTAAAATAGTTTAATTAGTCAGAATAGTTGTTGTTTATAGGATTTCTCATACCATCCTGTAATTAATCATTCAAGACAAGTTGCTGTATTTAAATGAATTAAATGTTTAACTATTATGTAATTTTAATGTATGTCTTTGGTCTTACTTTAATAAATGATGATTGATGGATAGTTGTAAAAGGAAGTAATACATATATTCAGATTAATTTGTCTTATCTTTTTATAAACAACTACTGATCTTATTTAATTCAAAAAACTAAAATTCTATGTTCTGTCAGTTTTAGATACTGTTAAAAACTACACCATGAGAATAAGTGATCTGTTCGAAAACTTAAACTTATAAATACGCTACTGATATTTATAAATATTATCAGAAGGAGTTTTTGTGGATATTATGATAATTTAATAGTTGATAGTCAATTGAAGCTAGGCCATCATGGAAACCATGAAAGCACTGGAGGGCCATTTCGTCCTAATGTGAGGCTCCTCAGCAGTGCACATCTACGATGCCACCCCGCGAGATTCCAACCCGGGATCTGTCAGTTTTGAGCGCGAGCGCCTAACCTCAAGACGACTGAGTCTGCATTCAACGGTGTTAATGTCTATCTCACAACAGACCCGGTTGAACTCCACTGTTCACTAATTCTCACTAGAACTCCAGGAAACACCTCTCGAAGTCGATCATTATTGCGCACTGCTGAGGAGTTTCACAGCAGTATGAAACTACCGTCCAGTGCTTCCAGGCTTTCTATGGTGGTCTAGCTTCAATTGACTCATGAACTCAACTATTGTGTTTATAAATACTGTACAACACGAAGGATGTTATTATATTAGTAAGAATGAGTACAGAGAATATAGTGAGATCACCACCACATGGGCCAGTACATGGCAAACGATTAACTGATGCGCTATGGTTGTCATTGAATTTGACACGAATTGATGATCTGTTCGATATTTCCTTGTTCATTCTTAAATCTTTATATCATTTAAATGCAATGATCTATTTCGAAAATACTTTGTTTTCACTAAAATATTAGATTCCATAAATACATTTTTATTTGTTATCTTTAATATTCACTAATTTTCGTCAAACACTGAATAGAGTACACATTTTGTATAGATTCCTTAATTTATATCAAACATATTGTAGTGAACAAGAACACGAGTGGAGACAACCGAATGTATTTAAATACAAAATTACAGGATCACTTGGTAAAATCTGAGAACTATACAGTAAATACTTCACTTGCAAAATGTCAATCAATTGTCACAGAGTTCATTGTTATCCCGTTTACGCATCGATCATTCTCTGTTCTCATTCCCTATCATTTGATCTTCTTAATCTTCTACTACCACACATTTAACTTTCGTCTGACTATGCATACTACTTATAACTGTTGACATCAATAGTATATATCACAATATTACAATACTAATGTTTTATTGTTTTTATTAGTTTAGATATCCTTTAACTTTAATTTCACTAACCATAACTCGTTTATTTGTTTTCAATGAATTATTTTAATCTTAACTGTAACGTTCTAGTGAGAGAAAAAACGAATAATCGTGCCTTATTATTATTATTATTATCATAATGTGAACAAAACTTTCTAAACTAAATTCTATGGATCAAACATTTTATTTAATATAAACTAGATCATCTCAAATAAAACAATTGGAATAATACAGTTCGTTAAAATTACTATCTCTGTTGATTTATCAATATTTAAGAACAATGTTGTTATTAGGCGCCAGTAGAATATTGGTGTTTTCTTTCAATTCCATTTATAGCAGATTAAGTGAACATTTTAATAATTCTTATTATTGTGATAGAAAAATTATTTTTTGGTAAATTGTTTTCCTTTTTAAACTGATTATATTGTATTACCTTAAAGGAATATATTCATCGAAATTTCTTTTATTTTATGTTGTACTCAGTTAATAATATTCATTGCTTTAAACATTCTCTTCGCTAATTCATTTTTGTATTAGCATATGTGTATCCTATTCGAATTGCTTTGATATTGCCTTAAGTCACGAGTATTATAAGCAAAAATAGATGATGGCCAACAGTTAATATTCACTATGGGACTCGGATCCAATACCGTTAGGTTCAAATTTCATTGCGTTATCCACTTAGCTACAGATAGACATTAGCTTGTTTAATGGGATAAAACGCGGGTCCTGGATTCGATTGTGTCATAAGGATTTTATTGTCAATAACGTTATTCATAGATTTGTAAATATACTGACGGCCTGCTTCATTATCTAAGCCACCTGTTCCTATCACCTATATATTTCAACAATTTATCTGTTGTTATTTGTTCTGACAAAACTTTGTGTCTATTAATCACATAACCTATACAGGCGCATTCATGAAAAGTTTACGATAATTCTCTGTACAAGTTACAGAAAAGCACACTCGGAGACATCGTGTTGGCTGGCAATATGCATCGAAAAGAATAAACATTATTCAGATGTCGATTCCTAAATTGTTAATATCTAAATGGCGATCATTCAATATTTATCGTCAGGATCGATCAATAAATAAGAAAAGGAAACTTACTGAAATACATTTTGCTGAGAATTCTATGTTGTACCAAAAACATAATATTGAATAAAGCCAATAATAATAGTAATACAACACAGTACAAGTTTCAAGAAACAAAATATTTCTATTCAATAGATTTTACAGATTAGAAAAGATGGTGAAATATTCAGATACCTATGAGTCCGAAACATTCTTGATTTGTTTTTGTTTTTTTATAAGAGAAGTTGTTGAATTTAGTTAAGAACTCCAATAATATGTCAGTACTTATAACAATTGTTCGATACTATCTTTTTATTATTCTTGTTTATTTTTTAATTGCTGTAATTAAGTGTTGTTGTTTGTCCACCTGGAGATGAAGTAAGAATAATGTTATCACTACTCACAGGACTAGAAAAAATGGATACAATAATATTGCTTGTTATTTGACAAGAAAAAGCTGGTGAGCAATCTTATAATTATTTAGTAAAATAATCATTTTCATACTGAAAAAACTATACATTCCAAAGAAAGGGAATTCAGGGTTGAGCTGTACTATTCGAGTTATGAATTTTAAGCCTGGGTAGTGTCTAGCTTCTCCTGCAAGTGGGATTGAGCTGTAGTGCTCGAGTTAAGCCTAGGCGGTTTTTGGCTCTCCTGCGTCTTGGGTGCGATCGTGCGAGACCGATAGGTCTTTAATTCGAATCCCATTAGCGGGATCGTGTATTCGTGCTGTTTAGGAGTCCCATACTAGGACGAAACAACCATCCAGTGCTTCCAGGTTTTTCATAGTGGTCTAGCTTTAATCGAATCATGAATTCAACTATTAAATAAATAAGAGCAAACATTTCTTTATATTTTATGATTTCTAACGTTGTTTCAAAAATTATTGTTTTGATAAATATCGGATGTGAAAACATTCCTTCTAATTAAATGTGTACATATTTTTAGACATCTTAACTATTATAAAACAACTGACCACTTTCGGATATTCTTCCATCTGGCATTCTGAATCAGCGTTTTGGTTTTTATAAGTAGTCATTATTATATTACACTCACACACACACACACCGTTAGTACGAAAGAGATGTTCAGTGCTTTTTAGTTTTCAATATAAGTCTAAACAAATCAGTCCTTAATGTAAGCAATGATAATTTAACAATCTCTACAAACCGTCAATAAGAATTCTTCTATTGCTTATCTTGGACATGAATATTATCTTAACCACTTCAAAACACTTTATTTTGTTCTTAAATATATAAACCAAATTTGATAGACATGACCATAACATCTTATACATATTTTGTATTATATATGAGTTATATGAAACATATATAACAAAATAGGATTTATATTCGCATCAAGTTAGCTAAAAGAAAAAACTATAAAAATCATAATCTGTAGGTTGTAAATACTCTATATTTTATTCTGTAGTTGCATGTACATATATACAAATAGCTTGTAAATGATTTTACATAGTAAAAATGTGTATATTTATAGATTAATTGTTTACACTATATTGTTTTGTCATTTTTATTCATAAAACTACAAATTATACCATCAAGATGTAAGGTTATCTCAGAAGGGGTTTTGTGGATATTATAGTAATTTCAATAGTTGGGATCATGAGTCAATTGAAGCTAAACCACCATGGAAAACCTGGAAGCACTGGACGGCCATTTCGTCCTGTTGTGGGACTCCTCAGTAGTGCACATTCGCGATCCTACCCCCCGTGAGATTCGAATCCAGGATTTATCGGTCTCGCGCGCGAGCGCTTAACCTCTAGACCACTGAGCCGGTTATCTGTCATGAATATGTAATTTATTACTTCATACCATCGAAACCTATTTTATACTGGGAAAATGCAAAATAATCTAAAGGGTAATGTTTGACGATATATTTTTGTAATATTCTGAACTATTAATTTAAACAGGCAAAACTAACTAAATACACAATAGAATAATCGGCTTAAGAACCATTTATCTCCTCATTTATATTTGTTATGACCAGATCCTGCAACATACTTCTTCATATTAATAATGTTCTAATTATCAGGAAGCCAGTTGGTCTGTGTTAGTCATGGTAATGGCGGTCTCTCAGTTGATCCATCTTTCTTTTGAGATCGTCGACAGATGGATTTTCAATACGTGTTGAGGTAATGATATCCATTCTTTGATGATTTGATGGAAAACTCTATAGTTAGTTAGCAAGTAATTTGTTCCGAACTTATGAACATTTTAAGAATGTCATTGTAAATTCTTTGTTTTGAAAGACAAGAAAAATAAGGGCATATCAGATGCGAAATTATCATTAAGTAATTTAGAACTTTGATAAAGTCACCTCTGTTTCTTCGATATGATAATGGAAATTGGGTTTAGTTTAGTCAATTGAGCATCATACGAGAGTTTTTCTATTCCACGAATCAGCTTTGTTGCGGTTCTTTGAGTCTTTTCTAACAGCTCAACTTGGAGTTTGCCCAACTAGAAAGTCTTTTATCCACATTATTAAGTTTCATCCAATCCCAATATTGCTAGACTTATATAACAGCTGGCTGTGGCAACTTCGTCAAATGCCTTACTGGAATTAATGTAGGCTACATCTAAAGGTAACATTTGACTTTTAAGAGCTCACCAACCTTCATGGCTAACAAATAAGTTAGTCTGACATGAATGATCTATTCTAAAGCCATGCTGCTTTTTAGAAAGAATTAGGTTTTCTTTGAGATACTTAAACAACTTCTTGCAAATAATATTTTTTAAAATTTTAACAAGAATCCTGACCCCTTTACTTTATGTCTATTCTGTAGTATAAAGTCTTTTTATTGGGAAATTTAGATACTACCTTTAGCAACTGGAGAGCGGGAGTCGGAAGAAACTTTCTTTCTTGATATTTTATTTCTAACAGACGTTTTTGAAGGCGAAAACAATAGTCACGATGCATGATAAATGATCAGAAAAATAAAATTAACTCAGCAAGGAAAAACACTACTGTCTTTTTTTAAACAGAGAGCGTGATAATCAATTATACATAAAATAAACATTTATATCAGTAATATCATTGTGTTTATATTTAGCTGTATTATTTCTATAAGACATTATTTACGTATTGTTTATTGTCTTAAGCAATTGTTCTCCTATTGTTTAATGTTGTAAACATTATCTTATTCATCAAATAATAACGTACTTCACTGTACTACAACAATAAATAATAATACTGATAACATAATAATAATTAAGCTAAAGGTCATTTTAAGGGACAATAAAAACATTATTTTTATTTATATTTATTTTGATGAAAGCATTTACCAGAACATATATCATTGTGATAGTAGAACTTGTTCAGAAATAATCTATTTGAGTGAAATAAGCAAAATTATTCAATCGGGGATTATGTTTACAAACGATAATGTTCTTAATTGTTTGGTATTTGAATATATACAACATATCCAGTATTCTCTTAGTAGATATGCACTACTGAGGAGTCCTACAATAGGAAAAAATGGCCGTCCAGTGCTTCATGATTTTTCATGGTGGTTTAGCTTCAACTGACTCATGATCTCAACTATTGAAAGCACTATAATATCCACAAAAACCCCTTCTGATAAAAATTTCATTGGTCAGTAAAAATGATATAAATGTTTTAAAATCAATAATTCATTTTAATCCATTCAATCACTTTTTTTGTGTACAATTCACTAAATATTAAATGGAGGTACTACGTCCTATTGGTGACCAAACAAGCAAACAATTTGTTGTGACTGCGACATTTGAAGTTTCATTCTCGTTTAAACATTAAAAACACGAAGTTCAGCGAATGGATCTCTTTTCAACGAATTTATTATCAATCTGTCTAACCGTGCATATGTATATATGAACTTCTAAGTATTAATTATCTGAACAAATAAATGTTGAATAAATATGATGATGTATTAGAATGAATACAATACCATATTACGTAATATTAATAATGACATTAAAAGACAGTATGTGTACAAATAAAGTTACGTAACATTTATAATTAACAATGGATTATAACGTAAATGGAATAGGATTATTAAAAGGTTTCTGTCACGAAACTTAAATCTATCTTGATTTCTTCGTATTAAACTCTTTAAAAATAATGGAAACACTTATCATAATTGAAATTAAGTCGTAAATATGTATACAAAAGAAGTACGTCTTATTCTTATATTTACAAGACCTTACATTGTTACCAATATCATTTAATTTAATTTCATATTTGAATATAGCCTCCTTTCTTCTTCATTGTTTCTTGCACTCTCATTATTTTATTCATAGTTGCTTGGGATATTACTTCGTTTCATTTAGCCCTTCTATAACCGTTATTTATTGTGAAATGAAAAACAGTTTTATCGTTTCACTTCGACAATTGCCAACAACGTATTTGATAATGTGCACGTTAATTGCATAAAATCGCTCAAATCGATGCACAATCGAAGCTTCGACATGATACCAGTAAATTATTCAGATTGATACTTAGAATAGTGTAATATGTAACCGGAAGAGAATAGATTGTAAAATTAAAAACTGAATGTTCAGTAATTTCAATAGTTTCATTTTGGAGTTGTGTACTTATTTAAGCACTGTTTTATTCGATATAGATTAAGCAGTTATACTGATAAACTAATACCTTTCACTTTAATTTAGTTAGTCCAGGCAAGCGCTAAGTTGGGATCCTGAAGGTAAACGGAAAAGGGGAACATCAAAGAACGCTTGCGTCAACAATCGGAAGCAGACATCAAAAGGATGACTAGCATCTAGAAATAACTGGAAGAGATTGTCCAGGACAAAGTTGGATGAAGAATGGTTATGGGCGATCTATGCTGCTCCACGATGAGTAACAGGAGTAAGTAATAGTAGTGGTCCAAGCAAAATGCTATTAACATCTTGACTTTTTCAATTTATTAGATAGGTTGTTTCAGATTCGTTTCTAAAGTTACATTAATAATCAGTGGTTTAAGATTCACGATTAATTATGCATATCATTTTTATTATTTTTATCCCAGGTAATCCTTATTGGTTCGCGTGTAAAAAATTGCGTTCAGGTTCACTTTATCTAGAAACAGAGTCCATCTTTATAATACAAAAAAAGGATGGCTCAACAAAGAGTTCTCTCTCCGGCGAATTCATTTCCAAAGTTATACAATCGTGAACACATACTCATTTTTCAAAATGATAATAATTACAATAATAGTGATAACAGAATTCTGCTAAACGTAGTAACAGTTAGGTAGAAGAAACAAAGACATTAAAAAGTTATTTTTATCAAGGAAACTAATGACAAGAATGATACTAAATATTGTTATTGTTATTATTATTATTATTTCAGTGATGGTCTAACATTTATTGGCTAATGATTTGATTAAAATTTTACTATCTCAGCAATCCCAAGCTGAAAATAAATTTGATGTTGAGAGCTTGAATATTCATCACGAAAATGGATAGGGAGTTATATTTGTGAAAGGAAAGCTCAGTGTGATAAGATAAAATGTTGAAATTGAGATGGAAGGTAGTCAGGAGGATTAAAGAAACAGAGACAAATCATTTGCGGTTAAAAGGCTTATAGGAAAGATGTGGAGGAAGCAGATAGCTGTCAAAAAAGAAGAGTATGGAGAAAAAAGAAAAATCAGGAAAGATTAAAAAGAGGTTGAGTCAGTTTATTTGGAATAGAATTCTGGACGGAAAACACCATTCGCAAAATTGGTGTGAAGAATATATTATTGTGAGAGTTGGAAATTCTACTCTTCAGGGCATCTGAATTAATATTACCTTTGAAATCCACGTTTATAATTAGTGTTTTCTTTTCTACAGAGTGTATTTATGCTTTAGGAGGTTTGAGTTTTATATTCTTGTCCAAAAATATTGATAGATACCCGTTTTCGATAAGTATTTTCTTAAAGAGGCTCAGTTCGTTATCTATGACCTACAAATTCTTCGTGTCTATGTAACGAGAGATATAATGAAGTTACGCTTCCGGCTAATGGTGCTTAGTTGTGTAAACCTGATTGCTGGCCATTCCAAAATGGTTACCTGTAAAGGAATCTTCTCAGAGTTCTTTAGAGTTTTCTTGTCATTTGGACATCAAGAAAATGAATACTTTGTTTGTTTTCAACTTTAAGTGTGAAATTAATTGCCAAATGGTATTGTTATACGCCCTTAAAAGATGATTCACATCATATTTATTGCCATAAATGATAAAACCATCGTCCATATACCTTTTATGTAAGTGAAAGTTATCGGTAGTCTATCTATAGGCTAGCCTTTTAGTAGAATGGCAGTTTACTAAAAAACATTTTATTACCCACCTTACAAGTTATGATTTTGCATCAGACTAGTAAAAACAAAATCATTGAATATCGGATCATTACAGATAAAAACAAATGGAAAGTACAGTAGAATGACTCTTGATAGTTAGTGATCATTCCTATTCATTTTTTAAAGTCGCTTGAACTGATTACTAAATAAAAGAATTATGACTATAGTACACTTTTTGAATTGATTGTTACTAAATGAAACTCAGATGAAAGTTATCTGTTAAAAATTAACAGTTGTCACTTTATTGTTGATAAGGTGAATTGAAAAAACTCATTATTCGTATGACTTATACACATTCTTACCAGTCATTATGCAACACAGATTAGCAAATTTCTATCTATCTGATTCACTTTTTTGATTATATATATATATATATATATATATATATATATATATATATATATATATATATATATATATATATATATATAACCAAATATGACAGCTCGTGCCAAGGCACATCTTTGTAAGGCTCTATTTTGATTATATTTGTTTTCGTTTTTCTATACATAATACAGTAACATTATCCAAAATATTAACTAACGTTCAATATGTTGGGCTCAGAATTTTTCATCTGTCAAAAATTAGTTTCTAAAATCAAATCTATAAATATTGTTCAAATAGCATCCATACATTATCTTGATGTTCTCATATGGTGTTTCCTTTGTGAAAGTTAAAGTCAAACATACTGTTAATCATTTGAACTGTGACGCAGTGAGTAAACGAAAGTATAAAAAAAATTGTCGGAAAGTCGAAACAATACAGTTTTTAACAGTGAAATAAATGCTGATGTAACCTTTTGAAATGTTTTTTTGCTCATGACTACTTTTCAGTTTATTTTACTATTCTTATATTACCAGTTACGACTTTTTTCCTCTCAGTTTATTTACTATTTTTTTATTAGAAACAAGACGTGATTAATTTTCGCGTCGGAAATTCGCTTTCTTTCTTGTTTTACATCTTGGTTGTTTTTTTAAACTTTCTTTCTTTATTTCTTATAAGACGCAGTAAAAATAGGAACAAATGCAGTATCTAATATAGAGTGTAAACAGTAAACTCTTTGAAACGACGAAAATAATTTATGTAACTATAAGCCTTTTGGAAGTAGTTTAGCGTAAAAAGAAGGAGCAAAAATGTGATAAATGAGTAGGGATTAAAAAAACAATCCATGGAGAAGAAGAAACAAACCAGTAATCGATAGAATGAAGAATAAACGTTGTTCATCGTTTCAAATTGTTTTAAGTATATGATAGAGTGAAAGATGAGTGCATCAAACAGATTACATCGATAAACATTTTAATGCACCTGAATAGGAGTGAGTGAATTTCGGAATATATATCGTTGTATGCCAGTTCAGAGGCCTAATGGTTAAGGGAAATGATTATACTTGGTTCAATCTCTGGCTAGTGTTAAATCCTGTGGTTTCACATCCATTATCTTTGTGCAGCTTGTAATCTTGGAAAGTGTTTTTCAAACTCTGACGGTAGAAGTATAATGTCCTAACGACCTTTAGTTAACCAATCAGAATTAGGATAGTGCCTCATATATTTTGAGAAAAGTTTAAACTATAATGATAAATGGTGTGAATGTTACTATTAACTAAGTAAAAACTAGGAATATTTAGTTCTTAAAATGCTTGAAATCAATAAAAATTTATATTATGCTACTAGAAGGTGGATTTTAGATGGCATTCAAGCTAAATTATGCAAAATATCTGCTCCTAAGCCAGAATGAATGTTAAAATACTTGATTTCGTTTAACTGAGAACGTCTATGAAAAGTCAACATTAAAATGATGATAATAATACACAATGAACTATGTTAAATTTATATCACTGATTTAAGAAATAAACAACTCCAGAAGCGATGCATGTCATTTCACTGAAAATAATTAATTAACTTCAGGTATGTACTTCGATGAGTTTCTGTTTACCCATCCCCAAGAGACTTCAATATTAAGGGATATATATATATATATATATATATATATATATATATATATATATATATATATATATTACTTAGCTATTTAATAACATCCCTATTTTGGCACAGCTATAATACTAAAATTTATTTAAATCAGTTAGCTTTGTTTCTCCCGAGAGAATGAGTCAGAGAGCAAACAAAATTTCTATTCCATTTACATCTAACATAATTATTTGATTTTCAATCAATGCAGATTGTTTTGTAGTTCTCATGAAAAGTTTCTTTAATTAGTTTGGCAAATATATTGGATCATAAAATCGTATATTCTTTTTTAATGAGTCAAGTTTAATACACTCAAAGGCAGAAAAAAAATGATAAAAAATTAATTAAAACTGTATTAGTTAACCTTTGAATTAAATTATATGCAGTAAATTAAACAATTCCGCCTGTAGTTGTTCTAGAGTTCCTGTCAAGCATAAGCCAATAAAAAGAAGGAAAGTTAACTTGGGGTCGGCAACTATATCCCGTAGAAAAAAACACCAACTAGATTAAACAAATGAAGTAAATTAAACAATAAAATCATATGGTAAAAGTTAGTAATGTAGAACTTATCGAAAATATTTTATAGTTTACAATCAAATTCATTGTGATTGTGATTGAAAGTGTATAATGAAAATACAAATGAAATGTTAAGATTGTTTATGATTTTATTTTGTCGTTCATTCGAATATAAATTTTCCTTATTTCCTATTTCAGTTCTTGAAGTTTCTGATACGTGTTTGCTGTTTATTTCTAAAGATGCAACAGATATTCAAAGTTTGACAACCTCTTTATCCGTAACATCTTTATGATCGGAGAATAATAACGCAGCCGCCAAATACCGCGGTACGGCCGAGATTGGGGAGAGTCAGCTCTCCCACCCGACGTGTTCTCACATGGCCACGCGTATAAACCCACTACCAGAAAAGTGATTCTCACTACCTTCTCGCGGTGGGGATGTTGTTTACAAAAATGAGAGGACGAAAAGCGAGTATTCGACACGTTAGCCGGGTTGATGAATATGGAAGATCCATATAGGGCAGTTGGAATGATGCACATGGGCTCCAGGATCCTGAGGATATAAATGGCGTATGATCACTGGCTAACATGGGACTACATCTCTTGATGTTGCTCCACTGCCTTGTGGATTAAACCTTTAGGTTGAAGGCTCCAGGCGTGACTTCCTAAGAAAACCACCTGCTTTGGTCTGGGCACTCGGGTAATATCATAGGCCACAAAAAATTCAAGTGTTTTGTGTGTCGTATATGTGTTCGATGCCTTTTTGTACCAATATTTATTTGTTCTAATAATAATAAATAACTAGTCAAATTAAAATTCAGCAATGAAGGAGTTAGAAGATGTATTTGTTGAGAAACGTTTGATCTAAGCTGGTTAGCAGTTGTAAAGGATACGTAGCACAGCTTACCCACACGTGATATGGTGCGATTGCGTAACTGACCACCTTCAGCTATGGTGCATCTAGTAAGCCTGGTGTGGTCAGCATCAATGTTGTAGACTTTCATAACTGCTTATTTTGATGAGTTATATATCCCTACATGTTGCTTATTAATTGTGCTTTAAAATATATTAGTGATCAATCAAATATAGTGTATATTACCGCAATTCTTTCAAATCTACCATCCATAACATTGATGTATAGCGTACACTTTCCATGTTCTCTGAAATCTAAACAGACATCTTAATTCGTTGAAAATTTAGAATCCTTCACAAAATAGTGAACTGAAGTTTATTTTTGAAAAAAAATTTTCTGTTCAGAATTTCAGGGGAAAAATAGAAAAAATGTATACGTCCTAGAGGTTGATATTTCTATTCTATGTAGATCCATAATAAGAATCATTTCATAGATCCAGATAACGTCTATCACGTTGAACTTGAGGTTTTCATAAAATTTTTATAAGTTAATAAATCATTTCTGCAATTATGTTCCATTTATTATGAAATTATAATGAGTTCGATAGATAGAAGTTTGTGCTGATGATGTCGTTCAGAAGAACGATGAAAGCTCCACGGCCAAACCATCCAGCTGAGAGAACGATACTAGATCAAAATCATCCACCTGAACTACAAATCTTCACCATCTTATAATGAGTTCATTTATTATCTTAGAGTGACCATAGAATGAATGGTTTTTCTTATACTGTAAAATATATTATCAAAACCAGGAAAACTAATATGCACTCAAATGATCAATAAGGTTATAAAACTCTTAAAACAAAAGGCTTATTGTAAACAATTTAATGATCAACTAAAAATTTGACATGAAAGAAATAAAAAGAAAACAATTTTTTTAATTATGTATAAAATTTATGAATGAAAAGTTATATCTTATTAGAAAATGTCATAAATAATATCCTAAACAAAATTATCAGGTAGTAACATCATTATGATTTACTAAGATTTCTTTTTTTTTGAAGATATACCTTTTAAAGAAAACTGTATGTTGAAAAATCATGATAGGTGAATGGAATGCTTAACAAAATAGTCCTCAAATACCTTGGTATGAACGAGAGTGGAGAGAGTCAGCTCTCTCTCGAAATGCTCTCACATGATCACTTGCATATAATTACTGTCAGGTAATTCCTACTCACTGTCCTCTTGCAGTGGGGGTGTTATTTACGAAATCGAGAGAACAAAAAGAGAATATCCGACACTTTAACCGGGTTGGTGAATATAGAGGATCCACCCAGGGAAGTTTAAAAACCCCGATTCTAAACCAATGGTACACATGAGCTCCAGGATCCTATGGAAACAAAAAACGTAATAACCTATTGTTAGTCACCGGCTACCATGGGACTACATCTCCTGACGTTGCTCCATTACCTTATGGATTAGACCTTCAGGCTAAAGGCTTGGGAAGTGTCCTCCTAAGAAAACCACCTGCTTTGGTTTGAGAACCCAGGTAGTATTCCAGCCCCCACATAAATCGAGTGATTTATGTGATACATATTTATTTGGTGCCTCCTTGTATCAATGTTTGTGTGTTTATATAAATTAACTAACAAAACAGCTGCTTCGTCTTTAGATCAAATGTGAACACAATAATGATTGTGTAAATATATGATGTTGTAGAATAAGGTAAAATACAGGGTAGTATCTGAAGTTTATACGATCACGGTTTACATTCATAAATTTAAATAAATCAAGCGTTGATTAAATTCACTTACATTGGTTTTTTGAATCCTCGCAGTGATGCTATGGACTTTAATTGATCGATGTCTGTTTTCATTTGTGCAACCTGCAAGGGAAGGGTTAATAAGTACTTACTAAGATATTACGAATATATTATTCTCTAGTGATATCGTTGTATTCTTATTTTCTGTTTGTAATTGTGATGACAAAAGAATGGGTGCTTGTACACATAAAGAAATGTATCTAGCCAAATCATAAAATAATAAACGAACATGAATAAAATTGCACTATGACAAAGCTTAAATGAGTCAATTTTTATTTGAAACCCCTTATTGATTCATTTAATAACTAATAAAATAGTTTGTTATTACGTTGCATAATGTGTTGATAATAATGGTTCATATTGTCAGGTCTGTTTTAATTACTTATTTTCATTGAAATCATGAATCTATGTTAGAACACCACTGGAAACCTAGAAACATTGGACGGCCGTTTTTTCCTTGTATGGTAGTTCTCGGCAGTACGCATGTACGATCCCATACATGGGACGAGGACCTGACACCTCCTATCTGGAATATGAACGCTAAATTTCTATACGATTAAGTCGGCATCCAGCGACTTATATATATATAACTTTAGTCGATACATGATATTGTGCGAACATCTTCGGTTGTCTTCAGTGTATAACTAACTCATACCAACTATTGAAAAACTTCTCCATATTGATACGAATATCAGGTATAATAAAATATTGTCATCAAAACTAATATATTCAAAAAACAATATTTCAGTCAACCTGCACTTCTTTGAATGAAATTTTATGAGAAAGAACAGCTGAATAATTTCTATTCCATGAAATAATCATGAAATTGCGATTCCAAGTTGTGAAATTTTTCAATTTCATAATTTTTCTCTACACGAACACACACATAGAGATAGATTAACTATCATGCAACAATAAATTGTATGAAATATGACTTTTGGATGTAGTTTGATCTAACGCATCTTCAAAAACAATTTTTAAGTAATCAGAATGTTAGTTTGGCAATACTTGAGAAAGTTATTTTATTACATGGCGTAACGATTTATTATTCATATGAATTTACAAAGAATAATTTTGAGTTCAAACTAACTGGTTGGTTAGTCTTTGTTATCAGAATGTCCAGGGGTCTTTAAACAAATTAGTTAGGTTCCAAACTACTTACCGTTATGGATTTATCTAACCTCATTAAAAACTATTAACAAATAATTCATTTCAGTGTTCCCATTGTTTACATATTGTACTTGATGTTCAAAAGGTGGAGCGGATTTGGGCGGTCTTGTCATATTTAGACTGCCTTGAGTGTATTCGGTAAAAAACTTTGATACTCAAATTTCTGTCCTCGTAATATCCCTGGTGTAACTATGATATTTAAGCTGATATTTGGTGTTAGTGACGATATGTAATGGATTTTTATCTGTTGCTGTTCGCTTTCATAAATTTCATACTGTACAAACTCAAGTTTCTTCTTGAAAAGAACTATATAACTCTGCTTTCAGTATATGGTATGTTTCCTAACCAACGTAGTCAGTCAAATACATGTATTTAAATAGAACTTACCAATTTAGAAATTTTGAAACTAAACTACACTCTAATTGTCGATTATCTGATGAACAGCTTCTTTCTAAAATGTACAAACATTGACATTTGTTAGAATTTCCATTGTAAACAACAAAATAAAATGAATTATTCATTTTCTGCTCCGGGGTTCACAACTTGCCTAGATTTAGATTTTTTAATGTTTAATTAGCGGTTATATTTTAGTGAACGCTACTCACAAGGATATTTGTAAGTAGTATGTAGTGGAACGTGGCGTCGAATATGCAACAGTTGTCAGACAGAGTGAAACATTTCTGTGCATTGATAGCTCAGTATTGGCAGAATACTTGGAGACCAGACAAGAAAGCAGAAAGATGAGAATGGACGATTGACGGTTATGTGAATGCTTTATTCAAATACTTTTAGTTAAATACTCCAGCCTATTGTCTTGTTTTACAATATCACAAAAAACGTCATATGAATATTAATATATATGGCTAGCATTGGTTAATCTTCAATACGAGTGTCAAAACAGTTCTACTGTATGGAGCTGAAATATGGAGGACTACCACAACTATCATCAAAACAGTACAAGTATTTATAAACAATTGCTTGAACAAGATACTTAAATCCGTTGACCGGATACCATCAGCAACAGCCTTCTGTGGGAAAGGGAGAACTAGGTTCCATCTGAAGAGAAATTTAGGAGATGACTTTGGAGGTGAATAGTACATGCATTGAAGAAATCATTAAACTGCACCACAAAGTAACCCTAACTCGGAATCCAAAAGGAAAGGGAAAAAGAGGAAGACCAAAGAACACATACGTCGGAATCGGAATCGGAAATGAAAATGATGGGGAGCAACCGGAAATAACTGGAGAGAATTGTCCAAGACAGAGTTGGATGAAGAATGCTAGTGGGTAGTCTACGCTCCTCCACGATGGTTAATAGGAGTAAGTAAGTAGGTAAGTAAGTAATGGTTCAATCTTAACATCAACTAAGGATATGACAGATCTGGTTAGCTATAAAATTTGCCTTATTACCAATTAAACAATATAAGCAGTAACATTTAATTTGCTTTAAACAAGTCTAATACTAAAATGCTTTTGTGTTATTTCTCATAGAAATGTAATATATAAATAGAAAGGAATATCATACATAGTTAACTATTTTCGCAAGACAATGAAATTGAAATGTCATAATATCGTTTTTGTTACATAATGCTTCGTCATAAAGTATATTTTTACACATGGTTTGGATTAAGTATTTGACTGAATGACATTTATTTAAAGTAATTTATCACTGAAATTGTTCTCTAAATCTTTGTTTAAAATATATACATCTAAATCAGTTAAATGAACAGTCGATAAGCTTGAATGGAATATATGGAATGATGAAGAACATATGATATAACTCAATGTGTAAATCTTAGTAATAATAACAATAAATTAAAGAAATCTAATAACAATGTCAAGAGATTAAAATCAATCTACTGAAAAATCATTGTGAAAAAATCAAGTAGAACTTGTATGTACTTTTATTGACCCCTTTTTTCTATGTAACACATAAGTTTTGAAAAAGAAATTTCATATTAAGCAAAGATGGATAGTGGTCAACAATGGAATCCAGGACGTGCGTTCCACCCTATTTGGTACTCGTTAGCTGGATGTGCCTGAGACATGAACCTAGTACAATTCGCTTCAAACGCCATCGCGTTGTCCACTTAGCTACTGGGTCCTGATAGCCACCTGTTTGTGCAACGGGATGAAGTTTAACTCACTTGGTATTGCTTACGTGAATCTTCCCATTGGTGTTTAGAACTGCAATTGATCAGTCTCTCATTAACAGGACAAAGTAGCTAAGCAAATAACGCAGTGGCGTTTGAAGCGTATGGTACTGGGTTCAAGTATCAGAGTGAAAACCAACTCTGAGATGAAGGCGAATCCAGCTGACGAGTCCCAAATGGTACGAAACGCACGTTCTGGATTCAGCTGCTGACCACCATTGTAGAGGCTAATTTCCTCCATATCTGACTCCAGTAAATAGTATCCCGTTAACTGAGTATTTTCGTGCGTGAAGGACATCTGACAGATGCATTCCAAGTAAGGACCGGAGTAAGACAAGGCTGTCTACTCTCTCCCTTCCTGTTTCTTCTGGTGGTCGACTGGATTATGAAGACCTCGACATCTGAGGAAAAACACGGCATACAATGGACAGCTCAGAACCAATTAGACGATTTGGACTTCGCAGATGACCTAGCCCTCCTATCACATACACACGAACAAATGCAGATAAAGACAGCCAGCATAGCAGCAGTCTCTGCATCAGTAAGCCTCAACATACACAAAGGGAAAACCAAGGTCCTCAAACACAACACGGAGAACAGCAATCCAATCACTCTTGATGGCGAAACTCTGGAAGACGTGGAACCCTTCACATACCTGGGAAGCATCGTCGATAAACAAGGAGGTTCAGATGCAGACGTCAAGGCGAGGATTGGCAAAGCTAGAGCGGCATTCCTTCAACTGAAGAACATATGGAACTCAAAACAACTTTCAACCAATATCAAAGTCAGAATCTTCAATACGAACGTCAAGGCAGTTCTACTGTATGGAGCTGAAACTTGGAGAACTACAACAAGCACCATCAAGAAGGTACAGGTATTTATTAATAGCTGTCTACGCATGATACTCAACATCCATTGGCCGGATACCATCAGCAACAGCCTTTTGTGGGAGAGAACCAACCAGCTTTCAGCTGAAGAGGAAATTAGGAAAAGACGATGGAAATGGATAGGACATACATTGAGGAAATCATCAAACTGCATTACGAGACAAGCGCTAACTTGGAATCGTGATGGAAGCGGAAAAGAGGAAGGCCAAAGAACACATTACGTCGGGAAATAGAAGCAGATATGAAAAAGATGATTAAGAACTGGAAAGAGCTTGAAAGGATTGCCCAGGACAGGGTTGGATGGAGAATGCTGGTGAGCGGCCTATGCTCCTTCACGAGGAGTAACAGGCGTAAGTAAGTAAGTAAATATTTATGTGACCTAGGGTCTGACTCCAATTGGATCGTATAAATGATTGTTGATAAAATATACATCCTGGCTATCCTCGTATATAATTATCGATTTAACTCGCGTTAGTGAAAAACGGAATTAAAATAGGTCAAATATGAGAAAGAATTTCAAATACGTATATTTTGAACAATCATTTATCTAGACAGACGACCAAAGGAACAAAGCGAAGAAAGGGAAGAAGAGGGTGCGAAACCAATCGACACTCAGCGGTGAAGACGATATGAGCCAACTCAATCCAATTAAGCAAGAATCTAAGTTGGAGCTGGAGCTCCGAGAACAAAACTCCATCAAAATCGTCCATCTGAGCTACAAATCTTCTCCACCATCTCAGTATCGGTTAATGCTATTCCGATGTGCCTAATTACGTTACTAGTTGTTTATTAAAAAGTATTTATGTCTGTTTTACTTTTGAGTGAAAATAAAATATGAACAACTAAGTTGTTTCTGTGTATATTTTTGGTTAGATAGAACGAAAATAAATATTTGCCATTTTTATTATTTCGTTACATATTCAAATGGATGTTTAATACATATAAATTAATTCAGTCGCATGTAATTTGTATTCTGCATTCGTGTTGATAAGTTGGTTTTTTTAGAGCATTTCGCACTTCGAGATGTTATATAAAATTCGTTACGCATTCAATTTTGGTGCCTGAAATGTTTAATGTACCAAATCTTCATTGATGGTGTGTACAATCTTCGTTTTAACTACATGAACATATCTATGAATTGGGTGTATTTTTGAAATTCAAGAAATTTTAGACTGGATATAGATAAACTCCACTCTTGTTTGCAATTTTGACCTTGCACTTGGTAAGCATCCAAAATGAAGAGGGAATCATTATTTACATTATCGTAATCCATGTTGGAGGAAGTGTCTCGTTCTCTGTGGTTTTTTATTAGCCTACATGAAAAATACTAAATTTTCTACGACGGAAATACCACTTTAGCATGCTACAGACGTATCAAGTATGTGGCAGTCAGTCATGATGGAACAAACCAGGTTCCAGTTACGACACAGTGAACCTCTTTATGTTATAGGTGAGTCATTTGTTATTCTCAGAGTTTTACAACTGAACCTGACAAATGTTCTCTTACTCGAATGAGAATCATTGATTTTAAAGGATACTTCACTCCATACAAATGTTTCTTCTCTTTGATAATACAATTTACTCGAGGATTTTAGGTACGGTGTCAGCCTTCACGCGCCCCCTATGATTTGCAACGCAAGCCACGACTCACGGCCTGCATCGTGAAACCCCGGGTTCCATTGACGCAGATTTTAATTTTTTTCCGCCGTTTAGTTACTGGGTAAAAACTCCTATGTTCTTTCCTGCAAGTCACATATTCTGAGAGTTTTCACCGGTCCATATTAGTTAACTATAAATGTGGTGCGCGCTACGTATATTGATTTAATAAGTAGTATATGACGCGAGTTAAAAACGTAACGTCTGGCAGCAGAAGATTGGGGAAGATCAAGAAAGAAAGAGCGAGGACACAATGGAATTTGTATTAAAACGCATGAACAATGAAATGTCAGTCAATGGATTGATATTTGCAACAGGAACAGTCCAGTTTGCTATGATGGATTAATATTTTGCAATTTAACGATTTAATATATGGTTTTTCTATTTTACCAATTAACTCTGTAATTTTTAAGCTAAATACAATTCGATTTTCCTCACCAGTGTTCTGCTTCACTAAATTAGGATCGCAAATTGCTCTCGGCTCAAAACCTGGAAGCCCCACAAGGCCCTTTCGTTCTAATGTGGGATTCCTGAGTAATGTACACCCATGATCACACAACCGTAAATTCAACCTAGGACCTTCGATCTTGGGCGCAAACTCATAACTCCTAGGTCACTGAGCCGGCATTCAACGCTTCTAATGTCTAGTCTTAATCAATCTATGACACTGCATGTGAGATCAAAGGTCCTGAATTCGTTCTCCGGTTGCACGATCGTGGATGTGCATTACTGGGAAGTTTCGTACTAGAACAAGACAGCCTCTCTGTGCTTTCAGATGTTCTGCGCTTGCCTAACATAAATCGATTCGTAATTTTAATAAAATCTAACCATCTCCACAACGCCCTACTGTTAGTTTACTTCAGAAATTTCTATTTCGTGATGTAATTCTCATACTGTAACTTGGTGATATAAACGATAACATTAGAAATTGGATGTTCTGAAAATTATTCTAAAAAAGAAAACAACCCTAAAACATCTTTTTTAAAAATCTTGTTTACGTTCAGTAAATTAACATAAAAACAATTTGGAATAAAATTAATAATAAAAGTGGTCAACCGTAATAAATGACTACTATATAACCACAATTAACAAATATTCTGATAATTAGAACAACATATATAACCGAACAATATTGTTTATATATTCATATTTTCATTAGACTTTCATATACAGAAACCAATTGAGGCTGTATATCAGTCAGTTATAACAACAAATTACAATAAATAAAAAGTGAACATTTATGATAATATGAAAGATGATCTAATATAAATATGACATAATTTATGCTTAAAAATTTTTTTTATTTTAATGATTCGTTTCAACTTACCTACTAATGCAAAGGCTTCCGCCATATTATCTATCTTGACTTGCATTTGTTTGTATGTATAAGAAAGAAGGACTGGGTCATCTTCAACGTCTAAAATCGTCCTTTCAAATAATTATAGAATTCAGTGTATAAACGGATTAGATACTTTTTTTTTCAATGTTTGTTATACATCATAATATAGGTCTTTATTACCTTGACCTATTTAATTTAAGATATAAAAGTGCGTTAACTTCAGTTCCAATTAGTTTTTCAGAACAATTTTATAATTTGTCTCTGATTGTTGTTATATTTAATACCATTGAAATAAAGAGGTTATATAAAAGTAATTCAAGAAAGTGAGAATTACTATTCTACTATGGTCAATAACATTCGATCTGCACTAAGAAGGACTTGACACACATGACATTGATCACTACACAGTGATCAATCAATTGTGATTACATCTCAGTCCTACAGGAGGTCATTCGCGGCCCGGATAGCTCTGTGGTAGCGTTTCTGACTGCGAAGCTGGGTGACAGGAGTTCGAATCTGTCAGGGAGCACCAGTTCCCTCTAGATTACAGATACACCTTGCTGACGAGTGCCAAGTAGCACGAAACTCGGGTCCAGGGTTCCCTGTTGACTACCTCCAACCACCATCTTAACTATGAAAGTGTATTTAAACTTTTTAAGTCAAAATAAGAATTCTGTTTAATCCCATGTAATGATGATTTTGTTGTCTTATAATTTCAATGTTTAGTTGCCAACCATTTCCGATCAGAATTTTCTTTTGTTTTAGCGTAAAGCCATTAATCAAAACACTTTGTTACCAAATATTGAACAGGAATTTAAGAAAATGAATAGTTCAATGAATTGTAATAACAATGTCTTGTGTTTTTTTTTTAAAATTGTAGTCTGCTAAAATCTGGAACTGATAAACATAGTTTGTTTTCATGTTAGATTAGGTTTTCTACTTGTCTATTATTTTAACTCACTAAATTGATTTCAATAAAAATCATTAATGCTTGATTAAAATATACAAGAACTTTCTTTTCAATTAGATAATAATAGTTTTATATGATTATGTCAAACTTTATTTGATTATAGAGCACCATAGGTTTTCGTCAATAATGGTATGTTTGATTACATTGGAATGATGTTATTAAAAAGATTTAATTATTTATGTTTGCTGCTTGTACAGTACATAATTGGTTCATACAAATTATCGTTTCTAAGAAAATATAAACGGTAAGTTTGTATATTAGCATTGTCTTCATATAAGTATCTAAATAGTGATTTAATGATCATCATCTCTATTGTATAGTTATTGTTTAAATGAACATTTAGGACATTGGGTAGTGCTTCATAGGTGCATTATAATTGTATAAAAGACATGTGATTTATAACCAAATAAATAAATCCCAAGTTTAATAGTAAATTCGTATATTAATACGAGATACCTGGATGGATTGTATACACAATATAACATGTAACTAGATATATGTATACCTTGGGGAGAAATTTCAATATCAACACACGTACGTTTATTGAAAATTATTTTCAATCTTCGGTTTATGAGCAGTCAATATATGCTTAAAGACGTTCAGAATTTAGAATCTACCATTATCAAATGTGCAGATTATTAAAACCAGTTAAATCAAATAGTTATATATTTCTACTATTCTTAATTTGAAATAGAGTACGATCTCTATGATTAAATTTCACAAAATGCTCAAATTAATTCTGACATTGCATTCTATAAGTTTAAAATGTTATCAAATCAGCTTGTGTGAGGGCTTACGTTTTTACAACTGATTATTTTAATTTAAAGCAAAATAACTGTCCACACAGAATGAACACATTCCAAAAAGCGACTGATCAATCGTAGTACTTAACATCAGTCGGAAGGTTTAAACAAACAATGCAAAAATGAATTATAAACGTACAGAGTTTGCAGGTATTTGATAACTACCCAGTTGATTTTACTTCATGGAGATAATACTTACTAAATATCATATTAAAGTAACTATAATAATTCTTGTTGTCAGAAGGGAGTTTTGTTGAGATCTTAGTGATTTAATAGTTGAATTCATGGGTCAATTAAAGCTACACCACTATGGAAAACAATGAAACACTGGACGGGCGTTTCGACCTGATACGGGACTTCTCGGCAGTGTGCCTCCACGATCCCGCTCCGTGAGATTCGAACCCAATACCTATCGGTTTCTCACGCGAACGCTTAACCTCTAGACTACTACTAGGACAAAACGGCCGTCCAGTGCTTCCAGGTTTTTCCTAGTGGTCTAGCTTCAATGACTCATGAATTCAACTATTAAACAATTCATGTATTGAATTTTAAAACACAAACAAGTTTTTATTATCCCAGTTGTTAAGTGAATGGAGTTGATGTTGTGGTGGACCAGACCTATCTCCACAATGTAATTTATAAACAAAATACTGCAATATATTTCATTTCGTTTAGTGACAATATAACATGTAACTAGATATATGTATACCTTGGGGAGAAATTTCAATATCAACACACGTACGTTTATTGAAAATTATTTTCAATCTTCGGTTTATGAGCAGTCAATATATGCTTAAAGACGTTCAGAATTTAGAATCTACCATTATCAAATGTGCAGATTATTAAAACCAGTTAAATCAAATAGTTATATATTTCTACTATTGATATAAAATGTTTATCTTCATAATTTGAACATTGAATATTTCTTTGTTTAAATCAGTAAATATCGAAAATAGATAAGTTAAATATGATTTATAATTTAATTTCAATTAACAATGGAACTATAAACTGAAATAATTATTGTTAATCATATAGAATTTTTAACTACCAAGTTAAAGATTAAGATATTTACTAATATACAAAACTTTAAAGGTAACTTTGAATAGAGCTTAGTTATTTTTCTGATTGTAAATGATAGGATCAGTTAAATGATACATTCCATATCATCTTTTATGAATAGAGGTGTATTATTTTCATAAAACAAGTTACATAATCATCATTTTCTTCCAACTCTGCGAACTATTCGACATAAAAAAATGATATGCTATGATGTATATGTGTATCAAATGAAACTATCTCAACATAGGCATCTTTACTCATGGAAGCACTCTGAAGTGTAAAATATAACATCTTGTTTATATTTTGTGAAAACATTCCTGTTTGATTAAACGACATTCAGTGAGCATAGTGTTGTGAATAGAAATTTACAACGTTTACTTTGCTTACCAAGTTAAATGCCTTGAGCTTGTCTATTATGTCTTCGATAAACGTCCTTCCATATGCTGAAACTGATGCCTTTCCAAAAAACGCTAATTTCAATGGCGCTATTTATAATTACTTACTTACTTACTTACGCCTGTTACTCCCAATGGAGCATAGGCCGCCGACCAGCATTCTCCAACCCACTCTGTCCTGGGCCTTCTTTTCTAGTTCCATCCAATTCTTGTTCATTTTTCTCATATCTATCTCCATTTCTCGGCGTAATGTATTCTTTGGTCTTCCTCTCCCCCTTCGACCTTGAGGATTCCATGTGAGGGCTTGTCTTGTGACGCAGTTCGGTGATTTCCTCAATGTGTGTCCTATCCACTTCCAGCGCTTCTTCCTGATTTCTTCATCCACTGGGATCTGATTTGTTCTCTCCCACAGTAGGTTGTTGCTAATAGTGTCCGGCCAACGGATCTGAAGTATTTTACGTAGACAACTGTTAATAAACACCTGTATCTTTTGGACGATGGATTTCGTAGTTTTCCAGGTTTCCGCTAAAAAAACGCTAACCAGAAAAACGCTATTTATAATGGTGATTGGAAAATCCGCTTCTATAATGTTACAGAAACCTGCATTTTTAACTATTTTGTTTTGTGATCCTTTGAATTAAAATAAATAATAATATCAAAGTCAGAATCTTCAATACGAACGTCAAGACAGTTCTACTGTACGGAGCTGAAACTTCGAGAACTATTACAACCATCATCAACAAGGTTCAAGTAGTTATAAATAGTTGTCTATGCAAGATACTCAACATGCATTGGTCGGATACGATCAGTAACAGCCTTCTGTGGGAGAGAACAAACCAGCTTCTATCTGAAGAGGAAATTAGTAAAAGGCGATGGAAATGGATAGGACATATATTACGCAAATCATCAAACTGCATCACGAGACAATCCCTAACTTGGAATCGTGAAGGGAAGCGGAAAAGCGGAAGGCCAAGGAACACATTACGTCGGGAAGTAGAATCAGATATGAAAAGGATGAATAACAACTGGAAATAACTGGAAAGGATTACAGAGGACAGGGTTGGATGGAAACTGTTGGTGAGCGGCCTATGCTTTTTTTACAAGGAGTAACAGGCGTAAGTAAGTAATGAAGTATTTTATAGTGAAGAAAATGAAGTCAATCAAAACCATGTTTCTTATTTTTGCTATTTGCATTTTTCACATTAAATCAATCATCATTATGAAGTTATGTTTAAACAAAATTGTTAGCGTGAAAATGTTTTTTTGAATATTTAAATGTGGATTACTTTTGTTATTAATTCGGATAAAACTAATATGTAAAACTTGGGTATTTCCTTTAAATACTTGTCATTATGTTGCAGATGTTTTGTTAATTATTTGTTGTCAGGTTATCTGTTTCGATGTCATTTTTCCTTATGGGCTTAGTTGTTGTATTTGTCACTTTTGTAAAAGAGTGAATTGTTTATGTGTATGAAACTACAAGTTATTCATCAGTTGAATTAAAAATTTACCAATAATCTATTTATTACATCGTTTATCAAGTGTAAACTGGTGTACCTGAATATGTTGCCCACTCTAAATGTAATAGCTTGTAGTACGATCGGGAATCCTAAACCGAAGTACACAAATCATAGTTCCAACATGAGATTTAGTGACTGACAATTGAATATCTTAACCTTCAAGCTACCGATCTGCAGTAGTCGCTACTATTTTCAGATGGGATGGAACTACCGTATCGGCTAACAGATGAATGAGCTAACCCACTATTAGACTAAGGCGTATGATGTTGTGCAACACATTTAGAAACTGGGTGACCACCGATCTAATATAACCTGCACTTTCTAATTACTCCTATATATTCATTGTGAACATATATACATTGAGTTTCCTTAACATTTTATTAAAGAAAACAAACTTTAACTTGGTATATCTAGTGTGGGATTAGTTTCGTCGACACAAATCGATTTTTAGCCAAAGATTATTTATTTATTATTTATTTATTTTAACACATAAGTATAGGTACAGAGAGGCACCAAGTACATATGCGCCACACAAATCTCAATTGATTTGTGTGAGGGCTGTGATACTGCTCGGGTGCCCAAACCGAAGCAGGTGGTTTTCTTAGGGGGCCACACCCCGAGCCTTCGACCTGAAGATCTGATCCACAAGGCAGTGGAGCATCGTGAGGAGATGCAGTCCCATGGTAGCCGGTGACCAACGATTGGTTCATACGCCATTCGATCCTTCAGGATACTGGAGCCCATGTGCACCATTGGTTTGGGGTCCGGTTAAAGCGCCGGACGTTCGCTTTTCGTCCTCTCATTTTTGTAAACAACACCCCCGCCAGGAGAAGGCAGTGAGTAGGACTTCCCTGGCAGAGGCTATATACGCATGGCCATGTGAGAGCATGTCGAGAGGGAGAGCGGACTCTCCCCACTCTCGGCCATACCAGGGCATTTGGGGGCTTAGCCAAAGATTAACAAACTTAACCGCAAGTCGTATGTTAGTAACTTTAATGTGTAAAAGGTGTATTCTACATGAAATTCTGAACTCATGTTCTGCAAATTGATACATGTGGCCATCACAACTTTCTATCATTTTATTCATTAACGCGGTTTTCAAAAGCTGATAAAATTGTTGAAGAATAGACTCTTCGTTTAAATATTTTCCAATGCTGGTATAGGTCTCTTATACATAAAGTCGAATTCGAATTCCCAGACCAAACATTCTATTCAGTCGAAAAGTTTAAAGTTGAATGATTTAATATTTCTATTACCATTATTATTACTACCACTACTACTAATATTACTAGCAATGATAATACTACCAATACTATTAATAATACCAATATTAATACTACTACTATAATAGTACAGCTCTCAGAAAAATAAATAATGGAAATTTTGATGCTTTATGTTTTTGTATATAAAGAAAACTGCTTAGCATAAACAAATGTCCATCATCCTAATATTTTTTCTTATGGATGACCTAATTTTTCAACATGATAAAATAGAAATCTACATAGATTTATCCGTCAATTGGTGATAGATGTGATTTTGAATATATTTTTCCCAACACGTGTCATAATTGACCTTTATTTGTTATAGAAATCAAGAAACAAGTTAATGATGAATTGATGCATTGATTCAATACAGTGTATGTTTTCTTAAATGAGCTTGGAAGGGGTAGTGTTTTTATTAGATAGCAATTAAAAATAGACAATTTTCATATTTAAGATAGATTCAAATCTATATTTATCTAATTCAGTTTATCCAAGCTTCTGATACTTCTGTTTTCCAATTGTGCGAATATGTCGATAAAATTTTACTGAATAATTACACATACTTAGCTCATACACCTACGTACTTTCATGGAAGGCTTACAACCTATTTTGAAGTGAATTACTGCAACATTCAAGCCGAAATAGTGATTAATTGCATGTTTTCCTCTTATTTAATTCTTTAGGAAAAACGACAAGCGATAAAATTTACACATCAAGTCTGTCACATAATGAAGAAGATATTTCATAAGAACCAAACACATATACAGCTAGAGATCTATTGTTGTTGGCTACCATTGAAAAATTTATAAATATTTAGAAGTTAAATTATTATAAGATAGAAGGTTAGCGCAGCCATGCATACATTTCACATTTTAATAAATCCAGGTAGTCAATAAACTTTATCGGCTTCAATGTACGTGTACGTGTCTGAGTAGGAAATTACTTTATCGACTCTTCGAAGAAAAAAGCTGTCCAACCAACTGAACGATTCTTACTACCTATTTTTTATAATTTCTAAATTAATGTTATTTCATTGTCAATTTTTTCAAGTCGTTAACCTACTTTCTATTATGAAACATTGGTTCAAACCTTTATTATTCTTATGACAGCTAATTAACCTGTCATCACACCATCAGTTTAGAATTTGACTTATTGTTTATTCATGAAATCTATTTCCCTGATTTCATTGACTCTTAATTGATTTGATGGTCTCATATGTACACAAATGTTATTGTATATTAGAGTAAGGCCTGATGATGAGCAACAATTAATGTGGTTACATGGAATGTCCAGACAACGTGAGATACCGGAAGCACCAGTCAAATAGCAGTGGAAATGAGGAGATACAACTTGACGGTGCTCAGAATCAGCGAAACCCATTGAACCCAGGCACTGCTGTACTCAAGTCATGAAGAAGAAAATGCTCCACACACTCAGGGAGTTGCTCTGATGTTGTCCAAAGAGGCACATAATGCACTAATAGGATGGAGATCTCGTGTATCCAGGATTATCAAAGCATCATTCAAAACAAGGAAGGAGGGGATCACGATGAAAGTTATTCAATGCTATGCACACACAAATGATAGCAATGACGACGATAAAGATCAGTTCTTCTCAAGGATGTAGTTGATCATAGAGAATTGTCCAGGAAAGGATCTGACCATCCTGTTGGGAGATCTAAACGCCAAAGTCAGAATGGATCATAGGACGACATGGACTAGGAGAAAGGAACGAAACTGAGGAGAGACTTGCAAACCTATGTGCATTCAACAAACAGGTTATAAGCGGTACTATATTCCCACACAAACGTATACACAAAGCTATATGGATCCCATCGGACCACACAACAGAGAGCCTTATAGAATCATATTTATATCAATAAAAAAATTCACAAGGTCTATGGAAGACGTGAGAACCAGGAGAGGAGATGACATAGCTTCAGATTACCACTTGGTTGTGGCCCAGATGAAACTGAAGCTAAAGAAACACTGGACGTCCAGGGAGACAGTAGTGCAAAGGTTCAATACAGCCTTTTTACGAGATACTAACAAACTTAACGAATTCAAGTTAACTCTCAATAACAGGTTTCAAGCCTGACAAGACCTATAAGATGAAGAAGCGACGATGGAAGACAAATGGAAAGGGAAAGCACCGACTTCAACATACCAGGAGGTTCTGGGCTGCAATAAGCATCATCATGAGGAATGGGTCTATAGAAACACTTGACAAAATTCAAAAAGGAAAGAATAAGAAAACAGCAATTAACAACAGCCGAACAAGAGCAGAAAAAGTCAGGGCACGAACTGAATACACTGAAGCAAACAAGTAAGTGAAGAGCAGACAAGCAGAAATACATGGAAGAGCTAGCAACGGTGGCAGAAAAATGAAATACGAGATAGCTGTATGACAAAACGAAGAAACAAGCAGGGAAATATAGTAAACCGGAGAGACCGGTCAAGGACAAAGAAGGCAAACCAATTACTGAAATTTGAGAACAGAAGAACAGATGGATAGAGTAATTTGAGGAACTCTTGAATAGACCACCTCCATTGGATCCACCAGATATCAAAGTAGTACACAGACCTACATATAGCTATCACTCTACCAACGATCGAAGAAATCAGGATAGCCATCAGACAAATCAAGAGCGGGAAAGCAGCAAAACCTGACAATATGCCAGATGAAGCACTGAAAGTCAGACACAGAAGCAACTGCAAGCATGCTCCACGTTCTATTCACGATTTGAGAAGGACAAGTGCCGATGAACTGAAAAACACACCTAATCAGTGAGCCTCAACATACACAAAGGAAAAATCAAGGTTCTCAAATACAACAAGGAGAACACAAACCCAATCACAATTGATGGAGAAACTCTCGAACAGGTGGAAACATTCACACACTTGATCAGCATCATCGATCGACGTGGAGAATCTAATGCAGACGTAAAAACGAGGATTAGCAAAGCAAGTACAGTATTCCTATAGTTGAAGAGCATATGGAGCTCAAAACAACTTTCAACCGATGTCAAAGTCAGAACGTCAACACAACTCTACTGTAAGGAGCTGAAACTTCGAGAATTACTACAACCATCATCAAGAAGATGCAAGTATTTCTAAACAATTGTTTACACAAGCTACTCAATTTCGTCGGTCGGATACCATAATCATCAGCCTAATGTGGGAGAGAAAATAAACTGGCTCCTATCTGAAGAGAAAATTAGGTGACGCTCGAGGTGGATAGGAGGTGGATTGTGGAAATCCTCAAACTGCATTACTAGGCAAGTGTTGACTTGGAATCCTGAACGGAAACGAAAAAATTGAAGGCCAAAGAACTCATTGCGACGGGAATTGAAAGCATTCATGAAAGTGATGAGTAGCAACTGGAAACAACTGGAATGTATTGTCTAGGATAGAGTTGGATGGATCCAAGTGTAATTCGCTTTCTTGAGTATTCTGAGTTTGATCCATGACAAGATTATGAATGCTCACCATTGCGAAGTTCCGTTGTAGTGGATTGCAAATTTGGCTATCGCTGGAAGTTAGGTACGACTGAATACCAATAAAATACACAATCTAATGATCTAAACGAATTACTAAAGACAGTGATCTAGGTTTTAAGCTTGCTAATAGACTTGATCATGTCTGACTGTTACATCAAACTGCATCTTAGTTCTTATTTATTTAGCATTCAGAGTAACTAATATAGACGTCAACATTAAGCTGATTAGATCATGAAGCATTACTGTTGTGGTCAATTAAAGTCAAAAGAAGCATAATCAGTTAATCTTGTAAAGACAGAATATTATTTCAAATTACCGTTTCTAATGATTTGAAATGTGAGTTAACATTCATTTGTATTAGTGACGAAACCAATGAAAACCAGAAGCTAAAAAGGATTCGATCAAACATAAGGTCTTGATCAATTTCTACTTAATGATATCTTCACTTATCTTTGTTTTTATCCAAAATATTAACAACTACAAAAAATAATTTGAACCGCAAATGTATAAGGCTGAAACATGAAAACAAAATATACATAATGAATAATCTCATAAATTATGTCATTCATTTTAGGTTTATGTAGAAAATTAAATTTCCGTTGACTTAAGCTGATTTCGTTCCGTAGAAAAGTTATTAAGTGAAAACCAATGTAAAACAATATATAATTCCAATACATGTTATTTTTCTTGCATATTTATCTTAAAATTCCTATTACTATATGTATAAAAGTACGTTAATTTAATTAAATTATAAGATTACGTAATAAGAAGTGTTCAATTAAATGAAACGTGAAACGTTTATTTGAGACTAAAAGAAAAGGGTGGGAGGGGTGAAGAAAAATAAACGAAGAAAGAGTATTGAGAATAATAATAAATGAAATCATTTATTAAGGCCAAGGGAGAGATAAAGGTGTTACGAATTTCTTACGAACACAAAGACTTGAACTGTTAGCTTGAATCCCTGTAGCTTCTGCTATGTGTAGGAGGCGAGGTCGAACCCCATAAGGAAAATTAGTAGGAATACGATAAAATACTTTAAATGACCTATTTCTGTTTATTACAAGACCACTATCGATCAAGTGTGATAAAGCAGAAGTGTGTATTGTTTTAACAGTACCTTTTCCAATCACAAGATGGGGGTGTTCATCAACTCTTTGACTCAGTTGTCTGAAAATTTACGATGTAAGGTCATTTAAAGTTATTTATTGTATTCCCACTAGTTTTCCTTATGGGGTTCGACCTCGCCTCCTACACATAGCAGAGGCTACAGGGATTCAAGCTAACAGTTCAAGTCTTTGTGTTCGTAAGAAATTCGTAACACCTTTATCTCTCCCTTGGCCTTAATAAATGATTTCATTTATTATTATTCTCAATACTCTTTCTTCGTTTATTTTTCTTCACCCCTCCCACCCTTTTCTTTTAGTCTCAAATAAACGTTTCACGTTTCATTTAATTGAACACTTCTTATTATGTCATCTATTAATTTTTATGAATGTTAAATCCAGTGTCTATGTTTTTCTAATAATTGACCTATTTCCCATTATTATTCTTATCACAATTAATACACCTGTCATCACACTATCAATTTGTACTTTTCACTTATTGTTATCATTGACTCATAAACTGCTTTGACTGGTTTGATAGTTTATTACTAACCACGAAGAGAGATGTTCACCAACTCATTGGCTCAGTTGTCTGGTAGTGCGCCAAATATAGCTTTTGATTGATTTAATAAAGTTGTATATGCATATAAATATTACCGTATATTAGATTGAAACCTAATGAGGATCTAACAGAAAGCACCATTGTTCGCTTATATGTCATATATAAATAATATATTCACAATATTTGACCGGATACATTAATTTTTCTCCTATTTCTTCAAAAAAATTTCTTATTTACTGAAACAAGAAAAGAAAAAAGAGAATCCATAAAACTAAAGGATAAGTATTTTGTTTAAAAGTAATTTACACATTGAAATGTAATCACTTGATATAATTTAAATATAAAGAGTTTTCTATCACTATAGATGTTATAAAATTCAATTATATGTTTATTTGATCTGCCACCCCCTTCGCCAAAAAACATTGTTTTATTCGATTGTACATCTATCAATAAGTGAGTAACCTTGAAAGAAAGAAGAAAAAATAACATGACCGAATTACCTTTGATGTGTGATATTTATTTTTTATCAATCAGATAAAAACCAATTTTTATGTTTTTTTTTATTGAACTTCAGAAATAAATTATCATTTATAAATATGTTACTGTATAATCAAATAATAGAAATTAAACGAAGTGAAAACGAGTAAGCAAATGTTTTTTAAAGTTTAGTAGTCAATAAATAAGAAAATGATATTTTCAGAAGAAGGGTTTTTGGAAATTGTGATAATTTTAATGATTGAATTCATGAGTTGATTTAAGTTAGACCATCCTGGAAAACCTAAAAGCACTGAATGGCATTCACGTGCGAAACCGAAGGTCCTGGGTTCGAAATCCCATGTAGGGGATTGTGGATACGTATTACTGAGGAGTCCCATACTAAGACAAAACGATCGTCCAGTACTTCCAGGTTTTCTATGGTGGTCTAGCTTAAATCGACTGATGAATACAACCATTAAATTAAAACAGTATTTATTTACAGATTGTACATGAATCAACTGAAGTGATAATAGTAAGTGATTTGTTTACTTCTTAGAAAAAAATTTATGAAAACAAACATAATGACTGACAGCTTCTTTAAAAAGCATCAGAAAATGATCATATGTGGTAATCAGATTTTAACGGACTATCTACCGATATTCTTTGATTTGTATTGCTTATTTAATGTTTTACAGTTTTAAATTTATCTTTAACAATAATTGTGATATTTTGTTTGATAGAATAAGTTTCTAAAAAAAAGAAATAATCTTTCAACAGAATTCTATTAGTCAGTATATGATATATTTAATTTGATTCTCGTTACTTGGTGAATATATGAATTTACTGTTAATTTTGTTAAGGAATATACTGTGGATAGGTATTTAACATTTGGAAATATTTATGATAGAATCCGGAATATTACTGTTTAGGACTGTAATTAATCAATCTTTTATTGGTAAATGTGCATCCTGTGCGGACTACCTCGATATTGCTTTAATTCACAAGTACTATAAGCAAATATAGATGGTAGCTAGCAGTGGAATCCAGAATACGCTTCTCATCCTACTTGGGGCTTGTCAGCTGGATGAACCTGTGTCCCAGAATTGGTGTTCACTCCGAGACTCGAAACCAGTACCATCACGTGATCTACTTAGTTACTGAGTCCTGAGTCTAAATTAACTGAAATATTTTTCAACAGTGTAATTGAATAAATGATGTAAATTAATAAAAAATGACTGTGTATCATGGATAGATAGAGATGCTTTAGATTATAATGAGTTCAAGTTCTCATGGTGATACGTTTCACTATGAAACTATGTATTTCTTCACTAGCATGAAATCGAGGTTACTCACTTGACGCCTATATCATAAAAGCTACCTTTTTGACTCATATAAATTATGAAATACGAGTGTAATTCTATATGGAGCAAGTTACTGTTAAATAAAGAAATTCGAGTTACATAGTTACTTACATTAATGCAATTTTATTCTACTCCGTATGCACAGTGAAATTTTTAGTGTTTTTTCTTCATAAAAGAATAAAGTATAGACAGTCAAAGAAGGATATTCACCTTTTGAACACTTTATTCATCAATCGATAGTCAACGTTTTGAGTAGAATTTTACATATGAATCTATATGTGAGAAAATAATGACGGTCAATAGAATTACAAGAATAAATCTCTGAGTTAAAGGTTAGATATTATGACTGTTGGATAAAAGCTCAGTGGTCAAGCATTCGAACGTGAGCCTGGGTTCGATTTCCTTGTGTAGGGTCGTGAATGAGTATTATCGAACAGTCCCATACTAGAGAGAAATGGGCGTCCAGTGATTCCAGATCATCAATAGTGATCTAATATTGGTCATTTCATGATCTCAATAACGTTAATTGAATTTCATATTTCAGTGAAAATGCATAGTACTCATAAATCACATACTACTAATATCTGTCCGTTTAATTAGTGCACATCATATATTCACTATTATGGGATGTGCTAAAAGTATGTTATATATATATAACGAAAATTTCAAAAAAATCAAGGGTCATGCGCTTAAAATGGAATGTTGAATAATAGTTAACGCCCGAATGATAAACTTGTAGATTTTTGCTTCTGTCTTTACGCCTACCAAGTTGCTTATTCTTGTTCATGGACATTATGCAAAATATATTTCTTAAGAATAGCAAAATCAGAGTTTCGCGTAAATGAATATCAAATAGCCAACGTTTTAATCCTATGGATCACTGAATGACTATTTCATGTTCATTTGAGGCTTCTCAGTAGTACATGCCTGTTAATCAACCACAGATCTTCTGGAAAGGTGGAGAGGACAATAGATTTCGATCACAAAGTCGAACGGAATCTAATGGTCCATTTTCCTAACTTCCATCAATGTGTTCGTAAGTTTGAATGTTTTAAAATACAAAGCATGTTAGATGAAAACGTAAAAAATTGTAACTCATAACTTATCTGATATTTGTTTAGTAACTTAATTCAAAGTTTCAATTAAGCTTATTACTGATCATAATGTATTTCATTTATATTAGCATACTAGTCAAGTAAGTGGGGAGATTTACTCTCGAATTTTTCTTCTCTAGAAATTTTAAGGAGTAATTCTATTGAATGAACATTCAATAGAATTACTCCTTAATAAATAGTTATTTGATTAAAAAACGTTTTGGAAAAGAATGTCAAACTATTTGTTGGTTATTTTTTGTACCATTATTGAAATCCAGATTGTATTGGATCATTATTTTGTTCTGGCTAGTTTTGAAAATAATTTTCATAGTTCAATATTATCAGGCGGCTTGCTAGAATAACTGGGCTACCTATTCCTGTCATCTAGATATTTCGACAAGTAATCTGTTTTCTTTCTTGTTTTAACACATTATTATGCCTATTAATTTACATTACAAATTACAAAAGAGCCCAATCAGAGAGATCGTGGTTACTGGCAATATACGTCGAAAAGGATACACATTATTCATGTCTATTCCTGAACTGCTAACATCTGACTGGCGACCACTCAATAGTTATCGCAAGGATCGACCAAGAAATAAGAAATGGAAACTTGTTGAAATACTTTGTGTTGAGTATTCTCTACTGTACCAAAAATATAATATTGAATATGGTCACTAATAATAATAATAACAATATATGTTATATTCTATGTATTGCATCAAAATGAAATCGAGAAATACAAAATACAATGGCTAAAATTTTGACAGAATCAAAACATATTTCTTTTTAGATAAGTATGATTGGAATTAGTGTACATTTAGTGCAAACAATAAATAGTTGAATTAATGAGTTAATTAAAGCCAGACCACCATGGATGGACATTTCGTCCTAGTATAGGACTCCTTAGCAGTGCACATCCACGATCCCGCCTCTCGAGACTCGAACCCAGGACCTAGGAAGTATTAAATTACTAAAATCTCCACAAAACCCCCCTTCTGATAATAAACAATAATTCACAATTATTTTTCTGATTAAATAAAATCTTCAAATGTAAATTTTATTATTAGAAGAGTTAGAAAATTTTTTTTAAATTTCATTGGTGCTACGACATTTGTTTATTGATAACAAATGTTTACTTAAAATGAACAGAATAATTAATTCATTCATATGTTACATCTAATTATGATGATATTTTTTAGAATGATAAGTCATCCATAATTACATTTCATTTCGTTCAGTATAATTATTCACTAATAACAGTTTTAGAACATAATACATTTTATAAAATACCGAATGACTGAAACATTACGTGTAAAAAAACGTACAAAGTGATTTTAACATAATTAACGTTAATGCTAATCCACTGTGAAACAAATGAAAACATTTTTTTAACCAATAAACGAAAGTAAGATAACAGAATAAACTGGAATTTATATAAAAGCTTGTTATGAAGTGAGGCTTAATGGTATCGACATTAAGATAATAGACATCGACACTATTATCAACAAATAGACATATAGATTGCTGCTAAGTCTACGAGTTAACGTGTTTATGTATGCATACATGGGTAGGATAGTATACAACTTAGAACTACAGAGTAATGAGACAACTATGCTTTTTTAACCTTGTTTTTGATATCATACTTATCATTTATGGACAAATATGAATTATTTACAAGTTTTAACTTGGTTTCTAAAAGAGGAAAAAGATATGTATCTAGTATTTTTAAAACTTCCTACCCGAATTCCAAAAACACATCATATATATATATACAAAAACTGGCTATTCCGATTAATCATAATTGACATATCTAGTTTCGTCCTTCATTGATCAGTCTGCCAATCCCTTCTCAGTAACAGAAGAACATGAAACAAGTGCGTACCGGCTTGACCTTCTATACCATACGAGTATAGCAAGATGAGATTTACAAGATGAATCTTGAACGAGTCGAAATTAAGGTGGTATCCATGGTAAGAAAAATATTAGGCAAAATGATTGGAAAAGTAGGAATGAGTTAGCATTATAAAAAATGTGAAATAATTTCTTAGCTGGGGAAATATGAGTTAGACAAGGTAAATGCATCTCTACTTCTTTTGAATCATTTTTCTCAGCGACTGATCGTCGGTATTGCAGTGAACGCATCAGGTATGCTGAACCTACCAACACGACTCAAAGCAATGGTAATTTATACCACAGACTTACATCACCTACACCAATAAACATCTGACGTGGAGATAGACGTTGGTTGAGTCTATTCAGATGTATCTCAAAAAACTTGGTCGATGAAGGTTAAAAGTCTTATCAACTGAATTTCTTTTTAAGTCTGGTACCCTATGTTAAATCTTAGCACCATCGTATATGGGTGATACATCGAAGTTACTTATAATTAAATATAGTAAGTGGCATATTTTACAGCTATATATTACAAGATTCCAACTATTAAGCCAAACAAAGTATTTAGTCAGTAAGGTCCAATTTTACGCTTAATTCACTGTTTTACTTTTTATTCATGAATTTATCTTGTCGCAAAATATGCAAGCTATCAGTTTGAGCACCCGAATCATTATTTGCATGTATGAATAATAAGGCTGAAAATAGAGACTGATTCCACAAATGATAAATAATAAGTGACTACATCAACAAATTTCACAAAACTAAGCTTTACGTATGATATGAAGATAAATATTTTATTCACTGTGGTTGAAATAAGTCTTACTCATTTATTGAGTAATACAGTGATGTAGTCAAAACTTGGCTACAATAATTGTTTTACAATACCTCGGAAAAATGTTTGTATAAATAAATAGCGATATCCATTAGAGTTGCAAAGAATCTGTTTCATACTCAAGCATTTCCTCCTAGCATTCGTTTCAAGTGACTGTTTTAAAAGAATGGCGGTTATATCCATTAAATTAGGCATAAATAAATCATGCTTATTGATCGAAACATTTACATAAATTGCCATTGATGCACTGGAATCTGAAAGCTTGAAGAATCAGGTTTGACATCATACTTTAATTAAATAATTGAACATGTGGTGAGAATATACTTTACGTACGAACTTCGAGCGCTGTTAAAGTGACCTTGAGTGTGTTCACCTAATAACTAGGACTGAATGACGATTAGAAACCAGTGTGAGAAATTAGAATTATGATTTACATGATCTCAACTATTGAAATTGCCATAATATCCACCAAAACCCATCTGATATTAATCAATATATGCGCAATAGTGACTGGCGTCAAGAGGTATATCCTGGAGTTCTAGTGACAAAATAGTGACCAGTTCAACCGGGTCTATTGTGACATAGCAACTCACTGAATACAATCGTGGATATATTGCTCAATTTCGTGGATTACTTAAAGTTAGACATTAGCACCGTCGGATGCCAGATCAGTGGTCTAGTGGTTAAGCGCTCGCGCTCGAGAATGATAGATCCTGTGTTCGAATCTCGCGAGGCGGGATCGTTTATGCGCACTGCTGAGGGGTCCTAAAATAGAACGAAATGGCCGCCCAGTTCTTCCTGGTTTCCATGGTGGTCTAACTCCAATTGAATCATGATCTCAACCATCGAAGTAAGTTCCATTCAAAACAAACTCGCTTAAACAAAATGAGTAATTAGGCAATATTTAATATCATAATAAACAAATATTTCAGAAATTATAAAACCATATGCAAGAGAGACTATGGTTGAAAGTGCAGTCTAAATTTATTTATCTTTCCAACCGACATAAAAATTTGTGGATTTTTATACTGTTTTGTGTCATCAGTATGGACTTACGACGGAATCCATATAACAGTTAATCAAATGCTAGATACTTTCTTGATGAAAATCAATTTTAGAATTTTCATAATAACGATTTCAAAATCTAATAGAGATCAAATCTTTCAAATTATCCTCTCATCAACATGGAGATATAATATATATTGATTCACAATAATCATCTTCTAAACTTATGATGTTATGTATCCCAAATCTATTTCATTAAAACAAATATAACAGATAAATTCATTTCTAATCCGTATATATACGTATATATTATTGATATACAATTTAATAAATACATTGACATGATTTCTTTATTATTATGTCAAATTCTTTTCAGTACTATTTTGCACAATATTCATTCAGTGAATATGAGAAGAATAAAACAAATGAAATAATTGAATCATGTACAATTTCTCATTCAATGATCATTTAAATATTGTTGAATTTCATTTGGAATATCTAATTCTATTCGTATATAGACATATAGATGTTACTTATAATGATTGTTATTATTATTTTTCTTTCTATTCTGGCAAATTGTTTAAAAAAAAGTAAAAATTAAACATCGCAAAGATTGTTTAATCTAATAGAATGAAATGTAATACAATGTATTATGTAACATTATCCTATTGTTAATGAAGTCATAATGAAAAATATAACAATCAATAATTTACTTACCAATGAATGATATATATAAAAGACATGTAGATCAATAATAGTTCAGTAAAATAAAGTGTTAGAAAATCATTATCCGAATATAGAAAGAAATGTAAAGGTAAAGAAAAAAAGACAAATGATAGATCAATATAATTTATCGAATGATTTAATTATCGTTTAAAAGAAATAGAACAAACTAGTTTATGAGAATATTTCTCCATTTGTTATTTAAAGCTTAGATACTTACAAATTAAACAAATAAAGAGAATAGTATTCATTAGATGAGTTAGTTACAATTGCAATTACATAAGTTAATATCAAAAAGAAAAAAATTGAAAGATCAACGAGAGAGATTAAAATAGAGAGAGGGAAGAGAGAGGAGGAAAAAAGAGACTTTATGTTATAATTTACTGAATTAGAAGTTGAAAATAATGATTAATTTACTGTTAATTGACTTTATAAATTATAATTTATAATGATCTTATACTTGTATCGATGTATTTCATAATTAAATCCGAATATAATTATTTTTCATTTATCTGAATTGAAAGAAATTATTAATTATTGTTTATTATCGGTTTTTATTTTAATGAACATACATGAGATAAATTAGAAAGAAATAAATGAATATTAACTTGGAATAAACTAAAATTTTCCTGTGTGGTCATAATTATAATGTCAACAATTAAATGATTTTTTTTTATTATTTAAATTGATATTTATTATGTATATGTGTTAAGATATTTATTAAATTAAATCTTCTTCAGCAGATTCAGCTTTTTGACTGGTGGTAAATGTACGTGAAGTGGCTAGTTGTGATTGATTTTCTCTTGGTGGTGGGGGAGGGGGTTCTGTCATACGTTTTATTTCATCATTACCTGTAGTACTTAGTACACTATCATTTCTAGAAGTTGAACTTCCATTATTTCCACTGAAATTTTGATGGAATAAACTCAATAGGTCAATAGGTAGGGGGAAAATGATGGTAGAATTTTTCTCATCAGAAATACTGCTTAATGTTTGTAAATAACGTAATTGAAGCGCGATGGGACATTCACCAATTTCCATAGCAGCAGCTTTTAAAGCTACTGATGCACGTTGTTCACCTTCAGCAGCAATTACTTTGGCTTTGGCCTCTCGAGCTGCCTCTGCTTCAGCTGCCATAGCACGTTGTAATTGAATAGGTAAACGAACATCTTTTATATCGACACGCTCGACCTTTACTCCCCATGTTTCTGTTGCTGTATCTAGGCAATCTTGCATTAGATGAGCAATTTGTTCACGCGCTGTTAGAAGCTGGTACAAATCCACTGTACCAAGGACATTTCTTAATGTAGTTTGAGCTAGAAGACGAGTGGATCGATTAGCATCTTCCACGTTGACAACTGACATCACTGGATCGAATATGCGATAGTAGACAACAGCATCGACAGCGACAGTCACTGAATCTTTTGTTAAAACTTCTTGAGTTGGTACATTGAATGTGAACGTACGTAAGTCTATTGTTTTGACATTGTCCAAACAGGGTAAAATGAATACAAGACCGGGTCCTTTAGGGATTTCTGATACTAATCTTCCAAGGCGAAATACGACAGCTCGTTCATATTGTGCAATCACTTTGAGACACATAAATAGGGAAAATGGTAAGGTTAACAATGCAGCTAGATAAGCTAAAAGCTGCATTGCAGCCTCACAACCAAACATTCCTTTGTTGCCTTGACGTTTATAGGATCCTCTTTTGCCCAGACGTTCAGGGACAAGCGAAAATCCACGTGCCAGTGTTGGCATTGAAGCTGGAACACGCAACTGGGTTGATTCGTTAGTATGATCTGAAACATTGCCTGATCTTTCATTTTCGCGGTCTACTTGATAGCCAGTTAGGGCTGGTGGTTTACGTGCATTAGTGTCCATTCCCCCTGGATTTGTATTTTGTGTATCTGAAGCAAATGAAACCGAAGGCATATTTTAAAGTCACAATTAGAAGTTGTTAAATGTTTATCAGATTCTTTTAATATCAACAATCTGTATTTATACAGTGCATTTGACAAGTTTTGTAATTCATTTAACAGTTAGTAGTACTATCCAGAACATTTGAACAATTTAGTACACTTTATTCACGTAGAAGAATGATTTTGTATGATACTCATGTGTGTATGTCACGATCTTTGTAACCTTCATACATTCTTCCATCATAGTTAAATTTGTCCTATCGATTTAATAGGAATAACAAGTTTAGTGACCAATCAATTCATTGGGATAAATGTTAGAATAGTTAGCTGACTATCCTCATATGTCTGTCTAACAATCAGTATTTTATTGTAAAGTTGGTAACCAATGAAAGCTTTAGTTTACATTTATTGTTAAATGGAAACTCAAATTGCAAATTATGTAAGCTTAATTATACTGTATTTTGAGAGATGATTTATGGGATAATCCATCAAAACGATAACATTAGCTATTATTACGTTAGGTGTTATAAAAGTATAAAATGTTAGTTTCAGTAGTCAACATAAAATTAATTTCAGATGGGTTTCGTGGATATTATAGTAATTTCACTGGTTAAGATCATGAGTCAGTTGGTCTAGCTTCAACTGACTCATGATCTTAACCAGTGAAATTACTATAATATCCACAAAACCCATGTGATATTGATCAATATATACCAAATAGTGACTGGCGTCAAGAGGTATATCCTGGAGTTCTAAAGAGAAACAGTGACCAGTGGAGTTCAACCAGGTTTGTTGTGAAATAGTAACTCACTGAACACAATGGTAGATCTATCGCTCAATTTCGTGGATTAGTTGAAAATAGACATTAACACCGTTGGATGCCAAATCAGTGGTCTAGTGGTTAAGCGCTTGCTCGCGAGACTAATAAGTTCTGGGTTTGAAACTCGCGAGGGGCAAGGTCGTTGATGCGCACTGCTGAGGAGTCCCACGAAAGAACGAAACGGCCGTTCAGTACTTCCAGGTTTTCCATGATGGTCTTGCTTCAACTGACTCATGATCTTAACTATTGAGATAAAAGTAATTTCTAAGCTACTAAATCAATCCTATTATTATGAAGGAATTATTTATCTATACGACCATTTGAGAATTCGACTGGACAATAATTATACTCGAAATATATTAAATCTTCATATAAAATAGATGAATGGAGCTAGCAATAGAATCCAGGATGAACGTTTCGTCTTATTTGGGATTGGTCAGATTGATGTACTCGTTACACAAATGAATAGCTACCTGGAATCGGGAACCAAGTTAATAAACTGTCGGCGTTTGAAACGAAGGGTACTGAGTCAGAATCCCTAAGTGGACATCAACTCTGGAATATCAGTGTATCCAGCTGAAAAGTACTAAATAGGAGAAAACTCTCATCTTGAATTCCGCTGATAGCTACATTTCATCTATTTTACACAAACAAATGTCAGAACTGTACATCGGGCTATCTGCAAACGACCCACATATGGCAACTACGACTAATGAAATTCTAATCTATATATCAACGACAAGATAATTCAAATCGTACCAAATCAAATATATCACAACTATTTAAGCGTAGTTTTAGTATCAATCAAATGTATTTACAAAATAACTCTCACGAAAGAATCATCTTGCCTTCTATGATTTCTCCAATAAGTAGATGATATCAATGGTTCAAGTAATAATTTTTACATTTTCAACATAAAGTATAAATTACTGGTCATAGGATGGAATGAAATATTGTAAAAAAAAACAATAGTAAATTCTTTTTTCTAAGGCCGTATCAGTTACCGTACCTTTATAAACGACCTAAGGGCGACACTAAACTGACCTTGAGAATGTCCACCTACTAAGACTGAATGAGGGTTAGAAACCAGTGTGAGGAATTAGAATTATGATTTACAGTTGGTGGTTAAGGTTAGGAATTAGATTTTGTGGTTTTACATCACGAAATGACATCACCTTTTATGCCAAAACTCTCTTTAGCCAAATGGATGAATGAATTTCGTGCCAAAATCCTAGACCTGTTGTCGCAAATCTGATTGGTTCGTTCATAAACTTAAGTCACCCCGAAATATCTACTGTTAAATAATCGCCAAAAAAAAGAAAACATAAGTGATTTACTTTCTTAATTCTTTTCCCATTATATTTTAGAGATGGGATATCTTTCTAGTGAACGAACATAACAGTAGCCATGATGTGACATACCCACTCACAATGAACTTAATTAACCTAGGTAAAACTGCCCACTCTTTTTTCAAGCTTGAAAAAAGTGTGATGAATTTCAGAAATAAACCAGTGTGAACCATTCATACACCTCATTGTCAAACATATTAAGATAATGAAGTGAGATGAAGTTTAGCAGAACTATTTAACATATTAATTCAAAACACCTTGAATAGTCCAATCACATATATACTTGTTAAGATGTTTGCAAATTATTAGAGGTCGAACTAGGCAAATTATTAGATCAGAAAAAATATTCATAACAAGGAGAACGGTAAGAGTCACATCACTCTGGATAATAAATCAACGTTATCGGAATAGGTTCAAAGAAAAACTAACTGTTTTTAGACACATAAATGGAATTTGAATCTTCATGTCACAAAAGCTTTAGAGAGTTTTAGCATTCTCACCTATACACTTTTGCACAATGCTAAAAAAAGCTGATATGTTACCATCCCTATGGCCCATCTCAAGTAAATAACCTTTAATGAGGGAAGATATTTGTTTAGTATGTATTCTTATTAGGTAATTGGAATTCATTTGTTTTTGTAAGCAGTCGGATATACTTTCAGATATCCGTATATGTGGATCACGATCTATCTTCTCTATTTACTTCTTCACTTGTGAAATTAAGATTATAAATGCACTGGTATATGAAACATGTGCTTACATGCTTTTACGGTTTTTAGTGAAGCTTGGAACTTGACAACCCAACAGGGACTAGTAACAGTTCTGCTGATTGGTAATTTGGATCTTTATTTCAACACAAGACTATTTCAGTTACTTCTAAATGACAATGTAATGGAAACACTGAAAGCGTAGTCAAAATATGTTAACAGCTTTCCATCAATTTGTGATCTTTGGAGAATATCTTTTACCTCTCAATTCTTCGATTGATAGATTTATTGTTCTCTAGTAGTACTGTCTGTTTAAACAGTTAGTTTTACTAAATGTGAAACGACTCGAGAAGTAAAGACGGAATTCAAAATATTATGACTTAATTATTTCATTAAGGTGAAAATATCAAGAATCATCTGAACTTCAAACAGACGATAATGAATAAGTTTATAAATTTAATAGTTGACTTCACTAGTCATTTGAAGCTAGACCATCATGGAAAACCTTGAATTACTGGACGGCCGTCTCGTTCTTTCGTGGAACTCCTCATCAATGCTCATCCACGATCACACCTCAAGAGATTCGAACACAGGACCTATCAATTTTGCGAGCGAGCGCTTAACCACTAGACCATTGATCTGGCATCCGACGGTGCTAATGTCTAACTTCAACCAATCCACGAAATTGTGCCACCGTCCTCCATTGTGTTCAGTGAGTTTCTATCCCACAACTGACCCGGTTGAACTCCATTGGCCATTCAATGCTTCCAAGTTTTCCATGGTGGTCTAGTTTCAGTAAACTCATGAACCCAACTAATAAATTACTATATTATCTAAAAAAAACCCTATGTGATTATATGTTTATAAATGTTGATTGAGCTTTAAATTTGTAGCTGTTAAAATATTATTTGTTATCATACATATGTAAGTACTTTTCGTATTTCATGATAAATAAAAGAATGATTTTGAAAGGGAAGCATACACAAGTTAGAAACTCCCAACTAAACAATAATGTGTATTTCATTTAAATTATGAACCGATCTAAGTTAGACCACCAATATTTTCAGGGTTTCACTGGTTGTCTAACTTAGATTGGTTCATAATTTCAATGAAATTCAACAGTCACCACGACCCTTTCGTGACGATAAATTAAAACAGAACTATGGGTGTGTATAACTTAGGAATTGATGGTTTTTGAAAGTTTCAATTAGTTAAGAAAATTTTCCTATTTTTCAAAATGATCAGAAAATTATTTCATGTTTCTTCATTAAATTTACATATTTACAGTCTACAATGAAATATTGATTATTTCAGGTCATTAATTAACCTTACTTAAGTTTTTCTTCATTTATTATATAAAAGACACTCGATTCATTTTATTTAAATTGGTTATAATGAATCACTCAACGTCTAGGTGTTTGTAAAATAAACGAATAGATAATTCAGACTGTACGTATAAAGGATATTTAATGACATAGCTAAGAAATATAAGAAACTAAACAACTAGTGACAATATTTGTGGAATCACATTGTTATCTGGAATCATTTACGTCATGAATTGATTTTCGTTAGAGACCTATTGAATATAATGAAGATTGTTGTTTCATCTTGATATAGGTGTTTAGTAGCACTAAATCTAACTCTAATTTGATCATATGTTGATTGCTATCGAAATATATATGTCAGCAATTCTCGTAAATAATCATCGACTTGAATAGTCAGTGAATAACGGAATTAAATAAGTCAAACACAAAAATGAATGATTGAATACGTATATTTTGTACACTTATTGATCTGGACAGACAATCAGCGAGGTAAAGAAAAGAGAGGAAAGCGAAGTGAAACGCGTGCAGCAAAGCGTTAATGAATATTTATAGTCTATAAGCTATAGACATGTGATGAGTAAGATAAGAGATGCACACACACACGAATACTTGATAAGGTCAAAATATAGCTTGAGAAGAATGGATAAATTGGTTTGCTCAGAAGCTAGAATAAGCTATGTCGGGTTTATATATAGCAACCGACATTACAGGTCATCTTAGTAGTATACAATAACTGCCGTACCGCGTATCGAACCCAGAAAATTTATACTACACATCAAGGGTATTACTTTTAGACCTGGGAGTTAACTAGCTTAAAGTGACGGTTTAATGTCCTGACTCAATTAACAGTAGGATTGTGGCCCTAAACATCTCCCCATCGTTCCTCAGTTTTCACTGGTTGTGCAGTTGAAGTTGAGTGACAATTGAAAGTATCCTTAAGTTAAATAGTCTACTCAAAACTCTCATTCTGGTAATATTCAGATGAAATCTAATGAAGCTCCTTGGAATTCCACATACATGAAACCATTTCCGGGAATCGAAATAAGGACATTCTGTTTATTGTGCTAACTCTTAACCCCGAAACCACTGAGTGATATCCAATGATGATTCATGATGTTCTGTCCAATGCTTCATCGTTTACACTGGTAGTCTAGTTCGTGATCTAAACTATGGAAATTCTACAATCTCTACAAATCTCACTATACTGAAAAAACTGTAATAAATTAACAACAGTCAACGAAACAAATATGAATGGAAAATAATACTCGAATCAATGAGATAAACGAATCATAAAGATCCCGGTTATTGTTTTTTTCCCCATTAACTATTTCCCAGGATTTCAAACATTAAAATTTAATTTATAAGATTTTATATTCTCCATCAAGTTTATTCCAATCTAAATTTTCCTTTTAGTTGGCAAAGACAATATGTATTATCTCATCTTTATCAGTTATTCTATCATAAACAAGCAGTCTATTTTAACAAAATAATACAACCTATACATTAATTTTACTGTATTACATTAAACATTAAAGTTAAATTAACATGAAGTTTAAATTGTAAATTATAAATTTCCAATTTGTTTAAATCTTCAATGCTATTAACTACAAATAAAGTGCATCATTTTGAGATGCTGGGGAAGATTTGTAGCTCAGGTGGGGTAATTTTGATGGAGTTTTGTTCTCTGATTTGAATGGTTTGATCGAGGAGCTTTCAGAAGAACGATGAAATCATATGAGCGTCATACGCTTCTCGTTGTTCGAAAGTGGGAGAATTTCTCCAAAAGGCAGGCTTCCAATCGAGAACACCTGTATTTTCCCCACGAGTGTCTTCGTCATCATGTTCTACCAACAAGTGTAAGATAGAGACCTCCAATCAACTACCCATTGGGATGGAGAATAGCTGAGCAAAGTGAAGGAAAAACGGTACACCTTATGAGAACGAATGCACATTACAGGATCAGCAAATACCAATACGTCATAGAGGACCAAAAAATGAAACTACAAAGGACACGTCAGAACACTTGGGAATCTTGACAACAGCCATCGAAATATCATACAAACAACACAGAGAACAAAGAAGAAACACCCTAAGCTCAGAAGAACGATGAATGCTCCACGATCAAACCATCCGGCTCAGAGAATAAAACTCAAACAAAAAAGAGTGCATCATTATTTAAGTTAATTAGGATTATACAAGAGATGTAAAAGAAAGGAAAAATTACATATCTTAAAGGTGATAAGATCTCAATCAATTGATTACGATTATTTGTCAAAATTTATTTGTTTTCTTAAAATGAAAGAAAATAGAAATTATTGTTTTGTGATCAACTAGGAAAACTTGAAACAGCGAACAATTTATTTATTTATTTTTTAATCTGATTCTGAATAAACTTTAACAATTTCCACTAATGTTTATTGATCATTACCTAAGGTAATACATTATCAGTAGTTTATTTCACATTAAACTTGTATAAATTTACTAATGATTTCATTGTGATTCCTACAAAATAATTCATAAGTTACACTTAAACAAATCCTAAACTCTTCTACTTGTTCAGAAAATCGACTAGTACATTGTTGTTTTGTAAACCCTAATTGTATTCAGAACAAACTGCTATGAGTAGTGATAGAATGATTGTTAGTTTCAATTTCTGATAATTTTATAAATATAATTTCCTTCATAAATGTTTTATATACACTCCGTGCTTAAATATTTGTCCGAAGTAGTATGAAAGGTTTTGTAAAACTTATTTATTTTGTTGACTTTGTGTAATTTGAGTGTGATTCATATAGCCCCAAATGCCTTGGCACGGATAAGGTTTGTTAGAGTCAGCTCTCTCTCTCTTTCGAAACGCTCTCACATGGCCACGCGTATACAGCCACTGTCAGGGAATTCTTACTTTACGAAATTGAGAGGATGACAAATGAATGTCCCGCGCTTTAACCGAGTTGGTGTGTATGGAGGATCCATCTATAGGAGTTGAAAAACGCTGATTCCAAATCACTGGTGCATATGGGCTCCAGGATCCTAAAGGAACAGATGGTGCATGGACTTATTGTCATCCACCGGCTACCATGGGAATGCATCTCCTTACGTTGCTCCACTGCCTTGTGGATCAGACCTTTAGGTCAAAGGCTCCGGGTGTGGCCTACTAGGAGAACAACTTGCTTCAGTTTGAGAGCCTAGGCAGTATCCAAGCCCTCAATTAAATCGAGTGACGAAGTGTGGCACATATGTACTCCGTGCCACTTTGTACCAATATTTGTGTTTAAACAAATAAATAATTAAGACTCACATAACCAGATGAATGTTTTGTCATAGTTTCAAACTCTCCATCTCACACGAAATAAAACTCAGAGAACGCTATATTTCAGAGAGTCTGAGAGTCGATTGCTCACTATGAGGATTGAATATCCTGGGTTTGATTTCTACCACAGTCGTGGATGCGTATCGCTGATATGCAACACATTAGGCCAAAATAACTATCCACTCCCTCTTAGTTTTAAATGGTTTTCTAGCCAAAATCAATTCGTAATGCAACGTTTTCTTCATTAGTTCTCCATTCATATTATATCAGTGAGTACTAATTACTAAACACCACAGTAAGAATTAAGTTTAAAAAATCATAAAGTATTAATATGTGAAACTCAATTCTAATTTTTTGCTTCGTGAAACCTGAATGTTTTGGTAGACATTTGTTTTTAAACGAAGTTCTATAACTCTTCTACTGAACATCTATTGAATAACTTATACAAACATACAATTTAAGATATCATTTTCGTTTATTGAATAACCAAAAAATTTGAAAATAAATAAATAAGCACACTTCAACATTATTTCAGTCATAAAAGACAAATGATATTATTTAGACATGTATCTGACATGTATCACGCATCGATAATTTTGTTAATCTAAATAGAATACTCTTCAAAAGATCTACCGTTACACCTTAGGTTGAATTTATTTATTTCCCCTAAATTTCATTTAATACATAACAGACGTTGATGAATATATAATTAATTTTAACCAATGTATACAGCGAAACAATTTTCGATAGCTTTATAACATTAAGATAACAGTACTAAAGGGAGTATTTATTAATGTAGTTATTCAGAGTAATATTAGTACATTACTAAATAAAATGCATTTGTTTGTTGGTGTACAATAACATATATTTATTGTTGATTGAGGATTTATTGATTTGCTCCATACAAATATAAGAAAAATTTACGAGGTTAGCAATGGGTAGGTAATTGAAGCTCATAATTGTAGTACTTGTGGTTTAATTGCCTGATATTTCATTCATTTCATTGTTACTAATTAGAATGACGCATGTATACGTTTGACAGACGTGATTTACACCACCCGTGTAGTGTACTCGGAAGTACAAAAATATAATCTTCATATTCATATGCTACCAAAACCTGAAGATGTATAGATAGGGTTTTTTTACCAAATTACTTCTGTCTTTAAATACGTCATAATATTCTCTAACAAACGCGTATGACAACTGAGTATCAAATATTAGCTGGGAAGTTTGACAGTTTGTTCACATATTGAATATGCTTGACTGATTTACCAAAACAGCAACATATGAAAATCTAATCTCCTAACTTATTAATCACGAGTTTCACCAGTATCTAAACTAACAAGAATTAACTAGTAGTTGTCAATCCGTATGATTTATCTACTAGGTAACATGTAATATCTAACTAGCTGTTCATAAAAACTTTAATTTCAATCTTCTACGTAGTACTTTAATGTATTTTCATATAACCTAATTCATTTATAAATTTTCAGTATAGGGTTGTGGAGATTGGTGAGTTTAGATTCATATCACGAATCAATATTAGACCACTATTGAAAACCTGGAAGTACTGGACGGCCACTTCGTCCTAGTATGGGATTCCTCATCAGTACGCACTCACGGTCCCTCATTTGGGTCTCGCAAGTGACTTGTACTCTATTTTCGACTCTAATTCCCAACTTCGGACATAATTGTATTTTCCTAATTATTGTACGTTGTGGTCGGATTAGTCATCTATTTATTCATGTATCTTTTTACACTAATCTGAATTGAGAGTAAATCGAGTAGTGTTCCAGCTGACTTTTCTCTCACTCGCGTGCTTGTCAACTTATCAGGTGATAGAATAGTTTTCTTCTCCCTACCCCACTTTGAACTCACGCGTACTAGCCTCAAGGTTAAGCTGGTCAGCCTATTGCGTCAAGGTCTTAATCTAGATTAGACAAGTTAGCCTTAGCACCGATAGTGGGTAGACAGATCAAGGACGTAACATAAATGTATTGGATTAGGTAAAGTATTGTGATTATTTTGAAACTAAAGTATAAAAAATCAATTTGTACTCTTGACTTAAGAAATATTCAGAATGAAAATAAACCTCCGAGATAAAAGCAATAACGAATACTGAAAAAATTTTTATAAATAAATTAATATATTTGTAATATCCCATTGAATAGAAAAATTAGATTTTCCGACTTTTCGTGACTTAGTGTATACCACTTCTTCAGAGAGTAAATAAAATAGCTAGGCTTACACTGAGTCACGAAATGTCAAAAAATCTAATTTTTCTACTCAGTGGGATATTACAAATATATTATTTTTATTTATAACAATCTACCCAATGCTCAATTTATTCGAAATTATCAAGTCAAACCTTGCTAATGATACCTACATATTGTAAGGTTTATTTTATTATATGAAATAAGTATTTCTATTTGTATTTATTTATTATTATTTATTTTAACACATAAGTATAGGTACAGGGAGGCACCAAATACATATGCGCCACACAAATCTCAATTGATTTGTGTGAGGGCTGTGATACTGCTCGGGTGCCCAAACCGAAGCAGGTGGTTTTCTTAGGGGGCCACACCCCGAGCCTTTGACCTGAACGTCTGACCCACAATTGATTTGTGTGAGGGCTGTGATACTATTTGTATTTACTTGAAAAGGTTTAAAGTTCCATGCTGAATGGTTTGGTTGTTATTCTGAATAACGATGAAAGCTCCACGACAAATCATCCAGCTCAGAAAACAAAACCCCACTAAAGTCAACCTTATTACTGTAAGTGAAAACATCTCTTGTTAGGAATTAAAGAATCATATTGTTTAAAATACAGTTTAATCTATTGTGAAATTATAACCAATCAACTGTTTTACCGCAAATGTGGTGAAATAATGTTTATAATTTTATTAATGAATGAAATAGATACAAATGCAGTAAGATCAAAAAACTACATAGATTCTATTAAAATCTAATAGTTATTATGATGAAAAAATTCTTAAATTGCTGTTTTAACAATACATTTAAATAACATTATATAAATGATAGATAAGCAATTGTGAAATGAAATAATTATTTCTCATTCGTGGCTTTACAACAAAAAAAATATCAGCGAGACTATGATTTATGGACGAACCAATCAGATATAAATTAACAGGTCTTGGATTTTGACACAAAATCCAATCATCCATTCGGCTAAATAGAGTTTTGGCATTATAGCTGATATCATTTCGTGATGTAAAACCCCAAAATCTGATTCCTAACCTTAACCATCAACTGTAAATCATAATTCGAATTCATCGCACAGGTTTATAACCCTTATTCAGTTCTAGTTATCAGGCAGACACTCTCAAGGTCATCCATAAATTATAATCTCACCAAAATATCAATTTGATTCACAAATATAGGGTAGAACATATATCATTGACCAATTACAAGGAATAAAATATTTTAATCAATATTGCCTCAGATGAATATTCTCAAAACTTTCTAAATTTCAGTTATATATTAGTTTTGTAAAGGAATATTTCTTTAAAATATTTGCCCATTGAATATTGAACTGTGGTTTTTAACAATGAAATATTCTTTCATGATTAAACGTCTGATATACATGTACTCCGATATACTAATGTTGTTACGTTTGAAGCGAACGGTGCTGGATTCGAGTCCTAGAGTGAACATCAACTCTGTGATGCAGGTACATCTAGCTGATGAATCCCAAATAGGATGAAACGTGCGTCCTGAATTCCACTGCTAGCCACTAATGTTGTGTTTTCACTGAAATGTTTGACTAGTTATCACGAAGTTTTAATGATGAGATCATTGAAATATATCATCGTGGCTTTTTCTAAGTTCATAGAATTTCTTATCAGTATATTTGAATGATTAAATTTTTTCATTAAGAAAAATTATTTAAATTAATCTATATTTTTCAATAGTCTACATTTTTAAGCTAACCTAAAGTTACAAAAAACAATCAATCCTTTGATTTACTTAAGACAATCTTGATGTAGGTCACATATTTACAAGTGTTTTAGATAGTAGAAGCGTTGTATTCTGTTAACTGTTTGGTTTGTTTGTGAGGCTTTCATTTTACTTTAAAGATGTGTAAACGATAAATTGATGATTATTCCCTAAAGGACAGTAAAAACTTCAAAACTATACTATTCACTTCAAAGAACACAACATTAACATCTACATCTTCATTAATAAACATTCTCCGTTCTCTCGATTTTCTAGGTATTAAATTAATTAAATAAATTTTATTTCATTTATTCTCTGATTAGCTTAGTTTATTTTGTTTCTTTCAACCTGATATAAAACATTTACTCATACAATCAAAATATTTACCGAAAACAATTATTTCATTTATGTTATATTGTAGTAATACGTTGGTCGTTTTGATGTAGCATAATTTTCATCTATTTTAATTGCATTTTTCTATTGGTCAGTAGACTATTTTAAACACGAAATTTATCCAAACCCATATATACATTTACAGCAATATAACTAACTTATATATGAGAAAAGGTTTTGTGGATATGATGGTTGAGATCATGAGTCATTTGAAGCTAGATAACCATGAAAAACCTGGAAGTGCTGGACGACCGTTTCGTCCTTTCGTGGGACTCCTCAGCAGTGCACATCAACGATCACACCTTGAAAGATTCGAACGCAGGACCTGTCAGTCTCGCGCGAACGCTTTACCTATAGAAGACTGATCCAGCATCCAACGGTGGTAATATCTAACTTCAAGTAATCCACGAGATTGAACGATACATCTATCATTGTGTTCAGTGAATTACTATTTCACAACAAACCTGGTTGAACTCCACTGGTCACTGTTTCTCTTTAGAACTCTAGAATATACCTCTTGACGCCAGTCACTATTGAGCATATATTGATTAATATCAGATGGGTTTTGTGGATATTATAGTGATTTCAATAGTTGAGATCATGAGTCCATTGACTCATAACTTATATACCTATTTACGTGAAATGATACAATATTTAATACATGGAAAAACACAGATGAATCTATCATGAGATAATTGGAAATTTTCATTTATTTAAAGCATCTCTTGAATTCTGAAATTTTTATATGATCTTGAGAGAAACAAATATTTGATGTTCAAACAATTAAATTGTGTTCAGTCTATAGAATTAAGTTACGTTAACTTGATGTTATCAAGTAATTAAACTCATCTCTGTCTACTTTGTTCATATGTATGGTATAAAATACAAAAGCTATGGTGTTCTAGATATGAACCACTTAAAATTCACATAATTTCATGGTTAAAAAGCTTTTGAGCCACATATTTTCTAATCGTGCTAATTTTGCAACCATTTTTCTGCTTTCAGTAGTTTTACTGATAATCATATATGTTAATCACTTTGGATAGTTAGGCAATTCATGAAAATTTTGGAGCCTCTGACTATGTCTAGTTCTGGAAAATTCAGATCTAAATACCAATCATGTTGGCATATTCTCCTTTAAACCTACCTTTTGAAGAAGCAATAAGTTTTTATTTTGTAATTCACACAAGAAAAATATGTAATGCTTGGAAATCAATCTAGTGATGGACCATGTCTAAAAGTGAACATGAATTTCAGTTATTTATTGTTGGAAAACGTTTTTGAATTTAATATATTAATCGCTTCTAAGATTTGATCGAATATTTTCACAAACGTTGAATTCCGAGCACATATTGTATTGATCTATTCAAAACAGATAAACTATAGTATATATTAAAATAGCTATTGCTTTCACTGTAAAAAGATTTATCCTGCTTGTTACTCTTCTACCGGGACTCACATAAATGTCCGTAAACACAAACATTTCAATTACTTCTAGATGATCGCCATAAATAGTGAGTGCTGAAACAGTCTTTTGAAAGTTTTGAATAAATACGTCCATTTTGAATATCTAAAGCACATGCATCCATGGACACTATTTGGGGTCAAAAGTAAGTAGAATTTGGATAGTCAGTAAAGACAATATCATTTGCATACTCAGGATCTAAAAGCTTCACTCTCCAGGCAACAAATCCATACCATCATCATAGCACACGACGCTGAGAGCCGTTTCGCAAGTGATATTAGCAGTTAAGGGAGGGTGGTGAGATCATACGATCCTGCTAAACCCCGCGGCTGAATTGAAACAATGGAGGGAGATGATTATACACTAGCATTCAACCTGAGGTTCTTGTGTACCGATACTTCCAAGGGATGCTGAACCTAACTGATTCATCCATCTTCTAAAGCAAGATCATAGAATAATATTTTTCCAGCAAACCGAAGATGGCTCTGGTTTCAAGAAACTCACTGACTGAGCTAACATGTGGTGGAGAGTGCGGATGAAATCAATACATTCGTGAAGTGGAGAAAAATCGATCTTTTAATAGTAAATCAGTCTTTTACCAGTTCTGAAAAATTTGTGGAGAATAATGGAATCCAATGGTTCAGAAGCAGTGGTGAGTTTTTTAAAATAAACTTAAAGTTATAAGTACTTTGGAAACTGAAACTCAAGATGAGTTTCGAACATACCGGGCCTAATATGATCCAGTCTTGACTATAATCATTCTATTAATAGCTGATGTGATCACTTTCAGTCCCGGCTTGAGTTGGAAATGGAAGGCGGCAGTTAGTGCATCGATGATGAGGATGATAGAAGATGATTCTAAAGAACAGCCTGTGTACTTCACAAAGCTGCAAAATACGATCCTAGTTGTTGTACCCACGACCAAGTGACCATTAGAGTGACTCCCATATGACCATTTTTGTATTGGTTGTTTGAATCTTCATATTGACATTTAGAACTGCAATTGATCAGTCTCTTATTGGAATATGCGCATCCTGTGCGGATTGCCTTAAGTCACAAACATTATAAATAGAAATAGATGGTGGCTAGTAGTGAAATACAGGAAGCGCGTTTCGCTCTACACGGGACTCGTTAGCTGGATGTACGTTTACCCCAGAGTTGATGTTCACTCTAGGACTCGAACGTAGTGCCATTACCTTCAAAAATCATCACGTTATCCACTTAGCTATTGAATTCAGACAGCCACTAGCTTTTGCGATGGGGCGGAGTTTTATTTCACTTTTGTATTGATGGTTTGACTCCCATCTGTGCCAAGACTTCCAATTTGCGCAATTAAGTCATGCTGACATTATAATATCTGTCAAGTGAACTTTATTAAGATCATTTGGTTGGTGGTGGAACTCATTCCTGATGGGATCTGTCATCTTTTAACCTAAGTGTGTAAGTTGTGACTAGAACAAATCTGCACATTTTTCGTCCAATCAAAATCTTGAGCCTCATTTGAATCAATAGTTTGTATCTAATTTTTTTCAACTCACTTAGTAGGATCAGCCGTATCCATACACGCGGTTTTAAAATTAGACACTCCTTTTATGTACAAATATGTAAGCTATCGAAATTAAGTAATTCGTTTCTTTGAGCAATCTGGTCTAGGCTTTCTCCATAAAATAATCTAAATCAACGGCATCAAAAATGAGTCCAGAATAATTGTTATGCGCCAAACAACCATCTAGTTATATTTACTTGAACACTTTATTTATAGCGAGAGTGACAGTCACTTTATGTGAAATACGTCCAACTGGTTTCATGTGAAGCTTTTTGTGTAGTTTTTTATGAAAATCTTATGAAAGAAAAAGACCTTAGGCTGTAGTTATTCTTGTTTTATTGATTCTCTTCAGCATAAAACTAAATTTAGAAAAGTATAAATTCATCTTATCAAAATATGTTGAGACAGTATTGTTGATGTGCGTGCTTTTATGTTAATTAAAAGCAGAATGAGACAACGTCAAACATAATGGCTGACTAAAAAAATAAAAATGAGAAGTATGGGGTTTCGGGGATTGTTGAGTTTTTGACTAATATCATGAATCGATAAGTGTTAGACCACCGTTAAAAACCTGCAAGCACCGCAAGGCCATCTCTTCCCAATATGAGATTCTTCAGCAGCGCACATCTGTGATACCACAACCGGGAATCCAACCTAGGATTTTCTGTCTCGCGCATGAATGCTTAACCTCTAGACCACTGAGTAGGCATCCAACTAATTCGTATCGGTTGTGAGGCAGTTAACCACTGAAGTCAATAGAAGATGGTCGCGCAACTTTGTGGATGAGTTGGAGTTAGAAATTAACACGTTTGGATTCCGGCTCACTTGTCTAGAACTTGATCGTTTGCGCCTGAGACCGAAGGCTATAGGCTCGAATCCCTCATGAAGGATCGTGGGTACATACTTCTGAGTTTCATATTAGAACTAAACGGCCATCCAATGTTTTTGGTTTTCAATGATGGTCTAGCATTGATCGATTCATGGTTTCAATCCAAAATAAAACTGATTTATTACTGACACTCGTGCTACTTGAAGTGCACACAAATATGTAAGTTAAAGAAAAGATCTACATGTTTTTATTAATTAATAATTTCGATTATGTAGGCAAGTGTCCTCTATCCATCTATTCAAATTGTTAGTATTCACTCATGTGTGTAACGCTATGGTTGTCAGTCTCTCTTGATAAAAACTGGGGCCTATATGAATCCGTTTAGTTCCGTCGAAATCAATTTTTTATTCTATTTTCACTTGATATAAAGCTATGGTCTACCTGAATATATTTCAGTATTGTATAGTTTCTGCCAGGTGTTCGTTACTAAAACCAGTTATATCGTTTCAAATAAAACGATTATTACTACCACTACCATTATTATCACAATAATAAGAGACTAACGTGACGGGATAACATTGTAGATCCCAAGATGTTTATTTACTAGTTTTTAACCATGAAATAAAACAAACTACTTGATAAGTTTATATTTACCTCAGTCATGTGGAATCTGAAGTCGAGGCATTTCAAAAAATATGATCACACATTAGCTTTAATGAATTTTATGAATGTGAAACACAATGATCAACTTAGATAGTTGGGAATACATGAACAAAGGAGATTATAAGAACAGGATAAAATTACTTATACCACTCTTGATTCTAACAGTAAAATCAAGATTAAGCAGTTAGATATAGAAACTGTTTATAAATACAGAAACTCATTTAAGATAGACTTTTACCCACTTTTTAATTTATGTTTACCAATAAACGACGATTGACGTTCATCATCTGTTTCATTAGAATTGTTGAGAACTTTTAAAACATAGGCGCCTAGTTGACAACCCATAGATGTATATTCCATATAAATATAACATACTGTCTAGCAAAACAACAGATTTATTTAAATTTCAGTCATTGAGATTTTGAGAGATATAATTTTCTTTCTTAATCTCTTCATTAACTTGGCGTCCAAATACTAAGAGACTATTTATTTAAATTGAGACAGAAGGTCTCTATGTATATTTCTGTCCGTTTTGTATATTCATACGTATTGACACACAGTTGGATTCCAGTTATGATTGATGGTAACGATCGAATTTTGTTATCGTGTTTAAATTGATTTTCTCAGCATATTATTTTCTATTGACGTCCGGAGTTTGAATAATGTGAACAAGCTCTTCATGACTAGATGACGTAAATCAAGTTTTGTAGTAGGTTTTTTCATCATCTTTTGAAGTCTGGTAGGTTTGTATTTTGCAGCAATGTTTCATTTGATAATGTTTAGTCAATCTTTCCAGTCCGTTTGAACTTACTCTTATTGAAAAATATTTGGTGCTAGAATAAACACGAATCCAGTGCTTCTGGGTTTTCAATAGTGATCTAACATCGATCGGCCCTCGATTTTAATGAAGCCATGATGTATCTTCACTCATATCAATGCATGTAGACATTTGATTGGCCATTGCTGAGATCGTGAATAGAAGGAATATTAAGAACACCAGAGAATTTTTTAAAGGTTTGGTACTCAGGTCAATCAGCAATCGATAGTTAATTAATCTAATTTATCAACCAGTTGAAAAAATTATGGGCAAATATCAGATTAAATTCAAATCAAAAGAAGATCTAGACAAGATAAAGATGCAGATAATTACAGGTTGAAGGTCAACAAAACTAATTAGGATCGAGGTTTGCAGGATAAGTCGTTCATCATATGTAGACAATTTCTAATACTTTACTTCTACCTGAATTTTGTGCTGAGGATGTTATTCAGAATAAAACAAGTTAGGAACATATTTTTCGGCTAATTGGAGGACATTTTGTAATAAACAAGTGTAGTTTAAGTGTGTGAACTGTGTACAGGATACAATATGGTAGACTGATTGAAAATTGACTTGTACAACATTAAATCTCGAATTAGTGGTCTAGAGATTTAGGGTTCGCGTTAGGGACCGAAGGCGAGGGTTTCAATACCTGTCTGCGGAGCCATTGTTGCATCCAGTGTTTACAGGTTTCCAACTATTTCTTAACTTAGGTCAGTTCGTTCAATATAATCGGTTTAAATACCTAGGTTATACAAGCGGAATGTAGTATACATAACATTCTTAAAACCAAAAGGCATAATATAGGATACACGTTTTTACCATAGTAGTCTTATAATTCTGTTGAATCTAATCTAAACTGAGAGCACTGTTAGCCTTGTCTCTACATTACCTAATTAACTTACCATTTTATGCTCTTTTGATGTGGAAAACACAAAGCATAACTTTCGTCCACTTCAGGCAAATAAATTACAACATGATAAAACTGAATAAAGGATTTATACAAATAGCCACTAAAAACAGAATCTACGCATTATAAATAATTGTTATTGTATTTGTGGTTATTCCATAGCATCAAACAGGAAAGAAAGAGGTCTCATTTCGTCAACAGGAATTTGCGTTATTAATTTTGAATTCACAATATCGGATCTAAATACAAGACATTGACGAACTTGACAAAGAAACAAGAATTAAGTATATACAGTTAAATTTTATACATCTACTTAGGTTTCGCTAAAAAGTTCATTGTATCTGATATTAACTGTGAAATATACATTCAGAACTAATGGAAAATGAATTGCCTGCGTTATGTTTCTTTCGAGTTTACACAATATATCAAAATATGTAGTAAATCTTACTAAACTAAAACATCAAAGAAAACTTCTTGAATTATATTATATATATAGTTTAGTGAACGAGAACACAAGTGGGGACAATCGAATGTAGTTCAACACAAGATTATATAATCTCTTAGTAAAATTTGAGAAGCATGCAGTAAATTCTTCATTTGCAAAATGTTAATCAATTGTCTCAATCTCAACTGTTCCTTCTACAAATGTCAATCAATCGTCTCAGTCTTCTTTGTTCTTTTTATTCCACACAAATCATTGTTTGTTCTGGTTCACTTCTTTGGTCTTCTTAACCTTCTGCCTCCAGATATTTTACTTTCGGTTGATGATATATACTACTTATATCTGTCGATATCAGTAGCACATGCCACAATAATGCTAATCAGTACGAAACTAAAGAAATTCACTAATATCATTACTCAAATATTTTCATTCATAATATTTATTTCTTATAATGAAAAATAATTTGATTTTCTGTTCAAAATTATTCATTACAGTAAGTAGATTGAATTAAGCTTCTTTTTGACGAAATCATTTCCTAAAGGTGTATATGGAAAATATGTTTATCTTTTTTATCCTTCTATCGATATATATCTTCCGTTTAACTATAAATACGAATGTAAGTACAGCTTAAGTAAATGATTTTGTTGAAAAGATTGGATTAACTCAAATCCATCTAAAGAAACTAAGTAATAATCGAAAGATCTGTTCAGTTTAATGACCTCATTCTTATATATGAAGTAATATTCTACTTTATTAGATCATTTTATAATGGATAAAATATTATAATAATGAGTAATATGATATCACTTTACTAAATTATTTCAAAACTAATCTCAATATTGTTAATTTTTTATAATTTTTGTTTACTTTAATCCAGAATTAAAAGTAAACAATTCTCTTCCAAATATGGATTTATTTATCAATGATGCGTATCAGAAGAGGTTTTGTGGATATTGTAGTAATTTCAATAGTTGAGATAGTTGAAGCTAGACCACCACGAGAGATTCGAACTCAGGAAGTACCACTGGAATGTTGGTCCTGGGTTTGAATCCCGCGGGGCGGGGTCATGAGTGTGCACTGCTGAGGAGTCCTACAATAGAATGGAACGACCGTCCAGTGCTTCCTAGTTTTTCATGGTGGTCTAGCTTCAACTATCTCAACTATTGAAATTACTACAATATCCACAAAACCTCTTCTGATACGCATCATTGATAAATAAATCCATATTTGGAAGAGAATTGTATTCTTACAGAACAATGTACTTCAATTAAACTCGTAATTCGTATGGATTTCTTAGATAATATTACCGATTAATTGTAAAGTAGAAAAATGATGGCAGCCTGTATTGAAACAATCATAAAGCAAGTATTTCACTCCAAAATCTTTTTAACGTCTTTGTGGACATAGTTTTTTCTAATTATTTTTGATGAACTTGGAATCCTGAAGGGAAACGGAAAAGTAGAAGGCCAAAGAACACTCTGGGTCGGGAATTGGAAGTAGACATGAAAATAATGAATAGCGACTGGAATCTAGGGGAAAGGATTTCTCAAGACAGAGTTGGATGGAGAATATTGGTGAGCGGTCCATGCTTCTCCACGAGGAGTAATAGGCGTAAATAAGTACGTATATAATGCATATTAAGAATTCATATAAATTGAATGTTATTACCTAGATACTAGTTAAACCATCTAAAACCATCATTATTCAAGTAAAAAGTTTTAATCCTGGGCTTATTCTCATATGAGCTTTATTATGTACGCTGATGAAGAGCTTAGGATAAAATACATATCTATAAATTTAAGTTTTTCATAGCCATATTTGAAGAAAACTTCTGAAATGCGTCTAAACGTTCATGCATTATGAATAATTTTGGCATACATTTAAAAATATTGGTTTAAAATTCTCCAACTTCATTGATAACAGTTATATCTATACTTCCAAGTCCATACTTATGTAAGTTAGCCAGAACTGATCATTTTGTAATAATCCAATTACTACTCTTATCGAATGTTTTATTCTCATATATCAACCTCAATAAAATCAATTCATCTTGAATATCTTGCTCTAAAATTTTAAATATACAGATAACCTGTAATAGCCGACAAGTGATTTGTATCATATTTAAGAATATAAGTATGTAACTTTCCAATTCCTAATTCTGTTTTCAATAACTATCGTCAATGAATTTCAATGAAAGGTACTTCTACAAAAACTTTGAGCTTAGTTTTCAGCGGAAGTAGATTTCAAAACTATGTATGTTTAATATTTATAACTAGGTCAGGATAATTATCAATCAATCAAGTAGTTAAAAATTATTTATGAGAAGTAAATACAATGCAAATAAACGTAATATGTAACATAAAAATCATCGTTTGATAAACTAAAAATTTATGGTCAAGAGAGATAATGATCTGTTGGAAGACTATGAATCACTCATTGATTAGTTAAATTATGAATAGAAAACAAAGATTTGTTTAACTGTTATCTATTAACTTTAAATACTTACTATACTGTTATTATAGATATTTATGTTATGAAATCGATAAGATTCGATCTGCACTAAGAAGGACTTGACATACATGACATTGATCACCACCTAGTGATCAATCGATTGTAAATACACTTACTTGTATTTTCACTTTGAGACTGTTCACTATATGGTTTGTAAATGCTCTGTTGGTTATTCGATAATTTTTCATGTGAATTAATGTACTGATCAACTTTATTAAGGGTGGTGTTAATAATGTGTGATATACTCTCAAAAGAGATATGAGACAACATTACGAACCAAAAAACATTTTGGTAATATCCCTGACTATTGCACTAAAGCTTCCAAACTGATACATAAATCTAATGAATTTAGAAATGTGGACCTCTCAGTGATTTGAAAAATGTCACATTGATTATCACACCTGGTGATTCATATTTCGATTCCATATGAGCTCATAGATGATTAAAGATAATTGACTTCAAGCTTGAATAAAATTGATTTTCAATAGTGAATCTGTGACAGAATTTAATAAAACTTATTCAGCCAACTTGATTGATAAGTTGGTATGCCTTTGCATTGTTAAACACTTTATAGAAAACATTTAAAGATTTTGAATAAATTATGAAACAGATCAAATCGTCTTTTTTTGTGTGTATCTAACTATGTTGTCAGACGAAATGTCTAACTATTTATGGCCGTGAATAATTAATTTAGACAATATTTCATTTTAATAAATATCAGGATAATTTACTTCATTGTCAAAAGAAATATATGATACTTATTTTTAGTACATTCAATATTGTATTGCTACATACTGTGAGGTGATTTAGCTCCATACAGTCTAATTTTGAGCCATGATAGTATTCATTCTATTACTTTCTCTATGAGATAATATTTATAATCATCTTGAGATTAAAATGCTATCTGATTTATTTATTCATTCAATCTGTAACAAGTATATTGAATAATTCTGACTTTTTGTTGGATGATTTGTCAAATACATCCAAGTAACTACAACTAATTTGATGCATTAAATTGAATATTTCAGATAAAATATTCCTTCAAAGCAATCGATATCTAATCATTTTTTTTGGAAAGATAAACACAAATGTCAAGTCCAACTGCGGCTTCTTATAAGTATTACTTAACCATACATTATAAAAAAACAAGCTAAGCACTGGTGAAATACATAATTACTAGACTGCTTTTTAAAGTTGCTCAGCTTGAAAAAAAACTTGAAAAGCTATAGAAGATGCAATGAATGATTTAATCAATGTTACTTGAATCCCATTATTTAATGCTACTAGTTTATCTTATTTTTACTTTCTATTGTTGTTTTTACAGTTTAATCCATAAATCACTGGAAAATCAAAACGACCAGGGTAGAGCATTAGTTATCCACTGTCTTATATTTTATCCAACTCGTTAGTTTCTATTCCTCTCATCAGATTTACCATAACATTTCAGTTATGCTTTCAATGTTCTGGTATGATGTCTATTTTTAGTCGGACGTATATCATACATACTTAGGATACTTTATTTGTAACTTTTCGCGTTTTATCCCCCAACTATCCTATCTCAGAAACTAAGTAACTCATCATTTTGACAAATTGTAGAGAAATAAAATTCAATGTAATAAGTATCTTATGATAAAAATATACATGAACATATCTAATAAAATCCTCCTTTTAATGTCAAAGTACATCTAATTCTATCGTATGGTGCTGCAAAAATGAGAAATTATCCAGAAATTAAACTTTTAAAACAGCCTAATCCTTGAAGGTTATTAAACATTGTTCAAATAATAATATCGAATGCGATCACATCCAATGATCTGAGTTTTACTGAAGTGATAGGAAATGGTAACTAACTTAATGACTGTTCATTATGCTTGGTAGCAAAACTAGAACAGGAAAAGTAACTAAACCAATCTTTATATCACCTCAAAAATTATCTACTATTATGTATAATCACAATATCTAAGACATACTTGAACTTGACATACATTTACTTCACTTTATGTTAATCAAAATAGTGTAATTCAATTAAAGAATGATTAATCAAGTCATGATTATACATTTATTGCATTGACTTTGAATGCACATTCATATTTTCACAAAATAAAAGGCATAATTTTTCGAAAAAATATCCATCATTTCAAATTTTTCCATATTTCTAATAAATACTTGGTGATTATAAGTATTTAAGATGATGGAGAAGATTTGTAGCTCAAATAAATGATTTTGGTAGATTTTTGTTCTCTGAACTGGACGTTTTGATTTTGGAGCTTTCATCCTTCTTCTGAACGACATTATCAGCATCAACCGCAGGTAGTTGATGTCATTTAGAAGAACAATGAAAGCTCTACGACCAAACCATCCAGCTCAGAAAATAAAACTCCATCAAGATAATATATATATATATATATATATATATATATATATATATACCTATTAGTTAGATTAACTAGCAACAAAATAGGATTTCATTTCCTTAAAATAATTATTAATACACTTAACTTAGTTAAAAGATAAGTATCGAATTAAATGACTTATTATAAGACTATTAAACTACAACAGTAGATAATTGGATTATACTCTAGTTATCATTATTCTTAAATATTTTATCAATATAAACAAAATTATATTAACCACAAATTTTCAACTAAAAAAAAAGAAAAAACAAACAAACAAACCAATATTCCCCTCCAAATAAATTGCTAAATAATCAGCATTTTTTTTCTTTAAATTATAAATGTATAGATTTATCATCCTATTAAATATCAACATAATTTTATGTTTACTGTCTAATAACTAGTTTATAAGATATTATTTCCATAGTTGTTAAGTAAGTATAGTTAAAGAGTGTTACATTGTTACATTAATTATAACAATGAAAGAAAAAATAACAACAGATAAGTATGTCAAATTATAGTTATATTTGATATTCATTTAAAATGATAAACTTATGATTGAATAATGATTATAAGCTTGTTTTGTTATCCATTAATCAACCTTACTGTAAATTGATATTACAATATGTTTTAATAAAGGTTATTGTACAATTTATTATCACAAAATTATCTTTTATAAAGTTGTTACATGTGTCATCCGTTGGCTTGATCATTGAAATTGTGATATTAGATACAAGATTATTAAAGTTTTTACTTACAAAGTTATGATAAAGTGAAAGTGAAACGGTTCAAGTGACCATGTTTAAATAATCCAAAGATATTTATCTGAAAAAAATTTCATAATAAGTCGTGTAAATTAATGGGAACGATGAACCTAATCACTTACAATATGAACACAAATTTTAGTTGATTGAACTTTGGTCAATTAGTGATTTGAAAAGAAAAAAATGAGTGAGTCAATAAACTTTTCTAATCATTTAACTAAGTATAAGAGGGTTAAACTATTCTTAATTTCACTAGTTGAAATCATGAGTCAATTGAAGTTAGACCACCATGGTAAACCTGGAAGCACTGGACGGCCGTTTTGTCCTAGTATGGGACTCCTCAGCATTGTGCATCCATGACCCCGCCCCCGGCGAGGTTCGAACTCAGGATCTATCGGTCTCGCGCGCGAATACTTAACCTATAGACCACTGAGTCTAACCTCAACTAGTCCACGAAACTGCGCCACCGTACACCATTGTCTTTATTGAGCTGATATCTGACAACAAAGCTGGTTGAACTTCACTGGTAACGGCTTCTCACTAGGACTTCAGGAAATACCTCTTGATGTCAGTTACTAGTGAGTATATGTTGATTATTATCAGAAGGGGTTTTGTGGAGAGTTTTAGAAATTTCACTAGTTGAAATCACGAATCAATTGAAGGTAGACCACCATGGAAAACCTGGAAGCACTGAATGGCTGTTTCGTTCTAGTATTGTCAATTTGTTTATTCCTAAATTAACACTGGTAAAAAAATACGCTTGGATTTTTTATTTCACGTCAAGTTGCATAGTTGCTCTCATTATTCTATAATGCACATAACAAATTTCGGTGAGTCTATAATTTACAGGCAACCTTTGAGCGACACTAAAGTGATCTTGAGAATGTCAACCTACTAACTAGAACTGAATGAGGGTTAGAAACCAGTGTGAGGAATTAGAATTATGATTTACAGTTGATGGTTAAGGTTAGGAATCAGATTTTGGGGTTTTACATCACGAAATGACATCAGCTATAATGCCAAAACCCTATTTAGCCAAATGGATGAATGAATTTCGTGCCAAAATCCAAGACCTATTATTTTATATCTGATTGGTTCGTTCATAAATTATAGTCACGCCCACATCTCTTCATATGAACAATCTGTAATATAATTGTCATTAGATACAAGTATGTAAGTAATTTATAATTTTTATTACCTTAAATAAATAATCAATACACATCTATTGGACATTACTAGATTAAACGCTGGCCAGTAATCCACATCAAAAGGTGTGATTTAATGATCGTAGAATGTTCAGGTAACAAATTCATTTTTGAGGTGTATCGTATGTACCGTAATGTAGACAGAGAGATGAAAAACAACAAATTTTTATTATCAAACACTCACATATCTTTGTTTTTAAATTATCTTAATTTATATTTACATAATTAAAATGTACATTGAACTATATAATCAAACTATCATTTAGTGAATGTAACTAAACAGATCCAATATACCAAACAATCTTGAATTTTCGTTATACAATACATAAACAAATTTTTCTTTGTAGGTATCATTATCAAGGTTGGACTTGATAATTTCGAATAAATTAAGCATTAGGTAGATTTTTATAAATAAAAAAATAATATATTTGTAATATCTCATTGAGCCTGGATATTTTATTTATTCTCTGAAGAAGTGGCTTACAGTGAGTGACGAAACGTCAGAAAATCTAATTTTTCTATTTAATGGGATATTACAAAAATATTATCTTACAATATGTGTTCTTAGCACTCTGTATTTGTATATTAATAGTTAAAAATATATGTAAGAATAATAATTACCTTGTAATTAATTATTAATTCACACAAACTAAAATATAAACATATACACGTTTCACTGTGTGAAAGGCATTGAATTTCATCATGACTAGAAAACTTTTCAGTTATTTAAGTTAAACAATGTATGATTATGCACTATTATTCCCTTATTATTCCACTTAGTTATATACATCTCATTATATATTGAAGAGGTGAAATAAGTTGATTATTTATGCTATATTTACATATAAATATATTTCATTTTTGTTGGGAATATATATTACTGAATTTTTTATGAGTAATAACAAATTATTCATTATTATTGATATTGTAGTGAACGAGATCACAGGTGGGAACAATCGAATGTATTTCAATACACAATTACAGAATTTATTAGTAAAATCTGAGAACAATACAGTAAATTTTTCATTTTCAAAATGTTAATCAATTATCTCAATCTCAACTGTTCCTTCTACAAATGTCAATCAATCATCTGAAACTTCGTTGTCTATTCTCGTTCTCTTTTCTTTGATCTTCTTAACCTTCTGCCTCCAGGCACTTCACTTTCAATTGATGATACATACTACTTATATCTGTCCACATCAGTAGCACACACCACAATATAATATAGAATAAAAATGCTTGAAAATTAAGTAAATATTTTAAATATATTTTGTATGAATTAATCCATTCCAACTGTAAATTTAACGTTAGTCGGAAATGTACAGAAGCTGACAAGATTATATTCAAGTTGCACATGCTTATTGACTGACGTAAATAATAATTAAGATAATGGAATATTCTATGACAACTACTACTGTTTGAATCCGGACATGTTTAAGAGAAGAATGTTCGGTCTCTCATTTCATTTTCTTTAAATTGGAGATGATCAACGGAAGGTTTCAGAAAAGTTACACTGTATATTTCTCGTTTTAAAAAACATTCTATTTCTCAATGAATATAGGTTAGTCTGGTTTATGTTTAAAAATGTTTTTGTAGTGACCAAAACGAAACTTTACATTAAATGGCATTCCTTTTTTTCAAGTAGAAAAAGCAGTGAGACTATAATTTATGGAGGACGTTTGAGCGACGTTAGACTGACCTTGAGAGTATCCACCTGATAACCAGGACCAAATGAGGCTTATAAACCAGTGTGAGGAATTAGAATTATGATTTACAGTTGATGGTTAAGGTTAGGAATCAGATTTTGGGGTTTTACATCACGAAATGACATCAGCTATAATGCCAAAACCCTATTTAGCCAAATGGATGAATGAATTTCGTGCCAAAATCCGAGACTTGTTATCTTATGTCTGATTGTAAATTTCACTCCTGTTATTAGATAATTTCATTTTCTGAATATCTTCAAAATGAAGAACTATTTATTTAAAAATACTAAAAATATATTAAAATTGACAAATTTTAATAATTTCAATGATCAAATAAGTATGAAACCTTTAGAACTTTTTAATGTACTTTGCTTCTCTTATCAATCTCCGCTATAGCAACTATCCTACATCCAATTTCGATTATGATTAATTTTGGTTAAGCCCTTTTATTATGATCACTAGATCACATGACAGACTGTAGCTAAGCTGTTGACTGCTTAAATATCACTAGATGATCCATCCTCCTCCCCATGTGTATGTGTACTCAAATCTTATTATTAGCTTTTGCTTTGCCTTGCTGCGAGCTTATACAGTTTGATTATAAATATGCCTATGTAGTTGCTCGCATTTACTAATTCGCTTCTCCGCTTCAAATTTGCTTGATGGGCTTATAGCTAATAGACAGTAGTTGTCGCTTCTCTTTGCCTTCAATAATGCTAATACAAAGATTTCGTAATTTTCTTGGATATTCGAAATGCTATTATGTTATGTAATGTATATAAATTTTTTCTTTCAAAGTTAATCGTTTATCACAATAGCCCAACTAATTCTGTAATCACTTGGAGTTTTTAATTTGTGATATACCCTCTTTATCTGATCTGAATAATTATGATAATAAAATTGTATTTCAATGTCATACACAAATACAGTAATTTTTACACAAACAATCAATTGAAATTATCAGTATAGAGTTGTGGAGATTATTGAGTTCTTGATTGAGATCATGAATCGATTAATGTTAGACCACCATTGAAAACCTAGAAGCGCTGGACGGCCGTTTCGTCCTTTTGTGAGACTTCTCAGCAGTGCGCATCCATCAATCGATTTTATGATCTCAATCAAAAACTTAATAATCTTCACAGCCCTATACTGATAATTACCATGTGCTCACGAGTGAATAGCTTCGTGACGGAGCCGTGATCAGTGGAGCTAATCCATATCGGGTAGATACAGGTGTCTACCTCAGTACAATGGAAAATAGTCGCGCGATTTCGTGTATTGGTTGAGGTTAGACATAAAAACCATTGGATGCCAGCTCAGTGGTCCAGAGGTTAAGCGTTCGCGCGCGAGATTGTGGATGCACACTTCTGAGGAGTCCCACAAAAAGACGAAACGGGTACTTCCAGGTTTTCAATGGTGGTCTAACACCAATCGGTTTATGATCGCAATCAAAACATTAGTTGAAATTTGTCTTCAGAACAAAAATACTTATGTAGATTTATGGAGTTAAATTAGAATGTTTCGAAAGTTGGGTTGTTGTTAATATGTTTCAATAGATACATAAATCATGGCCTTTTTCTCTGAATATCTCCCAAAAGTAAATTTGTCATATCACGTACTTTTAATAGACTAGAAAGAGAATTAATAATGAGGTATTTTATCATTTCATTATTTATTTAGTCCCAATTTTGCTTACTACTATGAATAATTGATCAAGATTATTCTTGCATATTCATTGCTTATCTTTTGACAGTCATTTGGTTTTCTGTCAAAAATTCCAAACTCTATTGTTGTGATCATTCAAAACTGTTTATTGATAAAACATTTGATATCAAATTTATTATTTTGGATGTTGCACGAATTATATTATACTTGATAAGCATAATTAACAGTATTGCTTTTTGATGTTCAAAGGAAGAATAATCAATTTATTGAAATATAAGCGTTCTACAATTTCAGTATAATGAATGAGAACACAAATGGTGACAACCAATATATTTTAATACAAAATTACAGTGTATCTTGGTAATGGCGAAACTATAATTTATGGACGAGACAATCAGAAGCGTTTCAGGAATTTCAAGGTCACGGTGCCAAGTTCAGTACCTGATGCTCACGTACGATCGATTCACAGTGGATTTTAGAGAAAACATGATAATTTAGCGATTACAATAAATGAGACTACTAAGAAGTTCCTTTATTTGTGATCAAGGTAATCACCTTATGCAGACTACCGTAATGATGTTGTCCTTCGATGTGATATGTTTTGGAGGAAAACGTTTGCTAGAATGGGATTTTTTCGCTTGATCTAGATTGAGACTAAGGAAACATGACAGTTGTTGAGAAATGGATAATAAAAACACCAGTATATACGGTTGATTGGATGGCGTACAGATGGCTACACAGACTTGTTTATGTGCATCGTGTCGTTATCCACAAGTGGCATTTTGTGAACCCAATAACCAAAGTGCACATAAAAAATACTGAAGTTATATGGTCGAGGCTGAAAGTTTTTGCGACTTGATCATGGCTCCGGAGCCATATGGGTGATTTCCTCTATTGCATGCATTACGATTTCAAAACCTCTGAACCTCTTTCTAAACTTGACAAGTTTTTGAACCACGTATAAGAAGTGTATCCACTGTAATTCTTTACCTTTTGAATCTTATTTTGTATGATCTGTAAACATCATTATCTCTCATGCTTTATAGTTATTATTAAAGAAAATTAAATTGTTTTCAGATAGTTTGTGGACCTAAATCTGACTCTATTTAGATCGTATGAATGATTGTTATCGAAATAGATATATTGCAAATCCTTGTATATAATCAGCGACTTAAATCGCATTAGTGAATAACGGAATTAAATATGTTAAATACGAGAATGAGGTTTGAATGCGTATATTTTGTACACTCATTGATCTGGACAGACAATCAGAGAGACAAAGCGAAGAGAAATGACGCACAGTGGAGGTGTGTGAGAACTCGATTTAACCGAGCGTGAATCGATATTTATGGCCGAACAAATATAAGTTATAGGCATTTGATGAATAGGATATGAAGTGCACACACTTTCATATAAAAACAGGGTTGATAAGCGAATAATTAAAAATGTCAAAATGTGACTCAAGAAAAATGAATTGGCCTGTGCGAAAGCTAGAATAAGCTGTATGGGTCTAACATAGGAACCAACACTACAAGCTTACAAAATTATAGTAGGAAATAAACTGAAGAAAATTTATATGTCGATTGATCATGTAGAAAAAGTTTAATTCTTGCCAAAAACTGGTTTATTTTCTTTGAGTTAAATCCTTGTTAGAATAATTTGAAATGAGATAAACAGTTATAATCCTTAAAAGATTCTGAATACAGAACTTTGTTTTACATCAAATAAGAGATTGACATGTGAGTAGATGGACAATAACAATATTTCATATATCAAGATGCTATTTTTAAAGGGACCCTAAGAATTTTGACAGTTGAATCAATTCCACACTTTTATTTATTCATATCGATAATATGTCATAGAGAATAAATTCAGTACCCATGAATTTCAGTTTAATCCTAAAGGTTGGGTATTCTTGAGTACTTTGTTATATTTAAGTAAGTGCTTGTATATCCGAACATTATAAAATATATAAGTTTAATCCCTATAAAATATTCATATTTAATGAATCATGTTGCAAAATAATGATTAGATATTAGTGGCACCAAGTAGATATGAGACTATCAATGTAAAACTGTCACTTCATAAATATTTGACAACAGTTCAGCTAAGTTAACAAAAGTAATGAAATACTCTCAACAGTCCAGCTAAATTTGAAATATAAACTTTTGCTTGTATGTTTTGTCTGTTTTTAAGCGAAAGCATTATTTAGAAAAACATTTTCTCTAGGGTTTACATTTATGTAGAGTATTAAAACAATCCATCTAGTCATCTATTAAGGTTATGAACTGTTATTATCACCATTTTAGTGGAGTTACACAATAAGAATATATTTTAAATCCACTTTTCCAGATTAGTACAGATATATATATATATTCAACAATGTTTAGTTAAATGTTTCGGTATAACGTGTGGCCTTGTGCCCTTTTAATATATAGCTTAATGATGCCGCCAATTATAGAACAGTGAGTTATCGACACAAACCCGTATGAACAGTCCTATAGTCTTTATAGGTCCTTCTTCCTGCCTAACCCTATCTGTTGATTCAAGAACAAATTTCAGCCTCCGCGATATGATTCATGTATTTCAAATATACTGGGTCTATATACAAACCAGACAGGCCATATCGTATCATAAAATAGAAAATAATATTTGTACAAGTTCTAGCCAAAAGTGGTTCTAAATATAGGGGACTGTAATTAATAGACTGAGCATAGCTCAAGAACGGTAAATCGTATAATAATAGTTCATAGGTCAAAACAAAACTTACAATATGAGAAACATGATTATGCATAGTTTAGTGACTTACCAATTATACAATAAAAATATATGTATAGTATTAGTCCATAAATGGATCCCAACAGTTACCATTCGATATTCTCGTCAAAATATAACATATTTTAACACTATTTTTGAAATTTCATCCCTAATCGGAATTCTGAAATCACCACAATTATTTCTATCATGTTTACGTGAATTACATTTTAAGCAGAATGTCTATCAGCTTTAGAAGGGTACAATATTGGTAAACATTTAAATATGGAATAGTGTAATAAAATTATATTATGTAAACAATAAATTATCCTTTATATTTTCTGTCAATTAATGAAATTAATAATTAAAACATCATGCTGTTTTGTCTGTTTATATAACTTAGAATATATGAACAATGCACGTATCATGTTAACAGACACCGTTTTTCTTTACATACATTCTTGTTGACTTGAAAGCAAGAATGTACAGTTAGAAACTGTATCTAATAAAATAGTTTTCTAATTGTACCTCTTAAGTTTATTTTATGAAAGACAACTATCGTATCAATAAACAGTAGTCGGGCAAATAGTGAACTATATATATATACTAATAATTTCTTTGAACCAAGATGGAGTACCTGTTTAGGGCTCTTTAGTTATCAAGATTATCTCAATTTATTCTGAAAAGTTTATGGAGTAAACTTTTCGAAAAAAAGCAACTGTTGTATGTTACATATATATTCTTATCTACTTAAAAATCTCTTCAATTAAGAGGATTTGTAATAACTAGTTTCATTTTTAGGGTACATTCATCACAGACTGATCTCAATTTGGGTACCGTTGAAAATTAGAGAGCACTGAAGAAAAATTATATTAGAGTAGATTAATTCTTCAGCACTATTCATTTGAGATTCAAACCAAGAATTTCATGTCACATGGTAGGAGCGTGAGTGAGAAACGATACACAGTCCTATACTTGAATGAAACTAGTATTAAATACTCCATGGTTTCTAATAATATCTCAGTTAAAGTCAGTCCTAAGGAAATTCCACCTACAAATTGTCCTCATAAAATAAACGTGTATTAATAAATGAAATGATTTATAGAATTTAGCGAAAATATATTCACGATAACTAGTTAACCCTTGTTTCTGTGTGTGTGTTGATCAATGCATAACTGAAATTATATGTTACCACTTTTGTATATTCATTAAAATAATTACTATAAACAATTGTTATCATTAAACACTGTGAATCATGAAATTTAGAGATTCATTACAAACAATAATTAAGTCCATTGCATATTACTTGTCCATTAATGATTGTCATACATGTAAACGACAATGTATTTAACTAATTTCTCGACTCAGTAAATAGTTTCACTTGCCCTTGTTATGTTTTAAATGAAAATTCTAAAATAAAGATGTAATAAGTATGGTAATGAAGTCAAAAATGGTTTTCAGCAGCTGAAAATCTATGATAAATACTTAGTAAAAAACGGATTTTCAAAACAAACAATGACAAATTATAGATGCGCACTGCTGAGGAGTCCCATACTAGGACGAAATGGCCGTCCAGTGGTTCCAGGTTTCTAACGGTGGTCTAAAATTGATCGGTTCATGATCTCAATCAAAATACTTAATAATCTCCGTAACCCCAATATTGATAAATAACAAATTAGATAGTCGAAGATCAATTATAACTCATTTACGAGTCTTGCCTGTGAAGATTCAATTTAAATATTCAGCGTTAGATGTAAACATCAAAATGGCTTCAATACAGATGTGTTCAACCTATAAGTTTAAAGTAGAAAAAATATTCCATCTGACCATCAACAAAAAGACTAAATGAATATATAATAATCATGAGGATTGTGCCATCTATATAGTCAACGTATGTTATTAGTTCAGTTGTGTAAATTCAAAACAGTTACATTAACTTCTCATGAAATGATATACAGAAGAAGTAAAGAGAAGAGTTATAACAGTGAGTTTTCATAATGTCATTTCAAAGCAAAATTGTTGACATACCGTTTGCTCCAGTTATACTATTTTATATAGTTGTAAAAGTTTCTTAAGTTAATGATGTTAGGAAAACAAACCTATTCACAAAATTTACCTGTTGTGTAATATTTTGTCGATTCATATATCTCATTACGAGAAAACCTTTTGTATCAGATAAATAGAAACAAAATTGACTATGGAAATATAGAAACAGTGGGGATGGATCATTTTTAGTGTGGCATTAAAAAAAACACACAATAGAATTTCATTTTAAAGTCGAAATCACATTTTAAAACAATAGACGTTTAGTTGACATTAAAGTTAGTTTGCTATTTTTTTGTATGGAACCGAAAAAACAAACTTTTGTCTTTAATCTTTCAATATTTTTGATGTTTAATTTCAGTTTTTACATAGGAAGGATAGACATACCTGGATAGTTTCATAATTTCTAGGTGGAATAACAATGTCTGTAAAGTTTTATTGTTTGTTCATTGTTTTATTAATAAAATTTAGTATTGTAATTCAAAATAACAATGCTTCCAATGAATTCAGATGTAGTTAGTAAATTGATAGTAACAAAATACTAGAAGAATGACTGAATGTATTGCCATTCGAAAACTTCAAAACGATTTTAGGTAGTTAACGATCTTTACTGTTTCAAATGACCCTCCCCCTACCCATATTCCCATCCTTGTCGTAAAAGTCATTTATTTGAAATCGCATTTTTGTTTATGGTATGCGTATATTTTAATAAATTTCCACAATGTATAGAAAGAAAGATCGCATATCTTGTTTTTTTATCATTAATTTCTAGTTTAAAAAAATCTCAAAAACTCAGTGCATCTGCTAATTAATACCACTAAAGGTTGAATTTTTAATGCTATTGACAATTTATTCTTAAACAATATCAAACAATCATTATCCTCAAGGATATAGTAACAGTAACCTGGAATAATGCATGAAAACATCATTGATTTTAATTAATTTATTTCACTTAGCTTAACTTGTTATGAATATAAATTACATGAGATACATTCTATTTTGATGCTGTCAGAAATCATTTAACTCCTAGGCTTATTTTGTATAAATCGAAAAATTGTAAATGGATTTTGGAAAAATGAATTAGAAGACTTATATTACTATTTTTGAAAGATGAAGTGATATTTGAGTTAGTGTCTGTTAGCCAGCTTGTGAAAAAACTTGATATCCTTCAATAATCGTTCCAGAATTATTAATTATTAACTAACATAATTCTTAAAGTTATGTTAAATACCACTTTCAAGCAAGAATAAATGTGACGGTAACCAGTTTTTACCGTATATTTTCTGTTATAACACTAAATCAACATTGTGTAAAATTCAATGGAAATATCTTAATTCAAAAACAGTAGATTAAATGTCTTCACATTGCCATTCAACTATCATCTATTTAATCTGTAGATCACTAACGTAGATGATCTGTGTCGAATGATTGGGTGCCTACTCAAGATAGATAAGAATGGTGTGACAAACCAGCTAACATTGAAGTCATACCTTGTGGTTAGTACCTAACGTAGGTTACTCTTCGTTGTATCCAGGCGCTATGGATGCTTTGATGACCGTTCAACAGAAACGACGTCTTTACACAAATGTACTAGTAAGAGTAAGTACAAGGAACTGAGTGTAATCACTGATGCATGGGCCACTTAATAGCGTGCAAGTAACTGCTCTGTGTTTGTTGTTCTTGACCCTGACGAGGATCGGTTAACCGTTCGCCACTCGGTGACCCGACTGCCGGATGATTTGGTTAGGGCTCAGTGACATTTCTCTGGCCCTACAAATCTATACGAAGTCAGAAAATCTTCAGCTGTTGATCAATTTGTATCTTTGCTAATAGAATAATTTGGTTGGTCATAAAGTGATATCATAATGAAGATATATTGTATAAATTTTTTTCAAATATCTGTATTCATTTACATTTTAATCAGGCTTATATTTTATTGTGTACAATGAGGCACACAAGCGTAATGGTAACGTACATAATTCGTTAACCATTTACTTCAAGAAAATCATTTTACTACTTTGCAAAAAATAAGTAGTTTAGCTGAAATTCACATTTTTACTCAATTGTTCAATGAAAAGAAAAAAAGCTTGGTGTTTTCGTCCATAATTTTATTAAAATAAAATTAATTAAAATGACTAATAGACTTCTTTTCTTGTAAGGAAGTGATATTATCGAGATAGGATTGCTGTATCTTACGTTTCTATGGCGTAGTGAAACAAATAAAATAGGTTTATATAGGTTTGTTAACCAGATTATTTATATCCCCCATATAGTTATGTATTCAGAGATGTTCAGCAATAAAGTTTACTAAGATCGTTGTACTTTAATTCCACCAACTGAATTTGTTTATATTTCATTTTATTGACATTTTATACTAAATTAAAAACCAACATTCAACTATCTTCATGTAAAGGTGCCTAGGACTGAGTTGGATGGAGAATGCTGGTGGGCGGCCTATGCTCCTCCAAAAGAGGTGGCAGGCGTAAGTAAGTAAATCCATACAAATGTTATTTAAGACTGTCAATTAATCGATTGGTTTCTTGTATAGTCAATATTTTTGTTACTGTAATGTATTTAAAACTCAGTTTAATCGTTTAAAACTAATGGACCACACAGAATATGGAATCCATGATCGCATAAACTCTTCTCTTTGTCCAATTTCAACAAATCATAATTGAACTAGAGAGATTCAGATCTTTAACTGGCTACTAAAATTACAAGTTATTTGACTAGCTATGTGTTCAAAGAAGTACGATGCACTTTAATTAACTTTCAAAACAAATTAACTGAGAAAAGTAACCACTTAATTGTTTCATAAATACGCAAACAAAAATCAATATATAAAGTTATAACTGCTGACAATAAAACTGGACAGTAAAATAGTTATCTTAGGAATCCTAATTCAACGTAAGCAACTTATATTAATAGTGATTATTTAGAGAACTAAACAATAACTGATTAAACATTGAATATCACATCTTCCTAAAGATTAATTAATGTGATCTTAGTTAATGTGTAAAAGAACGTAGAGCAGTGATAAAAAGCTAAGTGACATGAAGTGATATCATTCTGTCATTAGATGTCTATCAACACATATGATCATCCTTAGAATGACTCAATAAATGAAGTAATGAGCTTAAAGTAGAGACTGGTTCCAAACCTTTGATAGAAATCATTTTAGAATTGTTTCGGACGATTTCCACAGAATTCTTACTGACGAATATTTAAGAAAAGATCATATGGTTTTACGGATACTCAATTTTTATCAATTAAGGTATTCTGTCAACTACTTGTTGACCTTCAAACACAGCCGTTTTCATCGGGTAATGATTAAACTGATGATAAAGTTATCATTGTTAACTATATATTTAGCTCATAGTTGATCATTTTATTTACTACATTACACTAAACTAGAGGAACTAATTTGGACGGACATAACAGAAAAGCCCCTAAAAATATTTATTTTCATCTTGCAGATTACACACCTGATTTTTTAAAATGTTGACTGATTAGAGTCTGAAATTGAGTCACACTAAGAGATTAAGAGCTTCATGCCATCAAGATTATATAATAAGTATGGCACTTGCTGTATAAAGAAATTCGAAGACATCCACACCCTGATTTCCAGTAAGAACAATACGACTTTTGGCAATGTGTATGATCAAGAGTGCTTAAATTAGAGAGATCCAATTTAGGAATCAAAAAACTTCTAAAATATTTCATTCTCAGTGACATATCGACTAATCTCAATCTGTTATGGAATTAACGAATGAATATTAATGTTTCCCAAATGTCCTGGTAAGGCCGACGGTGTGGAGAGTCAGCTTTAGTGGCCCGAGATCTGACTCCAATTCGATCGTGAAATGATTGCTATCGCCTATCCTCATATATAATCATTGACTTAAATCGCGTTAGTTAATAACGGAATTAAATAAGTCAAATAACGAGAATGGAGTTTTGAATGCATATATTTTGTATAATTGTTGATTAGACAAACGAACAGAGGAACGATGCGAAGATGAGAAAGCAAAGCTAAATTGGCGCGCGGTGGAGATGGCTGGTAAGCCAACTCTCCGCTTAACAAAGAGTTAATCAACATTTATAAGCCCACAAAAATAAATTACAGACATGTGATGAGTAACGGGATAAGAAGTGTACATACGCCTACGCGCTCATACAAATACAGTCAAGATATTGATAAGCGAATAATTAACAAGGTCAGAATGTGACTCAAATAGAATGAATAAAATGGGCTGTCCGAAAGTTAGAATAATAAGGTATTTGGGCTTAACATAATGACAGACACTACACAGCTATTCCTCTCCAAATGTTCTCAAATGGCCCCGCGTATACAGCCAAAGTCACGGAAGTCCTACTCACTACCTTCTCGAGGCGGGGGTGTTGTTTACGAAATTCAGAGGACAAAAGTGAATGTTCGGCGCTTTAACCAGGTTGGTGAACACGGAGAGTCCACCTAAGGAAGTTGGAGAACCCTGATTCCAAACCAATACTGCACATGGGCTCCAGTATCCTGAGGGAACAAATGGAGTATAAACTTATTGTTGGTCACCGACTATCTTGTGACTGTATCACTTAACGTTGCACCACTGCCTTGTCGATAAAACTTTTAGGTCAAAGACTCCGGGTATGGCACCCTAAGAAAACCACCTGCTTCGGTTTGGGCACACGAGCAGTATCATAACCCGCACACAAATCAACTGAATTGTGTGTCGCATATGTATTCGGTGCCTTTTGTACCAATATTTATGTATTCAAATAAATAAAATAATAAATGTTTTCCAAAGCCTTAAAAGAAAGGATTAATAATTTGTACTGTTTTGTTTTTTTGTATTCTGAACTACCCTATCACACTTATTCTTATAATGATCCGTTTAGTAGCAATAGAAAAGATAATTTATATTCAATTATTTAATAAGAATTCTCTTTTACATATGTTCACAAGAAACTATGCATTCATTTCTATGGAAAATTATGTAAACCAACTAGAAATATTATTATTATTATACATACAAAATGTTCAAATAAAAGAATGCATACATCTATGTAATATTAATTATAACAAAGTTTCTGTATTGTTTTATATATAAACACATAAGCAAAGATATTTATTATGTATTTAATCAAACATTAAATGTATATTTTTTTGTTTGTTTATTTATTTAAACAAGACGAACATATTACTCACGGATTCACTTAAAGAATAAAATGATGAAAAACAATCCCTAGATCTGTTTATAATTTTTATATTTTAATAAAAGACTGAAAAAAATTTTTTTGTTTGTTGTTATTTTAGTTTTTCATTAAGTGATATTGTACATAAAAAAAGAAGAAAAAAATGAATATTTTCTGTATGTTTTTCTTTTTTCTTTCCTTCTTTGTTGTTTTCTAACATTTTTTTCTATTCTTCCATATTAACCATTTGTTGTCATGTGAAATAAACAGTTCAATTTCAATTCATTTATATTTATGTTGTACAATGTTTTAAATGAAAATCATTATTATTTTGTTTTAATCATATAATTAATATATAATTCAATAATTCAATAGAAAACTTATCCGGGATATTGATTAATTCATTAATACTGTACAAATTGTTTCATGACAATTTATATATTTAGTATTATATTGTATAATGAATAGAAATATAAATTATCCTTGAATTTGTAGTATAGAAATTTAATTTAAATCTGTATTTGTATATTTTATATTAATAGTTTGATTTATTCTAGAATTATTAATTACATTAGATAATTGTCCAGATTTGAATTGTGTATCAAAGCATGTAATAAGCATAATATGTGATTTACAAGCATCAACACGTTTACGTAAAATTTCTGTTTCCTTTTCTAATGCTTCTAAAAAACTTGGATCATCAGGATCCATTTGTTCAGCAACATAAACTGTTGAAATAAGAAGAGAAATATTATAAAGTTTGCAAAATAAATGACTTTTTATTTTCAAAAAAAATCAAATCAGTAATTTTTCATTATGGATAATGTATATTTTATTTTATCCATTTTAGAAAAGAAAATATTGACATTTTTTTAAGCTTTTAAAGTTGCTATCCTTAGATAATCATCCATTTTACATCGATCACTCATGGATATTACTATATAACTAAATAATGAACCAGTGAATTTTAGTAAATTCTTTACAAACTACTACCATTAATTTTGAGCTTAAATCAATCATTTGTTAGATTTATCATGTCAAAATGGAGAAAAATAAAGGTAAGAGGGGAAGTAAAGGAAATTATAAAAAGCAGAATAATTTTATACTGTAGGAAAGAATATTCATTCTGATATACATTGAAAACATCCACATATATGGCAGGAATCGATTGTTCTAATTGTACGGTTTGTTTCCAAGGAAAAAAGAAACATGAAATATGAGTTTTCTTATCAATGAGAACAATGTAATCTTATGAATATTTCTGACAGAAAAAAACTATTTAAAGTGATTAATTATATTTAATAATGTAATTGGTATGAAACAGTGTGCTAAAGCAAGAATAACAAGTAACTTTACTCTTGCTGATTGAAAGAATAATTAGTAATATATATTATGATAGAGAAATGAAATGGAGTTGATTTAAGAAATGAGACATTAAAAAGCCTAAGCGCATAATTCTGTATAGATTCTACATAGACTATGTAAAAACAATTATTCAAGATGTTTAGTCCAGATACATCTTTTTTTCAGAAAAACCCAGTCTTATCATTGCCCTATGAAAGTTTATCAAAAGGATTATTTATTCTCATTATAAACTACTCATCTAGTCAAAGAAACTGAGTTTATATATACATGTATGCAGATGAATAAATTTATTGTATTATGCTAACAATGTTATTTATAATAGTAGAATATTCGTAAATTACAGTGTAGTCAATTTTTTGTTTTATTGGTTTGATAGTATATGAAATATTTTAAAGAAAGTTCCACCATAAGTTTACGTCAACTGATGTAATACTAGAAGGCTATCTCGTTTTAGTTCAGAAATATTCAACAGTGAACAATCAGGATAACATACCTAAGTAAAAAAACAATAGAACCATTAAATCCTATGATGTTCAAATCACTGAATTAAAATCCAGTGTTTTATATGATATTTACGACATACAAAACCAATGAATTCTTTTACTGGTTTTCTGAATTCAATCCTTATGTTGAAAATACTTTTCATTGATTCCTATTGATAAGAATAAAGTATGTGCACATAATCTTTTGGATATTATATTCAGCCATTAAACATTTCGCACTTCAGATGGTTTAGAAAATTATTGTATACTGTATCATCATTTTTCATCAATCATCATTTTATCGCCTATATAAATAAAAATTCTTTCATTTTAACTCACGATCAAAACTCCATGTAGAAGGATCAATAAGAAGACGATCTTTAGCTGTCATCAATTCCATTTTAAGCATATCTTGTTGTGCAAGTAAATCATATGTTTTTTCATATCGTATTTGACGTTCCATTTCCTATTGAATAATAAAAACAAAAAGAAACATTAGTAATCATAAATAATTTTAAAAAAAATAAATACAGAATCTAAAACGAATTATTCAAACTAATAATTACACTTAGAGTAGATAAGAAACAAGAACTAATCATTTTTAATTATTTTCTTCTTTTTTTCACATTAAAATTTATCAACTAAATGAAATATTAATGAATGTAATCTTGTCATTGCAATTCTCAGCCTTCCTCATCTTATTTAATCTTTATACTTCCTCCCTATTAATAACCCACCTCACATAGAAACGAACAAATGTACATATACACACACATATACATACACACACATGTACACATACAATAGGTCTCTTGAGATTTTTTTAAATTAAATTTTCTTATATGTATTCTAGTATACATTGAATCTATTAATTTAATAGTGAATGAATAAATGACAATACAAATATGATATTTGACAGTTAGAATGATAAAAAGAAAAAAAAGAAAACAACAAACAAATGAAATGTTGGAGATTTGATTGAATAAAATTTGTTGATTTATTTATTTATTTTCTTCTATACGTTTTAGTTTAACATTTTGATTAGTTGAATATTTCAAATGACAAAATAAAAACAATAAATGAAGCAATAATACGGAAGAAATACACTATTGAATGTGTTTGTATTTCTTCTTCTACTACTTCTTCAGTGCTATGTAATATACTGAATGTAAAGTGTTAAATCAAAACATAGTTGAACTGTTTAATTGAATTGAAATTTGGAAAAAAGACAATAAAGATTAATATTTTGCCTGTTGATGAGGGATAAATAAATCAAACTAATGAAATAATAAATTTTAAAAAAAAGAAGTCAGTAATGATTGTCATTGTGATGTGAATAAATGACAACCTAATAATTCTGAAAGGAAGCGGAAAACGGCAAAGCCAAAGAACATATTACGTTAGGAAATAAAAGCAGATATGAAAAGGATGGATAACAACTGGAAATAACTGGAAATGATTGCTCAGGACAGGGTTGGCTGGAGAGTCCTGGTGAGTAGCCTGTGCTTTAATACGAGGAGTAACAGGCATAAATAAGTAAGTAAGCAGTAAAATTATTTATCCATAATCTAGAATTAGTATTTGATTGCTAAAATTTAAAGTGAAGTTTGAAACCACCTATCTAATTGTCACAAGTTAAATTAGAATAAAACATTCAAATGAATAATATTGCTATCATTTATATCATTATCAGAATACCCTCTAATATACAGGGATATATAAATAACCAACATTTCACTGTGTAGTTGGGAAAAAAGTCAAATGAAGACAACATATAGGTTTATCTTGGCATATCTGGTAAATTGTAGATAAAGTCCGTATACCTTTGTCGCTTTAGAGTGAAGTTTAATACCATCTTCCATATATAACATATTCTATAGAAATCCGAACCTATAACTTTAGTTTATGTCTTTAGAAGAAATTTGGGACACCTCTGTATCTGCCTTGACCGGATAAATAAAAATCGAATTTATTGATTTCTTTCACATCCTATATTTATCTGTTATTTTTTTGCCTCTTTCAATTTATATTCTCCTCTATCTAATTGTTTACACACTTCTTATTAGATAATTTTAATAATGCTTTCTGATTATCACTTTGATGTTTATTTATCCAAGTTTAACTCATTTCCTGTGTTTAACTAATGATTAGAACTTTTGTTATTTTATGATTCTTATCAGTGTTTGTACACCCGTCTTCCTGTAATGTTACATCCTAGTGAAGATTAAATTATGGGTAACTTCTGAGAGCTATTAATGAACTAATATTATATATATATATATATATATATATATATATATATATATATATATATACTTATTCTGTAACTACTGAGTAACTAGATTGTATTTATTTATATATCTCTTATTATAAGCTTGATTTTGACTTATAAACGTTATACCCAGTTTATTAATTACAGTCTCTCAGAATCATAGCCACGTTTGGCTTGATCTTTTACAATTGTTATTTTTTATTTATAGGATGATGTGATCTGGTTTGTTTGTATATAAACCGAATATGTCTGAAATAAACGATTCGTATAGTGGAGGTTGATATTGGCATTCTGAACTGGAAGGACTAGGCACAAAAAGGATAAATAAGGACTCTAGGCTTCCCATACCGGTCAATATGTCATTATTGTGGCACAGTGTTAAAATTGTATAATTCGTGTTATGATTGGAAGTCATATCACGTGAATATTAACCAGGCAAAAGTTACAATACACTCCATTTGTACGTTTTACTCATCATGTGTAGTTATGCAATCTATTTCATTGTTCCAATCTGACTTATAAATTGCCTTGAGTTGTTTAGTGTTTTAATATATCCATATGGATATTCTTGTACGTTACATGAAAAGCAACCAGTGTAGTTGAACCGTGTTGGCCGTGAAACGGTTACCCACTGAAGACAATGGAAGACAGTCGTGCAATAACATGGACTGGATGAATTTAGATGACTCTGCAGTCTGGAGATTAAGCGTCCATACAAGATCGGAGGTCCCAGGTTCGAATTCCACGTTTGGGATCGTGAATACGCAGTGCTGAGGATTTCCATATTAGAACAAAACAAATGGTGGTCTTATATCAATTGGTTCATGGTCTTAATTAAAGTGATTCAACCGAAAAAAACTTACGTGTATTGTTCTAATTTGTACACTGTGAAACTTTATCATAAATTAGATGTTTGAATCATTGAGTGTTAGCTTCATAGTCATTTTAGAATTTTAAGCCCATAACAAAATAGACACATATATTAGGTTGTATGTATTGAGAACAAGAAGATGCTTTTGCGTAAACCAATAAAAAGACTAAGTTTCTCAGAACTATATGATCTACTTTCTAAAACGTTTATCTATAAATATAAAAGAAAAGCTAGATAAACTGTTGTATATTCAGACTATTCGAAATCTACTGCCATAATTTATCACCAAGATCTTATAAACATTTCCTGAGTGAATTATCTAAGAATTACCAATGACTATCTCTTCTAAATTCTTTCTTTTAAAAAAGGGACAAATACCGATGTGCTATAAGTCAAATTTAATAAAACAACAGATGTATATATGTAAACAAATAGGCTAACATGTAGTACATTTGTAATAATAAAAATTGTAATAATTCAATATTTAACAAAATGTCTTGTTATAGACTAAATGATGATATTGATTAAACCTACTAAATTAATCACTATACTAAGTGAATTGATGCAAATGAAATGTGACAGTTAGAATGCTTATTCATTTTGATGACTGTTTTTTTCTCTTTTAAATCTAACAAGATAATAAATAAAGAACTATTATGGTTTTATACAGAATTATTCAATAGAAAATCATTGAGAATATGTCCAGATAACGGAATTTAAAAATTTACAATTTGATAATAATAATATATATTAGTTAAATAGTTGTGTTATTGGATGCACTGTTGAAAGATAGGTTAACTTGTCAGAAAATATAAAAAAGTAATTTCATTTTGATTAAGATCATGAATCGATTAATATTAGATAATCACTGAAAACCTGTAAGCACTGGACGGCCGTTTTATCCTAGTGTGAGACTCCTCAGTAGTGCGCATCCACGATCACGCGCACGGGATTCGAGCCCGGAATCTTCGGTTTCGCACGCGAACGCTTAACCTCTAAACCACTGAGCCGGCATCCAACGGAAAGGTAATTCTTCGAGTTTTAGTGAGAAGTCGTGACCAGTGGAGCTAATTTATGTCAAGTAGAGACAGGTATCTACTTCAGACAACGGAAGATGATCGCGCAATTTCGTGGATTGGTTGAGGTTAGATATTAACACCGTTGGATGCCGGCTCAGTGGTCTAGAGGCTAAGCGTTCGCAAATGAGACCAAAGTTCATGGGTTTGAGTCGCGCGTGCGGGATCGTGGATGTGGAATGCTGAGGAGTTCCATACTAGGACGAAACTGCCGTCCAGTGCTTCTAGGTTTTCAATGGTGGTTTAACATTCATCGATTCATGATCTCAATCAAAAACTTAACAATCTCCACAATTCCACACTGATAAAATAAGTTTGTCAGACAGTAAATATGAACTATGTATTCGATGTTCATGTTTGTAAATCCAATGTGCTAAAAAAATTTTATCTTTGATGAATTTGAACTATGTAATAAGAAGACGAAGTTTATTATTCAAAATGTGTGATATAATAGCGCTAATGGTCGTATACTAAGGTTTATTGAAGACTTGGCTATACGAAAATTCGAACCAACACTAGGTGTTCAAAAGTAGTTTGTTCTCACTTTAAAGTTACCCCGGTAATATTACTTTATCATCCGGCACGGTTAGTTTCACATAGTTTTCCCCATTATTTCATTGATTGTCTTTGTTTCCTCTTACCCTCCATTTGTTTAGTTGACCTTTTTTTTACATGTATAAATGCGCTGATATATCGCATAGTTTTGATAATCTTCGTCTTCTTACTACATTATACAAAGTACTAAATTTATCCTCTAGTGACTACCATTTAAGTAATAAACTTATCTATAGAACGATATATTAACTATCTTGACAATTTCTAGGTCAGTTAGCATAAACAGTTATCTTCATGGTTTCGAAAATCAATTTTAATATAAAATATACATTGGAACCAACAAATAAGTAAACTAATGGAACAATAAAAATACGTACTTCAGCTTTCCTTGAACGATTCTCTAGCTTAGTCTTATGTTTGATATCTATCTTCACCCCACTCTAACTTGTCTAATTAACCAATGAGATATGGTAAAAATTATTTTATGTTCACGGAACCACATTATGTTAGTAACATTTTAATGTGTATAGTTTTTTTTGTTTAGGATAATAAAGTTTAACATTTTGAAGAATGTTGCACAATGTGCACTGAAAGTCACCAAAGTCTTTGAAAACCAAACAGTAAATGCAACCTGACTCAATACAGCTTGAACGTTTACCGCAGTACCATATCCTGTTGTCATATTTAAATTGAGCTGTCAGATAGAAGGTTAATAGGCAAGCACAATTTTAGATTTGAGTTCAGAAATACATTTTTCTTCCATATTCAGTCATTTTGAAGTATGAAATGAATGATATCCACAACTTAATTATTTTATTACATAACAACAGTTTGAAATCTTAAAAAATTCATCAAGAATAATCTTATCCTCTGATTTCTACAATAAGAACACACATTTTTATTTCAGATATCTCCATTAAATAATTTACATCAAGATACTGAGACTATTAGAAAAAAACAAACAGAATTACACGTTCACTTCAAACATAAAAGTTCGATATTGTTATCAGACTACATGTGCTAGAAATCATTGAAGTAAATTCAACTTGTAGGTTACCCAGTGATTTAGTTTTAACTACTCATAAGTAGTTTAGAGATATAGAGAATATTTCAGATATAAAATACTTTATAAATGGATTTCATGTAATGTTATTAATGTATTCACAATTCATCTATTTTATTTAGATAGTTTTCTTTTCTAAACAAAACGAATTCTTCATAACTTTCAAAGATTGGTATTCGTTAGACAAAACACTAGTCTACTAATGCATATTTGTAAGTAATTTCCACTGAAATCATCAACTTTTTTTCCAGTTTTTAATTTCTAACAAACTAAAGTTTTAGTCTGGATAGTTTTAATCTTACACTTTTATTGTAATAGTTGTTATTTAAATATTACAGACAATATAAGTAAAATTGTTTAAAATTGATAGTGAAATAATAGAATTATAGAGATAATATCATCTGTTAAGTTACAAAAACAGTAACACAGAATTGAAATGTTAGAACGTACTTGAACTTCTTCTGCATACATTGGGAGAATACATGAAACATTTGAAGAATTTTCGGGGACAGAATTCTTAACATTTGTTGAGATTTGAGATGAAAGTTTTTCACTTGGTTTATTAGAAACATATCTTACACTAATTGGACTGCTTGTTGTTTCTTCAGATGTATCTTCTGAACAAGGAGGAGCTGAACGACTTCTGTGTGAGGTAGAAGATGATGATGAAAAGGCTGAAGTGCAAAAGATGAAAAAAAACAGAATAATAGAGGACAAATGAATGATTTTACACTATCACAAATGTTTATTAGATGACTACTACGTGATTAGACTAAAAAGTATGACTGTATAACAATTAATGTACGTTGGATGTTAATCAGCTTTTGAAATAGCATTCTTCATCAGTTACCTTGGCGCAGTCATTACTTATACATTTAGTGCAGTGCAGTATCAATATTATATTTCTTATACGATTAATTAACGAGTTCATGTCTCGTGAAGTTGTATTTTTATAAACATTTCATCAAATGATTTCCTACAAATAATGATATAATATATCCAATTCCAACATGTATTACTTTAAATAAATATACTCATTTAAATTGAGACACTGTTTCGTTTAAAAGATTGAAATCTGTCTACTCTGAATATTCGACAAGACTTAAATTTGTGGATTCTGAGTGATCGTGAGAAATTCTAGTAAATGAAAATGTAGGCGATCTACATCAACGATAGATTACAGAAAAACAAAAAAGATAATGGATACACATCTTTAAGATTGTGTTCTTAAATTATTGTGTGTGAGGTACAGAAACCCATCCATGTAGCTCCACAACAATTAACCTTTGAACCGATGACAACGTCACATAGAAATTCCTTCAGCCTTGACCACATAGATTCTGTGTCGTTTGTGTGTACACCAGTGGTGTATCTTATATGGACTATAACACGTTGACCACAACGGAGTCTAGGCAAGCGCTCTATACTCTCCACCTGCCGATATATACAGTTATGCCAGGTTGGACGTACTTTAGTATGATTGGTATCAACGGTGTTGCGTCTAGAATTGGAGGCAGATATGAAGATGACAAACTGCAACTGGAAAGAATTTCCCAGGACAGAGTTCGATGGAAAATGCTGGTGTGTGGCCTATGCTTCTACACGAGGGATAACAAGATTAAGTAAGTAAGTAAGTATAATGCCACAGACTCTTCTTCGCATTATTTATCGGATTCAAACATTACCGAAAATCTGCGAACTTTTAATTTTATCAATTCATAATCCATCCAGGTTTATACAATCTATGGCTATGTGAAACTCAATCCGTCATTTGACCTCATCCATAACTAGGTCTCTAACAATTGAAAATCAATTAAAACAAACTGTATGTTTGTATGGCGTATACTAGTCAAGAAAATTGAATATTTGATAATTATTTATTGGATCAAAATAATGGGTTGGACGTTTTTTTACTTAAGGAATAGGAGTGAGAAGTATAGACCATTGACTATCTGCAGATTTGAATGTTATTAAGTAAGTCACATATTTTGTTTGATAACACCTGACACTACTCAGCTGATTGAACTCAAACATAAGAAGCTGTATTCAAACTTAGATTAAACGGCTTAAATTAGGTCAGTTAGATCTCAGACTAACTGATAGTCTTTAAAACAATCTACTCATAAAATTATTGAAAGCTCATTCTTCTCAATTATCCTATAGTATAATGGATTGGTCATTAAACAATTTTTAAATCGACTAAAATATATAAATAAGGCTGAAATAGAAATGATTTAGCAGAATTAAAACCGAAACTGAGCACATTAAAATACTTACATTGAGAAGTTACAGTTTTTGATGTTGCACTGGATTTTGAATTTGTTGAATGTTGTTGAGAAGACTGCTTAGATGGTGATGTCAAGTGAATTTGTTGAAATCCTTGACACGATAACTCTTGATTATTTACATCTGAATCAATTTTAGAAGTGTGTAATCTCTGTACAGTTTGTAAACTATATTGAATTTTATGACTATTGCTTTGAATAGATGGTTCATTTTTGTCTAGCTCTTCTTTACAATAACTATTCATATTAATACTTTGAATTACTTGTGACTCTTTTATTCTTTCATCTAGTGATACATTTGTTTGATTAATTCTATGACAATGTTCACAGTATTCTTGTGTCGTACAATGTTTTTGAGAAATGGTTTTATTCTTCTTAACATCCGCAGTGATAACACCAATTCCTCCAGCAGAGCTACCACTGGTAGAATCAGCGTGTGATGAAGCTTCACTATCCCTCACAATACTCTCGTAACCACTACTTGCGTGACCACCTCCTCGACGAGGACCAGAGCCAGAAATATTAGAGGATGGGATGCCAATAGACAACTTACCGGTTTCAAATGATTCAAGAAGAACTTTGCCATCATTGCAATGTTTGTCATGTTCTTCTGTTTCTTTGTTTTCAACTTTTCTGTGGCCACTAACCGAATTACCACTTTCTGAACTTCTCTTACCATCAGCTGGTCTTCTTGTTTCACTTACTGCCTCACATTTTCTATTATTATGATGGTCTGGTCGACATGCATGTGACAATTGGAAACATCTATGACATCTTTGTCCACTTCCTGAATGATGGTGATGCTGATGAGTATGATGATGATGGTGATGATGATGATGTCTTTTGCAACGACATCGTAATGATGTATTAGGTTCTGCTTTTGAATTCCAAGCACTATTGTGTTCAGTAAGTAAACTACTACTACATTCACTTCCATGTCCACTACTTGACTGCATAGAAGAAATTTTCGTGGAGGCTATTGAAGTGTTAAATGTAAGTGGAATGTTACTAGCATGTGCATTAGACAATAATGTATTCTTATTCGAATTATGCTGTTTTTCTGATTGTATGTGCTTAGAACTTGATTTATCCCTACGAATGCATCTTATACGTGTCTGAGACTCAGACGTATCAACCTGAGAGGAAGAATGTTTGTTTTGATTGGAATGATCAGAATCTTTAGTTAGTGGTTTACGACGTAAGTCAAAATTCTTTACAGTTTGATGGTCAACATGTTTTATATCTTGTACAACTGCTGTTTCGGAAGATTTCGCCTCTTTCTCTTTACGCTTCCCGAATAATGGACTTGTCAAAAAGCTTAACCGTCCTTTACTTGTCTAAAATTCAATATAGAATATTTCATAATCATTTTACAAATCAATATTGTAACTGATGTGAATAGTTAAATAAGAGAAAAACTAACCTATATGTTTATGATATATGCTCATCACCTTTCACAGTATCATTATTATTCGTATTCCTTCTCATTCATTATTACCGTAATCTCTTATTATTAATCATTGAGATGAAAACCTTATTCATTGGGATTAATTTAATATGAAATCAAATTATAATTTAAAAAATGACATTAAAAATCTAACCATGCTAATATAAAGACATGAGGTGTTTAAACAATAGGGTTGAACTGTTTCTAGTAACTGATTCTAAAGTAATAATAATACCAAAATATTACTTAAACTGTAAAATTATTTGAAGTAGATTATCTAGTGTATAATTGGCTAGGATAATCATATGGATCTAATAAATCACTAATATTGATGACTGTGTCTTAAACTCGGTGAATTCTACAGGTAATTTCAAGGTTAGAAGTTAAATTAAAAATTTTAATAGTTACGATCATGAGTCAATTGAAGTTAGATCACCATGGAAAACCTGGAAGCACTTCACGGCCGTTTCGTCCCAGTATGGGACTCCTCAGCAGCGCACATCCACAATCCCGCCCCCCCCGCCAGATCCGGACCCAGGACCTATCAGTCTCGCGCGCGAGCGCTTAACCATTAGACCAACGGTGTTAATGTCTAGTGGTTAAGGGCTCGCACGCGAGACTGTTAGGTCCTGGGTTCGAATCTCGCGGGGGACGGGATTGTGGATGTGCACTGCTGAGGAGTCCCATACTGGGACGAAACGGACGTTCAGTGCTTCCAGGTTTTCCATGGTGATCTGGCTTCAATTGACTCATGATTCCAACTATTGAAATCACTCGAATCTCCACTAAACATCTGTTAAATTTAAAACTAGAGAGTTGTCCTAAGTTCAGTATTGACTTACCACTCTTGAAACCTTAAATACCTGAAGTATTCCTAACAGTTAATTATAAATGACACAACTTATATCAGCGGCAACCTGCTTGAATATCTGGGTTACGTCTTGCTGCAAACTGGATATTTCAACAAGTAATCTGTTTTCTTGTTCGTTTTAACACATCAATATGCCTATTAGTCTCATAACCTATTCAGATGAGTTTGTGAAAAGTTTACAACATTTCACTCTACAAATTACAAAAGAGCCTAATCAGAGGCATCGCGTTTGCTGGCAATGTACATCAAAAAGGACACGCATTATTCAAATATCTATTTTTGAACTGCTAACATCTAACTGGCGACCATTCAATATTTATCGTAAGGAACGATCAAGAAATAAGAAAAGGAATCTTATTGAAATACTCTGTGCTGAGAATTCTATATTTTAAGTTTTCTGTATTTTAAGTTGCCATAAATTTTAACAAAAATGAATACTTACTTTAGTACGACTTTCTTTTGACAACTTTTTTCCTACAGTAGTGTGTAAAGTATTTGATTTTGTCCCGATGCCATCATCATTTTGTGCATGAATAGTACAACTGTCTAAAAATACATCATTCTTATTGAAAGAATGTTCACTTTCCGTGGAAGAGCATATACTATGAGTTCTTTGACATTTTGATGATTTTGGAGAAGTGCAAACAAGTAAATGTGATTCATTTTCTTGATGCAATTTGCTTGATTTTTTCTTTGTTTCTGGTGAAAAGCATGTTTTTCGTAAAGGGGAAGTTTTAACATGTGTGTTAGAGTATTGATTAGTTCTTGTAGGAGAAAATCCCACAGTTTCTCCATGAGGTTTTGTATTAGTACGAAAATGAGACTTTTTTGAGGATGCCCAAAATCCAGTTGGCTGGTGTGATAATTTTTCGTCAAATATATCACTGTTATGTTGAGTTTTACTATCACATGATACTATGTTTTGAGTATCAGAAGTTCCTTGTGGTTCTTTATGTAAATGTGGGTTAGATGATCCATCAGGTCGTCTTGAAGATGGTATGTCTCTGTCACTTTTTCTACATATGTTGAGTTTTTCTTCCTTTCCATAAAGTGGACCAGAAGAAACAGAAATCGGGAGTGGGGCAGTTGTTCTTTCGGAGGCAGTGACCGAATCCTGTTTAGTGTATTCACCAAATGAACGAGGAAGTTCAGAATGACAACCTTCCTGGATTGAGTTAGGTGGTACGGACCTTCCGCGACGTAGTTTACTAATTTTTATACACTGCGGACTTTGTATTATGGCATTCTCATAATTACACACTCTAGATCGTGTCATTTGATGAGAGATAACATTTCTTTCTCCAGAAAACATAATCTCATTTTGTGAATTATTGCGGCAATAACATATTTGGTGGTGAGCTGATGGGTCATGTTTAGCGTTTGGGCAAATATTTGTCGAAGATTCACGAGGTTTAATCATTACATTACTTTCACCCGACTGGTTAAGACCGCTTTCCTGTGTGTTATAAGTTTCAACGGAGACTGACTTAACCCAGGCGGCTATTCTTGCAAAGTTTGAAGATGTCTGAAGTGAATTAATGAACGGTTGTTTCGACTGAAGAGCAACACTACCGAATAATGCATTACCAAGTGCTTTTGAATTAGATATATTCGAGAATGAATTATCTTCAGGCTTCATGAATTCTGCTTTGCCATGAAATCTGAAAAATAAGAGTCAGTGCATTTTTAATGCATATACTGAATATAATATCACTTTGGAATATGGTTAATAGTATCTTGAGTGTAGAATATGCTTAATAGATTTTTGATAAATTAGAGAAAAAAACAATAAATCTACCATTCTCCATGTTTACTTTGTGATCAAAATGTTGTAACTACTTGTACAGTTACCGCTGACTATATTACAAGTGTAAATTCTTCATTTGACACAAATACAATAAGGGACAATCTAAGTGTAGCTGAAAAAAACTAAATGTAGTATCGTTTATTATGAGGGGTGTGGCCCCCTAAGAAAACCCCCTGCTTTGGTTTGGGCACCCTGGCAGTATCCCAGCCCTCACAAAAATCGAATGATTTATACGGCTCATATCTGTTTGGTGCCTCCTTGTACCAATTTTTATGTGTTTAAATGAATAAACTTGTATTATGATGACTGGGAAATACGTATTTCTTTTCATGTATTAGTGTGAATAGTTAAAGGGGGGTTTTAAAAACTAATGTACAATGAATAGTTATTTTTGTCAATAAGATATTATCTGATAACTATTAGGATATGTTAAATACTTGCATTTCCAAATACAAAATTATGCAACAACTTTGGGATATTTATTAATACAATAGAATGAATGAATAGTATAATAAAACTTGCATTATTATTTAACTTAACTTTGTTCTCATTTTGAAACTCATTCACCGGTTAAAGATAGATGAAGAACTATTAATTCTTTCTTAATATCTATGTTACCATATACTTTACTAAATTTACTTACATATGATGTCTGATAGATTGACCATCATTACCGACTTCTCCAAGTGCCATACTAAGATTTGCATTTATTACGGTGCATAATTCATTCCCATCTGATTTCATCAATTGTAATTGATGATTTTCGTCTGTCTGAAAATCGAGTAATAATGTAAAAAGTGAGAAACAAAAGCAATACTGAATTAATTTGATTAAATTAACAACACAATTACATTAAGGAATGACCAGTTCAGCAGATATTTATAACTGTCTAGCGTTAAACAGTTATTTAGTTTTATTGTAGAACTCCTCATCATCGTTTATCTGAAACTTTATAAGAGGTAAAACCCAGGACCTGACTGCTTAGCAATAATTGTATTAACTTCAGATTTCTGAATTGTTAATCATTGGTTGGGAGTTTCTATTTAACCAGTTAGCGATATTGGACGATTATTCAGTCACTGTCATCAGCGATAAATTATTCAGTGCTGAACATGGGTGAACTTTGATTACTACAATTTCTCTATAGAACTTCGGGAATATTTATCGAATCTGGACACAAAAGACACATGATTTTTAGTACGATGCCTAGTATTTTAGTTAAATATAAATTGACTGAAGATGGAAATATGAATCATTGGGTACTAACTAAATAGTCTACAGATAAAGGAGCCTGAAACTATATCTCTGGTGGAGTAGTAGGCATACATTGTCAAGAAAACCCGTGCTATGATGAAACCATGGTGTATTATTTTTTCTACAGATCTGATAGTTTAAGTCATCATTAAATAAAAGTACCATTTCTGTTTCACAGATATGTTATTTACTAGGTCAGTTTCAAAGTGAAGCGTTTAATGAGTTATTATTAAATTTTAACAATAACTTGTAAACGTAACAATAAGATCTTTTTTACATTAATAAAATGAAACAATCAACTTACTTTGGTAAAATCTTCTTGCATAGTAGTATTTATTGGTAATGTGCTATGCTTTTGAATCCAATCTTTAACAAATGGTTTAACTTTAGCTATAGGTGCATTTGTATCACTATGATTCATAAATGATTTAGTTAAATGACATTCATTAGAAGATTGTTTCATAATAAAATTTACATTTGTTATCTGATTTAGATTAGATGTATGAGGAATAGAACTTGTTTGTGTATTTAATTCATGATCATTTAGATTATTATTACCACTATCATTATTATTCACAGTCCATGATTCTAATGATTGTGGTTTAACAAGTTGGATATTATTTCCTAATGGCATTACATTTGTTAAATCACCTGTTTCTACAGTTAAATTACTTTGATTCATAAGTGAACCAGCCATGACACATGTTGAACATTGACTACTCAATGTTGTATCACAATGTTGTACTTCTACAAAAAAGAAACAATTTATTAGTTTATGCTTTTAAATTTAGCACAATAAAAATTATTATCAGAAAGGGGTTTTAGGGGAGATTGTAGTAAGTTAGTAGCTGAATTCATGAGTTAATTAAGGCTAGACCACTATGGGAAACCTAGAAGCACTGGACGGTCTTTACGTCCTGGTATGTGACTCAGCTGTGCACATTCAAGTTAATATTGAATCACATACATGTATATTGAGAAAAAGAAAAATCCAAACAAGTTTACTGTAATTCATTTCATTGATAATTAATAACGAAAAAATCTTTATTTATTAAATCAAATCTTAGTATAGACAAATTTAATATGATACATAATTTTAAATGTTTTTATCAGAAGGGGGTTTTGTGGAGAATGTAGTAATTTAATAGTTGAGTTCGTGAGTCAATTAAAGCTAGACCACCATGGAAGACCACTGAAGACAATGGTGGACGATGGCGCAATTTCGTGTATTGGTTGAAGTTAGACATCAATACCATTAGATGCCAGCTCAGTGGTTTACAGTTTAAGCGTTCGCGAGCGGGATTGATAGGTCCTGGGTTTGAATCGAGGTTGCGCGCTGCTGAGGAGTCCCATACTAGGAAGAATCGCCTATCCAGTGTTTCCACGTTCCCTATGATGGTTAATTGACTCATGAATTCAATTATTTAAATATTATTATTTTGTTTACTAATTTTTTCATCACAAAAATAACACTTCTATGTCTCATTGAAGTCCTTTATATACCATATAATTGGATTCAATTCAATCATTCAATGTACTTTCAATGTACTCTAATAGTAGATATATTATAAAACAACTTTTGTCTTCTTAATTTATCAAAGGAACTAATTATTTTAAGTGAATATTTTTTATAATATATTTATACGAATATTCGTCAAGATTAGAAAGAATAGTTTGACAGAAATTGGGTGCCGAGTATAGAGAAGTCATTATACGTGAAAATTATATTTGAAATAATCTCAGCGATTGAAATTTAAATAATTCCAACGTTTCGTCCAGCTAACTTGTCTGGTCTTCTTACCCTTACATATATAATGATTTCTTATAATAGTTTGATATAAGTCAATAAATCTTCGAAACACTTATTACTTTAATGATATAATTCAGTTAAGGTATCTACTCATTAGCCTCTTTTTCATATTATTCAATTCATCTGACTTTACTGTCTACGTAGTAATATTCCAAAATAATAACGATATTTAATAAGTTTGGTAACAGCTCACATCTAAGTAATTTAATTTTGAATTAGTTTATTTTATGACTTTGTATGTTACAAGTAAAACTGAATCTTGATAAAAAAATACGTATTATTAAAACAAAACTAACATATTTTGAAGATTTAATGTAAGAAAAAAATGAAAGTTTTACATACTACTAAAAATTTGATCAGTTGTTTAATACCTTCGGTAACTTATTAGCTTTTATCAAACGAACTGAAATCGTCAGTTTTTCAGAGAATTTATTTCTGCTAACTTATGAGCACCTACCTTGAATAAAACAATTAGTTCAAAGTCTTTTTAGCTTTTAATATCAAACCATTAATTTCAAAGGTAAGAATACCTCAGTTATCTTTCATCTTTTATTATCCTCAATGTTTCATGGAGCATATGAAATGTTCTTAGAGACGTTATTCACCCCGTTTTTTTATTCATGTTTTCATTATATACCAACGTAAATACTGCGATATATACATATTTATGTTTCAGGATTACAGATTAATAATAAAGCACGAAGCACAACACTTCCTGTTTTCTACCTTAAAAGCCAACGATTGTTTATACTTCCTAAAATCAAAACTCCATTGAATGATTGCTTTAACAGTATACCCTTACACGGATATGTTGCATATTAGCTATTATGTATAAGCGGTATTACAAATAAATTTGATATTAATGTCATAAAAATCGAAAGGAAAGAAAGACTATATGACTCAATGAATATGAATGAAACAGAACGTATATCATAAAAGAGGCAATCATGTCGTTGTCATAAAGTATGTTGAACTACTTTCATTTAGTTTATTTATTTGTTTACTTATCCTTGTATTTTCGCCTTTTTGTTATTTACTTACTATGTATGCACTTACAAGAAAACTATGTGTAAAAGGTGAATGTATATATATACATTACAGAGATGATAATTAGACTGTTGTAAGAAATAAAATCAAGAGTTAGTCAATAACAGAATAAACAAATAAAGTGAGATAAGATTTATACGTGAAGTATGTTTCATTCATTTTATCATAAAAATAATAATCATAATAAGAGGGAATAAATCAAGTTATAAATAAGATTTTATTTTTACCTTAATTTGAAATCAAAGAAGTCGTATCAGGCAAAATAAAAACAGAAAGCAATTTTGAAATGAACTGAAATGTATATATCCTAGCCGAAATAAAAATGATTATTTTTGGTGAACGATAGACAATGTACCACGAAATCTTGAGCGATAGAGGTGTTATGAATACGTACCTACGCATGCTCAATCAATAATATATATATATATATATATATATATATATATATATATATATATATATACTTGACATCAATCAGGTAAATAAGTTAAAACACTCTAAGCCGAAGAATCAAACACATGTCAAGTTAAATGTATGCTTCGATCGTAAGTAAAGTTTACAGCTTACAGATAGGAATTACTTTTATTTATTCAGAAATGACTCCCCTGATCATTTTGATTTGTAAATACAAGACTTCCTAAAGGATAACCATGTTTACTAAGTTTCAGGTTTTACTATTTTTTAGAAACTTTGAATAAATCGTTTCCAAAAGGTCAGATCATGTATTTAACCCTATTAGATTTTAATTTTATATGGCCACCATTTTGGGTTCAGCATTATAATTGTGTAGTGAAATATCTGTTTTATTTCCAGTATGATATTTTGTTTAGCATAATCTGAACCTTATTTGTATTGATTTAATGTGGAATTCTTTCAATGTGACATGTATGAGTTTTTGTATTAGCTCTCTATATTTCCCTAATATGTGCTATTAGTTAACTATTCACCATATATGAGTAAAAACAGTATATAAATGAGCTCATGTTTAGTTCAAGTCGACATGTTTCGAGTAATGAAGTAGATATTCTGCAATCGATTTGTTTTATCCATATTTATGTGGTGCAAATCACAGTGGTTCTCTATTCGTAGTAGTCAGTAGTTCAAACACGTTATAGTCTAACAACTAAAGGAATGTTTAAGAAAATTAAGTGAATTCGACATAAGGATAAAATATGTTGTAATAACACAAGAAGACAATGTACAAGGAAGTACAAGAGATAGTCAGTGTATATTTACCTCCATTATTTGGACAATGATCAATTATTCTTTCCATTTGGCTTATTTTGTTAGATTTGGACGGGATATTTGGCTTTTCGAAAGCAATCGGTTTTATGGATACATTTTTTTTAAGATTTTGAACTTGTTTATCTTGTTCCGTTTTACATAATTCATCAGCTTTTTGCTCCAAATAGTCTTTTTCAGGAACCTTTTGATGTGTATGTGTACAGTTGACACTAATTGGATGATACTCTTCTTGTGATGATAACTGAGATGGAATTATCACTTGTACTGAAGTTTTATTTAGTTCATCAACTTGAGTTTCCTGGAAAGTCATATGAAATGGGTAATATGTTAATTATTTATACACATTACTGAAACATTAACTGTGTAAATGTACTCTTCTTAATTTGTTTAAGACTTATGAAAGTATTTGCAAATATTTAACTCATTCTGGTCATTTGCGTGGATTATTTTATAATTCCTATCAGTGCACAAACATATTTTTGATTTTATATCAAGAAAATTATATATTTTAAGATTAGTTCGGCGCTATTTTATACATTTTAATCTCCTTTTTGCACTTATTTTGTTACGTTCAATAGTAGATTTAAAAGTGTAGTGAGACAAACTTCGTATGATACTTTATAAATATGGCTTACAATGTATTCCTTCAAGGTAAACAGTTTAGTGTAAAGAAACGTAGTATACTCAGTTTTCGATAACGTTGATTGATAAATTCAAAAAAAATAGTTCGATCAATAAATAACAAATTTACTTGATTTTTAAGTCAAATAGGTAACCAAAAGCATAAAACTCACCTTATCTATCATGCTTGGTTTCGTTACTGCATTTGTAGTAGTTTGAGATGCTTGATGACTAGGGTTGGATGGATGAAAATCTGATTTTGGTCCATCAACCCATTGTTCTTTTTGAGTACTTAAAGTTTCAATTGCATTCTTCACTGCATTACGTGGCCATGCATAAACATTTGTACGTGGTGCTGATCTTTTACGTTCCTTGGAATGTACTGCTTGTGGTGAACAGTGGTCACCAGAGTTTGTATGACTTCCTGAATGACCTAATGAACCGCTCTCAGCTCCTCCACTACCACGTCTCACACCAGCAGACGAACCAACTGGTGAATCATGTAATTGTTGTCCGTCAAATTGTTTCACTTTACTTCCACTGCTTGCCTCCTAAATAACAATATATATGTCATTTATTTGAATATAATTTGACTTATATTGTCTCAGCGTAGTGTGGTAAAATATGTTTAATTAGATATAAATTAATAGGTCAAAGGTTTATTCGTGAATAACTCAGTTATTAACAGTGATGTCAGCTAATATCTAAACTACACAGATAATTAATATTATAACCTGATTCTGTTTATCATTTAATGTCTTTCAGGAAAAAAATTTAGATCGGCAGTAATACAACAAACTATTCTATCCGGGAATACATGGAAATGAATGGGAACTCTGAAATTGATGTACTATGAGAAAAATATCCCCTCTTCGCTTAAGCCGATAGCACTATCAAATATTCTAACACAACAATCTCTCTTCCAAATACACCCGAATTCTACAAATGTATATAGCACTTCACTCACACTTAGGTCTGTATACGTTTCAGTGAAGTTTTTCAGTTAGCGTATTTGTTAGACAGTATCATTTGATCAGTGACAACTTGTTTATATCATCGTATTGCTATTGGTATTATCGTCATGTTTGTATCACCATGTATGTTAGATCACGTGTTACAGCGTACACTAATATCCGTTTTGTTAGCTTAGATGTTAGTTGCCTAACTCTCGGTGACTCATTAGATTTCTTATGCGTGTGGTTTTTAAATCCAATTCAATAATTCTTTCACATTTATTCTAATTCATTTGTATTCTCATATCTGTTTTTATTCGCTACTTGTGCTTGTGGCCTTGTGATCAGCAGTATGCTTCACATTGTCTTTTGAAAGTAGTACACCATTGGGAGTTATCTCATAAGAGTCATCAGGATAAATAATGTATGAAACATAGGAATTATCTGTTGACGTTTCCACAACAATACTTTTTATTTCCAAAAATGAGATTATTATAATACCAAGTCTTAGATTTGTACTTTGATAACTTAATTTTTAGATGTTACTAGCTACAAAAAACTATTACTAGCCTAAAACATACTATGGTGAAAAGTTAGTAGAAATAAACCTCTTCTTAATCAAATTACGCAACTTCCACATAACTCGGGTTTAGGGCCTTCTATCGATTGTCTCCAACCACTTGAATATCAAAATGAATAATCAGTAATTTATCTGAATTGTTTGTTTTTATTATAAAGGAAAATTAGTTCCCAGTGAAGTAATCCTAACTTGTTATAAATTTAAATTACCAGTGTCACCTACATAGGAGTACTGAATATTAGGATATAGATCATCAAAAACTTAAATCATGTTTGCTTATAATTGTAGTCAACGTTTACTAAAAGTTGATTATCGTTAATCTTATTTGTTGATAACTAGATGCATATCAACAAATACAAGTGAACATATATAAAAACTTACTGAACCTGTATCCATACTTGCTCCTGATGTTGGTTTACCAAGTCGAGAACGTACCTTCTGATTATCATCTTGATCATATTGATGACTCAGTAGACCTTGACGTCCTAAGTAAATAACAGTATCACATGATTGTTCACTACTAGATGTGTAGTCTTTCTCAGATGAAGCAGGTACACTTAAGAGATTATCGGGACCATAATGCCTATATTTTGAAGAAAATCCTTTGTATCCATTTGAACGTTTCATAGCTAAGCGTAATCCCATATTTAGACGTAACCGTCCTGCTCGCCTTAAACCAAAACTATCACAAGAAGAACTGTCTTCGGAGCTAGTATTTTGATCATCAATCTTAGAATTTATCTCACTGCTATTTGAACTACTTCCTACTAATGTTCTCTCATGAGTCCTATGGCGTCGACTTCTTTGAATTTTAGATGCAAACTGTAAAAGCTATTTAATGAAAGAAAAAAACAAAGTGATAAAATAACTTGAAAAGCGTATTATTTTGGTTACAGATGAGTTAACTGTCAAAATTAAAGTACAATTTTATGTTTATTAAATAAACCCAAAGAAAAACTTTCAGGATAAGCTAACTTAAGTAAAATGTTAACAACATAGATTGTAACTCAAAAATTAATATGGATTCTTATCAGTAGGTTTAGTCATTAATATTCTGACGCTCAATACTTTCTGAACTAGATCTCAGTTATTGATAAACAGTCAGAAGAAATGTAAGACATGCAATTTCCAAATTATTTTCATTTCTAAGAAAAAAGTAGTAGTGGACTAGATAAATTATTCTGTGTTGATGTAAGTTATGCGAAAAAAAATGTAACTTCAGCACTTAATCGGTATTGAAGAAACATTCTGACTGAAAATATCAATAAGCAATAGATCTAAGTCGTCATCATCCTCAAATATTTATTCCACTTCCTTATTATCATTGTTATGTGATCTAAAACGTATTGAACATCATGATATTTGACATAATGTGTGATATAAAGAAACGCACGATTTATTGATGAAATATTAGTAAAACATCAATACAAAATCCTTTAAATGTTTTAATCCCCAAACTCATGAATAATCCATTGAAATGAATTTATCCAATACTAAGAGATTAAATAACGTATAACAAATAATCAGTTTGTTTTAATTAAATGGAGATTCACAGTCATGAGTATGTTCAGATATTAACAACATTTATTCACCTATGATTGATGAAATGCTTCCCATATCAAACATATTTTACCCTAAAATATGTGCTTAGAGCTCAGTGTAACAGACAACCATCTAAAAATATTTGCAGACGTGAAGACAATGCTGCGCAGGAATCATTACTGATTAATTTATGATATTTAAACTCATGAGTTACACCAAATGTGAATGAATATGTAGTGTATAAATTATGAATTAAATCTCTTATTGTGTTTACTTGTTCAGTTGAATTTTTCTTTTAAAATATGTTTATTTGAGGTATATGGCTCAATCCATTAAAGAAAATATTACTTTAAGTCACATCGGTCACTCTATTACTGTTACCATCAATTGCTCTGACGTAATATATTCATTGGTTATAGTTGATTGTTGATTATATTTGATCAAGATAAGGATTTAAAACTATATAAATTCTTAATTTGGATCGATAATAAAAACCATTACGAATAAGTAAAAATTCATCTTTATTGTATAACCAACTGATTATCTAAAATCAGTAACTAAGTGGATAATCCGTTAGTAATTTGATGCGAAAGTAACCGGGCTTGCGTCTCCGTGCGAACATTAGCCCAGATACTGGGAAATCTAGGTGGCAAGTTCCGAATAAGGTTGAATTAGAATCTTGCATCCAAGTGCTGCCCGCCTTCCTACTCTAATTAAAACAAATTTTTGTCTGTTTAATTACAATTTGATTACTACCAGAAGAATGGAAAGATTATCGTATGAATTTGATGCGATGCAATGTGAAATTGATAAAATTTTAAGAAGCGATAAAAACAAAAAAGATATGACGAAATTCATAGTATCCTAAACATTTTAGTGAACATATAAGTGAAATAAATTATATATATAGCCTACCTGCAAATTTTCATGATAATAATTTACATTTGGTGATGTTTGTATAAGTATACATGTTCGGCAACCAATACTTCCAATAGCTTCATGTAACATTTGTGAAAGCTTACTATTTCTATGAGGATGATGTCTATTTCCATTGATTAATGCTAAGACAACTGAAGTCATGGAAGAAAGTGATAACACCGAATCGTTTAATGAAGTTGATGTTTGCTTGTTTTCTGAATTCTGCAATTCCGTATCCGCCGAAATGTCTGTTTCAACATCTCTAGATAGTTTTGTATTTCCCAGATCTATTAAATGCAACCGACTCCGACCACCAGCGACTTTATCAAATCATTAAAAAAAATCAAAGTCATTAGTTATGTTACATTGAAAAGTCTTAATTAAGCCATAAGTAAATAAACATAATGAATAACAGTACTATTACATTTTATCGTTGGTTAATCAAAGAAGAAGAAGATATGAAAAGGATGAATAACAACTGAAAAGAGCTGTAAAGTATTGCCCAGGACAGGGTTGGATGGAGAATGCTGGTGAGCGGCATATGCACCTTCACAAGGAGTAACAGGCGTAAGTAAGTAAGTAATCAAAGAGGCCACTCAAAATCTGAAATCTAAAGGTCAAAGACTGTAAATAACTTGAAAACATTGACCAAAGTTAGATGAAATGACAACCATCTAACCAACAACAACAAAAATTCAATGCCAAATATTCTCAAACTTTCTTTAGAACAAACAAATTTGTTTACTAAGTACAGTCGATGAAAACAAGCTGGTCAACGATGATGAAAGAAAATCCAAATGACTATGAAGTTACTTTTTCTGTAAAATTATGTAATTAAATGAATAGTTTACAAGGGAAACAAATCATTATATATAGTTTAGATAGCAACTATAAAATGCCTAGAAATAATTGATATTATTGAGTTAGCCAAGAAGATCTAAGAAGTTTAGACAAGTTTAAATAGTTGAGTCAATCAAAATTATCTAATGGATAGAAGGATAATTTTAAGATGAAGATTTCAGTTAATTGTTAAATAAATAAATGAATAAAAGGAAGCTGTTCAAGACAGTTCATTTTAGCAGCGATTAATTAGTAATTATTCTTATATGAATGTATAAATAAAATTTAAGTCATGTGATAGTAACTGTGATCCCAACATATCATGAACCGTTTATCATCCTTGGTAGTCGCTATAAATAACTTTAGAACTTTAAAAAGTTATTGGTACTGTAATGAACAAGAACAGAAGTGGGGACAACTAAATGTATTTTAATACAAGATGACAGAATTTCTTACTAAATTTTGAAGAACCATACAGTAAATACTTCATTCGCAAAATGTCAGTCAATCGTTTCAGACTTCATTGTTCTTTCATCTTCACACTAATCATTCTGTGTTCTCGTTCTCTTTCCTTTGATCTTCTTAACCTTCTTCCACCAGGCATTTCACTTTTAATTGATGATACATACTATTTATATCTGTTGATATCAGTAGCAAACACCACAGTATTAATAGGTATTTTAATAACTATAAAATTCATATTATTTGAGACGAGATACAGAATGTGTACATTTAATATTCTCTTTTTTCTTTCAAAATCAATCTTTTGACATGTGAGTCAATAAAAGCTGTTAGAAATTACATGAATACTCATTTTTCGAATTGTTTAGAATAATGATGTTAAGTCATTCACCTTCAATATACACATTAAAATATACCGATTCCTTTTCAACTATAACATAAATAAGACGATTAGATCACGCTTTCATATAACAATTACGGACATTTCTAAGTGATTACAACTTTTTCTACAGGGTGCTCTTTTATATGTTTTAAAAAACATCTAATTGAAAAGAAATTCACTTGGTATTGTCTAATTGAATCTTCCAATTGATGTTTAGGACTGCAGTTGATCGGTCTCTTATTGACAATATGTGCATACTGTGTGTACTGCCCTTATTCGTCCTACTTGGGACTTGTCAGCTGGATGTACCTGCTAGCCACTATCCATCTTTGCTTATATTGCTTGAGAATCAAGGCAATACTCATAGTGTGCATATATGCCAATAAGAGACTGATCAATCTCATTTATAAATATCAATGAGAAGATTCAAGTAAACAATACCATGTGAATTTAAACTTCACCCCATTATACACGCAAGTGGTTATCAGGACCCAGCACATAAATGGACAACGTGACAACGTTTGAAGCAAACGGTACTGGATTCAAGTCTCAGAGTGCAGGCATAAATAGGACGAAACACGCGTCCTAGATTTCACTACTAGCCACTATCCATCTTTGTTTCTAATTGAATATAATTCTCACAACCCTCTTGTTTGTAACTTATTAAAAAAATGAAGACTGTCATATGTATTTTAGAATGAAAGTTTTGGGTGATTGTAGTAATTTTAATAGTTGAATTCATGAGTGAATGTAAGCTAGACCACCATTGAAAACTTGAAAGCACTGAACAGTGAAATATGTACTTCCATTAGGGATAAAATACAATAATCTTTCATCATCATAATCTTTCTTTAAATGGACGTTATATAATAAGAGTTCAATTAAAACAATATTAACTATTAGATACTCATGATTTCTTCGGCTACGATATATTAAGAATATGAGAAAAAATCTAGAATTTACTTGAGAGGTTTGAACACATTCTAAAAACATTGTTAAGTATTTACCCTTATAATCAAAAGAATACAAAATCATATGATTAAAGAAAGATGAAAACTTTTCCCTCTTTAAACGTATAATCCAATTATTCTTTAATCAGAAAACTCACTATGTACATAAGAAAGTATGTTAATTAGAAGATAATGTAAATAACATTCTCATAATCTTAATTTCTAGGATCAGTATACTTTTTTACTGTATTGTGATTATTCTCTTTAAGAATCATACAAAGAACAAAGCTATTTGTGATCTTATAAGCGTTTGATCTAGATCTAGATCAAATGCTAAAGATACGCTTTTATTTTGGAATCTTCATTCAAACTAATCAGTAAGTGATAAATTATTTGAAAAATAACTGTAGTACATCAACAATAGATATAATCGAAATATACATCAAAGTTCTGTGTAATAATTTCAACTGATAAAAGTAATAAACATTTGTTGGTCTATAGTATTCACGAGTTACTTATAGTATTGTATAGACTTGAGTAGTACAGGTTTTAATATTATTGAAATTGGTCTATCATAACAATTGAAAAACAGAAAATATCAAGAAACTATAATTTTCAAAAGTAATACAAGTTCAAAAAATCAATAACTAACCTTCCATAAAGAAAAATCAGTAGTCCGTAATGAATAGCTTCTATTTACTCTGAAGAATATTTTAGCAATAAATTACTCCAAATGTCAGTCATATCAGTATTTTATCCAATAATATTATAGATTCATTTCTCATTTCCTTTACTCCCATAAGTATTTAACTACATGTTGTTTCTGTTATTATGTTAATGGTCTTAGTGTAAAGCCTGATTTACATAATTTAATTACAGAAAACCAATTCTGCATGGTCCATTTTTGATGTTAGTAATTCCTTAGGAAAATGTGGTATTGTTCTGTAAATGTAACTACTGTCTTAATTGTATAGAATATTAAATATGAATCTATTTTATTCAATAGATTCTAGTTCACTATAACCAGATAGATTCGTTTTATGATAATGAGATATATTTCATAGAGAACATTTCTGAAAGTGAATATCGACTCGTTCTTTCTATAATACTAACATACCTAGTAGTTGCTGTAAACTTTTGTTACATGAAACTTGTTTCAATTTACTGATTTGTTCAATTCATGAAATAACCTATTCATACCTTAAAATGTTTTTTTATCTGTACTTGAAAATATAAAAATCAATAAAACAACTTTAATAAATTAATTTCATAGTTGAATTCATAAGTCTATTAAAGCTAGACCATTTTGGTAAACCTAGAAACAGTGAAATGCCGTTTTGCCTAGTATAGGACTCCTCAATGTTGCGCGTCCACGACCACGCTCGCGGGATCCGAACCCAGGACCTCTGGTCTCGTGCTTTATCGCCTAATCCAACCAATTCACGGAATTGAGCAACACATCAACCATTGTCTTCAGTGAATTACTGCCTCACAACAGATACGGTAGAACTGCACTGGTCACGGCTTCTCACCAGAACTTCAGGAATTACCTCTTGAAGCCAGTCACTGGTGAGCACATGATGATTATTATCATAAAGGGGTTTTGTGGAGATTGTAGTCCAGTGCCGTCTAGTTCCTTCAGATTTTACAAGGTGATCTAGCTCTAATCGACTCTTCAATTCCACTATTAAATGACTACAATTCTCACAAAACCCCTTTATTAATCTATTTATAAATAAAATACTAGTCATAATCCTCGTAATTTGAATCGAATGTGTAATAATTAATGACAGTAACAACGGCAATAATTACTTCAAGAACAATCATATATTGTAGAAATTCACTTTTTTGACATAACATTACGCTATATTATTGTATAAAATTATTTCATATTTATTATTGTTATGGTATACAAGAAATAGATTAAATCAACTTAAACATATAGGTCTATCTAAAATTTTACTTACCACCAGAACCAATACCACTTCTTTCTACTCTGTATTGATATATATGCAGTGTGAAAAATAAATGTGAGTTTTTTTTCCATAATATTGTTGGATTAGAAGAATTAGAGTCTAAAGGTGATGAATCTGTTAGAGATTTTACTGGTGAACCATCACTTGTTATAGATTGATAACGAGCAGATAACGCAGAATCCAAATAAAATGCTGCTTTATCAGCTGTGGGTGCTCTAAGTTCACTTTGATTTTCTAGCTGAGTACCTGAAATTGGATCTTCACGAAGGTAAACACCAGGTGCATTTGCTCCTGCTGCATCTGTAGCTTTAATATGTCAAAAAAGAAAAAGGAAACCCAGCAACTTGTGAACACAGATAGTTGTGTGTTAGACAAATAAAGTCCGAATATATAAACATTTCTTGAAATAATTTATAATTGTTGTCTATTTATAGCTCATTTACTTTAAATATTACAGTTCTACTGTACCCAGCTGAAACTTGGAGAACTACTACAACCATCATCAAGAAAGTAAAAGTATTTATAAATAGTCGTCTACGCAAGATACTAACATCCATTGGCCGGATACCATCACCAACAGCATTTTGTGGGAGAGAACAAACCAGCTTCTGTCTGAAGAGGAAATTATGAAAAGACGATGGAAATGGACAGAACATATATTATGCAAATCATCAAACTGCATCACGAGACAATCCCTAACTTGGAACCGTGAAGGGAAGCGGAAAAGTGGAAAGCAAAAGAACACATTACGTCGGGAAATAGAAGCGCATATGGAAAGAATGAATAACAATTGTAAAGAGCTAGTGGGCGGCCCATGCTCTTTCATGATGAGTAACAGGCGTAAGGAAGTAAGTACTTTAAATATTATTTCATGCAACCTTCATTCGTTATAAAACATAATTCATAAGTTTTACAAACTGTGCACTGATATCATACAATTATTAAAAAGGATGAATAGATACCAGAAAAATTTACACTTATATTAATACGAATCAGCAACAAAAAAGGAAACCCATACAATATTTCAAGTGATTTAATTGAGCAATAATTAAAAGTAACACGAAATTCATTCCTTCAAAAGAATTACTGATTAGAGTTATTGTTTTTCTTCTTAATTTTGTGTTTTATTCATCTAAGTCAAATTATTCTTATCAACTAAATTTATTTACCTCATGGAGATAACATTTAACACAAATGGTAGGAGTTATGTATGTTTTTTTTTTATGTGTATTGATCAAAATCAATAAATTAACTACATGAAATATTCGGATGAATATTCCATCATTAATATTTCTTAACTTATTAAATTTTTATTATTTGAGTTGATGAATCAATCGAAGCTAGACCACCATGGAAAACTTGAAAGCACTGGAAGGCCGTTTCGTCCTAGTTCAGGACTCCTCAGCAGTATACATTCAATTGACTCATGAACTCAACTTATGAATTACCATAAAATCTACAAAACCCTTTTCCTGATATTAAATATTTGTTAAAAATAAAAGTTGAGCAAGTAAAATTTGTTTAAAAATCAATTCACCGTCAAGGCAATATATATATATATATATATATATATTCGTATGAAATGTAAGAATGATACCAAATAAGCAACTTTTACTGTATATGTAACTTCTAGGAATAATTTATGGACTACTATTACATACATTCTTATTGTATAATTATTAAGTGACTAGATTAGATATACATTCATATTTCTTTTATTATAAGCTTTAATTAGACCTATTAGTTATTACTATACGATTTAATATTACGAATTTATTTTCAATCCATTAGTCACAGTGTTTCACATTCATGGCCATTTTTGGCTTGTTTTTATATAATCATTATTTTCTATTTATAGTGTGATGCCGTCTGGTTTGCTTGAATATAAACCAAGCATGTCTGAAATACATGATTCGTACAGTGAAGTTTGAGATTGCGTTCTGGACTCAAACAGATAGAGCTAGGCGAGAAGGACCAATGAGGACTAATAATTGACCTTAGGCTACTCGTGCTGGTTAACGCATCATTGGTTTGGCACAGGGCCAAAGTCTTTTAATTCAGTGTTCTGATTGGTGATCTTGTCACGTGAAAAATGACGGGCCATAATAACATAACAGTATATCTCAAAATATTTTGTTTTATTGATAGCATTGAGGTTAATAATAAGTGTAAAGAAAACTAAATAATTCGGTTATTAAGACAGATTATGTAAGAATAAGATTAGAAATTAAAATTGAATGGGATTGAAAAGATATTTTGGCAAACTTAAGAGCAATTCAGTTGAAGGCTAGGGTAAATGAAAAGTGTAAAAACATTTTCTCTAGACAAACAGTAGGTGTTCACTTGGGTTTGTTTTACTTGTATCTTCCCATTGTTATTTAGGAATGCAATTGATCAATCTCATAGCTAAGTGGATAACACGATGGCGTTTGAAGTGAACGGCACTGGGTTCGAGTCCTGGAGTGAACATCAACTCTGGGACGCAGGTATATCCAGCTGACGAGTCCCGAATAGGACAAAAAGAGCGTCCTGGATTCAACTACTAGACGCTATCCATCTTTGCTTAAACAGTAGATGTATTGATGCACTTTCCTAAGGCTTCAGTTTTCTGTGAGAGATTAAGTTTGGAAATATAGGACAGGTTTGACGGAATTTCATAGATAACTTTGGAAACTAAATTTGTGTTAACATAACGAAAAGTATCAGTTAAATATCCGTAAATAAAGCTTTCTCTTTCTTTATTTTGTTATTTGGTTAACAATGCAAGTCGATATTCAAAAATTCAGCGATATAAGTTCCTGGTTGTTGGCCCAATATAACTAGTCTTGCAGAACCCGTAGAAATGGTAAAATTACACACAGACAGTGTAATTACGCAGTTCATCTTTATGTCTTGAACCCAATAATATCTGGCTGAAGCATGATAGGCATAATCTTGCAGCATTTACTGTTCATTCAAGGGATTTTCTTATACATCTAATCACTATTTCACTGGAAAGTCTAAACTGTTATATTTCGCAATAGTAGCTAATTTGTTTGTGGTTTTTCTAAAGATCTTATCACCGACATAAGTTTTATCAGGGACTTTAGAGAACATTCTTTTCGTTTAACAAATCATGGGTGAATTTTAATTCTTTTCCACAGGTTTTATCAGTGAGACAAATTTTAGCTCTTTCACAAGAAACTAGTTAAAAATAGGTATTGCTTTGCTTAACTTGTATTTTTAATTACTTATTTGTCATTTCATTTATGTTTGTTATTGTTTTTGACGGGTGAAATACCACCTAAGAAAACGCAGCTGCAGCATTGTCAACCCTCCTATTAAACATAGTTTGTGAGAAGTTGTTTTGAAATTAGGAGTGAAGAGAAAATTCAAACAATCATACACATTGCTGCCAATCTCGAAACTTTTCAATATCCAGTTTCATGATTATTCGTAATTCACGCAAACTGATTTATGAATGTTATTGATGATGGTGTATAAGAGAAAACCACAAAGCCACATGTTCGAATCCTAGCATGGTCTAACATTTCTCTTACCCTCACTCATCAGCTATACGTTGAGCCGTGCATTTTTGTTTTCATCTTTTAACCTAGGTGGAAAAATAAGTTGTTTTCGTTCACCTATGTAAGGAAAATGTTTATCAGTATACATGTTTCAGTGAGATGTTTTGATAAAGAACAGACTTTTTGTTAGTATTTGTTAATTTTAGTCACGAAACACATTTATGATGCTTACTTCAAATTATTGATTTTTTCTGGAAATTTGTACTTAGTAAGAGAATCATTTAAGTCCCTTTCTCTTACATTCATTCACTAACTCACTCTCACTCAAACACACACGCAATCAAGTATCCTGAGAAACAAAATCAGCCTATTTGTACGTAAAATAAAATGGCGTCAATTAGAATTTCGTTTTAACTAACAGGAAATGAAAAACAATCAAAGTCAATAAATAGAATTAAATAAAAGGTGAGAATATTTTTTTATCTCTAAGTAAAAAATCTACTAGTCGTTCTTTAATCAGAAATCTTATTAACATAGAGAAATTAGTTAATTTTTAATTCTCTCCAAAAAAGTACATATATACTATCCGTCAGCTTACTATTAGAAACAGAAGAAAGAAGATCTCTAAGTGCTTCCTCTTTACCATACACTTCAACTGCAGATATTCGAACAGAAAATCTTGCACCAGTACGCTCTTTTTGTTCAGTGATTAATCGAAATAACCAAGAGATAGCTGAAGGGATAATGCCAAGACCAGATGATTGTTTGTCATCGCCGAACATTGAATTAGATTTTACTGAAAAAGATTAAAAATTAAGGAAGAAAACTAAACAATCAGAGAATAGAAATCAATCAACAATAAAATTTAAACAGTAAGAAAAAGAAATTTTGAAAAAAATTTAATTAAAACAATTTGATTAACATATTTATTAAAATGAAACTTTTTTCTTTTTATTTTATCTTTATAACAAACAGGATAGTTAAAAAGTACTTTCATTCAATGTTTCTAGACACTTTTAATAAATTGTGAACAAGGAAGATTGGTAAATGATTAACTATGATATTAGAAAAGATTTAAAGTAAAGAATTATTATTTTTTGAGGATACATTTTACAGAATTCAAACGTTTATATAACCTATTATTATAGTGATAGACATCAATGTCAGTGAGAGATACTTAATTATCAGAAAGGGTTTTGTGGAGATTCGAGTAATTTCAATGGTTGAAATCATGAGTCAATTGAAGCTAGATAACCATGGAAAATCTGAAAGCACTGAATGGCCGTTTCGTCCTAGTATGGGACTCCTGAGCAGTGCGCATCCACTATCCCGCCCACTGCGAGATTCGAATACAGGACCTATCAGTCTCGCGCCAGGCGCTTAACCAACTAGACCACTGAGCCGGCATCCAACTGTGTTGATGTCTAAATTCAACTAATCCATCGTATACCATCGTCTTTAGTGAGCCGATATCTCACAACAGACCTGGTTGAACTTCACAGGTCACGGCTTCCCACTAGAACTCCAGGAAATGTCTCTTGAAGTCAGTCAGTTCCATACTAGGACGAAACGGCCATCTAGTGCTTCTAGGTCCTTCATGGTGGTTTAGATTCAAATGACTCATGATTTCAACTATTGAGATAACTAATTGTTGATTAAAGTTTTTATGACAAGTTTATAAACGAAATTCGGTTTATACATTGAATTTATACGAACTTTAACATAACTGTCATGTTTGTAAATGATCATTATGTCAAATGGTATTGTGCCAAACCTTATGTGGTTTAATTCACTTGGTGTTGTTTATTTGAATCTTCTCATTGATGTTTAGAACCGCAATTGATCAGTCTTTTATTGGCATGTGTGCATATTATCCATATTACATCGATATTGACTTAATTCACAAGCATTACAAGCCAAGATGGATAGTGGTGTTTGAAGCCAATGGTACTAGGTTCAAGTTCCAGAGTGAACATCAACTCTGAGATGTAGGCATAAATAGGACGAAACGAGCATTTTAGATTCTACTGTTAGCCACTATCAATCTTTGCCTATGTTTTTTGATAATTTTTTTGTATCATTATGGGGACTTAGGGAGATTGTAATTTTTTCGCAGTTTAAATCACAAGTCGATTTAAGTTAAACCTCTACTGAAACACCAAGTCCTCTATTAGGATGAAATGAAATAATCGTTTTCCCTACAAATTTCACATATGTTGCATTCTATCTATCAGTGTTTCTTAGCTTAATCATAATATTTATAATTACATCATTTGAAATTAACATCTGCTGTGTATTATTTTAATTTCATTTATATTACGGTTACATTTTTTTGAGTTACATTAAATGGTAAAACGTTAGCAACTAAAGATTGGTGGATAACAGTTTTCTACGTCTTCATGAACCATTTTTTTGCAAAATCTATAAAATCTACCAGGAACTGAAATGAAGCTCACTAAGTTTTCGGTTGAGAATGAAAACTATCCTAAAATGGTGCCATCAAGTTTAACAAATTGATTTTTTGGTAAAAGTGCTTATCAAAGATTTCTAGATAGTGTTCATTATTGATTTATATGACTTATATAGATGTTTACTTTGTAGTATGAAATTTCTCAAAAGTTCATAGATAAATGACTTCACCAAAGATCTTGAAAGTTATGTTCTATAATATTATTGTCCTTCTTACTTTATTCTCTTTTTCTTCGTCTAATCTAACCAATATTATGAAATAAATAAATTTTCTATATTTGTCTCCTACTATCTTATCTAGCTATGCAATAACTTTTATTTATAGGCATGAAAAATAAACTCGTACATACACACAAATATTGTTTATATTGATATTCATCTACATATCATTAATTCAAGTGGCAATGTAAATTACTATCACACAAGTATTTAAATATATATATCTCTAACTCTCATATACAATATAAAGAAGTGAAAGGAAGATGATTGATTGTATTTGATCAATGAGGCATAGAGCATTTATTTTGTACGATAAATATATTTAACCTAAGAATTGTAAAGAAAAAGAAATAAAAAAAAGAAATTAATTGTAAGTTCATTCTTTTCATTTTCATAGATTAGTTGCCTTGACTGAACCTTGAATTATTATATTCTATATGCAATTATCAATTAGATTGTTGTGATGATCAAACGAAAGTAGAAGTCTATCAGTCATTATTACAAATACAAACATTGAAATTTAATAAATTTTATTCCTAAAAGAAAACTGTAATAATAATATCACTTTGTAAACGAGAATTTAAACCACACTAAAAGATAGAATCGTACACTAATGATAGATTTGATTGAAACTTTTTTTAATTAATGAAATTAAGTATAAAATAAGTTACTATAGAAGCAATTGATAAACCTGAAAATAATAATAAGTTTGGTAGAAAGGGAAAACAATCGATTGATAAAAACATCCTTAACAACAACAACAACAACACCGATCACATATTCAGTTTTAAAACTAAAAAAAATTAGCTTAATTGAAACAGGAATTTCCTGATCATTTAAAATATGTACTATTTTATTTGAACAATCCAGTTAATTTTATTACATGTAATTGGAAATTGTAACATAGTTTTTAGTAGTATGATATTGTAATGAACAGGACACGAGCGGGGGACAATCGAATGTATTTGACAGAAAATTACAGAACTTGTTAATAAAATCGAACAATCATATAGTAAATGCTCAATTTGCAAAATGTTCATCAATTGTCTCAAAATGACTTAGACTTCATTGTTCTTGCAGTTTCATACAAATTGCATTCTGTTTTCATTCTTTACTGTTCGATCTTCTTGTCTCTTTGCTGCCAGACATTCTTTTCACAACTAAAATCATTTACTGCTTATATCTACATGAGTAGCACACACCACAAGATGATGTTACTATTATTTCTCATTATGTATGATATCCCAGGTAACTTTAGGTGTTAATGTGGGCAATATGTTTTGAAAACAATTCGACTAAAATCATTATAATAAATTGTTATCTGATAAAAAATAAAATCACATAACCAAATCCAATATTATTTATAAGTTAATGATTCACTTAGAACATGGTTCACTTTATCATTTACAATCAGTCACCCAACTGTATGTTTAAATTCAATCTTTTATTGTAACTATCCTATTTACTTTTATTTTAATTATATCAATTCAAGAAATATTCTATCCGATAATCATTAACTAAATAAGAAATTCTATGAATATTATCATTTAATAATAAAAATTAATATCTAATCAATATAAAATATCAGTAATAACAATCAATAGGAAATTGATTATACATAAATATTCTTAGATTAGATGAAAAAGAATTCGTTTATTATCTAATGTTTGTGTGTATTTCTATTCTGACAATGTAAATATATAGATAAATATATACATATATGTATATGTATATACCGCTTTGAAAATGTTATTCCAATTACTGTCGTTATAAACAAATAAATCAATGTGAGAATAATATTTATTTATTTATTTGCTTACTTTATTTGTTTACAAATAATCTATATGAGTAATTCATAGATATCAAAGGGGTTGTCTGATCTTACATAGTTGTATATAATAGGAAATCGAATTAAATGCCATAAAGTAAATATTTGATTTAGTTTACGTAAAAAAAATAACTAACCATTATTAAACGTAGCTACTTGAACGTTTTATTTTTAAAAGATGAATTAACGAGCACTTCAAAAATAATGGTGTTTCTATGAAATAACGATTCCTTTCTACTTGTTGTTTGCTTGATTTTGAATTCCAAATATAGTATATACGTTTGTGCTTATCTAGTACTTCTTGATTCAATTGACTTCTTTATGGAATTCCTAGATTATACTAGAATTCAAATATTTCTAATTATCATTAATGCTTTTATAAAATTAGCTAGGCTTAAAGTAACATTTTAATCTCATTGTCTTTCATTAACTGGTTATCGATTTTAAACTCGAGAACATTGAATAATTAGTCATTTGTATAGGAACTACTTACTCCTTTTTAATCTTTTGATTTTTATAATGGCAATTAAAATGATTTTTCTCCTTCTAAGTTCTTATATATATATGACAGTAATCTATTGTGTCGTTAAGTAAAAATGAGGAAAAATTAGCGAAGAAAATTCTTATTTCGATGAAATCATTTATTTAAGCTGTACATTTGTATTGATAGTTGTTTGATAAATATGTAAGTCTATATTTAAATGAAAGATATAAGTGATCCAAGTTTTTCACTATCAAATGAGACTTGGGTAATAATCAGAGTATTAGATAAAAATAAAGTATGAAAATTAAACATGTTCATGCTGATTTCAAATATTTTACTTATGAACAAATTCGTTTAGACATTAAATAAAGGTTGAAAGTCATACTTTTCAGTAGACCTAATAAATTGTACTTGCTCTCTTCATCTGATATTTCACATTTTAACTGATTCATAACACATAACAATTTATAGGTATCATTGCCAAGGTTTAACTTGATAATTTCGAGTAAATTAAGCATTGACTTATAAATAAATAATACATTTGTAATATCCCAATGAGTAGAAAAATTAGATTTTCTGAAGTTTCGTAACTCATTCTAAGCCTGGTTATTTTATTTATTCTCTGAAGAAGTTGCTTACAGTGAGTGACGAAACATCAAAAAATCTGATTTTTCTACTCATTGGGATATTACATATGTACTAATTTATTTACATAACACTTTAGATGATAAAACTCAATATGTGTTGTAAATAAATATTAATCGAATTTAAGGGAAATGAGGGTAGATTGTGAGTGAATTGTAAGAAATTCATTTATATTATCAATGGTAAAATTCATAATAAACCTTCAGTTCATTTATCTAAAATATTTTGAATGATTATTTTCCGAGAATATAAATAATTTGCATAATCGTCATTGTATCATATTTAATTTATCCATGTTGAGAATTGCCTATTGTGATAAGTCAAAAGTTTGTATTTTTTTATCTGAAAGCAAGAAATGATGTGTGAGATGTGCCGACAGTCAACCGCTTTTAACATTTCCTGTGGATGGAATAAAAGTATACATTGGAGATGATTGTTGTCAACAACAAACTAACCAGATCTATTATATTTCCTTTAGAAAATATTAACAACATCAATAACAAGTATAACTTTGTAATCTTGTAAATAACTTGTCATTGTCATTTACGCTTGTCAATAAATCAAATCCATTGGTTATCATTTAACAAAACCAAAGAGAAGTTAAATTAAATAGAAAATAGCCAACAATATATGAGATAGATTCTATACAAGTGAATGTGAAACATGTAATATTACATCAGCGATACATGAATCATTGACAGTTATATATAAAGTACAAACAAAATATGAAGTGAATATAGTATATCGCTATCGGAAAGAAATGATTGTTTTCCCTGATACATATACAATAGATTTCTATATACAAAACCTAGTTTTGTATAGTATATATATTTTTTTGAAAAGCAAGCAATTTTACAAATCACTGACAGAACTTCTAACAAAACAAAAGGTGGAAGTTATCACAAAATCATAGTTGCCGAAACACTTAGGCTTTTCATTTTATTAATTTTCTATAATATTGGATGATTTCTTAAAAGAAATATTGATTACAATGTTAAGATGGATATCTATATATGTAGGTAGATAATATTGTATTGAATTTGACTTAAAGGAAGTTGTCAGTAACTAGAATCACTTAAATATTCCGTTAAAAATAGGTTGATTTTCATGTTGAGATTCGATCAATAAAATTGGATAAACTGTTATGATATAAAGTGATATTGTTTCCCAGGTCCTTGTTAACTTCTTATAATATCAACTGAGCTAACTAAATGTATTGACCAGATAAAAATCTAACTTGATTTCAGATAACAAACATTGATTTATTAAAATAACAAATCATAGGGAATCAAAAGGAATTCTCTCCATATCACATCATTGAGTAAATTTGTATTGGCAAAGGTTAATTAAGCTTACATGGTAATACAATGTGAAATTATTAGATTGGATTCAGCTGATTCACAAATGTACTTCAGAAGTTATGAAATTAATAAACTTTAAAATAAACCCATTAATTTTATCAACTTACAATCTAAAATCTACCCTATAAAATAATTAAAAATCGATACTTCCTCATTTCTTGCTAAGTTTAGTCACAGTTCTCTTTTCCCATACTATATATATATATATATATATATATATATGATCAGATTGTTTGAAATGTATTGCGCTAATATATCACATAGTTCTGATAATCTCCATTTTCTTATTATATTATCGAGATGTATCAGAAAGACTAATTTTTCTAAACCAATTATATTGGAAGAATAAAAAGATGTAGCATAGTGTAATTCATATGATCTAAGGTATATAATAGACATGTTTTATACATTTTACAGTTGTTTAAAATAATTACAAAGGTCATAATTACCAAATTATTGAATGTTTGGTTATGGTTACTTACAAAATTCTTAACTTTTCACAATAGCGTTCAATCTAGAAGACATATCAGAACTGATCATTGCAGTCCTTAATATTACCAATAGGAAAACTTGAATCTTTACATTACAAAATCTTACAATGAATTGTGCTTCAATCAAACTATTTACAAGTGTAATTATGAGATTAACATCAATGGCATTATGTGGATGTTTCTTAGAATATTTGCTTAATTTTCATATTTATTTGTATTAAGTTCAAAATTTATCAATATCTACTCGTTAATGTCATCTAATGCTAAAAAACATTACTCTCTAAGTTGATCTGTTAAACCAACATATTTTCTCAATATAAATAAAAATTTTACTTACTTGAATCACGTGTACCAAATGATATTAGGCAACCATCTGATCCATTTACAACTGATTGAATAATATCGGTTAGAGCAAATGCGCATAACTCCGCCTAAGTGTTGTAATAGAATATATTTCAGTAAATTAGGTATTCACACCGTGAAAAGAAATGAACAAACAAGTAACTAGATGTTTCTTTTTATAATAACACTGATATTATATTAGTGTAAAATTACGAATCCATCATAAAAAGATACAGAGTAAGAAATACATGAAAGAAAATATAGACAAAAGTTTTCATTGTTTGACTGGTAAAGATTAAAAATGATTCAGAATGTATTAAACTTATTAGAATTAATAAATAAGAACTTTCGTCTAAATTTGAACGAATAGTTTCACGATATTTGGGCGTCGAGTTAATGTGAGACATTAAAGAGGAAGAATGTATTTGTAAAATCTCAGCGAAAGAATTTGAAGTAAATTCAACACCACACATCTCTTACACACTAATGTAAATACCTACTTCAAATAGTGTTCACGTTGATTGGATGACTTACTCAGTATACAATAAACCGGAGAACCATGTACCCCTACTTATATTCGACAATTTTGTTGTTTGATTACATTTTCTTTGAAAAAGCCTGAACCAGAATGGCAGGTGAAATGTTGGATTTACTTCAAATTCTTTCGCTGAGATTCTACAAATACATTCTTCTTCTTTAATGTCTTATTAAAATTAGAGATAAGTGATTTGAGCTCCCTTGTCCAACTGACTTTATTTTAATCATTAAAACTTATCATTGCAAGGTATAATAGTTATAATTTTTTTTACTTCTTCTAGTATTATATTTTATCTGTATTAATGCAGGGGTGCAGGAGTAAGATTTTGTAACTATTCAAGATATAATTGACATAAATTCATTGCTTTCTTTTTCACTTATAATACAAACTAGTTTAATTGTAACTTTTATTGACATATCTCAATGTGTTTTTCTGTATTGATTATGAAAAAAATAAAGATTTGCAAATTTATAATTAAAATATGAAGAAAAGTTTAATTGAAAGTAATCTGAATTTAGCATTAGAAAAAAAATTTTAAGTTTTAGAATAATACTACTAATACTCTTGAAAATCTGTATAATAATTAAAATTCAATCCAGTCCCTTAACTAACTAGCTAACATTCACTTGGTATTGTTTTAATTGTATTTCTCCATTGTTATTTAGGACTGCAAATGATGTTGGCATATGTGCATCCTGTGTGGATTGCATCGATATAGCCTTAAGTCATAAGCTTTCTAAACAGATCCAGCTGACGAGCTCCAGATAGCACGAAACGTGCGTCCTGGATTCCATTGCTAGCCACTATTCATCTTTGCTTAACTAACTTACTAACTAACATTTTTATGATTTTTCGGGATAGAAAGTGTTATTTTAATCAACTAATTTTCATCAAATCAACAGTTTCATAGGATATTTTATTAATATGTATCCCTAACTCATTCTAATAATAAATTCAACTATGTAAACTCTATTTGTCAGAATATTTATAATTTAATAACTGATCAACAAGCGTTATGCATCAAATTTTAATGTAATCCTGGTATATAAGGGCTTTTGTGTGCTACCGTGAATTTATAAATTGTTCTGAACGATGATAATTATTCATTTGACTAAGATTAAATTGATAATTTTAAATTAAGGACATCCTAATATGAAAATTTCACTGGGATAATATTAAAGTGATATTTGTCACAAATCGACCACAGTTGAGGCTTCTTTGTAAGCCAGGAAGCTCTGAACAGGTATTTCATTGAAGTATCAAATACCTTCTCAGTGTTTATTGAAAAATACTCCAGGAATGGAGAAAAAAGCCTTCAGTTATTATGATAAGCTTATAACCGGATCCAATAGTTTTGGGTAAAATGGTTTGGGTTTCTGAATTTAATCAATTAACAATGTTTCACGATGAATACTTAACCCAACTAGTAAATACCACTATACTACCGATATGTCTGAACGAAGGATAGCCAAGAGTTTATATACAACAACGATAAAGATGCTCAGTAACTTCCCATATTTAGTGTTAGTCTAACTGAGATCAATCTATGATGAATACCACCCACAACTTCAACAATGAATTTACTATTCCGGTTATGTAATGCTACGACTATAATCAATTAATAAAATTTTTATGATGCAAAGTATGAGCATATGATCCAATTCAATTATTCAGACCTTTATATTAAAAAATCGATAATGGAGTGGTACAGAAAATAGAGTATACGGAAGAAGCATGAATAGAACAATACGTAGATTATTACATTCTTATTCGACCAATTACTCGTCTAATACAAAAGCTCTTTAATAAACAACGAATTAGCTGACGGATAGTCCTATATTATAAACAATTCATTCATCTTAACATTGCAAACCTTATTATTTGTACTCTGTTCAAAATTACCAAGGGATTTATCCGTATTCATTCTTAAAATTTCAACATGATAGATTGTTTCCTAGGTTTTAATAAATGGCGAAAGTGTTTAAACATAATTCAATGTTATCAATAAACATGTATTTTTAAGTAGAAAAAGTAAAAAATAATATTCTATAATATTCAACCACATTATCTATCTGTTTCTTTAAATCTAATATTACCATCGAATCTTCTTCTGTAAAAATCCCATCCATTGCAAACAATTTTGGACCATGTAAATTTGAACATTTTATATTTGTAGTTGATTCACTTCCATTGATATTTGGATCATTTAAGCAGACTTGATTTTTACGTTTTTCTACTGTTAAATATGAAATTTTTTGTTGAGATCCTTTATCGATTTCATGATCAGATCGTAATTGTAATATAATTTTGACCTATTAACAAAAAAAATTAGTTTTCTTTGTATGAAACACGTAATTTAGAAAGTTCACGGTAATAAATGTTGTGTCACATTTATATCAAGAACCAATTAGAATAAACAAATAAGAATGTCATTCAATTAGTTCCCTTTATGAATTTAAATAAAGCCAGAACAAACATTGATGTAGAATAGTGTGAATTCATTATATTTCGTGGTTTCTCGCCAGTTGCTTACAACCAAATATGTATTAGGATTTTATATTGAGGTATGACATAGTGTGGAACAAGTGAATGTAAAGAATTGGAATGGCAAAGGTTATCAATAGTAACCTTCCAATGAGTTACAAAAAGGGTATTGTACGAACCCTTTTTGACCGCTCACGCGAAATTTGTTTAAAGGAATGCCTGGAAGATGAAATTTTTTTCATCGTAAATTGCCTACGTGAAAATGAATATCCGGCTAAGTTCATTCAGAAATATGCCAAAACTAATCCTCGGGTAAAGTACGATAGAGTGGAAAAGAAAACCTGCTTCTTATACTTACACTTCAAAGGAGACGAAATCATTGGAATAATTAATCATAGAATAAATTCCGCATTGAAAGTGACCTATCCAACAGCAAAACTGACGACGCTATGGGAAACGAACTGCTCGCTCAAACAAATTACAATCGACAGGTCCTCTTTTTCCTCAGTAGCTCCAACTGCATTTATCAATTTGCATGTACGTGCCAAAGCGCATACATTGGAAGAATGGAGAGAAGAGTGCATTTTCGTATTTCCGAGAATGTTCCAAAGAAATTGAGACCGTGAGGGACAAGGGCTCTTAACAGTGCAATAGTTCGGCATTTAATTGATACCGGGCACACCATTAACATTCCTCATGCTTTTGAAATTATCAGCAGACAAAGAAATACTGCTTTTTTCCGTTTTTCTGAAGTGATCGCGTAAAAAACTCAAACCTGATCCATGTATTCAAAAAGAGACGGTAATAAACCTATTACTGCCCTGATAATTCAATTTCTTGGACATTAGTTTTATTTTGTTAATATTTAATTTATATTTCTCTTCTATTAAAAATTCTTAAATCACCCCTTCATTCATACATTTCCACTCATTCGATTCTCTTAAATTATGTAAGATCTTCAAATTCTACTCAATTATTACGCAACTCATGTTACCAGTTTTTTTTAATTCTATGAATCTTATGTAAACCCTTCATTATCTCTAAAATTATCACATAATTTATCTTATCTATCTCTGAACTTCACTCAACTAATTGTAGTACCCACCTCAAATTATTCCTTGATTCTAACACTAAATAACATCTAGCCCGTTCGTGCACAGTTATTATTGATAACGTTTGTCATTCTAATTCTTTACATTCACTTATGTCAATTGTTCCACATTAAATCATATCATATTTGGTTGTAAGCAACTGGTGAGAAACCACGAAATATAATGAATTCTTATTATTCTACATCTGTGTTCGTTCTGGCTTTATTTAAATAAACATGTTTAAAAATTTAATTTCGTCATAAAGATATATAAAGTCATTTAGTGCACTAGTAAATAATTACTCTAATTAACTCCCAATATTCATACAAATTCAATTCATGGGGGAACAGAATAAGCAAGGAGGAATCGTGACGTAAGCGAACATAATGAACATATACAAATATTTATTAACAGGAGACAAAACAATATAACTGATAATAATCATTATTAGTGTTAGCAAACACAATTATAGTAGTTGAGGCTGGTTTGATAAAAAATAATTTATTGAACGGGTAAACCGATAGACGGTCAGACATTTTACTGAACAACGTTAATAAAATGAAACTAATTATAAAAACCATAAATTAATAGTGAAATCCACTAAGATGAATAATGAAGTCGTTATTATGATCATATAAAAGTAGATAGGAAAAATAAAGAACGCTTTTAATTGGTTAAGAGTTAGACGAATTTCATTTTTTTAAAAGTATTTTCTCAAACAAAAAATGGAGAACGCAACAGGAAATCGATCACTATACCAACACCAGGTTAACTAACAACTTTTTTTGTATATAGACATTAAAGTTGAGATGATCAATAACTGCCACTTCTACAAACCGTAACTGCCTGCCTTTTTCTGTCTCTTTATCACATAAAATGCTATACCTGGATCTTCTGAATGAACAGTATCTGATGTGTCTTTTTAAGGCTCTGTTGGTTAATTTAATCTCTCTTCCTCTGTCACTTATTCTGTTCATCCATAAACTAAACATGTATGAATATTGGAGTTAAACTACTACGTATAAAAATTACCCATAAATAGGACTGTACAGCTTCAGAAGGTGATATGGTCGAAAAGAAGATTTTCTTCGTTGAAACATCATTCTTTTTAATTATAATTATTCTTCATTAGTAAACTAAACCGTACAGTAGTTAGTCCACCCTATCTACGAACTTATTAAAATTGCTTGGTCAAATTGTATCTGTAGAGTAATTAAGAGACGATCGGATTTGAAAATGAGCAGGGTCATTGTTATAACTTGTGGCCTATGTGCCCTGTTGATGTATAACGTGATGAAACCGCCAATTAGAGAGCAGTGAATTATCGACCGGACCAATGACGCATAAAACCCGTACGAGCAATCTAGAGTACTTATCGGTCCTGCTTCCTGTCTAGCCCAACCAGTTAAGTTCAGAACACCAATCTCAGCCTCTGCAATATGAATCGTTTATTTCAAACATACTATGTTTATATACCAACCAGACAGACCACATCGTACCATAAAATAGAAAACAACAACATTAGGCCAAATGTGGCTGTGAATGTGGGAGGTAGGGATTAATAGACAGGGCTTAATTCAAGAATGGTAAATCGTAGAATAATAGTTCATAGGTCAAAATAAAGCTCATGATAAGAGGGACATGAATATCTATAGTTTAGTTATTTAACAATTATACGATAAAAATATACGCATATAATTGGTCCATAAATGGATCCCAAAAGTTACCATTCATTATGCTTATCGGGACATAACAGTCATTGATTTTTACATTCTTAATCCATATACACATTGAAGGCTGAAGCTTTTTATCCAAAATTATGTTTAAACATTTTATTAGCCATTAACACAATTGGGTTACAAAATCTTTCATGGATTATCTTTAACAAAGCATAATAATATTAAGGTTAAAGCAACACAATGGATTGGTTTCGCTGCTTAAAACGAGTTGCCATATTAAAATCCTATAAAATGTCATATAACTGGTTAGAGATAATTACAACCGACATTTGATAAACTAATCTATTAGTTGAGACTATTAAAGCTCTAAGTTGAATAAAATACCTAATTCGCTATGAAAAAAAAGAAATTAAAATGAGAAATTGAGTATGATTGATACAGGGATAAAATAAAAATTGTTATCCTAAATTGATCTTAAGTCGGAGACAGTTTCTTGTCCAACATAGACAATTATATTCATATTTGCAAATGAAAAATAATTTTGACAGTTCAATCAACCTAGAATTCCTTAAAAAGTATTGTATCATTAAGCGAAGTGAGTTTTAATTTGATTGTTTCTGAGAAAATGATTCAATAAACTTTACAATTAAGCAAATAATTACTTCTTTATTAATAATGCTCCATATGAGTCTGAAAAGTGAAATGGTTTACATGAAGGGATAGTAATTTACCTTAAATAAGCTACAATATAGTTTTAAGTGTTTAAGAACATGAGGCAATGAAGGCAATTATATTCTCTCGTTCGTCCGTGGAGGAGCATAGGCCGACCACCAGCACTCTTCATCCAACTCTATCTTGGGCAATCCTTTTCAGCTCTTTCTAGTTGTTATTCATTCTTTTCATATCTGATTCTACTTCCCGACGTAATGTGTTTTTTGGTCTTCCACTTTTTCGCCTTCCTTCAGGATTGCAAATTAGGGCTTGCCTTGTGATGCAGTCTGGTGATTTCCGTAATTTATGTACTATCCATTTCCATCATCTTTCCCTAATTTCCAGTTCAGCTGGAAGCTGGTTTGTTCGCTCCCACAGAAGGCTGTTAGTGATCGTATCCGACCAATGGATGTTGAGTATCTTGCGTAGACAACTATTTATAAATACTTGTCATTTCTTGATTATGGTTGTAGTAGTTCCCCACGTTTCAGCTCCGTACAATGTGACTGTCTTAACGTTCGTATTGAAGATTCTAACCTCGATATTTATTGATAGTTGTTTTGAGTTCCATATATTCTTCAATTGTAGGATTTCAGCCCTTGCTTTGCCGATCCTTGCCTTTACGTCTGCATCAGATCCTCCTTGTTCATCAATGATGTTTCCCGGGTACGTGCAATATTCTCACGTAGTCATTCATAAAATTAAGTTAATAAAAATGTATTCATGTATTAAATACAGTATATGGTTGCCCTACACTGTACCAAAGGACAATATTTTAACCAGTCATACATTTAACAAGTTGCTCAGTAAACATTTATGATCATCAATATAACATTAATATATCCAATCGCAGATAATGTTTCTATGAATTTCCTTTATTATATTTTCATTCATTTAAAACCAAGCCATACACTATTTCACCTATGGAATAAATTTTGATCATCTCCACGTTCACCAATGACTTAGTTTATCTCAAATTATCAGACGGTTGACTTAAGTTTACGTATTCTGAAAATCAAACAAAAGACTAAATTGCATGCCGGAAATATTCGCCTCATGCATTCACCATAAGAGTAATTACCATATCTATAAAAATGGTTTGCTGAGTCAAAAGTGATAATAAAAATTTTTTTTAGATTAATGAGAAATTTACTAATTTTTATCAATTTAATAAGATCAACGGTAACCTTAAGTGTTTTCTACTAAAAACAAAGTTATCATTTGCCTTCCTATGCATTCTCAGATAATTATAAACCATGCAATAGTTACATGGTATATAAGACGTTGACGGTGTCTATTCCTAGTTCTAAATATATTTTTTGCCTATTTTAAGTAAACTGGTGGCTAATAAACCTCTAAATATTACCAAGTTCTAAACTAACTCTATAAACTTCAGCTGTTAAACATTATTGATTTCTAGTAATTAAAAATTGTCGTATTTTCCTATGAGTATAAATTCATGCGCACGAATAGCTTCGTTACAAAGGCTAATTAAATATATTATATTGAAAAGCTTCACACTACCCTTCATATTGATTATAGATATTTGTTCGTTATATTATCTGTGGACGAGCCTCGTTCAGTCAATGCAATAGTATACAACAACAGATAAAGATATTTTAAATCGTGAATATTTTGGAATAAGATTTCGTAGATCATTAAGTTAAAAATCCTTGAAGATGTAAACACGGTGTGTGAAAAAGAAAACTAAAAAACGTACAAAAGTATTCTTGAAACTTCTTTCATCCAACAGCAGACTTTATGAATAGGTCTTTTAAACAAAGTGACTAGAGGACACTGTGATAATATAAAAACAACGCCATATTCGTTTATCGATAAGATTTCAATCAATAGTACTGTTTAAACTGAATGCTGTAAAGAACTTGTAAATGATTTATTATATATATATTTCTCAATAAATTTTAGTGGGTATCCGTTATTCTTTAAACATTTTTTAACAATCATTACTTCCGCTTTTTGTGTATCGGCAATATACATTCTTTCTGTTCTGTGAAACAGCGTTTTAACAAGTGCCTTTTTGTAATTGATTGGACAAAAGCTATTGAAATTGTGATAAATCCCATTCTATGTGTTTTTCGTATAAACTAAACGTTGAACTATATTATCCTTCCTTCATTTTATTGCGATATTGAGAAAATGGAACTTATTTTCATTTCTATGTTCCATAATAAACTGGATATTTGAATGGGACTAAATAATCAAGTATCTTAATAGTTAAATTCATGAATCTATCGAAGCTAAACCATCATGGAAAACCTCGAAGCACTGAAAGACTGTTTCGTTCTAGTATGAGACTACTCAGTAGTGTGCATCCACGATCCCACCTAGCGAGATTCGAACACAGGACTTATTTATCCTATTAATAATAGTACGTTCTTAGTTAAAATAATGTGTTATTATTGTTATTATTATTATTGCTGAATGAGTACTTGAAATAAAACATTCAATATGTACTTATTCATTCAAATGTTGTTTTCTAAGTGAATTTTAAAAAAGAAAAATCTAATTAATTAAACATTTAATTAATGATTCAATTAAATTTTAAAACTAATATTAATCAAGCTGAAAAGATTAAATCATTACAGTTATACAGGCATAAACTAACACAATTAAAATGTTACCTTTCTAAGATGATTGAATTAAATGAATAAAAAATTAGTTTTGATTAATAACTACCACTTTAGTAAAATGTAATACAATAAATCGATTAAATCCAATAACATAATTAAGTTAATATTCAATTTACCATCAATAATGAAACTTCAAATCAAATTGAATGAAATAACTTGTAACCCTCTAAATTATATTTCAGATACATTATGAATTATTATGTAGTATTCACTTACTTTACCAGTTTTATTATTTAATATAGAATTATTAGTTCCATTTCGACTCCATTTTAAAAGTGTTGGAGGCATCGGGGGTGGATGATGATGAACAGCTTCGGAAAATCCTGTTAAACATTTTGATTGTTGATTGTAACGATATAATGTTGATGTATTATATCCAGATAAATGATTTATATCAGTGATATCATTAGATAGAATTTTACGTTTACGTTTTGAATTATTTGTAATTGAAAGTTTCTGACCAGCTCTATTTAAAAAAAATTAAATTAAATTAATGGATACAATTTGTCCCATGGTGATAATTATTTTGTGGAATGGAAAAAATCCTCACTAAAAATCTGAATCAAAACTTCAATGTTCCTTGAAAATCCAGTCCATTTAATACTTTGTTTTAGATTACTCATAAATTACATGTTATAACTCAACTCTGTATATATTCACCTAATCAATAATTAAACAAAATGTCAACATTGCTTAGAATTATAATCATTGAATTGATTTGTTGATGTCGTCCCTTTGGCCGCTAGCCCACATCGTTTTTCCGATCTACAACTAAATAAGCCGTAATAAAATTTCGGCTTAGTAAAGATCTATTAATATGCTGCACATGTTTTTCGTCCGTGCAAGTTGATAGAAGCTCACAGCTCATCATTGGACTTTCTATTTTCCCTTATAATACTATATTAGTCTTCAAACACTATTTGGATGCTGCTTCCATTAATTGTTAACAATCCCTTAAATACAAATATGCATGAATACCAGTAAATTGCTATGTTTCTTTAAGTTAAAATGATAACCAATGCAGAGAACATTGTTACTACATATATTCATTCTGAGGTTAGGGAAGATGATCTTGTTTGAAATACAGTTACCGAATTTTAACAGAGACATAGCTATACATTCGATACATATGTATATAATTATTACTAACATATAAAATTTAACTATTCAGTTATTTAACTTTATAACCAAATACTATATTGTCACGAGAAATAAATTGTTCAAAATATTTAGTCGTTATCAAAAGCTAATTCATGAGTACTTAGTTACTGTATGATACATTAGCTTGTTCTAATTACTGAACAATTCATGTCGTTATATTATATGTGCTAACCTAGTAACATTTATTAAACAACTAAGACCGATCAAAATACCATCAAAACACAATTCAAACAGGATAATTAAAATATTTACAGGTTGAACTAAAAGTTACTTACGTTACAAAGTTGATAGCTAGTACCTAGTCTCATTAAGTTAGCAGATAACTTACTAAATATTTAAAATTAAATGCACCAGTTCGAAGTCAGATATGAAAAACAAAATCCGAAATTCAGGTACATTCAAATATCGAGTTCAAAATAATATGACACATTCATTCTGAACTTCATTTACTGCTGGTCATCTTTCATCTATTCTATAAAAACTCGTAGCATAATGGTTATCCCAGTCAGTCAGTCAATAACGTAGAACTTTGTACCTACGTAAATCAGTTTGAGTTGCCATACCACATTACCACACAGATATAATTGTCGATTAGAATCCCATAATGGTAGAGGTAGTAAAAATATAAGCAGTAATCGGAAACATTAGGGTTTGAAAATTTTATTCAAAAAGTGTAGTCCAGTGAAATAAATTTGATAAAAGAATAATTAGGGACATAAAGAATTCAGAAGATTAGAACTTGGGAGAACACAAAGAGTGGATACACCTGAGCCACTGAAAACGATTTTGAGCCATATCATTCAAGGTCCCTAACCATCGGTTGCTATTATCTCGTGGATTCAAACCAGATAGTCTACACCTACTAACATGACTCAGTTCACTTGTCAGTGACTTCATGAATTTGTACGATGTTTTAATCTGGTCGCCCCTAGCTTTCTTTCAACCTATTCCTACACCATAAAACATCGCACGTCGGGGCAGTCATTGGTTTGGCATACGTAACACATGTCCCAGCCATCTCAACCGATGAAGTTTAACTATTGATTATATTTCAGCAGTTTAAAAATCCCCATAGAATATTCAAAAATAAAGAATATTTGAGCGAACAATTGTTTTCAATAACTTCATCATCAGGCTCTACAGTTATAAGTCCATAATTATTGTGATATTTTACAAAGGCCAAAAATAAGGCATGTATTAATGAAATTTGACAATGTTATGTGTTAAAAAAAATTGGTGCACTTTTGCATCTGTTACGATATATATATATATATACTTCAAAATGGTATTATTTGCAAACGAGAAAGGTCATTCAATAAAGGTCAAGCTGATTTGGAGTAAAGTGTTCAATCAAAATAAGTAGAATAGTATTATAGCAAAATCGAAAAACAAAATTGTGTGAATAGAATGCATAGTAAGAGAATTTCATCTTGTCAATTGAGATAATAATAATAATAATAAGATTGTTGTGTGAATATAATATGTAATAAGGGGGTAGGGGGTGTTATCAAGGTAACTACGATCAACGAATTGGGAATGATAGATGTGAAGATTAAGATAGGGATAATCAAAATTAATGATAATAAGGAAAATAAATAAAATTAGAGGAAGTTGGTAAGAGGTTTAAAATATTCAGACTAGGTATTCGGTGATCCAGTCGTAGGCCAAGGTAAACATAGAGGCTGGATATATTTTTTCTGGATACATAAATTAGGTCTTCTAGAGTTGATCCAGATGGCTTCGGCTATGTAAAGTAGACGTAATCTAGCTCCTTGAGGTAGATATTTTGGAACTTGATATAAAACAGAGCAAGCTTCCTCTATTTTGATATGATGTTCATTATCTACCAAGTGTGAAAGAATAGCACTGTTAATCGATTTGGTAACTCCTTTTCCCAACCATGCCGGCACATGTTCACGAACACGCAAGGATAAAGCCCTCTGAGTACGGCCTATGTAACTAGCTCCACAGGAGCAGTTGAATTGATATACACACATGGAGGAGCCCATCTTCGGTAACCTATCCTTGATTAGTTGTGTGAGTACTGGTTTAGTCGAGAAGATTATGTGTAACTTGGCGGCATGAAACGTCCTTTCGACCGATCTTTTGAGTCGGCGTGTTAGAATATCACCTGCTATATCCCCTATAAAGTCAAGTCTCAGATACAAGGTCTTTTTTCTGACTGTTTCACAATGTCTTCTTTTCTTATTACTTTGTACGAGGTATTTTTTGACGAAATTATCAGGATTTCCATTATCTCGTAATGTATTCTTTAATACATCTATTTCGTCATCTACACTGTAGAGCCTGATGATGAAGTTATTGAAAACAATTGTTCGCTCAAATATTCTTTATTTTTGAATATTGATTATATCCAGGTAACATTATACTCAAATGATATAAATATATATATATATATCAAATATCCATGATCAAAATCCAATCTAAAATCTCCACATTAACATAATACAAATCAATACAAATGAATTTTATATTTAATTGAGCTCATGAAAACAAAATTCTTTTATTTATTTTTTATTATTTTATCTTTAAAATTCTAGTTTATATTGATTTCTTGTAAATTTTTAAATTTATTACATAATAATAAGTATTTAATTGGGAAAAAGAAAATAAATATTTATCAACATGAAAAGGGAAACATATGTTCAATATAAAAAAAAATTTTCAAAAAAAATGACAAAAATAAAAAAATAAATGAAGATAAAATTAGTTAACAATATTTCAGACAATTATTAATCAATATTTTTGATCTAAATAGATAAAATAAAAATTGTGTTTAAAGCGAAATTAAAATAATGTGAATGTTTTTTACGGTTTGGAAATTAAATCCAAAAAAAGAATAAAAATAAAAGAATTTTATTCTCTTTCTATGTCTTTTTTTGCTCTCGCTCTCTCTCTCTCTTTCTCTCGCTCCCCCTCTCTCTCTCTTTCTTTCTCTCTTTGCTTGATTTTTAAGCTTTAAATTATTTTCTATAAAATGATTAGTTATATAGGTGAATATTAATTTAATAACTTAGGGAAAAATTATAATTTTCTGTCATAAAATATAAAAACCAAACATTAAATATATTATTTTCACGTCTTCTTTCAGTTGCCTTTTACATGTTTTGTGATTCTTTCAATAATGTTGTTATTACAATTACTTTCTGTTTCCCATCGCGTTTTCTTCAATTTAATCTTCGTAATCTACTGTTAGTAGACATTTCACTTCCAATTACTATTATATACTACATATTTCTACCAGTATAAATAGTATGCAGCACGACACATAAGGTTTTTCATAAATAAATCAAATTGGAAATGTTTTACGTTAAGGATTGGCTTTAAATAGATAATTATTATAGTAATGATTTATTAAACTCAATGGTTTAAAAATCAAATCCAACAAATTGGAAAGTTATGGGTTTGGTATTAGGCTAAATAGAAGAAACGTAGTGTTTGTAATGCCCATATAATAATAAAATAGTTAATGAGAACTTCGAATCTGTCAATAATCATTCGACTGCATCTCTGATTTTAACTTTAAATAAGTCGGGATAACCGTATGTTAAATATCAAAATGAAAGATTTAATGTATTATTTAGTTGTTCAGTTAGGTGTTAGGGTTTTCTATTATATGAAAATGTAAATACTATGTATTAAATAATGTAAGCGATTGCATTTATGGAAAGCTAACTGATAAACATTCTGAGAATGTACACCAGTGATAATTTGACACAAAGGAAATGAACATTGTGGAACCATAACTTTGATGATCATTTTAGAGTGTTTGACTGATAATATTTATCGATAATTTAAACTTTAACTCCACTTGTAAATCTTCTAGAGATACTGCTGGTTCCTAGCCTACTGTAGAAGAGAACAAACCAACCTTCATCTCAAAAAATAACTTAAGGAAAAAAACTTTGGGATGGATAGGACATACATTACAGAAATCATCAAACTGCATCACGAAGAAAACTTTAACTTAAAATCCTGAAGGAAAACGGAAAGAGAAAGGTCAAATAACACACTACGATGGAAATCGGAAGCAGATATAAAAGGGATGAATAGTAACTGGAAAGGACTAAAAATGATTATTCAGGATAGAGTTGGATGGAGAATGGTTATGGGTGACCTATGTCCCTTCACGAGGGATGATAGGGTTTTAAAATTTATTATATGTTGAGTAATTCACAGAATTTTACGAAAATTTTGTATCATCCTCACACGATTATTAAACTCGATATGCTATAGAAAATAGATTCTATTCTAATAATAATTGACTGATTTGATTTATATTATCACCTTGAATTTAAATGCTTATATTTACATTGTATTATGCTCAAAATAGTACAGTGACAATTGATCATTAAAATGAAACTTATCTTTATGCACTACATAGTAATTAGATAAAGTGTAAGACATTGAAAATTGGTAAACATTGTCTCTAAACTAATAAAGAGAAACAAAGGTGGAGTAAACAATTAACTTCCTTCAGTGAAACAACTTTTACATAAAATTTTTTTTAACTTGAGTTATCCACATGTCAAATTATTTAAAATAACACAGTTGCACCAACAAACTCCTAAGTAATAACGGAAATAGACACTGAAAAGTTAATCAAAACATTTTGACCTACACTGAACATAACACATGAACAATAAAGAAACTATAAGAAAATGAAGGGACTGACTTCATTTTATATCGTGCTTCCCAGCTGAAAACAGCCAAACATACCTAGAAGGTTTATCCATATATATATATATATATATATATATATATATATATATATATATATATAAATTTGCGTACAGGGATAATACATAAGCGGCGAATTCAATAAACATAAATAAGAAACAAAATCCCAAATATAATTAGACAACCATTTATTTGTGTGATAAGATATTTACCTGGAATATCTTCTACGAAAAAAGGTTCCGGAAAGAAAAAGTATAATAAACTGTGTTCATTAAATGAAGAAGTAGCAGCGTTGAGACATTGAAGACTTCTTAATTGTGACTCTCCAAATACACAGACTGAATAAAAATAAACTATGATGTGATAGTGTTCAGTTTTCAATTGACTTTTTTTAAAAATTGTTTTATACATATTGAATATTGTTATTAAATGCAATAGAGACAAACATTAGAATCAACATAATTCTTATTTTCTTCGCTAATATAATTTAGTGTTTCAGTGTTTGTAAAGCTTACTGGAAACCAAGTTAGAATTGATAAGCATAAAATTTGTTAATAATTATCCTGAATCTCCATCAAATGATGTCTAATAGATCAGTTTACTGACCATAATTACAAATTACTACCTGGTGGTAAACTAGGATGAACTATCTATTCATTATTACTCGATAATCAATAATTTTTCAGTTGAGATCATGAGTCGACTGAAGCTAGACCACCATGGAAAACCCGGAAGCACTGGACGGTTGTTTCGTCCTTTTGTGGGACGCTTCAGCAGTGCAAATCCACGATCCCGCCCACCGCGATATTCGAACACATGACCTATCAGTCTCGTGCCAAGCGCTTAACCAACTAGACCACAGAGCCGGTATCCAACGGTGTTAATGTCTAACTTCATCTAATCCACGAAATTGAGCGACACATCCACCATTGTCATCAGTGAGTTACTATCTCACAACAGACCTGGTTGAACTCCACTGGTCACAGCTTGTCACCAGAACTCCAGGATATATCTCTTGAAGACAGTCACTAGTGAGCAATTTCCACAAAACCCTTTCTGATACTAATTTTTTTGTGGTTTATTTCAGTTCATAAGAAACATTACGATTAGGATAAAATCTGTTTTTCAAATGGTTTTTAATTTCAAAGAATTATAACTAAATGATTCTCTAAGACATTTCATAAGTCAAACACATTATACTCAGAAATTTATGACTAAATACAAATTCTTTATACATGTAATTGTAGTTATACAAAATATATTGAATATAAATACTGAAAATTGTATAGGAGGAATTCAGATGGAATCTTTGAAGAAAGAAAATACTAAATCCCAAATTTTAAAGTATTTACTTCCAGGTTACTATTATCTTGTATATTACCTCTGTATTGAAGTGTTTATTATTATAGATGATTCAGCTTAATTGAATTTAAAGAATTTTTTCCACTTTACAAAGTTACCAAATGAATCGATTGGGTTTTTCTTAAAAATTATAGTATTTAGAAACCTACACAATAAATCTAGTATATTATTGATGCTTCCAGTCTATCTGTTATTTATAATAGTCATTTATATGACAGAATGTTGTCTCTTATCAAAACAGTATTATCAACAATTTGTTTTAACTACATTTAGATGACTAAGACTTGTAGATAACAAAAAAACCCTCATTAACTAGTTGGATCCTGTTTCTTTTGCTTTCTGAAAAAAGGTTCAATTATTTACTTATCTAGTTTTTTTAGTTTTACATTTGTGTTTTAACTAAACATTCATTTTTCAAATATGGTGAAAATCAGTCTAAATTACATATTTACTGACATTCGTTTTTTAAACAAGGAACTTGAATGAAAAGTATGGGCATTTAAAAAATAATCCTACCATGATCTATTTGTTTGCAATTATAAATAATAAGGAAAAGTTATAAGATTGAGTAGAATGTTATTTTTCTGGCTGATCAATCTGTTGAATACCATGATTAAATCCACAACATATTTTACACTTGTACATACATTTATGTGAGTAAGTTCAGATACATAGTTTCATTATTAAAAAATGACCAATATAATGCTTGCCTACCTCTTAGTACTGAGAAAACTCTATCCATGGCGCTCAGTACTACGTACAATATCTTAGAATATTACATTTTTGGCGGAATTGTTCAGATAACCAAGGCCTAGGTATTGTTTAAGTTCGAAATCACTAGCAAGCTTTGGAATTAGACGATACACAAGGGATTTGGATTGGTATCATCCAGTTTCTTTATCAGCTTAGTTGTGGGATCCGAAAATCTATAACTTTACTGACTGAAATATAGGACCAATAGTGTATATGGTAAAGGATATATATATATATATATATATATATATATCACAGGACTCATAAGATATAGTTTGGTTTCTATCTTGAAACACTGAAAAACAAATTTAAATTAATATGGCAATGTACTCAGTGTATTAGTTTTACCAGATATAATATGGCTTCAAAATCAATGTGTGTCAAATGATCCGATCAACGTGGGAGATAGAAAACCAGTTTCATCGATAGCGAAACATATGATTGAAACGGGGCACAAACTTGACATCAATACAGCTTTTAAAAAGTTGTATAGAAATTGTCAAGGACGAATTCTTAAGTTTATTGAAGCCTTGGCTATTCGTAAATTTAAACCTCCCTTATTTGTACAAAAACAATTTGTCGTAACCTTGAATTTACCTTGGCAATCCTTAAGTCATTCTATGGCCTAGGATAACGCGACAATTTCTTATTCTTTCCATACAATGTAAAATTGTTTCTTCCCCCTTTGTTACTGCTTTACTTGAACTTTTATTTAATTAACCATTATTAATATTCATATAAAATGCCCTGACAAGTATGCGTCACCAGACCATTCGAAGTGTATAACACAAATACATCACATTGTGCAGATCAACTCCGTCCTCTCATTGTTCTATCGAAATTTATAAAAGGAATTAATTGCTTTATAATTCTTTAATCAAAACTTATTAGTTTCTTATTTTCACTGCATTTTGTATTCTTTATGATAAAATATGAGTTGACAAAATCGATAAAAATAATTCTTGTTTGATGATGAAAGAAGCGATAAAAAAAGATTTTTATAAAATAAATATAAAATAATTAGAATTGAAGGAGTTAAATTGGTTATGTTAATCGATGAAAAAATATATTGCGCTCCACTAATGATTTTAAGTGTTATTGTCATCATATATATATATATATATATATATATATATATATATATATATATATATATATATATAATTCCATCACCAGACAGACGGTTTTACTTTTAAAATCTGGAATTGTCAGCTTAGTTCAGTGAATGGATGTATTGAATTCTATGAAAGACGTATGGTTGATGTATTTTTCATTAACAATTCCATTATCGACTCGCCTACTATTTACAATCCAGCTGTTATATTCACGGTAACTAATGTATTATGTCATCTGTCTTATTTATAGACATCTCAATCAGCGGATGTGGTTATAGATTCTTAAAACATATATCTACGAAATCTAAATAAAAAAAACAATATATTTATTGACTTATATAGCTGCTTACCTTCAAATAGACATAGGAATTTTGTTCACTCAACGTTATCGAAAACGAAAACTTAGTAGTACGTAGTACGTTGTGAAGAAACTGATTTACTCGGAAACACTTTTCATAAAAACAACTACATCAGTCGTTAACTTGACAAAAATATAAAAAGCGTATTCCTGGGAAGCATTATTATCCTTGTCTGAAATTTTAATTTGATAAAATACCGGGCAAGATATGTCTGATCAATGCGAACGTTTTATTTCAGTGAACTTTGACTAAGATTCCTTTTTGTGCGTCCGAAATATAAGCTTTTTTATTCATATTCTTAAAGTAAATTTGTTTATCCCTTGAAGCAAAATACACAGATCCCCTAAATTGTCGTACATGCAATTTTGATAATTTATAATTTTGAGGGATGGCAGATATTTTTGGAATAACAAAATGCACCAACTTATGGAAACAGTAATGAGATATCGCTAGTAAAACATTTTATTCATATTTAATTAGTCATTCATGAAATGTCACCAGGCGGCAGTATCCAAACCTACTTGATTCTAATAGAAAAAATTATATCAAGTGATGATTACTGGACATAGTGTAAAGCAGAAAAGAGAGTAAACGACAAAACTGAGTCAAAAGAAATGCCTGTTACCTATCAGTAAATAAATATCCATTTATTGATGAATCAGTGTCTATTTGTAAATCTAAAAACTAAGATGTTTTCTGCTAAACGTGTTTGCACTTATCCGCTTTAAACGAATATCGAGTAACATAAACAAAGATGGATAGTGGTTAGCAGTGGAATCCAGAACGCACGTTTCGTCCCATTTTGAGACTCGTCAGTTGGATGTACCTTCATCTCAGAGTTGATGTTCACTCCGCGACTCTAAACTAGCACCGTTCGCTTCAAATGCCATCGCGTTATCCACTTAGCTATTGAGTGCTGATCGCCACTTGCTTGTGCAATGGGGTGAAGTTTTAAATTCACCTGGTGTTGTTTACTTGTATCTTCCCATTGTTGTTTAGGACTAAAATTGGTCAATCTCTTGTTTGCATATGTTCAATTCTAAATGATAATGGGAAGATACAAGTAAACAACACCAAGTGAATTTAAGAATATCGAGTAAGGTTCATTTCATGAAAGTTTTTGTATGTTCTAAATCTAATGGTATTCTGTTAATGACTAGTTTCAATATGATGAACACCAAACACACACTACAAAATGCCCAATTTATTCACAATAATATGATCAAATATTTTAAATATTGATATTAGAAACTCACAAACGACTCTAATATTCAGGAATATCTTTACAAAAAATACTAATAAGTTATAACTTGTAAAAAACCAAAATAATTTCAAGTTTTAAGTAGTTATGTGAAGTATGTTAACTAAAAGGAATGAACAATGAAATTATCAGACTAAACATAAAATAAATAAATCATAAAGTAATTAACAAAACATTTAGAAGTTAATTGTCATTGTGGACTGATATCAGATGGAAAACCACTGGAAACTACGAAGTAATGATTAATTGTCTCATCCGATTTTACTAATAATCAAACATTTACACTTATATTGTACAGCGAGTTGAACGTGAGATTTTTCAGTTTTTCGGTAAGTATAAAATTCCTAAATTACTGAGTAAACATTAAACGTCTTAAGTTTCCAAATTTGGTCGTTCTGTGAAACCCCGCGAGTGGTATTCAGTATCACTAACGACGTTTGTCTTACTCGAACACTGCTGGATCAATGATAATCACTGTCTCTCATTACGGAATTGATTATGTTTTTTCTTATAATGATAATAATTTTAAGCATGAACCATCGAATCTTACATATGAAGCCCAGTGATATTGAAATCATCACCAAATATAAAGATTCTGGATACGATATTGTGTAACTTCGTTGGTGCAAACTTTTAAGATGTTTCATGCTAGGACGAGACATTCACCTAATACTCTCTAGTCTTCAAGCCATCTTCAGTGAGTGTTGAAAGACTAATTTCAATTTGAACAATTGTTCTAGATACTCTTTTAATAATTATCAAATATGCTGTTTCATTTCTGAACTACTATAATTCTACAAAGAATTAGTTACTTCGGCGGTACATTTAAAAGATGAACTGATTCGTGAAGAATAGACATTTCCCTAAAAAACAATTGAACGATACATCAATTTCTGTTTAAAAAAGATTATTAAAATCATTATTATAATATGACTTTCCATCCAGCAGTTGAGACAGAAACAATTAAGTCAATCTCTTAAGTTAATTTTTCAAAATATCTCATCCTCTAAACATCTGAATATTTCTCTCAAAATAAATTACAAAATCAAGACAACCACTATTCGTTTCTGTATATTCATAAAATAATAAAGCTGTGTATTACAATACCCTATCACTAACTGATTAGTATCAAAGCATTGTGTAAAAATTCTTTACCTCCATGATCAATACATGGAAAGTTGAAAACAAACAGTGAATTGAGTAGTTTAAAATCAAAGATATTTTCTATTAGTTGCCAAAAAACTGTAATCAATTATTCACAGTAATTAGTGATGACTAAGTTATGTTTTCAAAATAAATAATATTTACAGTACAGTACGGTTAGAATACATAAATTTAGCAGTACATAAATTGTGCATTCCTGACTTTCTTTATACCTCATCTAACAAACAAAGTCAACTGCTGGAAATTTCGTTTCTTTTTGTCAATAAATTGTAAATAGATAACTGTATACGATGGACATAAGTGAATAATAACCATTTTGTGACCTTAATTTTTATTTTGGTTTATTTACTTATTGACTAACATATATGCCAGAGAAAGAATATTTTATTTCGGTATCAACCACTGTAAATATCTCAATCCTTCAGCATTTCTACCGTAGCCGATTGTCTCAGTGGTAAATTTTTAGAAGGTGAGAATAGATGACAGTGGTTCAAATCTCTTAGAAAAAATCAGTTCTATCATGAATACAGATATATTTTGCTGATGAGTATCGACTAAAAGGAAACCGAACCTTAGGTTTTTACATTAACTAACTGTAACCATTAAACATCACAACATGCTACTCACGATGTTGAATAACTTAGATTAGTGATAACGTTGTAGCTTGACTGATACGATTTGATCACCACTAAAAGACTTGACAAACATGATAGGATGGTCATAACTTAAAGACTAATAAATACGAGTACCATTAAGTTAAGGTTAAAACATTTACAAAGTTAGTCCCATAATTGACTAGTGGTTTTATTTTTTGCTAAAATTCATTGGTTTGAGAGTTACTGATCAAAGCCTTCAATAAATAGCCAATTCGATCACATTCACGATTTCACTTATGAATAATCAATCAATTAACTTGTGATTAGTGAAAAAACAAAACAGCATTAGTTTCAAAAGTGCTATATCACAATGGATTATTTATTACTAAGTAGCAACATGTATAAAATACATATACTTTGAACCAGCACGGGAAGACTCCATTGGATTTCTAATTCAACGCCTTAACTACATGGACATTGCGACGATACATATACTTACATTTTATTTATTTATTTCTATTTTAAACTTATTAAATGTTCGCAATTTAGTTATCAGAGATAGTTGATGATTCAGTAATTATAGTAGTCATTTAATTACAATAAGTATTTAAATTTAACACTTAATTAAACGATAATTAATATTTAAATGTTGATTTACAGCTGAATAATTAAACGTAGTTATATGCAGGAATAAAGTAATTGAATCATCACGTAGGTAATTGTTTTGAACAACTATTATATATATATATATATATATATATATATATATATATATATATATATTAGTCATTGGATTTATGTTTTAGTTTGTATTCATCAAACTATTTGTTGATAATTTCACTTACAGTATAAAGTAAATATTTTAATGTTGTTTAAAATAAGATTCAATCAGTTTGCTGTGAATCATGCTTGTAGTATCTAGCAGTTATGAATAAGGATTACTAGATTTGTCAATATAAAATTTTTAATTTTTTAGTAAATCTCATATATAGCCGATATGATGCATTTGATTTAATCACGTTGTTATCAATAGGATTCGATCTTCATTTAGAAGGACCTGACATACATGATATTGATCACCACCCAGTGATCAATCAATTATAAATACATCTCAGTCCTATAGGAGGTCGGTCGCGGCACGGATAGCTCAGTGGGAACATCTCTAACTGTGAAGCTAGATCACACGGAATGGAATCCGTCAATGAGCATCAGTTCCCTTAAAATTACAGTTACACCTTGCTGACGAGTGGCAAGTAGCACGAAACCTAGATCTAGGGTTTCCTGTTGACTACCTCCAACCACCATCTTAACATAGTGCACGCAATGTCGAGTCATCTAGGCTAGTGGCCGCATTGTAACTTGGTTGATAGCACTCGATCTGCACCAAGAAGGACTTGACACACACATGATATTAATCACCACCCAGTCATCAATCAATTGTAATTATCAATGTTTTTATTCATAGTAATAACAATCAAGAAAGAATAGCTCAATATCTCAGATCTATTGTTTCTGTCTGTAAATTAAAATTCTTAAATTCACTTATTTATTTGACACATCTGAACTGACGTCTTGATTTTCAAAATTTAATCAGTTCAGTGCTTCTGATGTTACTCATTTGTTGATAATCTTAAAACAAAATCGATCACTAATGCTTGTCATTACTAAATAGTCATATAGTCTTATTCTATGTCATACTACTTAATTGTTTTGCCGATCAAATGTTATCTCTTAAGTGAATCAAAAGTTCATTGTAATTTGCTTGACAATGATATGTTGAAACTAATCATCAAAGGGTTTCAGACTTATGTATCTTACCAGTACACACTTATCGGCATGTTAAGAGGAATTGTGACTAGTAGTGGAATCCAAGACTCACGTTTCATCCTATCTGGGACTCGTCAGCTGGATGTACTTGCATCCCATAGTTGATGTTTACTCTAGGACACGAACCCAGTACCGTTCGCTTCGCTTCCTGGATTCCATTGCTAGCCACTATCGATCTTTGCTTAAAAAGCTTGTGACTTAAGGCTATATCGAGGCAATCCATACAGGATGCACATATGCCATTATGAGACTGGTCAATTGCAGTCCTAAATAACAATGGGAAGATACAAGTAAAATATCACCTGGTGAATTTATAAGCATGGTTTATCTGTGAACTAGTGACCAATGTTCTCCATGAAACCAGTAGTACCGTTTCTGTGATGTTACTTGAAACGAGTTGTAATCTTATGATCGATTTCAGTTTCCTTAAGATTACTGATGAGCATTAATTGAAACATAACCTAAGTTCACCTAATAACTGCTACTAATTGCTTATTAAAATAAATTAGAATGATATATGAACAAAAGAAAAATAATCCATAATCATAACTATTCATTATCGAAACGGATTTATTTTGATTAAAGAATACTATCTAGGGATGTTAGTCATTATGCTTATATTTTTTTATTTTTCTTACAGACAATTCCCAAAATAATAATAATAAATGGAAAAAGGAAGTCGAATGCAAGGTATAACTTAGTAAGATAGAAACTATTCGACAAAAAAATATAACATCTGAAATAACTATTTATATAGCATTCCCTTTTTTACACTTCACAAACTTACCTTATACCTATAACAACCTATACTAATTCTTAAATTTATAAGTAGTATGATTTTAGTTACAATTCTACAAGTATCTAGACATACCATTAATACATACTTATACATAAATACACAAAGATACATTAAAATAAGTGTGACAGAGAATAATATGAACGAGAGGAATATTTAATAAAATGTAAAGAAATTGTTAAATTCATTATATTGAAGAATAAAATTAAAGTTAACAGGAATATTTTAATATTAAAAAGTGGAAAAATTATAGTTTACTTGTATAAAAGTATTCTGTGAAATAATCATATAGCCTTCATATTTTTGAATAACGAATTTATTTTTATACTAGATCTATGTTTCTACGAGCTGAAACATCAAATAACTTACACTAAAATAAGATCAACTTAAATATTCCTTGGAATCATGAACCAATCAAAGTTAGACAATCATTAAAGGTCTCGAGTTACTATTGATGTGCACTGCACTGGGACAAAAGATCCATTCAGTGCTTTTAGCTTCTAAATGGTTTTTTAAATCAGATCAGTTCGTGATATCAAATCGTGATACATTTTCTCCAAGCTGTTGTACAAAGATGGGACACCGAATTACAATATCGCTAATCTGATGCGAATGCAATAAACATTTTGTGGAAATAATCTCCTGTCAGTTAAGTTGACTAATTTTTATTAGATAAAAAAAATAAAGGATGTTCGTAAACACGATGTCATTTTATGATAAAAATTCCTGCCCTAGACCCCGAATTCTGAACCTTACTGAAAAATGTGGGGACTTTAAAAAATCTACTTTGGGTTATTGTAAGGTGTTAAGAAAACCGATAATCTACGTTCATTAAAACAAATTTGCATGTCACTGATTTGTAGATTAGTAGACAGAGTAATCTGAAGACATAAACAGTTTCATCAGTTGTGTAAAATCTATTTATACTTTAAAATAATGTTATTTTCTTTTCCTTAAAGTCTCAATTTACAAAGCTGATCCCTGATTAACTAAGAGCTAGCCAAAAATTTCTCATGGTCGTTGTAAGCTCTCCCGAATACTATACTCTTGCCAAAAATAGCTCGAAATCCGACAGATATCATTTCAATGAACTTAAATTATTATCCAACATTTGAATATAATACACTTGGAAGAAGGTTACTGTAAGAGTACACAAAAAATGCTTCAGTAAAAAGGCTCTGTAACACTCGAAAGGTCAGTTTTCTCTGTAATCTAAGTTAAATAAATTTAACGTTGCCAGTCAATCAAACATTACATAATTGAGAGTTTCTCATTTGATTATCAGTGATATTAGTCAAGGCCGTCTCAGTTAAGCAGTGAAAAACATAAAAGATACAATAGTTCAACAGCATCCGAATTTATGTTCAACATAACAACTTAAATAACTAAATACACAGAAATGGTTTCCATGTAATTGATCTGAGTTCAAGACAGTCAAAGTTTTCGAGTTAAACTGAAAAAAAATAAAAAACGAGCGGGATATTTTCTAAGATTATTCACTGAGCATGCTACTCAATTAAGTTAAAATTCTTAAATCTACGAATTTCGACTTTTTGCCTTCACAATTCCCAAGTTAATCAGTTAACTTATTTTATTATTTTGTGCGTTATTCAGTTTTACAATAATGATGATTATCCAAATGAAGTTTAGCAATCTAGTGATAAATCTTGACTTATATATAACTCATCAAATCGGTATAAAATATTTACCCATCTACAACATAAGATAACAATTGTGCTTTATAACAAATAACTAAGTCAAAAAAAGGAACTACTGAATAGAATTTTCATAGATTAACAGGTCTCAAGTCTGAATGTCATAGTTTTCATGATAGCTCACCGTTAAAAAGACTCAAAGTAAAACATTTCATTAAAAAAATACCTCAAATGTTGATATCGATTTGTAAAACTGTTAACTTTCAAATTTTTCATTGTTTTGACCTGACAAAGGAAATCTATTCAAAGATGATGGTGATGATGATGATGATCCAAAGTTGTAAGTTATTTTAAATCACAGCTGGATTTCATTAAGTGATGAAAATAATTTTCTTTTTGTTTTAACATATTCATTATATAATAGTTAACTAGTTAGTATGAAATAAATTGTAACTTCCATTTTATAATTATAAATTCAGTAAATAGTAAGTAACAGATTATGACAGGATAATTCAACATGTTTTACAAGTAAAGAATGAATAATACGAACACTATAATATTTGACAAAATGACTTTAAAAACAGTAACTGATAAACAAAATTTTGTGACATAATGACAACTGATGGAAAGAGAAAAGAAAACAGAAGTTAATATGACCACACAAACACTGATGTGGAATAAAATTATATGAATTGTTCTTTAATTATATTATAATTAGATATCCATAGTGATTATATTTTCATATATCTCGTTTAATTTATACCTGATGTTTTGAGTAAACAATTTTGTTAAAAAAAAGAAAGAAAGATTCACCTTTCATGTGGATACAAAATTAATTATTCATCATTAGGAATTCATTATACTGTTATGTATGAAAAAATATTGTTGTTGATTTATTCAATTAACTAGACACTTAAAGTTGGGCTGATTTCTATTTCTATCCGATGCTTTAACCGGATCTAGTAAGTTCTAGCAATGTTTCCTAACCTGATGGTAAATTTTCAGGATTAAACAAACGATGTTCTGAGTATTCCAAGTAAAATAAATTTTCTCAAAGGTCTATAGAATAGATATTAGAAATATGTATCATTAAAATATCAGTCTCCCATACAAATTTTATATAACAAAATTATCTGAAATGTGATTTATATTATAACTTGTTAAATATACTAAATAGTAAAGGGTTATGTTTATCACTAGAGTTTGGTGATAACACAGACTATACCTATATCATACCTAGTTGGCAACTATATCTCAAATGATATTACCTCAACTTGTTTCATAAACCAGTCAATTTTGTTAGACGATGAGTGTTATTTTTTATTGATTTCTTGTGCTTTTTATATTACCTAATATCAGTATGTCAGTTGGAACACTACTAATATCAAGGCAAGTAAATGGATAATAATAATTTAGACAGTATAACATACTTTTAATTTCTCTAATCACAAGCCGAATTTTAAGTAATGTGTGATTTGATAAGTTTAATGAAACTTTGAAATCTTAAATAATTTCTGGTTATCAATACCCTATCCACAGAAGATGATAGCAGAATCAGACTATAGGATGTAAGGTATAAAATTTCGTGTAAAAATGTAATTTTTTTTCTACAATAAAAATCTGGGGTTGTAATGCTTCTATAAATATGTTTCCGAAATAATTTGAATATATCAAACAATAAATGGATTTTACAATTGAATACTATGCAAGTACATACTTCAACTGGTAATTTTCTGAAAAAAAATTAAGAAACGTTAATGTAAATGAATTTATGCTGTATATTTTACACAACCTTTTTATTGTTTAAATGAAATGGATTTCCTGGAGTTCTAGTGAGAAGCCGTGACCAGTGGAGTTCAATTGTGTCTGGTGTGAGGCAGTTACTTTCTGAAGACAATGGAGGATGGTCACACAATATCGTGGAGTGGTTTGACATGAACACCGTCGGATGCCGGCTGGAGGTTAAGCGTGCACGCGCGAGATCTGAGTGTGCACTGCTGAGGAGTCTCATACTAGAACGAAATGACAATTCAATGCTTTCAAGTTTCTAATAGTGGTCTAACATTAATGCATTCATGATCTCAATCAAAACTCAATAATCTTCACAATCCTATACTGATAAACAAAATACATACAATTATAATTAACGTAACACATTTTTAATTCATTTAATAAATAACATTCGACCTAAACTAATTTTTACCTGGTAAAAAATGATGCGGCAGCAGAAATTTGTGTTACTGATGGTTGTTGATTTATTTTACTTCCTTTATTAGATTGAATGAATTGATGAACGATTTTATCTTGTTCAATATTTTGATCTTGACCAATTTCATTGATTTCATTATCCAATCGTTGATGTGTATTAACAATCGATGGATTTATCTCACCCCTATTATTAACTGACTGATGATGATCTTCAGAATGTGATTGCATCTAAATGAATTAATGAAGAAAACAATAAAGAAATGTGAAAATTATGAAATAAACAAACTACTGTTCTTTTCGTAATAAGTAATAACTTCAGATTAAATGTCTTTTTTTAAAAAAACTTCACATGGATGAATTCAATGCGATTACTTCTTTCTATAGATTCTTCAATTAATTTGTACAAGTATTGATATACATTTATTTTACTTATTTTTTGACGTATGATTCACCAATGAATAAAATAAAAAAACTATTTTTTTTAATTAAAAAAAACAAAGAAAAAAACGCGTGCATACATACACACACGCACTGAAACTAATCTTCATTCATCTTCATTATCATATCTGTAAAATAAAAAATTAATTTTAATGAAATAAACTTTAAGGTTCATTAGGTTTACTTCAATGTGTTTGAAATGGTTTCTTTGCTTTCCTTCATCTTTCACTTATTTTTTTTTCATTTCATCTATTCTCTTTCTCTTCTTTCTACTCTACATTATATCGTCTTAGATTCCTTGTGAAAAAATTTGAATAAACCCACAACAATGACACTTTTTCACTACTGAAGATAGTGTGTGTGTGTTTTAAAACTGTAATAAATCATGGTGGTCTCTTAATCAAATTTCATTTGTGACCATTTAAGAAAAAAAAACGATGTTTATCCTTTTATCCAGTCCATATTTAATAAATATCACATAAATAATGAGAAACAAATTATCATGAATCGTTTTATGTTTTGTACATCTTTTCTAGACTTTATTTTTCATAAAAAATTATGCAATATTCACTATACAAAATGATCCTTTTGAACTATATTCTGCTTAAGGGTTGAGGATGAACATTAATTGTGTAGATGAGCACCATTGATCTTTAGTATTCCATGATAATATCAGTCATAGATGAAAACTATCCTCAAAATTGTATATATTTGTAGATAAAATGAAGAAAATGTTTTAATTTAAATCTATCAGTTAATTGACAGACTGAGTAAACTTTGTATAGAAAGTCCCAAATTTTTATGATCTATTTTGATGGAAAAAAAATTGAAGAATTGAATGAATTAGGTATTAGAGAAATCAACTTCATATAAAGATGTATAACTAAATTTAATCATCATTTTATTGATCTGTTTAAGATGATACATCGGTATATTGTATTATAAATTATAGCATTTTCTTCATTAAATTACGATAACAGAATTGTTATAGTCTTAAATTCATGGAAGAATATTATGAATTTCATTTTTTTTAAAAATAATTTGGTATGTCTTGAACTTATCAACTACTTACCGTCATTTAGACAACTTATATAAATTAACGATTATTGAATCACTATTTTATCCTACTTCAAGACAGTCAGCAACAAACATAAACAACAGTAAGAATCTCCATGTTAATTGATAAGTACGAAAACTTCAAATCGCTGGTTCATAACCTAACAATCCACACTGTTTGATTATTAGGTACTTGGTGAACAAATCAGGTTTTTCTTTGTTATTTTTATTTTATGATCCATTTTGACTGCAGGATCTTGGTGTTTATTTTACAACCTGAACACTAAAGAACAAACAGTATGGAGAACGGTATGAGACAAAAGGTTAACACTACATATGCTATATACTTTCTACTTTTAATTATGAATATTATGGCAACTCTCCTACAGTCATTTTCGATTAAGCCTTTTTATTAACTTGACAAACAATCTTATTCGAACAGTGACAATTCGTTCATTTCTTTGTACTATTATGATCACTATCATATATATATATATATATATATATATATATATATATATATATATATATATGATAGTCATCACAATAGTACAAGGATATATATATATATATATATATATATATATATATACTCGAATCCTATTATTAGGCTTTGCCTACCCTAGCTATGCTTTATTCGATTTGACTATGAATTCGTATAAATTCAGTATTTTCTCGCAAACACACATTCGCCTCTCTGCTTTAAATTAGCTCAATGTGCTCGTAGCTTTGTTATCCATGCTATTCACTAATAAACTGTAGTTGCCGCTTCTGATTTCAAACACCGTCGGAATTTATATAATAGCGGTTATAAAAATGATTGATTGACATTAGTAAGTCACTACAATGTTTTGAGAAATCTGAATTAATAAAAAATGTTACAGAAATCTACTTTTCTTTTCTAAACAGAGAATTTTGTAATTTAAATTCATGTTTCTATAGAATTAAAGTAAAGCTTAACTATTTATTAAGTCATGAAATTGAATGTAAAAATTTGATCAAAGGTTTATAAAAGAGTTAACTTATATAATAGAGCATGAAATAAGAATGAAAATATCTTTGATTTTAATTTTTTAATTTCTGTTCAAAGCTGTTTACTTGGACTAATTACAAAATTCATTATACCTAACTGTTAAATAAATATCAGATTGAATAAATGAAAATGTTCCTGAAAACTCAACATTAAAGTTAACAAAACATCGGAGCTGTTTTTAAAGCTCTATATCGTGAATAAATTTCACCAAATTAAATCGCAACCTGATAGATGTTTTATACTTAACTTTAGGTTATAATGAATATATATATATATATATATATATATATATATATATATATGTATATATATATATACTAAGTAGCTATTTATTCTTTCTTGTTACATCATTTGAACAAGCAATAAATAAAAGAACAAGTTATACATTTATATTTACTGTTTATATGATGTAGTTGATTATAATGTATAAAATGATCTTTGATTTTCAATAAGAGCTAACATCAGTATTCTAATTCTACACTTTATATCAATCAGAAATAATTTATTTTTATATTAATCAACTGGAATCTTTAATTATTTATGGTGATGAATGCAACAAGTGAATAGGGAATTTCTAGATGATAAAGTGTTTTGGTTTGATATTGTTGACGTAGGGAGATTATTCCTCCGTTGTACATAGACAAAATATCAAATAATTTTTATTCAAGCACATTTATTATCACTCAATCGTAGTAAGTAATAAGTTAGCAAGATATCCAAAAGAGTTGAATGTCTTTGGATCATTGAATTAGAACAAAAATTTCTCTTTGACGATTTCTTTCATTCAGGTTGTTCAACAATATTTATCGTTAATTTTATTTGCTAAACACGGGGGTTTATGGTAAAACAGAGTGGTACTGAATTATTATGAATCTAGAAATCATGTTTTGTCGAATGCTCAATCTTAGAGCATCTAGACAGTTCTGCTCATTCTACTTCAGCAAAAGCCTCCCTCAAAATCATCTATACTGTCAGAATAATCAGTTTAGGAGGAATGAAAATGTAAATTTATGTGCAATAAAGGCAGTAGCTATACCCTTGTTCAACCATAACCTTTGCTTACAAGAATGATATGTCCAATGCCTTGTTTTACCATTAGCCTTAACCTTCATTTTCATCTTCCATAATCTATCGTTTGTTTTCTACTCCTTCCTTTTTTCACAAATATTAATTAGCCATTATTACAACTTTCAATTATTATTCAGTTCTTAATATCTATTAAGTAGACATTTATCTTCACCTTAACATTCTTTATCAGCCGGTCATCAGATAAATTCCATCCAATATCTGATTTTTGTAAACAATTTATGACACATCACTTCAGGCTACCTAAGTACTTAACATCACTTTATTTTATTACAGACCACTATTTTTAGCAAATAAGATTTACTGTAAATACGACTTTACAGCTTATGGAATTGAAATCATAGAAAAGAAAATTCTCTTCACTAGATTGTCTTTATTCTTCTTTAATAACACATAGAGTTTGTATTTTTATTATCTTCGGATCATTTCACACATGTTATTCACTATCAGTCTTTTCTTAATCAAAGAATATAACAATATAAAATAGGAAGTAAATCAATTGAAAACACACTCAATCATTTATGAATTATTTGTTTGTTCAAATATTGCTTTTCTGTTGTATATATATACATACATACAAACCTAGTAAATCATTCCCAGTATATACAATTAAGATATCTTTATTTAATGTATTGGCACCTACTTAACAAATAAAATAATCATTTAAGTGAAAACACTTGTTTACTTGACTACTTTATTCCTTGTTTTCATTTTCTATTTTATTTCAGTTATATTGTGAAAATAACTTCTTTCTTTTTTTCTTTTATTTATTTATTTTTCTTTTAAATTTCAAAGGCCTCTAATTCAACTTACTGACATGATAATAATTTTAATTTTATATTATTAAAATGATGAATAAATAAATAATTAATTCTAATAACAATCAATGTGTATTCTCAGCTTTTAGTTTTTTAATGTATGATCCATGTGTTAGTCATTGTTAGTAATAACAAGCAAAATGGTGAATTTCTTTCTCCTTTCTTTTCTTTTTTGTATAACAAATGAAATCTACCGTATTTGTAAACAAGATCAAGAAGAAGAAGAAGAAAATATAATTAATGTGTATTCAATGAAGGGGACATGTTTAGGCGGACATATATAGAAAATAATTTAACGTTAACATGAAAATGATATGGAACTGAATAAAGACCAACATGAATTCAAGAAAATGGAAGATCAACAATTTCTGAAGGTTCCCTTTTTTGAAAATGTTTTAAATTGATTGGTTATGTGAAACATTTGTTGTCAGTTAGTTTATCTTTTATAAATATTCTAATATATTTTAACAAACAATACTGTATGGTATGAACCCCCTTAATTATATTTCAAATGAAGAGATGTTTGTAAAACTAAACACTACAATATATGATAGAGATGATAGTTATTATTTTCCCGCTATTTTTAGAACACAGCTGTATATTTGTAGATATATATTAACTGATCTATGAAATGACTGGGGTAATTTCAAGTACATCAGAATGAGCCTCTTTAAGTCTAAAATATCTAAGAAAATTTGAATTGTGTTTTGAAAGGCAGAAATACTAGTTACTATTGTAGGTCAAATAATAATAACCAAAGAGTACTTGATTTATAATATGAATACATTTTCTAGACATCGATCTAAAGTTACTTGCCCACTGTATCTAGCATGTTTTAAGACTGAATGTGTTAAATCTTCTCAGTATAAAATGTTCATTATATTTTTATGTCTTCTGTCTTACTGTGTTGCTAAATATAGATTATAAAAATATATTAAAAATACACAAAGACGAAATTATATAGCTCGGTTTCGTTGTGAGAAAAGACAGTCATAGTAACAGTCAACATTTTGCCTGAGATGTCATAAACAAATGAAATTCAATAAATATGACCTGAACTGTTTAGGATAGGTTAGGATTGTTTTTAGTATATTGTATATTTTGTATTTGCTATTATTAAATCCGAGAGTTACGTTTTTAAAATATCGTTGTTTATATAGTAAATAAACTCATAATAAAGGTCGTTTAAAAGAAGGAAGTTTAACCGAACAATCTTGTAATGCCCTGCATAGAATATTCATTTTTTTGGCCCGTTAATCTGACTGGAACAAGATCGTATGATGATTTTATCAAAATATACATCTTGACTACCCTCGCACATAATTATCGACTTAATTTAATTAAAGAGCAACGAAACAAAATAAGCCAAATACGAGGAATAATCTTAACTATGTATATTTCGTACACTCGTTGATCCGAAAAGACATTCAGAATAAGAAGCTGGAAAGCAAAGCGAAAAGAAGAGGGCAAGTGAGTCAACTTTATATGATCAAACGTGGCTCGATATTTATAGTCACACAAAAATAGGTTACAGAAATGTGATGAGTAGGATAAACAATGAACAAACATACGCTCATTTAAACACAGTCAAGGTTAGTAAGTGAATAATTAACAAGGTCAAAATAGAGTCGGTCTCTACGGAGGCTAGAGGAAGTTACACGGGCTTAAAATATGCATCTTAATTCTAAAGGGTAGGTATAACCAACCCTTACTTTCTCAGAATTCCTGTAGGATCTAATTTGTCAAATGTATGTAACAGGGATTGAATTATATTCAATTTAAGTCAATTTAACATCAGAGAATAATGAATTATCGGAAACATATTTCTCATCATCACCATGTATTTGAGGATCAGCACAACCTGATCTCACACAAACATCCGAGGTAATAGTAAAGACAGCCAAATCGCAATAGTCCTAATCGGAACACTACAGGAAATTAATAAAAACCATAAAAAGATTATGGCTATAAAGTTCTGATGAAAATACCCTAATGGATGTTGAAAAAACTCGATTTAGGGCAAGTTAAATTTAATGCATCAAAAATATATTATTATGAATTCAGCTGGTTGTTTAATCATTGATGAATACAGTGTGATCTATATGTAGGACGGAAATTAAAGTATATCTGTGTATTTCGTTATTTATTCTCCTACATGTCTTTTTTTGTCGAAATATTTCATTTAATTGTTTTGAAAACAAAGAACATTTAAAATAATTCAGTTGGACATAGCTCCTTTTCTTCTTCTCCTGTATGCTATATGTATCCAGTCCTCCCCGTTATTCATTCTATTTCTAACATTTTACACTGTTGAAGCCGTTTGATTAGGCTTGCCATTCGCTCGTTTGCTGCCTGACATGTACCTGGCTTCGTGCTGGACTGCATGTACGCTGGGTTAGCGGTAGATATCTCAAACTGCAGTGTTAATCGCTAGTTTGATGCATTTGGGAAATCAATGTGCAGGATTACTGGAGTACAACATTGAGTTGTAGATCAATCGGCTCGTGTGTCGATTAAGAGGACAACCTGCTGTATGAATTAATTTGAACTGCATACTGGTTTGAACATAGACATCTTGAACGTATATTGCGGCTACAAAATATTCTATGGCCACGCCTGGCCGAGGATCGGTTTTTCATCCCTTATAATGCACATCAAGTTGTAGGTTGGGTGAGTGCCTGCCAGTGAGTATACCCGGATATCAACGCGGGTTGCTGGTTGAAGGCGGTGTACTAAAAATCCAGCCACAACCACAAAGTTTAAAACAATTCCACACAGGCCATGAACACATAACTTAATTATTCCTTATTGTCATTTTAATCCATTTCATGTATTTTTATCTTTTTAATACTAATCTATATACAAATCTTCCATGAACAAAATTTATTTATGCATTGGAATCTATGGTTATGTTTCAAACTATTGAATTTTCCAGTCACTGAGTTTATGAGCTTCCTTCTAATCTAGGAAAGGCTATAAAAAATAAATTACTCAGGAAGTAGGAATATTATACTTACACTAATGAATATGCCTTTTCAAATAATTCATCAATATTGCTGCTACGATAAGACTTTCTAGTTCAATTTTACTCAAGTAAAGTATCTTATGTTCATCTTAAACCCAACCGATTATTTTCCCTTTATATATCTTATTTATTCATTCACTGACAAATAAGTTTTATCACTTCGTATTTGGAATACAACTGTGTTTTACATATAACTATACTATATATTAGAAGTTTTAAATAAATATTTCACAAATGAGCTAGTAGATCTCTCTTTGAACTACATCATTCCTAGTTAACAATCTATGAATTTTCTTCCTTTACTGTTGAATATGAGTTATATCATTTGATTGAATAATTTTACGGATTTCATTTCATATAAAATCTTATTTGGTTACATTTCAAGACAATCACAAATCTTTTAAGTATCATAAACGGAACTATAAGTGTTCTATTCAGCTATCACTGTTTCTGACTGACTATTCATCTGTCTATCAATCAATTACATTTCGAAACAATAATAGATATTTTTAGATTTTTCCCCCTTATTACATTTTATTTTCCCAGAAAAAAACATATTTTATCATTCTATAGTGACAAAAGCTTCATGATTTAAAAGAAATAAAGTAAAATCTACTTCAACTGAAGACAATGAAAATGTTGTCTACTTCATAATCATACAGTCAAAAGTCTTTTCTAAGTGATAAAAAAACTAACTAGCAAATCAGTTAGATTTTCTGTTATCATTCATTTCAAAATGATCTTCATCCTACATTGAACTGGATAACACAAATCATGTTATCGTTTATGCTTGATGATAAAAATAAAATCATTTATTTGCGTGCCTCATCGTCTTTTTAATGATAATAAACAAAACAAAACAAGAAAAAAACAGGTCACAGGTTCTTATTTATTTGTGTTGCTTGACCCTAACGGTTAGTTTTATGTTTGTCTCATTAAAAATAGACTAGAAAAGTTTTACTTTAAAGAAATCATTCACTTATTAAAAAAAATAATTATTAGAAGGAGGTTTTGTGGAAATTTTAGCAATTTAATGGTTGAATTCATGAGTCAATTGATGCTAGACAATCATGGAAAGACTAGAAGCACTGGACGATGGTTTCGTTTTAGTATGGGACTCCTCAGCAGTGAGCATCAACGATCCCACTCGCAGGATTTGAAACCAGGACCATTGGTCTTATATGCGAACATTTAACCTCTAGACGATGTATGTAATACACAGTGCTCATCCAGGAGTCCCAAACTGGGAAGAAACGGTCGTTTAGTGCTTAAAGGTTTTCCATGTGGCCACTAGACTAGGTAATGCAACATTGGTCAATAACATTCGATCTGCATTAAGAAGGACCTGACACGCATGACATTGATCACCACCCAGTGATCAATCAATTGTGAATACATAGCAGTCCTACTGGAGTTCACTCGCTGCTCGGATAGTTCACTGGTAACGTCTTTGACTGCAAAGCTGGGCGACATGGGATCGGGTCTGTCAGGGAGCATCAATTCCCCCAAGGTTACAGGTACACCTTGCTGACGAGTGGCAAGTAGCACGAAACCTAGGTCTGGGGTTTACTGTTGACTACCTCCAACCACTACCCCTCTATATTTTTTGTTAGATTTATTTACTAAGTAAGAGATTTCGAATAAATCTCTTGATAGGTTCGACTTATTTATGCATATATGATTTAAAGGATTAAAAAGAAAAATAAGTATCACGCCAGTAAATGTTTATCATTTGTCAACTATTTCTCCTAATTCACAAAGGTTGATAAAAACTATATGACTTGAAGTTTACATTTCAATCAATAAAAAAAATTTATTTTATTAGTTAATAGAAGATTTTGTCTGGTTTTTCTAATGTTTATTTCCATTAAACTGAATAAAATGTAGGTTTAAGTGTTAATTGGAATAACGTTGTTATTTTTCGCTTCATCTTTCATTACTGAATATATAGAGATTAGTAAGCAACAGATACGAATGGAAGATAACTTAAAATCATTCAAAAATCGTAATAAATTGAGCTGTAGTGATCGATAGCGAGTAAAATTTGTGTTATGTACGCTTTACTGTAAATAGAGAACTCATTTTAAAATGTAGTCATAAATTGTTGGTTTCGTTTTTGAAGAAGATATCTGTTGATCAATATTCCCAGTAAAAAAATGCATTTTCTGTCGTATGAGAAAATACATATCCTCAAGAGTCATTCATCAATCATAGGATGGATAGAAAGAAAGTTGTTTTCAGTAAATAATTGGTTTGACTCTATTAACGGTAAGAACTAATTATCTACAGCCTACACTTACAAGCGGATCGACATAAACATATGGAAAACGTGATTTTACATTTGGATAGAAGGTTATTAATAAAATATACCTCAGTCAGTCTATTTTGCGTCGCCTACCAAAAAGAACGAAAGTAGAATAAAGGGATTTAGTTCAGTGATCTAAATCTTTTGATTTGTAAATGATCCAAGTTTTAAAAATCCGTAGTTCTGTGAAGCTGAAAGTGTAAAATAAATGCATATATGCTACTTTACAATTCTTTCTACTATACACTCATCATTTACTTACGTGTTTAGAATAAAAATTGTAAACATTATGATGACTAAGTTACTATCGCAATTGTCAGCTGTTTGCTATAAATTTTTATCTATATGATATCGTCTCGCTACGTCAGATACTGTTAAATATTATTATATAAATCAATTAGTAGTGCTGTATTTAGAAAAAAACCCAAGCGAGTTAAATCAGTTTACTGCCTTTGTAAAATATGAAAATCATATATTAAATACATCGTTTACATATCTTCCTTGAATTGTCCTTCACATACGTCATCATTCTCCCAATCATATTGTTACTCCGATTACTATTTGTTTTACTTCTTCTTCCCTTTATTTTACTTCTCTGTTGATAAGTATTCTACTCCCAATTTTCGCTACGTACTACTTATATCTGTCCACATAAGTAGTGCACACCGCAGTATAACTTATCTTGATTTTATAAATATAACTAAGACAATGAAATAAACGACAATTATTCAGTAGAAATAATTTTAATAGCTTATTGTAAATGAAATAGAATACAGACCGAAGATGTTTATCAAAACTCATAGAATATAAAAACATTTTAATAAACCAACTAATATATATTCGAAGAAATGAACTTTCCATCGCTCAAAATTTATCTCAGTTCATTAATTTGGTGTTTTTGATATTCTGTGTATCATTGAATGATATCATAACATTTTCTCTTCTTTTTTTTCTCTTTAAACTTGTAAAATATAGTAAAATAAAAGAAAACACAAAGAAACAAGTAATCATGCATCCTTGCATATATATATGTATATGTGTATGATAGTATATATTCCCATTGACCTAATGTAAATTACTGTAGCTTAGTGATATTCAAAAATAGAACATAGTTACTATACTATGATACATGGTTACTTTCATTTATTTAAAATATGTCAATGTTTCAAACATATGACATTATACTTTTGAAAAATATAAATTTGAATTAAATGTCTTTTAAAGAAAAAATATTTGACATATTTTATCCAACTGAGTTTAAACTTAGAAACTAACGACAAATTAAAAATAAAACAACAACGAAAAAAAGAATAAATGTGTGATCTAAAAGCTTTGGTGAAGATCTAAGAAAATTACAATGTTTTTTTGTTGTTTTCCAGCTTATTTTCAGATGAGTAACTTTTATTGTTGTTCCATAATATATGAAGTTCAGTGAAGAGATCTCTTTTCAACGAAGTTATTATCACACTGTACAATTGTATATGTATATGAAAAACAATTGTTTTTATGTTAAACATTATCTAATCGACTTTAATTATTTTACTGATCCATAGGTTGATTTTAAGATTGTGTATAAGATTCGTTCAAATCTACCTAGATTTGTTCTTATATAACTACCTAAAATAATAGGTTTTACCGTCCATGTGCTCAAGCCAGATGTACAAAAGAAGTACGTTCTATCGTTATCGCTACCTTGGTTTTATCATAATTATTACTACATTTCTCCCTTCACTTATGTCTTACATTCTCATGATTTTATTCATACTTGTTTATGATAACAATTCATTTATTTTTTACGCTTCTATTACCTTTAATTATTATAAAAAAAGCGCTCGCGCGTGAGACTGATAGATCCTGGGTTTGAATCTCGCGGGGGGCGGGATTGTGGATGCGCAGTGCTGAGGAGTCCCATACTGGGACGAAAAAGGTGTCCAGTGCTTCTAGGTTTTCCATGATTGTCTAGCTTCAATTGACTCATGAGTTCAACTATTGAAATTACTAAAATCTCCACAAAACCCCTTCTGAAAACATTTTAATCGTTTTACTGTATTCAAATTATAACTTGTTATTAACTTATTAAGTCTATTATTCATATTACACAATCTTCGGATTGCATCATCATGGATATACCTTGTTCATATGTCCTCAGGGAACTAGTACTTTAGTTTTTCATATTTCTATACGATTGTACAGTTTGATAATAAATTCGTTGAAAAGAGATCCCTTCGCTGATATTCATGTTTTTATTGTTTAAATGAGAATTATATGTTGAATAAATATTAGGCGTAATAAAAATAAGTAATATCATGAATAGTGGCTAGCATTGGAATCCAGAATGCACATTTCGTTCTATTTGGGACTCGTCAGCTGGATGTACCTGTATCTCAGAGTTCATGTTCACTCCGGGACTCGAACCCAGTACCGTCCACTTGTGCAATGGGGTGAAGTTTAATTCACTTAGTATTGTTTCCTTGAATCTTCCCATTGATGTTTAGAACTTCAATTGATCAGTCTCTTATTGGTATATGTGTATACTGTGCGTATTGCTTCGATATTGCCTTAATTTACAAGCATTATAAGCAAAGATGGATAGTGGCTGGGTTCGAGTCCCGGAGTGAACATCAACTCTGAGTACAGGTACACCCAGCTGACGAGTCTCAAATATTACGAAAAGCGTGTCCTGGATTCCACTGCTAGCCACTACTCATCTTTGCTTATAATGCTTGTAAATTAAGGCAATATCGAAGCAATACGCACAGTATACACATATACCAATAAGAGACTGATCAATTGAAGTTCTAAACATCAATGGGAAGATTCAAGTAAAACAATATCTAGTGAATTAAATAATACGATGGTTAGTATCTATTTATTTCAATTTTCAATGAAAACAAGGTTTTCTCTGATTTACAAATTCTATAAGGTGAAGTGACATTTTTGATGAGGAATATCTGCTCAGAAAGTCTTCTTCACATTAAGTGCACAATGTCATAAAATGTAACACTTAATTTTGAGGAATATCGACAATTATATTGTACATTTACTGTAAATAAGCGTTAGTTGTTTGCTGTTTATTTCTTTTGCACTGATATGATTGTATAGAAGTGAGTGTGCAATATTTAAGGGTACTTTATGTATCATTTTTTATAAACAATAAGGTAATAAATGAGAATTTCCAACATGTCTGGACACAGAAGCAATAAGTCATGAGCAATCTTCATCATGGAATAACTTGATATACTTAATATAAATATCCTATTTTGATTCTGATTTTCGTAATTCAGATTTTATTTAATTGAATTGGTTTAGTCATTATTTATTCAATCTAGTTACTGAAAACAAACTATTTTTACTATCTTTTACGTGATTCACATAATTTAGAGCATTGTATAATGTCCAGTAAAAAACAGTCAGTATAAATATTTAATGTAATAGTTGAATTCATGAGTCAATTGAAGCTAGACCATCATGAAAAACCTGAAAGCACTAGACTGCCGTTTCGTTTTAGTAAGGAACTCCTCAGCAGTGTGCATCCACGATTCCGCCTTACAAGATTCCAACTGAGGATCTACCGGTCTCGAGTGTGAACGCCTAACCTCTAGACCACTAAGCCGGCATCCAACGATGCTAATGTCTAACTTTAAGCAACCCACGATAATAATTAGATCAAGTCATGTTTCGATAACATTTTTTTCGGAATTTCATTCTAGAAGAAAGTAAAAGGAGAATTCTTTTTTTAAAAAAAATATGATTTGTCTAATCAGATAAATTTCATCCCTGAAAATTATGTTTGTATGAATTCTATTGGTTATTATGTATCGATTTCTGCTATGAATATATATATAACAGGATCATATACATACCTCCGAAAAAAACTGTTTATAGTTTCTTTTTTTCTATTTTTTTTCAAGTTATTTTCATGTTATGTTAATTTATTGTATAGGAAAAACTAAGAGGAGGTAATAAACACTAAAATGAATAAATATTCTATGAATTGTATTCCCATTACAATTCAGTTTTTACAAATAAAACTATTGGTACCATTTTTTTTCTCTTAAACCAATCATTGTTGAGTACCAATTTATTTATCTAAATACAACCTCTGTAATTTTATATAAAAGTATAAAATAAATTTCATGATGACATTCAGATATGAATGTACTTTAACAAGAATGAAGTTAACTTATGAACTATTAAATCATATACTCACTGTTGATTGATTTCAGAAGAAATTATTAGGAGGTACAATAAGAAATAGGGACAACTGAAGTTCAGTCATGCGAAATATAAGATAGTTATCAACCGACACCATTAGAAAATGATCTCATAATATCCTGAATTAATTAATGTTAGACAGATACAGTATTATATATCATCTCATTAGTTAATAGGTTAATTTCTCGCCTCGATGTCTGTTTTGGCCATGCGCTTACTTTGAAGATTGGTTGTATGCTAAGATGAAATAGCTCTTCATTACATTTTTATTTTTGATGCTTGTTTAACTAAACCAATCAATGGATGAATTAGACTAAAAATTCCACAATTTTTACAAAAACTCTAGAATAATGTCATTCTCACTAACAAATCACAGTATATACTTACATTTATGAAAGATACCATAATATCTCTCAATTAATTTAAATGTCAAATAAATAGCTATTCTTGAGTATACTATACACTTATGCATAGATATAGAAATTACCTACCTGTAATAATAATCAATAAAAATATTCATGTCAAAAAACCCACTGATTTTAATACATCAGTACGGTTACATTACTATTAAACATTCAAATAAGTAGTGCTAACATATTTTCATAACAAATTAAGGTATTATGAGAACTTCACTAATACACAATTAAAAAGACTATCAAATGTCCAATACATTTTTTTAAAAAGTTATTTTATTATAATTTATTCGTTAAAAAGGTAAACTTACTTCCTATCAACATTTTAAACATAAACTGTTTCTTATGTATTAAACTTAATACCTAAAGTAACAAAATAGGCGTAGTCCATAAACAGTTTGTTGTGTATATTTTTTATATTTCAGGTATACTCATTCACTTAAATATGGATCACATATACTACCTGACTGTTAACATTTGTATACACGACGGAAATATAAGATGTACCTCAGATTATACGGTGTACTAAATAATCAATACAATAGAAACGGCCTATGGCTTTTAAAACTTGTAAAAAAAATTGATTATTCTTTTCATTTTTAAGTACTCCATTCTACATAACAACTACTTTGAATTTTGGTATTTCAATCATTACTTCTTATATCATTCATAGAAAATTGAGTTAGTTAAAATATATTGTCATTTCTAAGTGACATTTTTGCGTTTATTTCTTTTAAGAACATACTGCACCGAGATTTGGAATCTGACATGCAAAGGACGAATAACAATCAGAAATAACTGAAAATAATCACTCAGAACAGAGTTGGATGAAGAATACCGGTGGGCGCCACACACCCCTTCACGGGCGGTAACAGGTGTAAATAAGTATTTAAGTACTTTTAGCTCATACAAATGGAAATCGGAAAAATATTTGGAATAGGAAACATTTCTGCTAAACTGATACTATTTAATGATTGGATTCAAGTTAGAATATAGTTTAAATTTCATTAAACTGAAAAACTAGTATTACAGCTATCTATTTTGTTCTATGTTGTCAATAAGTAAAAAAAACTTTACAAATATAAGTAAACATATATAATCCAATATGAATGGATACATATACCGGCAAAGTTATTTAGTCTAATTATACTATTCTCCATTTTGAATATATTGTTTTTTCAAATTTTCATTCGATTTATCAAGTGATATTTTGCATTAATCAAAGATGTACATCATGTAAAGAATAACAAATCACATTGTTATTGAGTCATTGGTAAATAATAATTTTAAAGTCAGTGGCCTACTAAATTATCTGGGTTACCTGTTCCTGCCATCTAGATATTTCAACAAGTTATCTGTTTTCTTATTTGTTTTAACACATCATTACGTCTATTGAGCGCACAACCTCTTCAGGCGAGTTTATGAAATGTTTGCAACCTTTCTCTGTACACGTTACAAATATCTATAGTCGGAGACATTGTGATGGCCGACAATATTCATTGAAAAGTACGAACACTATTCAGATATCGATTTCCGAAGTGTTAACATATAACTGGTAATCATTCAATATTTATTGTCAGGATCGATCAAGAAATAAGAAAAGAAATCTAGTTGAAATACTTTGACAATTCTATATTGTACCAAAAATATAATATTGATTAAAGCCAATAATAATAACATAGTTATTTATGTTTTCTAATTTTGACCTCAATGTTAAGATAATGATAATAATAATTCTCCATTATAATTGTTATCATTATCACAAAAGATAACATTCTATCCGTTTGTGAATGATTTAGGAAATTTTAATATTTGATGTATAATAAGGTTCAAGTGTATGAAATAAATTCTTAATCTACTTGTAGAAGATTAAAGATTATAGATCTTTCATCTTTTATTGATCGCCTTTAAAACGTATTACTATTCTTTAAATGGTTTGAATAATTTTTTCTGGTAAGCGTTTTTTTAGCGAGTTGTTTTCTTACGGGATGGAGTCACTAACCCCATGCCCAACCCTCCTCCTTTATCCGGTCTTGGGACTGGCAGTAGCCCCCAGAGGGACTCCAGGCGGATTAAAATTTTTATAACAGTTTAGATATAGTAATTACATATGTAAATACCATACAGGAACTGATGAAATTCCTTCAAATTAATCAATATTTCAGTTTGACACTAGCTGCTTACATAAACAGGTTATTTCTTAAGTGAATTAGATTATTATATATTTAATATATTTAGCTTGGCTAATTATTGATGAATACATTCAGAATATTTTTTATTCATAATGATGATAAAACAACGAATTAGTTACATAACATGATGTGGTCTATGAAGGAGATACGTAAGATTCTTGCTATCACAGGTTTTTTAATTATCGGATATATAAAAGAAAATAATTATGATAGTTCTGATGTATCTAGTATTAGCAAAATCACAGTTTCTACAGTTGGTTGAACACTGAGTAGTGATTAATGTGTGTGTCAAGTCCTTCTTGGTGCGGATCGAATGCTATCGACCAAGTTGCAATGTGACCACTAGCCTAGATGACTCGACATTGCGTGCACTATATTGAGATAAGATGGTGGTTGGAAGTAGGCAACAGGAAACCCTAGACCTGGGTTTCGTGCTACTTGCCACTCGTCAGCAAGGTGTACCTGTAATCTTGGAGGAACTGATGCTCCTTGACGGATTCCATTCCGTGTGATCTAGCTTCACAGTTAGAAATGTTCCCAATGATCTATCCTTGCCGCAATTGACCTGTTGACTACCTCCAGCCATCATCTTCACAGTTTTATTTATTTGTTTACTTAAGTGAAAAACTAGTCAACGTTTTTAATCAGTTCAAGCACAGTAATTACTGAACTTATTTAATGAAAAGAATACTTCCATAATATAAATATTATTAAAAAGGATTAATTAAATAAACTATATGAAATTATTACAATTATCATAGGAAATTAATTAAGGTGATGGTACTAGTCACAGGTTATTCAAAGTGAAATCGACATTTTCATTTTCTGGAATGTAGTTTGTAAAATCATATTTGCATGATTTTGTTTAGATTATACTTACTTTCAAGGAAAGTCAACAAAAATCGAAGAACCATTGGCTTACAGGTCCACACATGCTACGATCGAGTTCGAATTCCCTAAACATCCATCAGCTGTAAGTATCTATGTCAGAGGACTAAAGATCTTTTAACATTATAGTGAGAGTAATACGTTCAAGCTGCTTTGTTGGAATCATACCTTATACTTTACAAGCTCATTTAGGTAGCGGCAATATCTGACTGTCACGTAATATTGTGTTTTAACATTTTGCTCACCCAGTTCATAGTTTTGCATCAAAACTTCAGAAAATCAAACTATTACTAGTTTATATTTATTGCATGATTTCTAATCACAGGTCTTTTAAATATTCTGAGTATAATGTTTATTAGCAACCGGAGACACTGAATAATAATCAAATGAAATCACAGACTGTGTTTTTGGAATTAATAATACATGAATGATCTGTCACTGAATTTTGTCTTCCTAGGTTCTACCACCACGTTTCGCGTTTTGTCATTTCGGAACAAAAATAAGATTCGTGCTCTGTTTTTTTTAATTTTGCCATGGTTTTACAAGAAATATGTGTTCCTAATTAGTCATAATTACGAAAAATGAATCCCATTGAAGAATGATATATGTTTCCGTTTCTTTGAATTGATTTGATCATTTTTTTGGTAAATCTTAAATACAAAGCCGAAAACTTTTATTTATTTCACTCTTTTCTCATATCACATATCACAACTTAGAGATAAAAAGATATTTTCAATTTCATTATTTGTACTCGTAACTTTCTTATTATTTCATACTGAAATCATCAGAATGTATGATACGGACTGGAGGATTCAGATTGCTTAAAACACACAACCTATCTCTAAGCCTCACCAGGTTACTGATCCAATTTTCCTACACAAAATCTTGAAATTCATTAAAATGATAAACATTATTTCAAATAAATTGACTTGGTGTTGTTTGCTTGTAACTTTCGAGTGTTGTTTAGGACTGTAATCGATTAGTCTCTTGTTGGCATATGTGCATCCTGTGCGGATTGTCTAGATAATGCTTTAAGTCGCAAGCTTTATAAGCAAACATGAATAGTGGTTAGCAGTGGGATCCTAAACGCGCGTTTCGTGCTGATCAATTACAGTCCTAAACAACAATGAGAAAATACAAGTAAACAACACCAAGTGAATGTAAAACTTCACCCCATTTTTCAAGCAAGTGGCTATCAGCACTCAGTAGCTAACTGGATAATGCGATGGCATTTGAAGCAAATGCTATTGAGTTGAAGTTCCGGAGTGAACATTAATTCTGAGATGAAGGTACATCCAGCTGACGATTCCCAAATAGAACGAAAAGTGTTTCCTGGATTCCACTTCTAGTTACTATCCATCTTTGTTATTTTAAATATATTCAGAGATTCATTAACAGATGTTTATGTTTTTGCTTTCATTTCTGAACTTTTATTTATGTTTTAAAATATATTTTACTATAAAAAATCTTACATTTTTTCAAATAGAAATTTGTCAACAACTAATTTCAACTAACTTTTTCAAAATATATCCTCTAAAAAATATCACTATAAGATAATCTTTAATTTTGAAAATGAACATTATTTTTTTAAATTTGGTCTTGTTAATTAATGGTTATTTACAATAAGCAAAGATGGATAGTGGATAGAAGTGGAATCCAGGACACGTTTTTCGTCCTATTTAGGTCTCGTCAGCCGGATGTACCTACATCTCAGAGTTGATGTTCACTCCAAACTGATCAATTGCAGTCCTAAACAACAATTGGAAGGTACAAGCAAATAACACTGAATGAGTTATATACAACAGTTGAAATAAATCGACTATTTCCTGTTTATCGATCGGAAAAAAATTGATTCACAAAGAAAAAAACCACAGACTGTAAGTAGTTTCTAGTTTTATAGTACACTTTATCAATAAATCAACATTCATGGTTACTCATATCCACAAAAGTAGTATACCACGTTGGTCAGGCATAGAATGTATTTCAGTAGATCAATAAGGAAAGAATGGGAACAGAACGCAATTAGTATAAAAATGCATGAACAATGGAAGCTGAGAAAATGGACTGATATTTGCAAAAGGAACAGTCAAGTTTGAGACGATGGATTCATTATTTGTAAATTAACTATTTACTATATGGTTCTCAGATTTTAGGAAGATGCTTTGTAATTTCATGTCAATTACATTCGATTGTTCCCATTTGTGTTCTTGTTCACTACATTACTAAATAACGAAACTAATTTTTACAAATGTTGTCATAATTTATTCATTCACAAATGTTTAAAAAGTTAATATAATCTATTTATTCCTGTAAAGAAAATGTTATATATTATGTAAACTAAAGAAAAATTTAAAAACGAATTCCCGTAAGCTGAAGTTAAACACATCAGTGTAAGTTTAAAATCTTAGTGAAATAGAGGGCATATGTTTATTGAATCTTCTTTTTACACTTATCAATTCCCAAAATTTATAAGAACTAGGTAGATATCTTTATATAAATTTCAAAAGAGACAACAGAAACTACTATTTGATCAAATAGTTGAACAGTATTTGGGCACCGAGCCGATATGAGACATTAAAGAGTAAGAATGTATTTCTAAACTCTTAGCGAGTGAATTTGAAATAAATCCAACGTTTCCTTGAAATAGCTTGGACCAGATTGCCAGGCGAAACTTTGAATTTACTTCAAATTCATTCTCTGAGATTTTACAAATTCATTCTTCTTCTTTAAGGAACTATTATTCTTTGCATTTATTTCATAAGGAAAATAGGCTATCTTATATATATTAATATTTAGATAACTGATATAATACTCAGAATAATGTTATATGACCTCAGTTAAATCTTACATCTATACACAAATAATAAGATCGATCAACGTTTATATTGTAATTATTGTACTACTAAATTAAAGCTAATTTATAACTACTGTCTTAACGACATTTATATTAGAGTCATGAAGATAAAATAGTTTAGTATCATTAAAAATTGTTTATTAATGATGTTTGGCAAAACGAGCTCTCCACATGAGAAGAATGTAAGGAGACAATTTCATTTCTAATAACATGTTAACAATTTGAAAAGAAATCCTAAATCTCAAAGTGATTTTAAAAACATTTTCAAGCTTAATTTATCAGCCTTAAGTATGTTCTTATTCTATAAACAGAGTTAGTGACATATTGTCAGATAGTTAATATTTTATAAAAAAAACTTGATATTATTTATTTCATGCAAAACCTCATTGATATATCGGACTAGTGATAGATTTTCAGCTGTATACTTATTTACGTTTTCATTCGAAACACTAAATATTAAGAATGTAGAACATTTTCATCAGGGTTTTCATCAACATAATCCTTTTTGTATATGCGTTATTACCTTTCTAATTACATGAATTACATTATCATTTGTTATGTTGAGTTTCAGTGATTGGCGCATTTAATGAGTAGTAAAAAGTGTTTTTTAAAACGTTCCAGATGCATATTGTTTATTACGGTTACATTATCTTTTAGAAGGAAAACTATTGCATTTGAAACATTAAAAGTAACTATCTAATTGCTGTTTAACAAAATGATATAATTCTTGTGGGAACAGCACATATATATATATATATATATATATATATATATATATATATGGTTGAACTGAATATGTTTTTGATAGTAATTATTGTCAATATTCTGTATACCTTGTGTATAACTAAACTGTGTATAAGTGTATAAATCCATTTAGCTGAGACATATACATACATATCTTTACAATCAACTTTACAGAACATATTTAGTATAATCCATAATTTCAAACAATGAAACTGTTTACTGTCAATGTAAAAGAAGAAATGTCAACAAAACATACACACTTTCACAACAAAATATATTAAAACCATGTGTTTTTTTTGTTTTGTGATACACGCCATGTTGACAACTGCATCAGCTGTTGTGTCATTTGCTTTATTTTGTTGTTTTGTTTTACTTAACCCTTTTTTTACATCTCCACTACTTCACTCTCTCTACAGCTTTAATCACTTCCTTGTTATTTTTCAAGTTTTCCGTTAACTGACTCATTTTCTACTGCATCTTTTTTTCAAAATGTGTGTGTGACTATACACAATTTGATCGTAATTTTACATTTCTGTGTGTACTGACTATACACAGTAAAGAAAATATGGTGACATAATTGATGTAAATGAAAATATATGTATTACTGGTAAAATGTAAAACTGAATTATACAAAGAAAACACTATGGGAAGGTATAATTCTTTGGTTTATAGGATTATTATTATTACTAGTATATTGGTTAGTAAAGAATAACATATATATATATATATATATATATATATATATATATATATATATATATATATATATATATATATATAATGACGACCCTTTAGAGTCTCATATTAGTTGAAATTTTGAAAAAAATCATTTATACACATATATCGTATTAATTTTTTAAAACACTTAAAATGGTTAATAGAATCATCAACGGTAATTTAAAGTTGTGTATTATTTCTCCTTCCCTTTTTTTTGTTTTCAAGTCACCAAATACATATGGAAAAAGTGTATGTTTTAAAAAGTAAATTGAATAATATAGAAAAGAAAATATAAATTATAACAGAACATAAAGAAATGTGAATTAAGAATGAACTTCTAATTATGTAACTGAAGTGAAATGAACTAGTCTGAATTGATAAATAGGTTTGATCATATTATATTTTGTCTGTGTTCTATTACATAAGTTTACCTTGACAAGGTTTAAGAATGTGAAACATTTCGAATTAAGCTACATAAATATATGACTAAATTGACTAAGATAAGTAAAAGCTTTTAAGCAGGGTATTATTTCCTGATTAGACTAATTAATAAATTAATCTAAGTACATTTTAAAATAAATTGTTTTGACCTGGTTTAGCTACATTTCCTGTTTTGATAATAATCATCTGCTCACTAGTGACTGACTTTAAGAGACACTCCTGTAGTTCTAGTGAGAAGCTGTGACCAGTGAGATAGTAACTCATTGAACACAATGGTGACGGTGGCTCAATTTCGTGGATTGGTTGAATTTAGACATTAACACCGTTGGATGCCGGCCGGCTTAGTGATCTAACGGTTAAGCGCTCGCGCGCGAGACTTATAGGTCCTGTGTTCGAATCTCGTGGTTGGCGAGATCGTGGATGTGCACTGCTGAGGAGTCCCACAGTAGGACGAAACGACCGTGCAGTGCTTCGACGTTTTCCATGGTGGTCTAGCTTTGATTGACTCATGATTTCAACTATTAAAGATTAAATTATTTCAATAGTATACTTTTTTGTATTTATTTTAATAAATCATCAATGAGATGTATGTATATTATCAGTATTTGAATGTATTTACCACACTTAATGAGGTCAAGTTTATATCTCATAAAACCTGTTAAAAAATAGATGATCTTGTAAATAACGTTATCAGTTTAAATAATATCTATTACCTATTTTCATAAGTTCAGTGATTTGAATTAAGATAACAAATTCTGATTAGAACATGTAAATTGTTCAAGAAGAATAGTTCCGTGATTATTGACGAAGAACTCTCATCCCTCAGAAAAACTGATGAGAAATAAAGAAGGGACGAGTCGAGTAAAGAAATTTCTTTTCAATTAGTTTTTCATCATGGCTATACATTAACAATATATATGTATGATTTACAATAACGAAATAATACTCATCGAGTAGATACGTTACGTAATCCTCTCCTTCCAATTACTGAAAATTAGTTTTTAATCAATATATCATTAAATAATTATTACGTAACGTGTCTATTAGATGAGTATTTTTCATTGTTGTAAATTATACATATGTATTAGTGTAAATTGATGATGGAAAACTAAATGAAAAGAGATTTCTTCGCTCGATTCATTCTTCTTTTACTTACGAAATGTCAAACTGAAAATATTCACTCCAGTGATTATTTATTTATTGTTTGTCATGTATTTGGTTAATGCAACAACAAGACAAGATTTTCTCATCCATAATTGTATCATTGTTACTACACATTTATTAGATTTGTATTATATGCTCAAAGTAAATGAAGTTAGTATACCCTTCATTTTTTTATTGATATAAATATCAGGTTTATGATTTATAGTTTTACTATCTTTAGAAATTGAAAAGATTTTCATCTAATGACTTTGTAATTGTACTTCTTAATGCATAATGAACTGTTGATTTTCTTGATATGGTTCATAACATAAATATATACGAACTCTTTTTGCTTACCTATAACAAAATTACATAAACGTGGGAATGTAAGCTGTAAGGAAAACTAAACTCTCATAAAAGAACATGATAGTATCAAATTAGCGTTAAAAAATATTATCATACTGTTTTTTTGTTTGTTTGCTTGTTTTCTATGTAAAACAATTAATATTGGCACCAAAAAGAAAACAATTAACATTCTGATTACTCTCATATAGTTTTACATTGAATGAAATAAATCTGTGTAGTACTTTATTTTCCAAAGTATCCAATGACTCATCGACTTGTACAATATGAATGTCTACAAGCATTATATATATAAATATATGTATAAACATGTATACAGGACTGAAATTTGATTTACAGTAATAGTATGTTATATATATATATATATATATATATATATATATATATATATATATATATATATATATATATATATATAGACATTCGAACTGTTTTCATGGGATTTTTATTAGCATATTGCTTTTATGATGTTGTGAATCACATAAATGTAAAAAGATTTCATTGATCGATTCAATAACAGTTCTATTCCACAACATGAAACGATTTTAGTAAATAGTTAGGTATCATAATAAATACATTAATTTTGTCTAGTATTACATCATTAAAGCAATAATAAGTAATGTAAGTTATTTCTAAATATTAACTTAAATTGTTATTCATATAACTTATCACTTCAATTCAGTATCGACCATAAATTTTCTTTTTATGTAGCTACGAACCTGAATTTCAAAGTTTGGTAAATTTAATTATGATGATATACTTTAATGACGATATAATTTTAGATGAAATTGTCAGAACAGTAGCGCTTACGTCGTAAAACTATGAAATAACTATAATTATAAGAGCTATGTTGAGTTCATTCTTTATAGAATAAACTAATTTATGCAATCAGTTCTTTTAGTATGAATCAGTTGAAATGATCCTCTTCCGTCTAATAGTGTATTTTTTATTTTCATAAACTTAAGTTTACCACTAGCAATAATTATGTCTATCGAGCTGATCAACCAATCATTTAGAAAGGAGTTAAAATTATAAAAAAAGTTCTGACATAATAATTCTTCTTTCTGTATAACAAATTGATCTTAAGAAAAACTGTCAAATGATAGTGTTATCAGAATGGGAGTTTGTGAAGGTTATAGTAATTTAATTGTTGAATTCATGAGTCGGTTTAAGTTAGACCACCATTAAAAACCTGGAAGTACTGGACGGTCGTTTTGTCCTATTATAGGACTCCTCAGAAATGCGCATTCATGATCCCTCACTCGTGTTCCAGAACCTTGGATCTCATACACGAACGTTTAACCACTAGGCTACTGAACCGGCATCCAAAATGATATTGATACTGCATTAATGAAACTACAGTAATTAGAAGTAAGAACGCTTGTCAGTATGTTGCATGGATTTTGGCTACGTTTTAAATTTTCTGGCAATATTAATGAATTGTTTTTTTCATTTTCAGTTGTTTTTCCGACTAATCTTATGTAACATTGCCTATTGCCTACTAAATTTGTAATTCTTTCAATTGAAACCTAATGATTCCTAATGTACATTTTCAATTAATATTTATCGGATAACTTTACTAGCTCCGTATTAGGCAAAGAAACTTATTAGCCACCTCGGTTATAATGACACATAGTTTATTTACATTGACCAAAGTGAAGATTGTTCATAAGTAATTATCCTCAAACTAAACTTTAGAAATAAACTATCAAACATTGTCGAAATGATAGAAATGTTGGTTGTGATGAAAACATATTATGAATACGTTTATTACCAATATGGAATAACAACTGGCTATAACGTCAGTATATTCTGTTTACTGTCATATGATATATGATACAGTCTAGACATTTATGAGAATAATCCTCTTTACTTGAAAAAAGGTTACAGCTTATATATAAAATAATATTCATGAAGACTCTTATTTATATTGACATTTACTTTCATAGAATATTAATTTCACTATAACAGTCCTTAAGATCAGTTAAACATTAAAACATAATCCATATTACAAATCTGAAAGTTATACTTTTACGCAAGTTCTAAAATCAAAATGGAATAGTTCACTAATGCATCATTCATCTCTTGAAAATAAAATGTGGTTCATTTACTCTAGTAGTCAATCAGTATAAATTATGAAAAGAATAGTGTTTTAAAATTAATATAAAGTAAGATTATATTTTCTTATTTTGTTTTAATTAAAGTTAATCAAACTGTAATTCAGCTTAAATAGATCATTATTAAAATCAAATTAACTAAATAGATATTTTAAAATACTATTAAATTATGGTATATCTTTGATGCATTATATCATATTTTATAATTTGGTATCAAAATTCTAACATATGGGCGGTCTGTTTAAATATCTGAGCTATCTATTCCTTCCATTTAGATATTTCAACAAGCTATCTGTTTCCTTGTTTATTTTAACAGATTATATCTATTAATTGTATAACCTATTCAAGTGCGTTTGTGAAAAGTTTACGACATTCCCCTATACAAGTTACAAAAGAGCCTAATCAGAGACATCGTGATTGCTAGCAATATACATCGTAAAGAATATACATTATTCAGATATCGATTCCTGAACTGCTAACATCTAACAGACGGCCATTGAATATTTATCGTAAGGATCGATCAAGAAATAAGAAAAAGAAACTCGCTGAAATACTTTTTGCTGAGAATTCTGTAGTGTACCAAAATATAATGTTGAATAAATTCACTAAAAATAATAATAATAATAATACTACTAATAATAATAATGATAATGATAATAATAAATAACATCTCTTTATGTGTTATCAAAAAAGTTTATAAACTAGACAAGAATAATGTAAAATTCGTTCCTTTTTTTACACTAATTTGACTTGAAGTAATATAATTTTTATACTTAATATTAAGATACATTATACCTATGAAACCATAATGTTGTAAAATGTTTTTTTTTCTTTATCAAACAACTGTACCAAATATATTTAAATCATTGTTTCCCCTAAGGAATTTACTCAAAAGTGAAAGGCAGGATTTTTTTCTAGTTTAAATTATTTTGAGTAAGACGGAAGGCGATGTATGTCTTTTCACTCTCTCTCTCTCTTTTTCCCTCTCTTAATATGTGTGTTTGTATAGCTTGCAGGTCTTTTCCTAACACCAATTTTGTTATTTTTCAAAATTATTTCTTTTGCCTATTGAATAAATAGATATATATATATATATATATATATATATATATATATATATATATATATATATATATATATATATATATATATATATGAAACTAAATGTTCGATGTAATTTCAGTATTCCAATAATTCCTATGTAACAAAACAAAATTTTATTGATCAATTATTTGTCGTTATAGTTAACACCGACATTTAAGTGAATATAAATTAGTGTTTTATTAAATTATCTTTTTTTACATTTAATCAAAGATCTTCACTCTGCATTATATATCAATTATTAATCTTGAATAGATCATAATGTCTAATTCAGTGATATAGAAGCTAAGGTATAAAATAATGAGCTTAGAGAGACATATAGTCAAAGTGAGAAGGTTGGATTCGAATATCTCATAGTGAATTGATTTTCTTCAGCTTTCTTAGTCCAATAAGATTATAAGTAAACAAAAATTTTAAAACATACCGGAGCTCTAAAATCCTTGAAGTTTTAACTAAATCATAGGTTAACAAAAGCTGATTATAAATTATATTGATGTAGATAAATGTCTTCCGGTCGTGCACGGACCAAATCGTGTCATTACGGGTCATCGTTGAGCAATCAGTTGAATGGAATTCGTCACGATACATCAAATTTCTTAACTATGAGAAAGCGTTGTGCAGTGCATTTAGGAGAATCTTATGGAACCTTCTTCGACACTATAAAGTACCTGAGAAGATAGTCAACATCATATGGAATTCATACTATGAACTACACTGCGATGTAGTGCATAGAGGACAGCTGACAGACGCGTTGCAAGTGAGAACCGGTATCAAACAAGACTGCTTTCTCTCTCCGTTTCTCCTCCATCTGGTGGTTAACTGGATTATGAAAACCTGCACATCTGACAGGAAGCTCGGAATACAATAAACAGCTTTCATTAAACTAGACGATTTGAACTTCACAGAATACCTAGTTCGTCCATCCCGTACACACCAACAAATGCAGGTCAAGACAACCAGTGGAGTGTAAGCATCAGAGGCAGTAGGCCTCAACATACACAACGGAAAAAGCAAATCCTCAAGTATAACACGGAGAATACTGACGAACACAATCACACTTGATGGAGAAACTTTGGAAGAGGTGGAAATATTCACGCACCTAGTCAGCATCATCGATGAACCGGAAAGATCTAATCCGGACCTAAAGCCAAGGATTGATAAAGCAAGGACAGCATTCCTACAATTGAAGAACTCAAAACAACGGTCTGCAAAGAACATTAAAGCCACAACACGGTTCTATGTATGGAGCTGAAACGTGAAGAACTACTGCAACTATCGTCAAAACATTACAAGTATTTATAAACAATTGTCTACGCAAGATACTCCATGTCCGTTGTCAAATACTGTTAGCGACGACCTACTGTGGAAGAGAACAAACCAGTTTCCAGCTGAAGAGGAAATTAGAAAAAGAAGTTGGAGGTGGATAGGGCATACGTTGAGGAAATCATCAAACTGAATCATGAATCAAGCTCTAACTTGGAATCCCGAATAGAAATGGAGGAAGAAGGCCAAAGAACACACTGCATCGAGAATTCATAGCAGACATGAATAAGATGAATGGCAACTGGAAAGAACCGGGAATAATTGCTCAGGACAGATGTGGATGGAGGATGATGGTGAGCAGCCTATGCTCCTCCACGAGGAATAACAGGCGTAAGTAAATACCTCAGATCTAAAATTTGTTATTATCTTAAGTTGGAGTTTCCTAACTCCAATTTCTGACCCTAAAGTATACTCTATAAAGCAACTAAACCGAAAAAGAGTGGAATGAAATGGCTGAGTAATAAAACGTTTGTATCACACAGTTTCATCACTACAATTGCGTATACATGTTTAATCAAACATTATAACAACATCTCTTTGAGATGGGGGAGAATATTAGTAGCTCAGGTAAATGACTTTGATGGAGTCTCGTCTTCTGATCTGGATGGTTTATTCATTTAAACTATCCAAATCAGAAAATAATACTACACTAAAATAACATCTCTTTTTACTTCTGATAAAAAATTCCCTTTTATAAAATTTTATAAAATAACACTAACTAACGGTTATTTAAATACTGAAAACTTTGACGATAAATATCTATCAACTAAAATGATATTATTCTTGTCCAACTAATATTGAATTGTAAAATATATCGAACAAATCGATCAACTCAGACGACTTGTAGTTTATTTGACACTTATGATCATAATGTCCATCAGGATCACAGCGACGCTTTGCTGACTAGCGCTAACTAGCTTGAGACTCAGGTTCAGGGTTTCTTGTAGAATACCTTTAATCGTTCAATAATTAACAAATGAAAATTAGTTAATACTATTAAATCTTACTCTTAATACAAATGATTCAGTAGGAATGTTTCACAAGTTTCTATCTTCAGTCATGCCTCATTAATTTATTTTAAAGATCATCAGTCTTTTATATGTATTGCAATAATTGGACATAATAAAGTATTCGTGAACTGTAGTGAGTGAGAATATTGGACAATGAAAAATAATATTTTCTTTTATTCAGATGAGTAATTTTAACGAACATTAATATATCATTGTTTGCTTTCACTTGCAAAATAAGCATAAATTTGTTAGTTAGCTTACTGTACGTTCAATAAACTAAAGCATATGCGACAAAAGTTCCCACATATACATCATAAATTAAGACATTTCTAACCAGTAGTTTTGTAGATTATCACTACTAGTGTTCTCGTTTTATTTTATTAAATAAACATTTCACTGACCTCAGGAAAGGTCATCTCTTAGCGGGATGTAAATCTAAAACGTTGAAATAATTTAAATAATATTTTCATCTATTAAAATATTTCTTTACGAAAATATAGTGATGATAACACTTTCAAAATATTCACATCTCTATTAGCCATATATTTATGATGTTGCAGTCGAATATATTTCCAAAAATCATAATTTACTACCATTAACGATTCTATCTCATGAACTCATATAAAATAACCTTTTCGCTTTACTGAAGGTTGCCAAGACATAAGCTGGAGTGTTTTGAATCGCGGCTATAATCAGTCATAATGTTAGTTCTGAAGTGTACCTTGAGTCTCAACTTCCTGGCTATAAATCAACAGCTTAACCACGTGAAATCATTCACTTATCAACTAAAATATTTATTGAGTAGAATAGAAAGCGTTTAACCTAAATTTAAAAATATTATCAATTTGGGGGATTTGAGAGGGTAGTAGTATTTTCACAGTTGAATTCATGAGTTGATCTAAGCTAGAACATCATTGAAAACCTAGAGGCACTGGACAGCCGTTTCGTCCTAGTATGGAACTTCCTTACAATGAGCATCGACGATCCCACACATGGGACTCGAACTCAAGACCGTCCGTTTCGCGTGCAGATGCTTAACCTCCTAACTACTGGGCCGACGTCCAGTGGTGTGTGTTTAACTTCGATCGTTCTAGGGAGAAGCCGTGACCAGTGGAGTCCAGTTTGTGTCGGGTGTGAAACAGTTGTCCACCTCAGACAATAGATGAAGGGTTGCGCAAAATCACGGATCGACTAGAGCTAGATACTAACACTGTTGAATGCCGGTTTAGTGATCTAAAGGCTAAGCAATCGCGCTCGAGACCGAAGGTCTTGGTTTGGAGTACTAAGTGCGGAATCGTGAATGCGCACTGCTGAGGAGTCCCACGCTGAGATGAAATGCCCTTCCAGTGCCTCCAGGTCTTCAGTGGTGGTCTAGCTTATATTGACTCATGAATTAAACTTGGAAAATAATCTGGATTCTATCAATCGATAGGTGAGAAACGTTTTGTCACTATACGATCTTTTTAAATTATTAAGAAAATAAGTTCGAAAATTGTTTAGATAGACAATAAGTTAATTCACATATTTAGAAAGCATCTCAAAATTTAACCAACTGATTTGAAAAATTAGTTTTGTTTCATTCAGTATGATATAATCAGACCTATATTACACACTCGCTACATGATTCATAAAATAACGTTTGAAAATACAATTGAAATAAAAGTCTTAATAGTATCAGTGATGACAATAATATCCTGCATGGTCAAGTAAATAACCTCAGCGAAATATGTCATGACAGTATACAGTCATTTAACCGATAGGATAGAGGGCATTGATTCATAGTCGACAAAGCCAACTGCTCAAAGTAATTATTGATCTAAATCCTCAATAGTTTCTGGAATCAGCGTAGCATGCGTGACCGAACAGCTATGAGATTTGACCTGTATGGTAAAATGCAGAATCCTATTGTATGTTTTCTATGTTCATTTGTCATTACTAAGAATCTTGATCTGTGAACCGATTATGGAAGCCTTATGGTTGAAAAATGAAGCTAACTCAAAAGATATATGTATTCTTTTATATTTTTGGCAATTAAGTAAAATACATTTAAGACGCATGTTTACAATGGTTAAAGAAAAATGCTAAGATTTACAAACCGAATGACATCATTAACTTACCAACTGAAGTGGAGAGGTTTTCTCTCTTGATGATTCCCAGAGAATTTGCTGCTGTTTCGCAGCCGATATCAAACCTTTTTCGGCAGCCCACCGAATAGATCGTGAATAATCGGGGCAAGATAATTGAGACTTGTTTTTGATCGCTTCACAAACAGGATTTAAGTGTTGAAATTCAGTTTTATGATTACCTAGGTGTGCATAAAGTGAACTTTCACCTAATTTGTGATTTGTGTCAACACGAATGTAATTTGAATTAGTCTGTAAATTCCTTTGTATTCCAGTTTGGTGATAGACTACAGTGTTTGGATGGTTAGAAACAGCAGGAAAATATGTTCTTTGTAGGATATGTTGACCAGATGGTATGAAAGTTAAATTATTAGGTAGTTTATGATCTTGAACGTTAGGGTTAATTGATGTGCTTGTTGATCCAGAGCTTTTAGATAATGTGGTTTGATATAAAGGCTCGTGGAGTTTATTTACCTCGTTATTAGAGCCTTGTGAATAATGTGGAGTGTGAGTTTCAGTTCTGAAATGATCGTTTAGTAATTTGAATCCTAATGCTTTATAATTTTGGGGTGAATTTTGTAACGAACCTTCAAGTCGAAAAATATGCTGTGGTCTTGAATTATCTGGAACAGATATGTGATATAACTGAGCCGACTTAACACTTTGGACATTTGACTGCGATGTTCTGTAATAGAAAAAATAAAGAACATATTTGTACATATATAGGTATGAACAACTCATTATTTTAAAATTTGATTGAAGTTTCAATGTTTGGGTAAATTTAAGACTTTACGTAATGTTATGACTTTATCTGATATCAATTAATTGCAAAATTCATGAACTGCATTACTCAACCCATAGGAAAACAGCCTTGATTATTTAAAAGTAGTCCTGTACACTGACACATAATCAATCGATTCTAGAATATAAGCAGGCTTCGATTGACAATGATCTTATTTAAGCTTTTTTATCAATTCAACAGATAATCTACAAACGTATCATTTGATAAATGCTAAGGAGTCCCATCCAGCGCTTCCAGGTTTTCAAATGATGATCGAACAATGATCGGTTTTTTATCTCAATTAAATCTCAACAATCTTCACAACCCTATATTGATAGTTTGATAAAGTGTTGAGTTTCCTGTTGTTTAAATGATGAGCCTCCTTTGATATACCAACATTTTGTGTCATAGTTTATGTTTGAATGTTCTACACTGGAAGGGAAGGGATTGTAAGCATAAGCGTTATTTTAATATGACTTCGTGTCTTGGTTGTTTCAATGTTTTGGATCCGCAGCTCAGACTTTCTGTTACTATTTTCTCCCTAAAACTTATGAGTTGTTTGACTGGATGTTAGTATTTATCTTAAACATTATTCATTTGGTTGGTAGTTAAGTCGTTATTAAAATCACTCGAAATACCTGTCAAGTTCTAAGTAATCTTAAGAACTGAATGACTAATTATAATTATTTTATAATACCATTTTTATTTAACAAAATCATCTAGTTCCTGCCTTGCATGTGAAATATAATAAAATGTGCAAAGTGATGAGTAAGATTGTAGTTTGATTGAATGCATTTGATGAAGTTGCGTTCTCTAAGCTAGCTATTTCCATCGCAGAGTTTTTATTGTTATTCTGAACAATATCTTTATGTATATTCAAATGAAGTTTGGACTGAAGATGTTCACCAGAATAACAGTATGTTATTACTATATAGCTAAGAAAAATAAAAGCTGTTTAAGAATTTATTTGTCCTTAATAACTTTTTAACAATATTAAGGTTTATTCCAAACAATGAAAGAGCACATTTCCATGTAAATTGTATGTACATTATAATCATTAAGAAAAATAAACTATGAAACAAAAGTGTTGTCATATGATTAACTTTGACTTGTGTACTAAAAATATTAGTATTAAGCTATGATGAAAGCTCAGCAGCATTGATGCGCATGGTGGATCTGATGTAAATGTGAAGGCGCGGATCGACAAAGCAAGAGCAGCATATTTACAACCAAATAACATATGGAACTCAAAACAATTAGCAACCAACACCAAGGTCAGAATTTTCAGTACAAATGTCAAAACAGTTCTACTGTATGGGGCGGAAACTTGGAGAAATACAAAAGCCATCATCCAGAAGATACAGGTTTCGTGAACAGCTGTCTACGCAAAATACTTCGAATCAATTGGTCAGAAACTATCAGCTACAACCTCTTGTGGGAGCGAATAAACCAGATTCGTGGGAAGAAATCGTGAAGAAGCATTGGAAGTGGATAAGACACGCGTTGAGGAAAGCACCCGACTGCGTCACAACGCAGGCCCTCACATGGAATCCTCAACGCCGAAGAAGAAGAGGAAGACCAAAGAACACATTACGTCGAGAAATGGAGACAGACATTAGAAAAATGAAAAAAACTGGGCAGAACTGGAAAGGAAGGTCAGAGTGGGACAGACTGGGTTGTTGAATGCTGGTCGGCGGCCTATGCTCTATTGAAGGTAACGGGCGTAAGTAAGTAAATAATGATGAAAACTACTAGGTTTGGGCACTATCATATACTACCTATATAAGTACAACTGATAATATAAATGGAATAATTCTGTAGTTTATTAGGGAGATGCATTCAACTTGTTAAAAAAGGAAACGCACACTTATATGTAATGTCTAATTACTTCTTAACATTGATAAAATTCAAATACATTTAGGGATATCAAAATTATGGAGGAAAATCTTTGACTCTGTTTGTTGAAATAGTAAGAAAGTAAATTCTACCCATATGCAAATTGTAAATATCAAAGATGGTATCAGTTATGGATAAATAACAAACATAATGCAATGTGCGAATGGATTCAAATATACACACAAACAGAACTAGCTAGTATTAACAAATACATTCCCCGAGTATTTTTATCTTACTGGTGAGATTGTTAGACAGCTGTTTAGTCTAATAAAACTGCATACGAAACCATTCAAATTATTACTTTTTTCTAATAGTTGAGTTCATGAGTCAATTAAAGCTAGGCCACCATAGAAAACCTGGAAGCACTAGACGGCCGTTTCATCTTGCATAGGACTCCATGGAAGTGCGCATATACAACACCGTCCGCGGGATTCGGACCCATGACCTTTCAATCTTGCACGCGAACGCTTAACCACCAGTGGAGTTCAACCAGGTCTGTTGGTTAAGCGTTCGCGCGCAAGATTGATAGGTCATGGGTTCGTATCCCGGGGATGGAGTCGTGGATGCGCACTGCTGAAGAGTCCCACAGTAGGACGAAACGGCCGTGCAGAGCTTCCAAGTTTTCCATGGTGGTATAGCTTTAACTGACTCATAAACTTAACTATTAAACTTACTAAGAATTCCCACAGTCCTCTTCTAATAATAACATTTTTTCATTCAAATAAAAAATAACTAGACCTTTTTTACTTTATTTAAACAGATTTTCAGTTTTGAAGCATTTAGAGTGTGAAAAAATTTATTTAAGTACATTGATTGCAATAATCCAACTTAATACGCCTTACATAAATTTAGAACAAAGAATTTTACTAAAATGAAGGGAATAACAATCTGGAAATTATTCAAAATGATAAAATAAACGCTTCGGCGAATTATACTTAGTTTAATATTTGTTCATCAGCAGATAAATGATTGAATGAATTGTGTGTGTGAGAGAGTGTATGTGTAAGATTGAGATATTCACAGTTGAAATTAGGTATTAGATTTGTTTTTATATGAAGGAAAAATAAAAGTGCAAGTTGAACGTTGAAATTGTTTCAGAATCGTCAATGTTCATGTAAAATGAAGAATCATCAAATACATAATTGTAATGACAAAATATCCCAGAATAATTTCTGTCAGAATAACGATGCATGTGAAATAAACAGGTTGGATAGAGAAAGAGTTCAATTACTTGGTAATGAACATTCTTATTAACCCATATATGTAGCGCTTTTGGTGACAATCTCTTGTTATGCGTGCCGAAACATTTTTGTCAGTTTCTAAAGGAAGAACAATAGAATGTTATCTATAAGATCAGCTATCATGATTGTAATGCAGATTATATAGGAGAAACTTCTAGACAATTGAATGTGAGGTTGAAGGAACACAAACAATGGTTGAAACATGTTCTCAAATCCCTGGTTGATCTAAAGAAACTTGAGAATGAGTTGCCGATAGCATCACATGCATTAGAAACAGGACATATGGTCAATTTTGAAAGGACCAAAATACTTCAGAATGGTTTTAGCACATAAAGATAGATTGACTCTAGAAATGCTATATACATGGGTTAATAAGAACAACCTGTAAAGAAAGGATTGTATTCAACTAGCAATCAATTGAAAAATGTTCATTAACATAAACCCTTTCTCTATCCAACCTGTTTATTTCACATGCATCGTTATTCTGACAAAAACTATTCTGGGATATTTTATTATTACAATTATGTATTTGATGATTCTTTATATTACATGCACATCAATGATTCAGTATCACATAATTTCAACTATGAATAACTCAATCTTACGCATACACTCACACAATTCTTTCATTCATTTATCTTCACATTGTGAACTTTTCATATAATTCTCATATAACTGACTAATGTTATCCTACTAACTGAAATTAACATCTGAATATGACTGGATAAGCACAGTAAACAATTGGACCATTATACATATTGTTTTAATAATTTTGATTATTACCCTGAAAATGTCCAGATGAGTTTATTGAATCAAATATTGGAACTATTTAAGTTTTAATTACTAAGATTATTTCAAATATAATTTCTATAAATAATATAATATAAAGTTTTTCATAAACAATCAATTTTTAAAACTTCAGTTTATTTTTTTCTTTATTGAAAAGTCAATTATTTGTCCGGATATGTTTCTTTATCAACAAACATATTACTACTTGGATAAGCTAAAACATGTAATCAATTTATGCTTGTAAAGTGTTCGGTTGTTTTGTGTTTAGATGAAAGAACATTGATTTAATTTTTTTCCATACTTTTTTTCTTTTTGCTTGATGTTAGACCACCGTCGGAAACCTGGAAGCACTGGACTGCCGTTCCGTCCTATTGTGGGACTACTCAGCAGTGCACATCAACGATCCCGCTCGCGGGGTCCGAACCCGGGGCCTTCAGTCTCACGCGCGAGTGCTTAACCTACTGGACCACTGAGCCGGCATGCAATGGTGTTAGTGTCTAACAAATGATATGAATATTTGTTAGTTAGTAATGAGAATCTATTCAAAGAATTATAAAAGTAACAATCAACGTAGCAACATATTTTAAAACTCTTCCCAAAAAAATCATTAAAATAAACTACATTTCATATTAAATAGTAATTCTTGTTATTCCTTATAAGCAGAATATGCATAGTTCACATTTTGAAAGTGTTATACTCTCATTAATGCTATTTGCTTTTTATATTCGTATGATATATGAAAAGAAAAAAAATGTTACAGTCAGATTTTATTATGTTCAAATGAGCGAGAGAGAGTGTGAAAGAAAACGAAAACGATTTAGAAAGAACCAAGAAAAATAATTCACACAAAAGAAAACATTTTTACGTATAAACAATCTATTCTTTATTTAGTTATTTCAATACAGTAGTAAGATATGTATGCAGTACAAGATTTAATGATGTCATGTCAAAATATTTTACATCGTGCTAATTTAAAACTTATTGAATGTTAATGTTTTCAAATGGATTGTTAAATTTTCCCTTTACTATTGTTATTAGACAGTATGGTTATCTTTATTCGAACAACAGAAGTGAATAGTGATGTTTGGAAATTCTTTGACTGTTACATAGTTTATTTTTGAGAGCTAATAATTATTTAACAATCTATCTTTATTATGTCATATAGATAAGTAGCTAAATGAAAAGAAAAAAATTTTATAACACAAAACGTTTTTTTAAATATACAGTGTTAATTAACCAACCATGTTGATCATTTCATTTAAAACTGACATAAACCGCCAAGTTCAATTAGATCTTTTAAAGTTCTTGAAAGTACAAAAAAGAAATGTGAAGCAAAAAGTAGTAATCTTAAGGAATAATCAACACTAAGAAACTGCATACTGTTATACTACAACAACTAAGCATTCTGACTAATAATCTAATACATATGTGTAACTTCATAGAAAAAACAATAAGGTATACTAAAATAGATTAAAGGTTACTTTTGTATAGAAGTCAACTTTTATGTTCAATATGATTACTGTTGTTAAGTTGTACAAAACTACATCCTAAAATAATTGTTTTATCTAAAAATGTTTACAATCTTATACAGTACACATTTTTGTTACATGTTACTTACTATAATGTAATTTACATGCTTACTGTTCACTGTAGCAGAAGCTACACCAAGTCAGAATGTAATCATATTTAGGTTTACTTCTAATATATTATCGAATTGAGATTTCTTCTTACAAATTAACATTTTATTCTAAACACTAAATTGATAAGTTAACCTATATCATTTTCAGATTTTATAGTGGTCTATAATATATAAATGTATATGTATAGTTCGTATAAGGATTTAAAATTAATATCTGAGGATTATTTTTCATTCTTAGCGATTATCTACTGGCCGTGAACTCACAATAAGGCACACTTTTCAAAACAATCAGTTGATAACGTCTATTTTGTGCCAATTCTATCTATGTGAATTACTTAACTGGTAACTAAATAATGTTGTATCAAACTATGGAAACTAAATTCGTCAAACCTTTTATTTACTATTGGAAGAAATCAGGAAGAAGCATTGGGAGTAGATAGGACACACGTTGAGGAAAGCACCCGACTGCGTCACAACGCAGGCCCTCACATGGAATCCTCAACGCCGAAGAAGAAGAGGAAGACCAAAGAACACATTACGTCGAGAAATGGAGACAGACATTAGAAAAATGAAAAAAACTGGGCAGAACTGGAAAGGAAGGTCAGAGTGGGACAGACTGGGTTGTAGAATGCTGGTCGGCGGCCTATGCTCTATTGAAGGTAACGGGAGTAAGTAAGTTTATTTATTATTATTAATGATTATGACTTTCAACCTCCAGTAAAATATAATATTTTTATGTAATTCTCATTTCTTTTTTAAGTAAACGAACTGGTATTGTTTGAATGTATCCTTATGAATAACCATAATGCCAAAGATTAATAGTTTTGTATTTGTTTAATTTCAAATGTAATGTATACGTACTTCCATTAAGATTAATGTTTTATCAAAGCAACTAGTCTTACATTAGGAATCAGAAAATGTTGTAAAGCTTTTATACACAAGTAGGAAATATTGATAACCCTATAGGTTTTGAATTTTAACCAACCGCCAGAGAGGCCACTCCTGCATAATGTTGTTAGGTATATTTGTCTTAAATTAAAAAGTGAACAAATCCTTTTTTTAATTCACTTCCCATAATATAGTATCACTTTCTTAACACTATGTTTTCAAGCTGACAGTACATATCTAGAGTAATTTCTCTGCTTTTCCGGAAAAGAAACTTTAGTGTCTGTTACTATGTTAAACCCACATAATTTATTCTAGCTTCTGGACAGGCCAATTTATTCATTCTTCTTGAGTTACATTTTGACCTTGTTAATTACTCACTTATCAACTTTGACTATTTTTATATTAACGTATGTGTATGTACATCTTATCCTATTCATCATGTGTCTGTAACTTATTTTTATGTGACTACAAATATTGATTAATGCTTGATTAAATGGAGTTGGCTCACTTGTCTTTTCCACTGAGAGTCGTTTAGCTTCGCTTTGTTCTTTACGTCTCTCTGATTGTCTGTTCCGATCAACAATTGTATGAAATATATATGTACTCAAACATCCGTTCTCGTATTTGATTAATTTAATTCCGTTATTAATCAACCCGATTTAAGTCGATGATTATATACGATATTTAGTGATATATGTATATTTTAATAACAATCAATCATACGATATAACTGAAGTCAGAACCCAAGCCACTAAAACAAACTTATGATTAGATCTGTACAATGGTTATGATACAATTTGAAAAAGAAAACCTTTTTAAAAAAATGTTTAGGGATATTAGTCTTAAAATTTACTACAGAACTGCATTATTGATAAATCAGAAAATATATCCTTCATTATACTTACTTGTAATAAAATTATACTAATCAGTCAATTTATCATTAGAATGAAACGATATGTATTTATGTTGAATAATAGACAATCATATTTAGTCAATCAAATTATTGCTTACTTATAATTAACGACTAACTAATATCATAGTAACTACTATTTGTGAAAAAAAAAAAAATATATATATATATAAACGTTTTCTATTAGGGGGCAAGATTTTTATTTCTTTTAAAAAATATATTCTTTCTTTCATTATCCTGCCTAGTAATAAGTCCAATATTAAGGTTATCCTAAAGAATACATTACCACTAACAAGCATATTTGAAATATATATATATATATTCTTCCACCTCACGATTAGGACGCTGATAAATGAAAGTTTTTATTCTCTCTTTACAAATAATAATAATAAAATGGGATATGCATGAAAAAGAAGATTATCTTCCGGAAATTAAAATCAAATTATTACCCTGTTCTAATATGTAACAACATTCTTTACAGACGTGCTGTTCATTCTAATAACTAACTTCTTTTTTTCTAAATAAGGCTCGTGAGAAAATCTTAATTTTATTCTTGTGTATTAGGAATGTTTATTTTGATGAAAACATTGTTTGTTGTTTCTTTTCTTTTTTCATTTCATGTTTTAATCAGTATAGATTAAACATCAAATAAAACATCACTGAACAACACACAAACAAGGAATTACTTATGAAAAATAAAATGAAGTAGATGAATTTAACATTCATAACATTATGTATGTTTTTTATCGTTTTATCATGAAAGCATATGGATATTTGATTTGCTTGTTGTCTCTTAGACAAAAGAAATAACTTTAATAGTTGAATTCATGAGTTGATTGAAGCTAGACCACCATGAAAAATCTGGAAGTATTGGATGGCCGTTACGTTCTAGCATGGGGTTCCTAGATGTGCACTATTGAGGAGTTCAATACTAGGACAAAAAACAGTCTCCCAGTGCTTCCAGATTTTCCATGTTAGTCCACAAAACCTCCTTTCTAATGAAAAGATATCATTTATTGCTAATATGTTATACACTTTGAATAAATGTGTTGAATAAATAAAAATTTGTATCAGAAGGGGTTTTGTAGAAATTGCAATAATTTCAATAGTTGAGTGCTTCCAGGTTTTCCATGGTGAACTAGCTTCAAATGACTCAATCTCAACTATTGAAATGAAAATTGGTCAATAAAATAGATCGTTTTAATATTTGCACATCAATTCATAATTGAGTATCCGAAATTATTCATCAATTACATAGATCCAATCTCTAAAGCTTTTTGTTCTTGTGAAGTCAGTTGGTTTTTGTCCTTCATGAAGGACATAGATCTATTATTTGTTTAAATACATTATGGTACTTCTCATAAATATATCCTGAATCATTACATAGTTACATTTCGTTATATCAAAATTTCATTAATGTGTACTACATTTAATGCAGGTAAAAAACCGGAAATGATGAGAATTTCTCGTTACATTATATTAAACGATTTAAACTATGTATCGATCGTAATTAAGTCAATAAAAATAGCGATCATTAGTCAAACATCAAATTTTTGTCGACATCTATTATAATTTTAAAAAATGTTTCGATTGGATAAAATGTACAATAAACTGGTAGATTGAGAATTCAGTTCTTAAGCTTGCTAACAGAACAAGTAACTCAAGAAAATTAATTTATTTTATTTTATCAGTTTGGGGATTTGTGGAAATTGTAGTGTGTTCACAGTTGAATTCACGAGTTGATCTAAACTAGAACACCATTGAATAACTGGAGGTACTGAAAGGCCATCTCATCCTAGTTTGGGACTCCTCAGAAGTGTTCATCGATAATTCAATGCACGGGACTCCAGCCCAGAACCTTCTCTCTCGCTCGCTGATGCCTAACCATGAAGGGTTGCGCATGATCATGGATGATTTAAGTTAGACATTCACACAGTCGGATACCGGCTTAGTGGTCTAGAGGTTAAGCCTCCTCTCATGAGACCGATGGTCCTGGGTTCGAGTCCCACGTGAGAGATGTGGTCAGCACTGCTAAGGAGTCCCACACTAGGTTGAAGTGACCGTTCAATGCTTTCAGGTTTTCAATGGTGGTGAAAATTCCATTCATCAATAGATGAATGACTATGTAATTGACCTGTATGTACGAACAGGATCTGGATATAATATGCTAATCAAGGAGCATGTCGGCAACAACGCATACTTGCTGGCCAAAACTGTATGTCAACTATCGATGACAGTAATTCCCCCCGGGATTATCAGATAACGCTTGTAAAGTATTTGATTTACAATGTCAAATAACAGTTTTATATTAAATTTATTGGTACGTAATTTCATCATTTCACGTGTCTTATAATTCTTTCAAGATACCGTTTTTAGAATAAATAATAATAAACAACTATTTAACTATGCACAAGATATGCGGTATGTATAAAGCGGAATTAAACAAAGAAAACGTGACAATATCTATTATTCATATTCTGTATTAAAATTAATTATTATTCTACCTGCGTATTCAAATAAGGATACAAGTATTAGTTCATACGATTCTTGACTAAATACTAAAGCATAAAAGTATTGATTGCTTTCTGATCTCAAAGTTTGATAGAATAACGTATATACGTAAGAGTTTCACAACCATTCTATCTAACTTGGACAGTTTATCTAAAAAAAAAACAATTTTACATTTATTTCCGTCCATATTTCATATCACTAACAAGCGTACAAATATTTAACAGTACACTTCTACATTATACATTTTTTCATAACCACTAAAATACACACGAATATTTTTTACATAGAATCAACTTTGACCTAAAACGGTATAGCGTTTATCTAATCAGATTTGTTTTGATTTCTTTAGGAATATTCTTCTTTATCTTTTATTTACTTTTCAAATTTACGTTATATTTATTCTGTCAAGAAATGATTTAAACTAAATTGTAAGTAAAATGTCAAAAATTCAGTTTTCTACTCATTGGGGGCATTACAAATATAACATCATTTTTTTTATTATTAATTACTGTTGATTAAAAGCCAAAATACAAATCAATTTTTTTAAAAAGAAATTCAATTTGACAAAATATACTCATAGTATTCTCTCAAAATATAAACTAATTCTGTAGCCATAGAAATTAATTTTTATCAATGATATATGAGAAATAATTGTTATATCTCATTATGAATCACTTTTCTTTCTTCCATCCTTTAAATGAAATAATCAAAATTTCAGAAATAGGAATAAAAATATCCTCCATAAATCTTTTGAGATATCGCTTCCATGTACATTAACCATAGAATAAATGACTGAAATAACATAAAATATAACTTATTTTATTAGGAAAAAGGGTTTTGTGGAGATTTTAGAAACTTCACTAGTTGAAATCATGAGGGTGGGATCATGGATGCACACTGCTGAGAAGTCCCATACTAGGAAAAAACGACCGTCCAGTGCTTTCAGGTTTTCCATGGTGGTCTAGCTTCAATTGGCTCATGATTTCAACTAGTGTTATTTTATTAGGTTAAATTATAGTAAAATTTAATGAAAAACATTTAACTAACCTGATAAAAAATAACGTTTGATTTTATTATAAATAAAATATCACCTAGATACTGTATTGAGTGTTCAAACTTGATGCAACTTTAAACAAAATTGTTTATTTTAAAAAACAATCGATATTCGATGATTATGATTATTATTACTAATGGTTATGATAAATATTCCATAACATCATTTCATAGGAATCAAATTCTTTGGATGAAACAAAAAAAATAAGAATGAAGTTATAGAGCTCATTTTAATTCCAGTGATATAACATAAATCTTTCTTAATATTTCAAGTACCATCTATAGGTTATTATTGTTTATATTTCAATAGTAACATCTTTCAGCTGTATTTATTCTTTTCTTATTTATAACATATTAATATTGTCTACCAATGTTGTTATCATTGTTGGTGGCAGTTTTAATACTCGTTTTATTTCCATGATCACAATGATAATATTTTAAGATCAAAATCCAATTACAACATAGATTAATCTAGGTGACATATACATAAGAGAAACAAACCGAAAATACAGACATGCTTTTATTATTGTTATTTTAAAGAAACAAACTATTCTTAATTATGATTGGTTGATACGGTCTAATATATATATATATATGCAGATTTTGCATTCAGATTACAGTAGTTTGTTAAAACTGATTAACAGTCATTAAATTAAACAACATTATACTTCCTACATTTTTTTTCATATTAACTAGTTCAGGTCAATAAATGACATTGAAATGTATGAACACATGGCAAAATTTGGTTGCTAAAATGTTCGTATATATTTAAGATAATATGATACTTATTTTAAACTTGTTTATGTTCATCGTGAATAGATAATTAATTTGTTAAACAGTAAATATTTGAATCAAGTTTAGTAAGTATCATTTCTAAACAAGTCAATGTTTGGTATACAGTTGTAATCTATAAAAAGTTTACAAAAGTCTACTTTATGGGATTTCACTCATCCCAGATACAAGTGCATACAAATTAGCTTGGAAGTTGATCAAATTAACACGTTGGCCGATACAATAATCTTATTCCTACACTAAAACGACGTATTTCAAAGCTGATCATTTACTTATAGCATAGCATAATTTTAATTACCCTTGCCAACCGTTATGTCATTACTACAAAGTAATGTAAAATCTTTCTGAAATAACAATATTCAAATTATCAGTTTTCTAATGCTCATTATTTCATTTCATCTCATTGGCAAATTCTGATATGAAATTTAATCAAGATGTTTTATAAATCATAACCTCTTGTTTTGACCACAAATCTTCTTTAGTTACTTAATGTAACTGAAGCTTACAAATGATTTTTACTTAACTGTAAGCAATTTATCAAGCTTTCAGCTACATAATATTCATATTATTTATATCATTCGTTGATATTATACGAAGTTCAGGTATCAAGGTTTACTAAAAACTCTAACTATGATATAACAAGTCGATATGAATTGGTTTTCTTCTCTTAAACCTTCATATGGAGCTATACATTTTCATCTTGAGCAACCGATTAATTAGTACTCGACATATTTCAGGTTTTTATTTTTAAATACATCAATAAACTTTGAATAACACATTATATCCAATAAGTCAGAAATAGTTTAGTTAATTTTATCGATTGCTGGTTAATGAAGCATATTGGGCTAGTTCTTAAATACTATTACCATTCATTATTCGGAATCATTATTGGTATCTATGGGATGATATTACGCAAACTTATTTTATCTAATCAATAAATATACATCAAATAAAAAGTACTTAGTACCAAACTCCTTTGTTAGGTAGTTATAGGTAGTCAACAGGAAATCTTAGAACAACATTTGATGCTAGTTGAGATTTTCCAGAAGAATGTACATATAACCTACAGGGAACGGATGTGAGCCAATGGATTCGAGCCAGTGCCATATAACTTCACATTCTGAGACATTATCACTCAGCTATTTATTGCAAGACTGAGGTTCAAAGTTTCTGTTGACTAATTTCAACCAAATGATATTTCAACTTAGTGCAGGCGATTTTGAGTCACTATTAATGGTAGCCGAAAAACTTAACAAATTCAAGATAGCCCTCAGCAATAAGTTCCAATCCTTTCATAACTTACTCAATGGAGAAGGAACTACTATGGAGAGCAACTGGAAAGAGATAAAAGAGGCAATCAATTCAACATGTCATAAGGTTCTGGGCCAAAAGAATCACCATCACAAGGATTGAATCACGGTCGATACACTAGATAAGATTCAAGAAAGGAGAAACAAGAAGACAACAATCAATACCAGCCGAACAAGAGCAGAAAAAGCCAAGGCACAAGCTGAATACACAGAAGTAAACAAGCACGTGAAGGGGAGCATCAGAACTGACAAACGTAAATATGTGGATGATATAGCAATGACGGCCGAAAAGGCTGCCAGAGAAGGAAACATGAGACAACTGTATGACACAACAAAGAAACTCTCCGGAAATCACCGTAAACCAGAACGACCAGTGAAAAACAAGGAAGGCAAGGTAATCACCAACATTGAAGAACAACGAAACGGGTGGGTAGAAAACTTCAAAGGACTCTTGAATAGACCAGCCCCACTGAACCCACCCAACATCGAAGCAGCACTCACAGACCTCCCAATCGATGCTGGCCCACCAACAATTGAAGAAATCAGCATGGCCATCAGACAAATCAAGTGTGGCAAAGCAGCAAGAACAGACAGCATTCCAGCAGATTCACTGAAAGCAGACGTAGCGGTAACCGCAAAGATACTCCACATTCTCTTTAGCAAGATTTAGGATGAGGAACAAGTAACAAAAGAATGGAAAGAAGGACTTCTAGTCAAAATACCAAAGAAAGGAAATCTCAGCAACTGTGATAACTACAGGGGAATCACTCTTCTCTCAATGCCAGGAAAAGTCTTCAATAGGGTATTGTTAAACAGGATGAAGGACTCCGTAGACGCCCAACTTCGAGACCAACAGGCTAGATTCCGTAAGGATCGATCGTGTACAGACAAAATCGCAACTCTACGGATCATTGTGGAGCTATCAATTAAATGGAATTCATCACTCTATATCAACTTCATTGACTATGTGAAAGTATCTGACAGCGTGGATAGAACAACACCATGGAAGCTTCTTCAAAACTACGGAGTGCCTGAGGAGATGAACACGGTGGATCTGATGTAAATGTGAAGGCGCGGATCGACAAAGCAAGAGCAGCATATATACAACCAAATAACATATGGAACTCAAAACAATTAGCAACCAACACTAAGGTCAGAATTTTCAGTACAAATGTCAAAACAGTTCTACTGTATGGGGCGGAAACTTGGAGAAATACAAAAGCCATCATCCAGAAGATACAGGTTTTATGAACAGCTGTCTACGCAAAATACTTCGAATCAATTGGTCAGAAACTATCAGCTACAACCTCTTGTGGGAGCGAATAAACCAGATTCGTGGGAAGAAATCGTGAAGAAGCATTGGAAGTGGATAAGACACACGTTGAGGAAAGCACCCGACTGCGTCACAACGCAGGCCCTCACATGGAATCCTCAACGCCGAAGAAGAAGCGGAAGACCAAAGAACACATTACGTCGATAAATGGAGACAGATATTAGAAAAATGAAAAAAACTGGGCAGAACTGGAAAGGAAGGTCAGAGTGGGACAGATTGGGTTGTTGAATGCTGGTCGGCGGCCTATGCTCCATTAGGAGTAACAGGCGTAGGTAAGTAAGTAAGTAATTAATGGTAGCCAGTGTGTAGCTTGACTAATAGGATATCATAAATACTAAGGGACTAAACAAATATGACATTGATCACTGCTCGGTTAGTCAATCAGTTGCAACATTCGTCATTTTCAACCAGAAAATTCTTGATCAAATCAATAATACAAAACGAATAAGATAAATAATAAATATTTAACTTATTAAATAATTTGAAAAAAAACTTCATCTTCCCGCATTTATTTTGAAGGGAAAGACAAATTTCTATTGACCACCAAATTATTTACCTTTTCTTCTATTTAATTGATAAAAATGATAAACATTTATGCAAGAGGTTTTAAAAGTAACACAACCCCTCCGCCAATATACATACCTTATTATTATTATACATTAACATTTGTTTATTTTCCTTATAAATTAATTCTTTCCTTGTTGTTTCTATCTAATTAAAATTATATAATTTCTTAATAAACATTTAACTTTACTGTAATAACTCAATTTAATCAAAAAAACGAAAAAATGTTTTATTTTATTATTTTTCATGCATTTTATAATAAAGTATTTGAGCAACACTTCACTAACCTTATCAACCATTCCTTTTATATATATATATATATACTTTTAATTCACTTTTTCACTTCATATATACAGATACATAAATACTTATGTATATATTGTGTTTTCAGGGTTTCAGTTATATTAAGAAAGAAAATGAAAAATTAGAATAATCGATCGAATTAAATGTTTTCATTTATTTTATAAGAGAAAAATAAAATCTATTTACTCTGTTGTAAATCTTACTTTACCTTATGGGTGTGTATGTGTGTATTGTTTTTCCTTTATTATTTATACTTCCATTTTATTATTTGGTTAAATGACTCATATGTATTTGTTAATGGACAATATACATATAAATAGGTACATATTCAAATATAACTATATACATATATTTTCTTGTAAATCTTTGAATTACAGTATACATGTGTGTACAATGTTTTTCGGTTTTCATATTGTCGTGTTTAAAATTGTCTCCAATATTTGGTACCTATAAAGAATTTTGCCTCTAGTGCTTATTAATTGTTATTTGTTTTTATAAGTTGTTGTTTTCTTTTTATTTCGCTTCATTGTTTTTTTGTTTTGTTTCTATTTTAAAATGATTTTACTCTTTTTCTATTTAGTTTACTTATCATTATTAAACTATGCAATAATCGACGGTTAGTGGTGTGTTGTTTTTTTTTAGGAAAAACAATAAAATTAAAAAACACACAAAAATTGTATCAATATGGTATCTTATATGATCAAGTTGTGAAGAGAATTGAATAGATATTGTTATACGAATACACTATTACATTTTATTCACATTTTCATGGGTGGACAATCTAATCCTTCTTGTTAAAACTTCATGTTCATATATAATTATTAGTAACACATATGAATCTCTTATTAAGCATCAAAATACATTAAATGAAATATAATGTACACGAAGGTATTAGGCATCAATTCAGAAAATATTTTATTGATTATTTGATATAAATGTTATTGGCAAATATTCCAAGTTATTGTGATAATGACACTAAATAAGTATTTTAGAAGTGTTAAGGTATGATTTAATAAGAAAAAATAATGTGCATGGAAATTTCTAATCACAATTGATTGATCAATGTCATGGGTGTGTCAAGTCCTTCTTAGTGCAGATCGAATGCTATCGACCAAGTTGCAATGTGACCACTAGCCTAGGTGACTCGGCATTACATGCACTACGTTTAGATAAGTTGGTGGTTGGAAGTAGTCAACAGGAAACCCTAGACCTAGGTTTTGTGCTACTTGCCACTCGTCAGCAAGGTGTGCCAGTAATCTTGGGGGAAATGGTGTTCCCTAACGGATTCAATCCAATGTTGTACAAAATTCTCAGTCGATTTTTTTAAGTAACAGTAGTATATAACCTGAAAGTTAAAAGTTTATCAGTTATAAATAATAATAAACATTCTATGATTCCTTCAGCTTTAATTTATTCCTATTATCGTGTATAATACTTCATAAAAGTTATTTGTGATTAGATATAATGAAATATGCATAACTTGAATACTAGATTATATAGTTTCTGTCTAATCAAATTATTCAATAATTAAAACTTCTGAACTGAAGAAAATGATAAGATATAGAAGTTTAAATTTTTTTTCCATTTGATTATCCTTGCATGTCATTTCTTTGTCATCTATATTTAAAATGCAATATTATGTAATAGTTGATGTCAACAATCATAATTCTTGTAAGCTTTAGGTAAATACTAAAGATAAGAAATCAGCTTTATTGTTACACTTAAGAAATCATGTTCATACTCAATATTACAACATGATACCTTCATCTATACAGTAAACATGACTATTCTTATTTCATAATATCAATCATTAAACTTTATTAAATGTAATTGTATATCCCTTAGACTAGTTATGTAACAATTTATAAGTTGTATAAATTGTTACATGAGTGTAAAAGTTAGTTTTTCATATTATTACTAACAAGTTAATAGTAAAGTAAGGTATCCAAAAAAACACTTTCTCTGTATGTTATCTTATAGGTTTAATAAAATGTAAAAACTACTCATAATATATAATCAATAGAGTAATAAGAAAGCCCAATTAATCAATAATATGTCAATTGATTTTATTGTTTTAACTTGTTTAGTTATAAAAAATCAATATGGAAAAAGTAATGTTTCAATCTTTGTTTCCAATTATAATTCGATCGGAAAAACAATATTTATTTTATCCGAATAAAAAATTAGCATGCTACTTTTCTTTTAAAATATTGTTAATCATTTATTATACATAAAGCTCTTTGTATAATAAATAATGGATGCCGTCTCAGTGGTCCAGTAGGTTAAGCGTTCACTCGCGAGACTAAAGGACCTGTTTTCGAATCCCGTGAGCGGGATTGTGGGTGCGCACTTATGAGAAGTCTCACAATAGGACAAAACGACCGTCCAGTGCTTCCAGGTTTTCAATGGTGGTCTGACATCAATCGGTTTATGATGTCAATCGAAAAGTTAATAATTTCCACAACCCCTATACTGAAAATAAATATTGTTTGTAACTATGAAAATGATAATGATTAGCAGTGAAAGGAAGATTTTTCAACAGCAACAGCAACAAAAAAAGGAAAATTACTGATTACAATTTCAATTATATTATTGATGTTGCTAAGTGAATGATTACATGATTAGATAAATGGATATTTAAGTGATATAGATATCTATGAAATTTATTGTTTAATGTTTCATTTTTATTTAAAAATGTACTATTGTTTTTTTTTGATCAACATGAATGTAAGAAATGTTTGTCTGAAAAAAGGTGTACAATTCGATACGATAATAAATCATTATTTTGAGGTTTGTTGAATTAAATTGTCAGTGGAGTTACTGATTATATACATAGATTGTAAACACCTTATCTTGATTCGGACTGACTGCATGTACTTACATATTTATCGAAATAAATGTAATTTCACTCAGTATACAAAATACACCGTCGTTTATCTTAGTAATTTTTAATCATCTTTGAAACAAGAATTCCCTTTTAAATGAATTTTTTGTGAAAATTATTTATAATTTGCTCCTAATTCTCTGTGTACTACAAAATTAATAGCATACTTCCGTGTCATCTGGAAACTGAGGACAAAATGATTATCATAATTCACCATTGTTTTAGTCATTTGTCACATGATATTAAATGATTATTATTATTACAACTTTGAAAAAAGTTAATAATGGTTTTGTGTCTTTGAGTCTTTCTAAGCTCTTTCAGTGCATCTTCAAAATTATTAGTAATTACGATTTCAGAAGATAAAGTTGAAAATATAAGATTATTCAAACTGAAATTAATGTTTATCAGTTGATGAATCAGACACCTGTAGACGATTGTTTTATGTTCTAGTTTTAAGGAAGGGGCAGGTGTTCATTAAAGCTAGGTCTAAATGTTGAGCTAGATTTGTACATAATCGTCCTTGAATTCTAGAAAATTTCCGGATTACAGTGTTTCATGATGAGAAACTTCCAAGATTGACTTTTTTCAACTATTCGAACAAATACTAATCGTGATAAATTTCGAATGATAGTTGTGCTATAATATCTACGTAATAATCTAAAAGTTGGGTTGATACGAAGGCAATAGTCGATAGATTCACGGTCTTGACAAGACAGTATAAGAAACTGCTGTTCATACAATTAACTTTTAAATTGCTGAATACCAGTCAATCTACGATAAATGTCGAAAACTGAAAACTGTTATGATGGTAACCATATCGCGTCCCAAGTTATTATTGGAATTTTCCATTTTCATTTTGATTTCATATGTATGACAACTAACTTTTCTTATTAACATTTATGAATATTAACGTAGTGTATATATCATGAAATATAGAATGATTCATTACCAAACATACAAATAAGATTGCTAGGAGTAAACACACACAAAACGATAGTAGCTCCCATGTTTAACAGACCCCAACCTTTTTCAAGTGATTCCTCTGAATATTTGAGAATGATCTGCAATTAAGGCTCTAAAACGTTTTTGTGTTCATGAAAATATGACACAACTTATAAGGAATAAAACAGTTTACTTTTAACTAAGGTTCAAATAATTCATTGATTTACTATGAAAAGTTTAAACCGTTCATAAAGTTTTAAATGCAACCAATGTAAAATGTCAATTGTTGTTACGTTAGGTTGTGTACAAAAGAAACATGAATTTATTGATGTTCACTAGTCCACTTTATATTTAGTTTGACGAATGGTTTAGCAATACAGTATAGAAATTAAAAACTTACATTTTGTCGACTTTTAAAGTGCTATAATGATATGGAGATACGAAAAGTCGAGCATTTCCCATATTAGCAGGATGAGAGTAACAGATTTGAAAAAATAGTAAATTCTTTAGAACGGTAGAATCGGAATAATTTTTATTTGCTTTCTCTTAAAGTAGAACGTAGAATTTTTACTCTTCGATAGTTTATTTAAACCTAAGTTGTGATGTAATTATGCCTTAACAAAATACATAATCCATCTGCTTGAATAGATTTTATTTTTGGATTAAAAAATCCAATTATTTGTATATACATTTCTTGGCATATTTTATTTGTCTCAACTGAACGTTTATGTAAAACATTGTATCTTAAGTGTAAAGATTAAAGTAAAACCGTGTTTAAATTTTGTTTTATTTTGTTGCTAAGGGTTTTATGAAAATCTAACTAAATTTTTAAGTCATGTTGGATAGTGGCTATCAGTAGAATTCAGGATGTGCGTTTTGTACAGTTTGAAACTTGTTAACTGTAAGTATCTTCACCTCAGTGTTAATGCTCATACAAGGACTATAACAGTATTGAATCAATTCGCAAAAGATGCAAATATTCCAAAAGAAGCTGATTAATTGTAGTTCTTAACACCAATAGAAAGATTTAAACAATAAATACAAGATGGTGAACTTTTTTTCAAAAGGAATCCAATAGTTTACTGTCCATTTATACTTTTTTATTAAATAAAATAATTTAGGTAGGTAGGTAGGTAGGGCGGCCTATGCTCCTCTATGAGGGGTAACAGGCGTAAGGAAATAAATAACTAAGGTAGGATAATTATTAATAATTGTTTCTCTATCTTTATACTTATTGTGATTATTCCGTTATTCTATGTTAAACTTTTCATTAAAGTTTTCTTTTCAAGAGTTATCAATTGTATAGACTAAAACCTTCATTGAAAATTACCTCTATTATTATCTATTGCCTTAAGTTATAAGCTGTAATAACATTAATAAATATAATTATATTTGGATGTTCAAAAAAAATGTTTTTTTTTAAACTATACTACTATATAGTACACATTTGTTTCTCATAAGTATACAAGTTATTTCTATGAAAATTTTTGTCACTCTACTTTTCTCGTTTTTTTCTTCTTCTAAATACTCAAATGTAGGAATTTATTCTATATAAAATTGTATTCACTTCAATTTTAGAATGCTATATTTATTAGCAATAGGTTGATAATTTTGATATAAAAGTAATGTTTTTATTCTTTCTATTATCAGTTGATAGAAATAATAACAGTAAACACTTTCTAAAGATCATTGATATTTACAATGTGTACTTTCATAGCAACTCAATTTTAGTTGGCAAAATTAATCTACGGAACAATTATAATCATACTGTAAAGATCAATGTATGTTATGATATTATTACAATTTCGTGTTGAGGACTTATTTCAGGAATGTTATGTAATTCACAATATTTCATTACTATACTATCAGAAAGAGTAATTCTGTAACTAAAAAAGCCCATGTAATGTATTCTAATTAGTGTTTTAGATGTTCTTATCAGACAACAAGTTTAATTATGTGTATAAATTATTGGTGGAACTAAAGATTTTTTTTTGAAATTGTGAAGTTGCTTCATGAGATCTAACAATCTTTCGAATATTTATTCTTATAATTCTCGTACATCTACCGTTAGTCATAAATGCCATATATTATTCTTTATCGTATCCTTAATACTTTTTAAGTACACTAGCAACAGCTGTTTGTATAATGTGAAGTTGATTAACTTCATGAAAGTGGGATTTAATAGAATGAATTCTCACAGCTAAATGAATTCAAATACCAAATTATTGTCTAAGCCGGCTTTTTTTCAAACCAAGTCATTAAGTAACACTGGTTTGTCAGGCTTCTAACAAATATATTATTTTGGTTAGATAGTTATGATCTTTATAAATGTATCTTCAATGTCACTTCTAAGTTTTTATATGAATACTTTGTAAGTGTTTGGAACCATAGAATCTATTGTAATTCAATTATTTCTTAAATGACAGTAATAAACTAAGACTTGAACCGTTCAATCATGTCAAATCCATAGTGTTAATTATTTAGCACTATAGTTCTATAAAACATTATAGTTCAGTAAATACACATAATTTCTGATAGAATGCTGATACCTATTTTATCAAGAATTATAGCATAAAAAACCATTCACAAAAGTGAAACTGTTTAAGAAAATAAGTATTGTCGGAATATTAAATTTCACTTTTCAAGTTTGTAAATGCTTTATATTAAAGTTGAATAATGTCTAGCAATGGGACCCATAGAGTACGTTTAGGACATTTTTAGGACTTCCCAGTTGAATGCAACTGCATGCCGTTGTTTATGTTCATAATGAGCGCAAATACACTACCTTTCTTCTCAAATGTCAATCCATTATCCCACCTCGAGAGATTCGAACCCATGAATTTATCGGTCTGGATCGTAGATGCACACTGATGAGTCCCATACTAAAACAAAAGAATCTTTCAGTACTTTCGAGATTTTCATAGTAGTCTAGCTTCAATTGACTCATGAATTCAACTAGTATATTACTATAATATCCACAAAACCTCTCTCTTAATAAAATAATAACTATTCTAAATATATTTCTTATGCACTAATTTATCTTAGCCAACTGTTCACCATCGCATTCCGGTTTTTTTCGTTCTTTTTTTTCAAAAATAACTAACCATAAAAATAAATTATCCAATAAGTTTAAACAAACTTCATATAGTATTATCAGTTCACTTAAATTTGTAATTAAGTCTACTGAAGATATGTCTGAATGAAACAAACTATTTTAACTATCAATTAACTATTGAAATAAACCACGTATATAGATGTAAAACAAAACTATTCAGTAGATCATATGTTCAATGTGTACAACAACTGTTATTGTTTTATTGTATAAAAACTAAAAAGAATATAACTTGATTTTATCTTATATTCATATACGTAAGTTTAGTCATGGAATATAATCGTTGTAAATATAAATATTGATATACTGATAATGATCAAATCAATATGGTTCACCAATAAATGATACGAATAACAATAAAGTAATTATGTAAACCAATATACAAGAAACTTTCAACAGTACAAAATCATTAATAACATTTAGAAAAAAGTAGTAATAAAAATAAATTAATTATTTTTTATGCATTATATTGGCGTCCAACAAAATAATCTCCTATAAGTCACATGATTTGCCGAATGTTATTTTTTCTTTTCGCTTTCCTTTTAGATTTTTGTTGCCTAGGAAGAAAATTTTTCGTTTCGTTTTTTTTTGCAAATCTAACCTTATTGTAGTATATGATAGGTAATTATTTTTAGCTTCAGAAGTCATTATGATGTTATTAACAAAAGATTTCAAGGAATAATGAGTAAAAATATTAAAAAAATAAATTTTATCACTTTCGACCGTTCAGTTCATCAATCACTGTGATATTTAAGTCAAGGTTTTAATTACTGGTTTAAGAAACATATTTAGTTATTCTATGTATAAAAGGAATGAATTACATGACTTGTGTTTGTATTATTTTTCAATGTTCATATCTTTTAGTGCTAGTATGTTTATTTGTGTATTTAATGTACGTTGATTTAATTCTAGTCTTTTATAAAGCGTTAAGTAAAATGAAAAATGAATACTCAAACGTGTTGAATAATAGGTTCTTTATACGGAAATGAATTGAAGCTCACTTTCTATACCAGTGAAAATATGTAGTGTAGTATGTGCTACTCAAATCGACACAAGTAGTATATAACGCTAGTCAGGAATAAAATGTCTGACAGAAGAAAGTTGAGAAGATCGAGAAGGAAAGAACAGGAACAGAAAGCAATTGGTATAGAAGTGAAGAAACAGTGAAGTTTGGGACGATTTATTGATATTTTTCAAATTAAGTATTTACTGTGTGATTCTTAGATTTTACTATAGTAGTAGTATTCAACCTTTTAGTCCTTTTATGGAAATCTTAACTTCACTAGACTTCTAGATTGATTACTTCATGTTTGGTTATGGGTCATGATTAAGCCTAACTGCCATCCATATCCATTGGTAATATCTGTTTCGATTTCAAAATGATTGGACTTTATATTAAATTCTTGACTTTTGTAAAGTAATAAGTAATGATTAATTGCATATTAGAATAGGAACGTTCTCCTCATTCGGAATGGTTATTCAGCTGATATCAATCTGTGATGGAAACTAATTTCATCCTGGTCCTTGTAAATGTAGCAACAGCCGATGGTACAAACTTTGTAGTATATGCCTAATTAAATAAACTGCTTGAAAAGGATGTTAAATCAGTATTTAAAAATCAAAGTTTTTAAAAAACATGATTTAGGTGAAGTTTAACAAAATAACACATTATTCTGTCTCCTTACCTCTTGTTATTCTAACTTAATAAATATTGGTATTATTATTTATTTAGATTCATATTTCAAATAAATTAGGTGAATTTGTAGTAAATAAACACATCAAAAATGTCTGAACATTCAGAAACCCTTCACAATCAACTTTTCTGTGCATCTAACCTAACAGTAAAATGAGAACATTAAATCGTTCAGTTAATTTTGCGGTGTCAAACACCTTCGTACTGTGTTCCAGCTGTCTTAAGGTTGGTCTGGCATTATCTGGTGAAGCCGATTGGCTTTTCCGGAAATGGTTTCCGTTTTGCAAGGCTCATACACCCACTGTATGGATGTGATTTTGTGGGGAAATTATTACCCTTAAGTCTTAGTGCTCGGGAGTCGCACCAAGGGCAATTACACGCTACATGCATGCTACAAACATACAAGTTTTCTTTCATGCATCTTATAGCATACATATAGGTATGTTTATGCACCTGGGAAGTTATACGGTCACAGCTCCCTTCGAACGTATTTGCTATAACTGACCGTCACTGACGCATTGCAGTGGCTTTCGCCATTGCACCTCATGACGTACACGTAGGCATAAGCGCTCTATTAGGGAAGGTTGATGGTCACTTCCTCCTCATATTTGCTACCTCAGTTTTTGATTTCCTTTGACCTGAAAGATTAGGCCACTAATTTTATTAGACATAGATAAGACACTTTTCAGTTTACATTTCTAATGCTAACCGACGCGCGTACTCCTTGCATATTCCCAACTACATAAGCCACAGAAGCCTAGACTAATGTAATTCATATACATAAGCATAAACATCAGGCAGTCCACAATATTTTATTGAGCTCCGAGTTGGGAACACGATTGTTCTGGTTTACAGCAGAGTGATAGATTATTTCGATCTCAGCCGATCACAAAAATTAGCTAACCACCCAGCAGCACCACGTTAAGGTATTGGGTCGGGTTTTTGTGGATTTTCTTCAAATGTATAGGTACTATAAATGGAAATTAGAAGCATTAAGAATAATCATTTCTCATGGTTGAGTGCTTGTTACAAGTTTCGTAGTTGTCAGAGAAGCTGTTGTTGGTAAGTCGAATAACATTCCATACTCGAAATAAATATATGATAAATCTTTTGTAGTTTTCAGCCTAAAAATCTGACCCATGTTTATATCACCATTGTCACTCTACTTGGTGTTAACCAAGAGTTTTGGGACTTTAAGCATGTCAGGAGGATCATACTAGAAAGCAACAACTACCTATTATTAAAGTGGGATTGAGTGTCTATTTAAATAGTTTTAGTACTAGAGACGTTTGTCACTAAACGAAATACGAAAACATGTGAAACATTTCCCTTACATCAAAGTCACTCAACATGTATATCTTTGAGTTTATCGGGTTGTAGAAACTGTTGAAATTGTACTTTTCACTGGCAAATGAATTCAATTAAACAAGGGATACAATGTAATCAGTTAGTTCAAACAATGTCGTAGAAATTTTTAAACTACTTTTTTAATCTTAGTAGTTGTATATACGTATCTGATTTAGTCCCAAAATTCTGTCAAGTACATAGAAGCAATAACCCAAGCGTATACGTATCGATGTGTATTATAATTATTCTAGAAAACATCATAAAATCCACTGGTGTATATCATCATAATGTCATAGTGTTTAGGTGATTTACGCGAATCAATGTTGTGATTTTATGACGGAAACCAAATAAACAGAATTCACTGAAGCATTTAAAAACATAAACTTTTATTGTAATAACACGTTAAAAACTTTTTTCTCATTGATGTGGCAATTGTTGTTATCTAACAAGATTTAAGCTCATTAAATAATTTATAGAGAAATAATAATTTTATTTTCATATGGTTTTGAATGAAATCATTAAAATAAATCTATTTTACAGATGGGAAAGAACAAACCAAAGTCCAGAGGAGGAAGAAATCAGGAAGAAGCGCTGAAAAAGGGTAGGACACACACTGCCTCACAACGCAAGCCCCCACCTGGAATACTCAGTGCCGAAGGAGAAGAGAAATGGAGACACATGAGAATAATGAACAACAATTGGATAAAGTAGAAAGGAAGGCCCAGGAGAGAGTGGGTTGGAGAATGCTGGTAGGCGGTCTATGCTCGATTGGGAGTAACAGGTATTTTTTGTTTAAATAGTCCGATTTTTAAATGGTTCATGATTATTAGAATTCTAAGTAAATCCGAAATAATATTCTATGAGTAACCTAGGGATTATATTACTGTCAGATCCAATGACGAGCCTCTAGATACATACAGAATCATTTTAGACGCAGACAAGCACGTACTTAAATAGTTGGTAAAATAATGATGAAAATAATGATAATAGCGATATTATTAAAGATAGCTTATTCAATCTTATATGTTTAGTATGGAAAATGGAATTCTCAGTGTACAGTTTCTCTTACTTTTCTTACGCCTTACAAATATATATGTATATGAAATAAGTGAATAAAATTGCGCAAAACAAAGTCAATCATCTTTTTAAAAGCATAACGATCTGTACAACTGTGAATTAACAATAATTCAGGAGCATGAATTTTTAATTATGTCAGCTTTAACAACTCATCTGTCAAATAGTAGTTTCTGACAGAACCTCAAATGCAAATATCAGATTTCCTGGTTTGTACAACCAGTTGGCATTCGAATCTAAATAAAATATTTGCCCTTGTACCATCTTCCTTTTTCCCTTCCTAATCTACATAATTTAAGGGGAATGAGTTGGTAGAATCCTTTACGAGGAGTAACAGGCATAAGTAAGTAAGTAACTCAGTAAAATCTTGTTAACAAGCATCAAAGCACAATTTAAGGTAGCGAGTGATAGTACCCAGTATGTCATCCAAGAATCCTGTTACAATTTCATTATTTTCAGACAAATGAAAGGTCTCCAACATAAGGTAACATTATTCCTCTATTTTGTTACGTCGGAAAATTTTTTTCGTAAATTATGTCGTGGCTCTAAATAGTGAATAAAACATTTTCCACTGACTGTTATCTAGGTTAGATAATTTAGTTGAATGAATCACACTACTTATTATTATAGAGTAGCATAATCTGATTATACCAAATTAAGTGATTGATGAACAAACATTTAAAATCATTGACTTCATATTGTGAGGAATTTTTAAGTGATTAAACAGCACAGGCAAATCTATACTAGTAATCCATAAAATTTAAGAAAATATTTTATCTGAAGTTTTTCATAACTCACCTTATCCAATCCACTTTGACGTTATCTGCTTCCGAAGATTGACAGTAAGAATTTTCGTTAGGCAATAAATTCATTCGACCAGCATTTAATCTCATTAATGTCGGTGATACTCTGGTTAATTTTCCTGTTGTAACTGATAAAACGCTTCTTCTAACATAACTAAGTGCATCAATTTTTAATTGAATAAATCGTGTTGCACATGATGCACATCTATCATTGGCAACTTTAACAAGTGGATGATCTGGTAGTTTCAAGCTTTCAAGAATTTGTGCTGTAAGTGCTGGTGAAAGAGGAGTCTAATTGACAAAAAACAAATAAGAAACGATCATTTGGATCTACCAATTAGACAATGCAGTTTTAAAAAGTTAACATTAGTAGACATCTGTTTACCGTAAAATCTTATTCAACTCAAAAACAAATTAATCATTTATGTGAGTCAACGTTGATAACAGAAAACCAACTAAACTTATTTACTGATCTTAGCAATATCCTGAATAGATTTATTCTATCAATATTTTATAAACTAAGAAAATGGTGATCCGAATGGGAATTTGTGGAGATTGTAGTAATTTTAATATTTGAATTCAGTAATTGATCTAAACTAAAGCACCATTGAAAACCTGGAAGCACTGAACGTTCGATTCGTCCTAGGACTGAACTCGTCAACAGTGCACTCCCACAATCCCATGCAATGGACTCGAACCCCTGACGTTTAGTTTTGCATGCGAACGCCTAACTTCTAGACCGTTGAGCTGGTATCCAACGGTGTGAATGTCTAATAGTTATCCACCTCGGACAATTGATAAAGAGTTGTGCAAGATCACGAGTCGATTGGATCTAGATACTAATAGCGTTGAATGCCGGCTCAGTGGTCTAGAAGTTAATTGTTCGCATGCAAAACTAAAGGTCATGGATTCCAGTCCATTGCATGGGATTGCGGGAGTGCACTGTTGAGGAGTTCAGTCCTACGACGAATCGAACGTTCAGTGCTTCCAGGTTTTCAATGGTGCTTTAGTTCAGATCAATTAATGAATTCAACTGACAAAATATTAATCACTAATCAAGGGTCATTGTACACATTTATTTAGTACAACTAGTTTCTGTTGATTAGCTAAAAGAAATCATAATCTAATATTCTGTTGTTTGGAGGAACATTATTTAAAATGGAAAGTTTATTGCCTTTCTGGTAATGAGCTGCATGAAATGAATATAAAACATGGAAATATAATTTGATAATCTACATAAAAAATATAAAATGAAAGAACTCAATACAAATAACTTCAAAAAGTACGAAAATGTTTATCTGACAATATTTCAAAAAGGTAACAGATATCTACTATTTAGAAGACATTACATGATATTCAGATGTCTGGCAGAATTAAATAATAAATAGAACAATTCCCTCTCAGAAGTTCTGGGATAGTCTTAGAATACCTCATAAATTGACATTAGAGAGTTCATCTGGTCTTTTTTCTAGACAAAAATCATTTTGCAAAATAAACTGAACGTTCACTTTTTCTATGAACACAATTCAGAATGAAACAGAGATTATATCTTTATCGTAGTTCTATTACTTTCGTGAATAGAAATGATGAGTCAATGGGGTGTATATTCTTTTCCCTTTAAAAATATCTTATATGTAAAACATACAAATCAAGCCCATCCTTTTGACTTAAATCTAGATATAGAATAATTAACTTGAATACTTATAATTGTATTATAAATCAGGATTCTTAATATCCCATTACATCTAAAATAAACTCACTAACTGAACATTTTAAGTAAAATTTTCAACAAATCAAATTATAAAATAGAATTATCAAAAAAAAAATATTAGTATATCACGTATTTCATAAAGATTATCTTCCTTGATGGTATGATACTAAATGTATAATAACTGTTATTATCCTTTGGGAAATGCTTATTTTATTTTATTTTATTTAGTTTACAGATATGAATCATGAGTAGTTTTATTATTTATTGAAGATAAGGAACATTTGAATAGGACAAGGAATAATAAATATAATAATATGAACATATGAATCATTACACCCAATCTAAAACAGGAATAATTTTTAAAAAAATGAAATTATTGTCTTAATATTAAAGAAGAAATATTTTAATACCATGTACTATTTTTAAAATGTACTTAATTAAAAAAAAAATATGAATCAGTTAAATTGATTAAATTTCTTTAGATCTTCTGAAAATACATAAACTCATAGATGAGATATTGTTCACTAGACTATATATAAACAAAAAGACTATGAATACTTTGAAAAACTTCGCTTTCAATTTAACTTGAAACCATTGGTTAATTTAATTCACTTGCTAGTGTTCACATGAATCTTCCGATTGATGTTAAAGACTGCAATTGATCAGTCTCTTATTGGTGTATGTACATTCTGTGCGGATTGCCCAGTTACTACTTTAAGTCACATGCTTAATAAGCAAAAGTGAATGGTGGTTAGCTGTGGAATCCACGAAACGCGTTTCGTCCTATTCAGGAATCGGCAGCTGGATGTATCTGCATCTGAGATGATGTTCGCCCTGGGACTTAAACCCAGTACTGTCCACTTGAGACTCCATCGCGTTATCCAGTTAGCTACCGAGTCCTGATAGCTACTAAGTGGATAACGTGGTGGCGTTTGAAGAGAACGGTACTGGGTTTGTGTTCCAGAGTGAACATCAACTCTGAGATGCAGGTACATTCGTATGGTGAGTCTCAAATAGGACGAAACGCGTGTGTTGGATTCCACTTCTAGCCACGATCAATCTTTCACAATTGATTGATCACTGGGTGGTGATCAATGTCATTTGTGTTAAGTCCTTATTGGTGCAGATCGAATGCTATCGGCCATGTTGCAATGTGGCTACCAGTCTAGGTGACTCGACACTGAGTGCACTATTCTGAGATTAGATGGTTGTTGAATATAGTCGACAGGAAACCCTGGACTCGGGTTTCGTGCTACTTGGCACTCGTCAGCAAGGTGTACCTGTCATCTTGAGGGAACCGGTACTCCCTCATCACCACCCAGTGATCAATCAATTGTGATTACATCTCGTTCCTACAGGAGGCCGGTCGCGGTATGGATAACTCTGTGGTAACGTCTCTGACTGTGAAGCTGGGTGACACGGGATCGAATCCGTTAGGTGGCACCAGTCCTCTTCAAGATTACAGGTACACCTTGCTGATGAGTGCCAAGTAGCACGGAACCTAGGTGCAGGGTTTGCTGTCGACTATCTCCAACCACCATCTATTATCAGTCTTTGCTTATAATATCAATCATTTAGTTTGGTACTGATAGGCAGTATAAAAACCTAATAGAACGTCAAATACTGAACACTATTGTCCTCTAAGTAAGTAAAGTGCAACTAAGTTATTCTCTTGAATGTCGATCAGTTTAATTTTAGAATTCGTTCCATTTGTGATATGTCAAGTTGACGTCACTGACAATTTACTGTCTTAAGGTCCTCTTCATGGAGAAGCAATTATCACTTGAACTTGAGAAATTTCTTCTTGATATTAGGCATTAGGGAGTAAATAAGCTATTATTCAACTTCAAAAAAATCTGAAGATTTTGAATGTGATTTTGTATGTTTTTTTATGTTTATCATTTTAAAAAATCCTCAAATCATAACAAAATATCTGTCAATCAATTGAAGTTACTCTTTGATGAAAGTAGTGTTTTTTTTTTAGAAAATATTTTCAATTGTAGACTTAGTCAGTCATAGTGATTTATCATGAACATCCATCAACAGGCTTTTACATCATTTTCTTGTCTTCTTTATTCATACACTTAGTTTTATCCATCTGTATACATTTTCTTTTGTGTTCTCGTTTGTTTTTAAGATACAAAAGAAAATATGAACAATAAGTGTATAACGTCAAGATAGAATTATTAAAGATTGTTATTTTCACATTCACCTGTATTTATCTTGGTGGTTATCATAACATTATTAACAGATGTTAAGGTTATTTTTAAAATGTTTATACCTATACTACTTTTATTTTATAGTTAAAAAAAATCAATTTTGGGGATTTGTCGAGATTGTAGTATTAGCAAAGTTCAATTCACGAACCAATCTATGCTAGATCATTATTGAAAACTTAGAAGCACTGGACGGCACTAGACTTAAATTAAGGATTTCAGAATAAAATTATGCATAAACTATTTTGTATCGAATTAGAACAAGTTAAATGTTAATATTTTTTAGGTTTGTTGACTGCTTTTATATTTTAGGCTGTTAATATTTTATAACTGTGTAATGATGGTGATATGACGTATAATAATAAGATATTGTAATTAATGTAATCATCATTAAATGATTGTAAAAGTCTGAATATATTATATTAGTTTAAGAATAACTGTATAGCGATCAACTTCGAACAAATATTATCGTTAATCTGACCAATCATTAATAATCATTTGCTATATAACATATATCTATTTATAAATCTTTTATAAAATTACATACAGTAGTTGTCAGTTATGTTAGAGTATACATTTGACTAAAAGGCTAATACTAAAATCATGATGGTGAATTATTCTGAATTAGTATGAATTAATGAATAATTTTCCTTTGGATATCTTAATTAATACACTGCGATTGCGACATACTTATATCAACGGTATTATTGAATAAAAGTGATTTCCATTGAAATCAATTGCGTTACAATCAACTGATTTTTTTTAAATCGGATTTATTCTGCAAGTAAATTTTACAGTTATTTTCTCGTTTTCATCAGTTAAACAGTTTTTTTACACAGAATAATACATATTAGTGAATGTTGCCATGGATACTAGTAAGGCATTAAATTAAAAATTTACACGCTTGATATAAATGAAAAAAACGATAATCAAGTCTCGGATATAAATTTCTGACATAATGACGTGTATAACTTTTGACTTTCAGAAGGTTCACAATTTAACGACAAGAAATAATTATTACCGTGTTATTTAATTTATGTTATTAAATGTTGGTTTCTTTCTTTGAAGGGTTACTTTGTTCACATTTTTCTAATTCGTATTTCCTCAATGACCTTTGTTGTTATCTAATGAGATAGTGTCTTTTTTTTCAGTTTCTCAACTTTCTTATGTTCCAAAGTCATGTTTTCATTACTATGTAAACAGAATCATTTCAATTTGTAATTAGGGATTGATAAATGTGTTATTATAGTAAGAGTTTTCTCACTCTCAGGTTCATCTTATGATATAATCTAAGTAGAGTAAATTTTCAAAGATATTTTAAAATATACAATGGTAAAAGTTAATTCATTGCTTCAAGTGGTTTCATTAAAGAAATTCACTATTATAAAGGCAAAAAATTTCACATATCCAAACTAATTAACCTATTTAAGCAAAGATTGATCGTGGCTAGAAGTGGAATCCAACACACGCGTTTCGTCCTATTTGAGACTCACCATACGAATGTACCTGCATCTCAGAGTTGATGTTCACTCTGGAACACAAACCCAGTACCGTTCTCTTCAAACGCCACCACGTTATCCACTTAGTAGCTATCAGGACTCGGTAGCTAACTGGATAACGCGATGGAGTCTCAAGTGGACAGTACTGGGTTTAAGTCCCAGGGCGAACATCATCTCAGATGCAGATACATCCAGCTGCCGATTCCTGAATAGGACGAAACGCGTTTCGTGGATTCCACAGCTAACCACCATTCACTTTTGCTTATTAAGCATGTGACTTAAAGTAGTAACTGGGCAATCCGCACAGAATGTACATACACCAATAAGAGACTGATCAATTGCAGTCTTTAACATCAATCGGAAGATTCATGTGAACACTAGCAAGTGAATTAAATTAACCAATGGTTTCAAGTTAAATTGAAAGCGAAGTTTTTCAAAGTATTCATAGTCTTTTTGGGAAGATTCAATTAAACAATATTTTGTGAATTCAAGCTTCACCCCATTACTGTTTATTCAGAAAATCTGAGAGCCTTAACAGCGAAGGTAATACTGATGTGGAGTTTAAAGTAAGGAACAAAAATAGTTAGCTACGCAATAACAATTTATTTAAGTTACCGTGATCTAACTAAAGCATGAAACTTATATTCTTATTGTCAGTTTCCTAGAATGATACTTTTCGTTTCAGAACTGTTTTTCACAAAGTATCCAAATATGGCTACTGCAGAGTTTCAAAACTTGACCAGTCATTTTTCTAAAAAGGTATTCTAGGTTTAATGAATACTTGATTCGCTCTCTATTATTAACTTATATTTTTTAAGTATTAACTTGATACATTGTGAAGTGAACCTAGTATTTTTAAATTCAATGACTTGAATTGTTCTGGTCATATAATCCGTTCATGTTTTTAGTGGAACCCATCAGCTTTTATAATCATAGTTGTCAATATTTAACTTTCAGCATTATATTAGGCACACAATTCTGAACAAGTATTAATTATTGACATTCTACATTCCCGACAACTGGTGTTCTGGCTTTCACATAATCTCCAATAAATTCATTGTGACAGAAAGTGAATTGATCTAATAAAATATGCAATAAACGAGATATCATATTTCAAAATTATAAAGGAATTATCCTTCTACAAATATAATACAAATTTATATGTCCATTATAACTTACTTTCATTAGGATTACTGAATAATATGGTGAACCTGGAATGATTAAATCGTATGCCTGTCGTATCAAATCTTTTAAACACATTAAACATGCATTACATCGAGTTACTAACATTGGAATAGAATCAATTGAACCAGCATGTAATATAGATTGTAATACGGACATTGTTGTATTTTTACAATTAAATCTTTTATTATTTATTGAAATATGATCAGATTTGTTTAGATAATGATTTGAATTAATATTATTTATAGATAACTTTGAATTTTGTAATATTTGCTTTTCATGCAAATCAATATCTGTTTGTAGTTGATTCAGATCAATTGATTGATGATTTTGATTGATATAACTCATATCTTTTGTTTGTTTTTTAATCAGTTAATCCACAAATAATTATTATTGGCACAAAATTCAAAATATTGATCATCTAAATTGATAGGGAAAACAAAACAACCGAGTAAGTATAAAACAATAAAATATTGTGACTTGTATTTTGATACTACACTACATTCTGTGATTTTCTTGTTATCTTAAACGGTATATTTGATTACGATTAATGTTTAATGTCTTATCTAATATATATATATATATATATATATATATATATATATATATATATATATATATATATATATATATATATATATATATATATATATATATATATATACTGAATAGGTCATCCAATCAATGTTAACAGTGTTTAAAGTAGATATTTTCATTATTATGTAAGAGACATGTGGTATACAGTGTACAGTGAACCGGAGAACCATGTACATCTATTTATATTCGATAATTCTGTCGTTTGATTATATTTTCCTTGAAAAAGCTTGGACCATATTGCCAGGCGAAACGTTGGATTTACTTCAAATTCATTCGCTGAGATTTTAAAAATACATTCTTCCTCTTTAATGTCTCACATCAACTCGACGCCCAAATACTGTGAAACTATTCGATCAAATTTAGACAAAAGTTCTTATTTATATATTGGTTGTTTGAATCTTCCCATTGTTGTTTAGGACAGTAATTGATCAGTCCTTTTTTGGCATTAGACCATTCTGTACGGATTTCTTCGATATTCCTTTTAAGCCACAAACATTGTTTAGGCAGAGATATTTAGTGGCTAGGAGTGGAATTAAGAACGCCCATTCTACCTTATTTGGGACTCGTCAGACGAATGTACCTGCGTCCCAGAGTTGATGTTCACTCTGGAACTCAGGACTCAGTAGCTAAGTTGATAACACGATGGTGTTTGAAGCAAATGGTACTGAATTCCAGCCTCCGAGTGAACATTAACTATCAGATTCATGCACATTTAGCTGACAAGTTCCACACAGAACAAAACGCGTGTCCTGGATTCGATTGCTAGACATTATCCATCTCTGCTTAAAAAGTTTTATCCAATATAGTTTACGTACATATCATTATTGTATTTAGCTAAATCCGTTAGCACTCCTAGGAATGAATCAAACTTCTGTATTCAGGAGAAATGCGTATAATCTCTACCTTGATGATCAAAACACCGTCCTTCTTAACTAAGCTTTTATAAGGTGATTCATTTTACTGTACACATAATTTTTTAAATATGTTATTGCACTCATTTTCATATTTCATAGCGACCGTTAAGTCGAAACCAATCTTATCCACGTTTCACTTAAATAAACTAATATCAATATAAATAAAAACATTGCTAATAGTCCGTATGAGGAGATATAACACAGCAAACCTCTGAAGAAAGTTCCATCTTAATAAATCTATGAAATGAATAGAATAATCAAGTAATTAGTAAAACATCGATACAGTAAGTCCATCGAAAATATCATCAGGACAACGCAGCAAAATCAAAATACAAAATCATTATGATATATGAAAAAAACTGAATGATACACGTTGCTTAAACAAAGTTATACAAATGTTTGTAAAAAAATTACAAAATCAAAAATTAACTTATTGGTTCATCATGTCTTTAGCTTCAAATTGGTTTACCATGTAAATTATCACTTGAAAAATTATTCATTAAAAATAAGCGAATGACAACTTAGTGGAATAAGGCTTAAGTGCCTATATCAAAACCTTAAACTTCAGGTTTCTACTTATGATAGGATCTTATATAAACATTTTTGAAAAGTTGTATACAAGGAAAAAATATTTATTCATTGCTTCTTATTCCTTAACTATTGGTTAATTAAAGCCTATTCTTAGTGAAAAATTCAATACACATCAATCTTCAAAAATTTTTCCCACTATGAATACGTCTAACATTTTCATCGTACACATATTAATATGAAGTAGATGAATCAACCAACTTGTTTTCAATTTATACTATAGCAGATTAATATACCTTAATAAATATTAATGTAAATAATATAAATAAGAATTATTCATTCAGAGTGATTACATAATCATACAAGTTCATCAAATATATTAACAAATAATGTTTAACTGAAAAAGAATCTTTTTAATATTTTCACTATTATATTTCAATAACTCATGATGTCTAAGTTAGTCTATCTAAGTGTATCTTAGTTTTATTTATTAAAATGAAGCTTTTTATTTATATAACATCAATCATTTATGTATACAAGATTTTATTTGCCATTTTTATCTTAATAAGCAACTTGTTTTTTATTATGTGTGACTCATGTACCAATAAAAATAAATTTATGATTAACTTTTCCAAAGGGATAGTTGATATGGTAGCAATGCTATTTGATTCATCAGTTCAATTATTAGTAAGAATTCAAATGAATGTGAATAAATTTATGTAACAAAAATTATGCATGAAAATGTAGTAGTAGTAGTAGTAGTAGTAGTAACATTGGTAATAATTTAGAAAGATAATAATTCCATAATATAGAATGTTCATTTTATATTATGATATATACTAAAACAAATGTGACATATAATTAACTAAAATATATTAATATTTATGTAGTTTACTTGTGTTTTCCATGGGAAATAAATTACTTTGAAAATCATTTCTATTCTAGAAGATGAATGATGACTTTTAGAGAATTAGTGAATTATTAAATAACCAAATAAATGATCATTTCATTCATTCAACTTAATGTATGCTCACTAGTTAGTCGTTTTTCGGTAAATTTCTTTCTAATACTCGTATAATAGTTCGACTGATAAATTTGAACTAAATAAGTAGTACTGTGGTGTGCATTGCCTATGTGGACAGACATAAGTAGTATGTAACAGGAAATAGAATTAGAATGCTTATCAACAAAAAGAGTGAAATGAAGAGAGAGAGTTACAATCGCTGATCGTCTCAATATATAAGAAAAGATCAAAATCATCCTGAGATAACCATAGAGAGATTAGTTTGAGTAATATAGCGTCTAAAATACTAAGCTCAATAATTTTCGGACGCCTAACAAAGACTGGTGAACTGAAAACATGGGAAACTAGTTTGGCTTTAGACCTAGTCGTAGTTACATCAACCACATATTCACCATTCATCAGATTTTAGAACATAGACATCCTTATTGGCGTCCGAAATAATGGTTTTTCTTGACCTAAAAGCAAAATTTGATTCTGTAGACCGAGAGGTTCTCTGGCAAGGTCTGTCATTGAAAGGCGTACCTCAGAAGTACATAAACCTTGTGAAGGCTCTTTACTCGAACACTACTAGTCGAGTCAGAGCTTATGGATAACTGTCAACTGATTTTGCAACTTCAAGTGGTGTCCGTCAAGGCTGTCCACTTTCTCCATTTTTGTTTAACTTCATCATAGATCTACTGATGGAAATAACGCTCTCATCGACTGAATTCTCGGGCATTGATCTCCTACCAGGAGGTCCACTTATCGACTTAGAATACGCAGATGACATAGTCCTACTTGGTGAAGACGCTGGTAAAATGCAGAGTCTTTTGGTAGCACTGAGCAACAATGCCAGAATGTTTGGGATGCTCTTCTCTCCCTCTAAATGCAAGTTGTTGCTTCAGGACTGGACTGCGTCAACACCTGAACTAAGGATTAGGAGTGAAGCAGTCGAACGCGTCAACAACTTCACTTATCTTGGAAGTCTGATCAGCCCTAATGGTTTGGTGTCTGACTAAATCTGTCCACGGGTTCAAAAAGCTCGTTTGGTCTTTACCAGCTTACGTCACCTATGGTACGAGTATACTGCGCAGAAGTTCGTTCTATTTTACTTTACGGCTGCGAAGCTTGGCTATTAAGGGTAGAGGATACTCGTAAGTTACTGATGTTTAATCACAGATATTTTAGAAATATTGCTCGCATCTGCTGGGATCACCGGGTAAGTAATAGCGAGGTTAAAAGCAGGGTATTAGGGAATGATGGTTAATCAGTTGATGAGGTTGTCAATTTACATCTACATGGTTGGACCACGTATTACTTATGCTGACTAGTGTCAGAGACGGTTAGAAGAAAGTTAAGGACGGCCAAACCAAAGCTCGGCATCAGTCCTTAAAGTCACTAACTTCTGATCTGAGCCATGTTGGTAGATGAAGACTACTTGGTTTTGGTCTGCACAACTAGTGATTGGAGACTCTGGGCGACATGGCTAAGAATCGATCACAATGGCGTACGCGTATACACTCTTGTCTTCCCTTAAACCGTGAGATTAATATTACTTTATGCATTTCTTTCTAATTCTTTCTTCCTGTACCACATCTTTACACGCAATCTTTCTTTCATATATTATACCCTTGAAGTAACTACTATGAATCCGGTATTCATCTTGTGCTAATGAGGTGTGATAACTTGAAATGATGAATACATGTGCCTGGTCGTACGCTGTAGCTGACTGATTGACCGATTTGATAGTAAAGCACACTGTGACTTTAATGCAGAAAACTTAAATTTTCATGATGGCGATATTATGGTTTTAGTCTAAAATAAAAAGATTTACTATCCTTTATCATCTTTTAAGTAACTGGTATGAATTTATGACTAAAACTATTGTGAAAGATGTACAGAGTACAAATAAAACAAATTAGATGTCAAACTTTCTGTAATCATTCTTACAAAAATAAAATAAATCCTGAATTATGTTAATAAATAGGTTAATAGTAAAATGAGTCCACAGTAAAGATAACAATAATATAAATAAGAAGTACAATGAACGATGGTTATCTATTCAACCATTATCCTATAAACTTTGCCCAATTTACAAAACATTACTTTGTGGTGACTATGAATCATGAAAATTTTAAATCAAAACACAGTACACATATTATTTATACACCACATATAGTACAGCATGTTATACAAACGTCAAATTATAATTATTTCATTTGCCATAATCACATATAAAATGGATGAAATGTTTAGGTAAGAATGGAACTATAGAAACCAGTAACAAACAGAGATTTATATATATATATATATATATATATATATATATATATATATATATATATATATATATATATATATATGACACATGAATTGTCTGGCTAAGGAATTTAATACGCTAGAAAGAATTATGCATGCTGTTTTCAGTGTTACTGTTACTATAAAACACTTGATTTTCTTTTATTAAACTAAAAAAAGAATACAGACTATCCAAGTTTCACACTGGCATATGTCTGACTTGTCTAATAAAAACTAAACAATCATAAAAAAACTTAATGGAAGTTAGTTCTTTCATTCTTTCATTATATTTTTCTTATTACATTTAAAATGAAATCGTTAGAGAAGCTTAGAACTATGTACAAAAGGTTTATTAATATGATATGACCATAAAAATATGTATCACCAACCAGATACATCTCTGAGTACCTGACCTTAAAATGCATTCTACTCATGAGAATTAGTAATAATACATTAGTATTAAGACTGAAAGAGCTCGATTAATTCATAAGCCTATAGCCATTTATATGAACATTCAACGCTTAAATCACCACAAAACCTTTTTTAAATAAGTATTTATTGAATTTATACCATATAAAGAACATATCTTATTGAATAACGATAGTGTTTATCACTGACTGCTAAAGTAATTAACGAGCTTTATTATATTAGGTTATAGCATTGTCCATTTGTGCATACATATCCAATAGCGACTAAAAACTATTAGCCACAGAAGGTTACATACTGAAGTCACAATCTATCATTGTTATACACCCGACTAATTTAAACAAGTGACTGCAAATTTCATGAATATTCTTGAGTTCAAAGAATCTTAGCCGATTTAAACTTTTAGTGATCAACAAATATTATATGTTTGAACTTGTACTTGTCTCAAATTACAATATTAACAATTACCGAACATGAATCTAAATTTATAAATTGAATCTTCGACGATTATTTATAAATAAATATATCAGAAAAGTAAAGTGATAAACACTAATTATTAAATCCACCAGTAAGTGGCAAGATATATCTAAATTGATTTTATAAAAAGAAACTCAATTTATACTTTTATCTTAATTGTTTGACATAATCAGCAGTATCAGTTAAACAAGAGTTATGTAATCACTGGAATTTGAATACAAGTTGACATTTCTGAAAATTCATTATTGTCTTCGGGTAAATAGTTACTGAGGTTTATCATCCGTGCTCACCTACCAGATCCTCAAGTATTAAATTAAGAAGCTACATGCTTCTTGGATTGTGCTATCTTGAGACCATTGAATTTATAACTGAAGGCAATTTGAAGTAGAATTACAATAGTTATAGAGTGAAGTGAAGGTAAATGGCGACGAATAATCCTCACGTAGGCCTTTGAGTGAGAAATCTTCAGTTCGAACTTAATGTCCTCCCTGTAATACCAGAGATCCTTGATTAATAATTTTAAATATTACAAGTAAGGATTTTTAAAGTGAGGAATATTTACCCAACTATTTCCTATTTAAAATGACTGCCTATCTTTGATCCAAACACTTTAAATCAAACAATTTATACATATCTCCCATATTTAATTGAGATATTTCCACAGTATTCGTTATTGAAAGATATAAGAGCATGATATTTAGGTAAGCATTAATATACCTCATTAAAACCAAATTACATATTAATACAAAATAATGATTTATGATCTGCTTATTTCAAATGTCATTCACATTTGCTAAATTATCAGGAATAATATAATTTTTTTCTGACATATAACTATTCCTATCACTATAAAGTTGGTTCCTATACTGTACATTGAACAAATAAAATAAAAAAACTGTCTTACCTTGGACAGTTTGGTAAATAATTTGTAGACATAATAACATTCTAAATGACATTCTATTATTTGTTTGACTTTACAAAATAATCTATTCATTTGTTAGTTGTTCATAATTGTGACAACCAAGCAAAAATCTTATGACTACCTTCTTAGAGAAAATAACCTCAGTTGTTCCTATTGTAGTGAACAAGAACACCAGTGGGAACAATCGAATGTATTTGACAGAAAATTACAGAACTTGTTAATAAAATCTAACAACCATATAGTAAATGCTTAATGTGCAAAATGTCCATCAATTGTCTCAAAATGACTCAGACTTCATTGTTTTTGCATTTTCATACAAATTGCATTCTGTTTTCATTCTTTACTGTTCGATCCTCTTGTCTGTCTGCTACCAGACATTCTGTTCCTGACTAACGTTATATACTACTTGTGTGGATATAAGTAACCCACACCACACTATATATATTACTATGTAATAAACTTGTATTATATTCTTCCAGTTTTATTGTACAAAAAATTAAGCACCTAATAAATGATAAAATTAAGATTTATTTATTGGGTTCAATTATTTAATATACTGACAATTTATATAAAACGTTATATCATCATAGTGTATACATTTTAAACAGTTTTGTTAAATTCACTTGATATTGTTTGCTTGTATCTTCCCATTGTTATTTAGAACTGAAATTAATCAGTCTTTTATTAACACATGTGCATCTTGTGCGGATTGCCTCAATATTGCCTCAAGTCACAAACATTATAAGCAAAGATGGATAGTGGCTAACATTAGGATCCATGACACACATTTCGTCCTATTTGGGACACGTCAGCTGGGTGTACCTGCATCCAAGAGTTGATGTTCATTCCAAGAATGAAATGATGATCTTATAAACTATTCTAGTTTCGTTATTACTACAAATCCATAATATAAATATTTAAAAATACGTTAGACAGCCATGAAATAGTTCAGTCAAATAAACTTAACATAAATAGCTAACATAAAAAAAACAATGTCTGTACTGAAAGGAAGTATATATATTACTTTAAATAGTCATAATCTCAGATGTGCTTTCTGTTGAAACTGTTTGTATGTTTGTTACATCAGCGATATACAAATCTTTATTGCCCATGATCTGGATACTTTTTTTACTTGTAAATAAACATATACTTTTTATCATTTTAACTGGATAAATATACATATATAAGAGCTTTCCCAAGGTAATCAAAGTAAACTCCTCTATTTCGTTATCAATAATTAAAGTTACGTTAATCTTTTCACTTCATAAATAAATTTCATTACCTTAGTATGTCAAAGTTTGAAACATTTATTATTTCGCTAAAAATCTCGTTGAAAAACAAAAGTAAAAAAACGTTTAATGGTACATTATATTACGACTGATCATAAGTTGATATGGTGGCACTTAAGAATGAAGGGAAAGAAAGGACAACAGAAATGAGATCTTATTGTGTGTATGAATAATAAATCAAAAGGTTTGTAGCTTAGCTTAATGATTTTGGTATTGTTACGTTCTCTGTGTTACATGGTTTCATTATTGATTCATGCAGCTTGCATTTACATTAAATAATAATTTTATATTCAAATTAAGAATCCGAAAAATGGCCAGGTTAAGGTCAAAGTATATCGTTTAAAGAGAGTTATATTGGTCGTTCTCGTGTACACCTACTGACGTGGCTAAACAAAGGTTTGATGAAGAAAGTGAACAGCTCGATATTGGTCCATTTAGTACAAACTGGTCATAGTGCCAGTATAAACCAATCTTTTTCAAATTCTGCCAAAACTTGTCCTTCAAACAGCCGAAGCAGTGGCCATCCGGATGAAGAAACCGGAGCTATGCGTATAGAAGAAATATCTTCAACCACTCCTCCTCATCTGGCCAATATCAAGGTCAATTAATCAATAGTAATGCCAGCTATTGAATGACCTAATTTGACTATGACCTTTCGTAATCAATTGTAATTATCTCTGTTATCTTTGTTCACGAATCTTTGTATTATTATTATTACTATTATTATTATTATTATTATTATTATTATTATTATTATTTGTTAAACATCATTATTAATCTGCCCTATACATGATTCATTCACTTCGCATTCATCCCTCCTTATTACGTCTTACTAATATTTCACACAATATAGCGTTCCACTAAACATTTAACAGAATTGTAATTGCACTATTATTTCTCATCCTATATGACCTATATTTATTCTGACCACGAATCTTAAATTTCAGTTAACAAATACGCAAATTCAAGTTAACATTCTATCTGAGTCATATCAACATTAACAATTTCTAGATTGAGATCATGAACCGATTGGTGTTAGACCACCATCGGCAACCTAGAAGCACTGGACAGCCGTTCGTCCTATTGTGGAACTCCTCAGCAGTGAACATCCACGATCCCGCTCGCGGGATTCGAACCCAAAGCCTTCAGATTTGAGCGCGAACGCTTAACCTACTGGACCACTGAGCCGGCATCCAATGGTGTTATTGTCTAACTTCAACCAATCCACAAAATTGCGCGACCATCTTCCATTGTAATGAGGTAGATACCTGTCTCTACTAGACACGGATTAGCTCCACTGGTCACGGCTTCTCACTAGAACTCTGAGAATTCCCTCACGAAGCTAGTCACTAATGAGCACATAGTTATTATCAGCATATGGGTTGTGGACGAAACAGCTGTCTAGTGCTTCCAGGTTTTCAATAGTGGTCTAACATCAATCGGTTCGTGATTTCAATCTAAAACTTAATAATCTCCACAACCCCTATACTGATAATTTACAACTTTATTTTGTTTAACAATCCTAATCTTCGTTCAAATATTAGGAATCTAATATGATGGGGATCTTTAAATGAATAAAATAATAATTTTCTGTGTAACTACAATTTGCAAATATCGTAAAATCAAACTTCTACAACTAATACGTATAACGGAATAATAGATGTGTGCGTTTACTAATTTTTTCAACATATTGTAATTTAGACTGAATAAAATATGACTTGATAAACTGCTGATTTATCAACAAAAAACCAATGTATAGTTACATATATAAGAAAACAGTAAATCAAATATCAGTATGCGAAGAACAGTATCTTAAATTAATGTTTAGCATATTCTAAAGCTACAAAACTTTCCTCAGGCCTGCTTAGTTTATTTACACAGACAACATCGACTATTCTTCTCAGAAGTATATCGGGCTAGTAGTCATGTGTAAAGAATTTTTTAGACTTACAGTCCTTCAATGACCTGAAACAACATACGTACGAATTAAAACTGGACCTATGGAGTTCTATTGGGAAACAGTGACTAGTGGAATTCAACCGGGTTCGTTGTGAGTTAGTAACTCACTGAACACAATGATGGATGTGTTGCTCAATTTCGTGGTTAAGTTGAAGTTAAACATTAACACCATTGGATACCGGCTCAGTGGTCTAGAGGTTAAGCATTCGCTCACAAGGCCGATAGATCCGGGATTGGAATCTCACGAGGTGGTATGGTGGATGCACACTACTGAGGAGTCCCACAGTGAGACGAAACAGCCGTCTGGTGCTTATAAGTTTTCCATGATGGTCTAGTTTCAATTGATCTCAACTTTTGAAAAATGTAATTTTAAAAAACACTCTTAAATTCATATGCTGTAATTTCAAGAGATAATTAACTATTTCTTCCAATCAGTAATTTTAGAATCAAAACCGTTAAACATAATGAGAATATTTTTTTCAAAAACGAAAGTAATTTTTTCCTCCCTGCTTTAATAAAATGGAAGTTTGACAAATCATGAAAAAAAAGGAAATAAATAATATGTGAAATTGATTTTTCTTTTCGTTGATTTTACTTTCAAACATCTTTAATCGAGTTCATCATTCTGTTCAAATAATCACCACATTATCGGATTCAACATTAAAAGCAAACTAATATTTTAATAGTTTAAAAATATATTAACTTTTTATTACACCAAAATGTACTTGCTTTTTTTTAAAAAAAATCCATAAATTTAACTTATATTACATAATTAAAGATACCATAATCTTTGATCAAATTCAACTGTCAGTTTTCAAAATAAATCATTTCTAGAATTTTATGAAAAAAAGTTGAAACATGTTTTCTATCTAGAAGCTGTCATGATGATTTTGGTTGGAAGAACAATGAAATTTTCATTAATAAATCATGCAATTCAGAGAACACAACACAAGCTGTAAAGTATCTATAAGTTTCATGATGATGATTGATGATGATGATGATGATGATGATGATGATGATGATGATGATAATGATGATGATGATGATAAAAGATATATATGTATTAGGATTTGCTTTAATTAGTTGTGAAATCATTACGAAAAAGGCTACAGTCTGTGCCAAAATTTAGGTTTATTAGCTTTATAAAGCTCACTAGCACATATAATAGTCATTTATCATACACATAATCTCATTTATTAACTTAACGATAACATGAATTCATCTTATTTCTCTGATGTTCATAAACTACTGACAGTCTATAGTACCTTAAAATTAGCATTACACACTGTATTTAACACAGTTATAATAATGAATTTGGTTAGAAGTAAATATGTATAGATCATCATGATGGAGAGACGATGAAAACTACTATTTTATAACATCACAAATTAGCAACAAAAGATTGTTATAATGAAAAATGCTGTAAGTCAGTCAATTCATAACAAAAAGTTTCAAAAATAAAAAATGAACATGCAAACTGGTTGTAGGTATCATTACCGAGATTTGATTTGATAATTTCGAATAAATTGAGCATTGGGTAGATTGTTATAAATAAATAAATATATTTGTAATATCCCAATGAGTAGAAAAATTAGATTTTCTGACGTTTTGTGACTTAGTGCAAGCCACTTCTTCAGAGAATAAATAACCAAATTAAAATTATTCCAAGTTTAAATAGTACAACAGAACAATATATTATTCTTATTGTTAAGATATAACAAATATATCATTTATTTATGCAAACTGGTTATTGTTCTTTTAAGTATATTATTGTAGATTATAGATTTTCAGTTTTTCTAATGAAATTCAATGGTGATTACATTAGCAATCCTTATTTTCATGTTCCGAAATAAGACAATATCATAGACTAATGAAGTGAATAATGCATTTTAAAATATTTTATAATGTTCAGAGAAATATTAACACAACAAGTTAACACTGTTATGATATTATACTGCGTAAAATATCACATTATAAATTATTGAAAACTAGTTGTCAGAATGAAATATACAAAGATATAATATTTATTGTTCAGGTTTTTGAGAAAAATAAATCAATCTATTCAGTCGGTGATTATTTAAACCAGGAAAATTATTAGATATACAATTACAGTTCAATTTATAAATATAATATTTCACTAAAGTTCTTACTATTTCGCTTATGATATTTTGACAGAATCGATTATGACCACAAAAGTTTTAGTAGTAAGCATTTAATATCAGATAAATCGGCATGTCAAAATATAGACTTTCTATATACGTTTTATGTTTGTATTAGTTTTTCTAAGCCTATTGCTCACATAATTTTTATCGGGCAATTTAGATGACAATACTTGATGTTGCATCTGATTGGCTATTGAATACATAAACATTAGACAAAGGAATTGTTTGCATCATTTAAGATCTCACGTCGTAAACTGTATAAACGATAGTTTAATTTTCTGTTGAACTTGTCTAGAAATTCAAAAGCAAAACTGCGTAACTTTAATATAGATAAAATATTTAAGCCAAACATAATTGGAAAATCAACAAAGAAAGTTGCTAATTACTAAGTTTCATGTAAACAATGATTGAAAAATTATGTTGTAACTGCGAAAGAAATATGTTGATGTTTTAAGTGAGATCACGAACCGACCAATGTTAGAACACCATTAGAAGCCTGGAAGTACTGGACGACGGTCTCGCCCTAATATGAGACTGCTCAGTGGGCTTTGAATACAGGACTTTCGTTCTCGCACGCTAACATTTAACCGTTAGACCACTGAACCTGCACCTAGCGGTGTTAATATCTAACTTCAATTAATTCACGATATCACGTGTCAACCCTTCATTGTCTTCAGTGAGTAACTGCTTCACGATTGACATGGTTGAACTATACTGCTCACAACTTCTCACTAGAACTCTGAGAATTACCTCTGGAAGCTAGTAATTAGTGATTACACGATGACTATCAATGGCGGTTTAACAATGATTGGTTTATGATTTCAATTAAAACTCAATAATGTCCATAATTCTATACTGAAATTCATGTTTCGCTGATTCACAGCACTTCAATTTAAACCAAACTTCATTTTCTGTTGCTGTCTATTATATCTAATTAAGGACGAAAATTTAAAGTTCATCGAACGTTAGACGTTGGATTAACGATTTATTCATGGACAATTCATTTTTAATGACAGAATAAAAAAATATTGCAAAAGAAAAAGACTCAGAGCTTTTTCAAGATATTTCATTAATTCAAATGATCTTTACCAAAGTATTGAATCACTCTTACTCTATAAAAATTATCATATAAATGAAATACATATTTGAAGGCATTATTTCTAAATGGTTTCTATATTATATTACCAAACACTGTAGAATAAAAGCTTATTTCTTCTGGTGAGCTAGTTATTTAATGAAATATTTATTATATATATAAGCTTGTGACTTAAAAAAATATCGAGACAATCCTCATAGAAAGCACATCCACCAACAAGAGACTGATCAATTTTAGGCATAAATAACAATGGAAAGCTACAAGCAAACATTATCAAGTGAATTTATCATGTGTTTTGAAAAAATGATCCTAGAACAAAAGCTAAAGAACGTAACAGATGGTGGTCGGAGGTAGTCCACAGGATACCCTGGACGCGGGTTTCGTGCTACTTGGCACTCGTCAGCACGGTGTATCCGTAATCCCGTGTCACCCAGCTTCACAGTCAGAGACGTTACCACTGAGCTATCCGGGCCGCGACCGACCTCCTAGAGGACTGGTGGCCACATCGCAACATGGTCGATAGTATTCGATTTGCACTAATAAGGACTTGACACACATGACATTGATCACCACCCAGTGATCAATCAATTGTGATAAGGAACATATCTTTACACCCTAACATACCATTGATATTTTGTCCTAAATTCAAAGAAAATAAACCAAAATAAACTCCGTAACTCTTTACAACAGTCTAAACAATTTTTTTTCTTATTTATAATTAGATTCAGCAAAACAAATAGGTTACACTAAATTCAACAATTAATTATAATCGTTTAAAGATCCCCATCATATTAAAAGACTAATAGTTGAACGAAGAATATTCTTTTCGATTAATTCTCTTCAGGATCTACAATTATATATCCACATTACTAATCCGAAAAATGGCCAGGTTAAGGGCAAAGTAGATCGTTTAAAGTATGTGGATTTAGGATTGTTGAATAAAATACAATAAAATTGTTAATGTTGATATGACATCAATAGAATGTTAACTTGAATCTGTATATATGTGAAGTGAAAATGTTAAGATCCATGATCAGAATAAATATGGGTCAGATAGGGTGAGAGAAATAATAGTGCAATTTTAATTCGGTCAAATTTTTCAGATTATTAATTTGGATATATAATTGTAGAACCTGAAAAGAATATTCTTCGTTTAAATATTAGTCTTTTAATTAATTATAAATTATCTTTGAAAATATTACATTGTTAATAATGTACTAAACAGACCCTTTTTAAATAATGATTTTTCATTCAATATGCTTAGTCATAAATGGGAACACAGTTGAACAAATGAACTGTTAGTATTGATTTCATAGAAACAGATGTTAACTAATTCCTTTCATATATATTATCAGTTAATTACTGTTTATACTGGAAACATTACACGTTTCTTTTAGTTTTTTCAAACTGAAATTCAGACCATTGAAGTATATAAAAAAATTTCTTAATCCATACACATAGAATAAATGAATCATCTTTCATGTGTATATGGTGAAAAAATAAATAAATAAATCTTGTAAAATAATTTATTATTATTTTATTCATGAAAACATTTGATTCCAATTATAAAATAAGTTGAAACAAACAAAAAAAAGAAAAGAAAAGAAGTATTGTAAAACGTAAATAGATTCAAAAGGGAAGCCAGATGATTTGCAAGTTTAATTCCATCCTTTTTAAGTAAATGTAAATCTGGTTTTCAATAGATTAGTGGTTTATTCTCGGTATCTAGTTTATTGAATAGATTTATATACATATATAAATATATATTCTCATTATGTTTAACGGTTTTGATTCTGAAATTACTGATTGGAAGAAATAGTTAATTTTAGGTGAATTTCGATGATTAAGATCATGAGCTAGTTGAAGCTAGACCACCATGGAAAACCTGGAATCACTGGACAGCCGTTTCGTCCTATTATGGAACTCCTCAGCAGTGCGCATCCACGACCTCGCCCCCTGCGATATTGGAACCCAGGACCTACTGGTTTCGCACGCGAGCACTTAACCACTAGATCACTGAGCCGGTATCCAATGGTGTTAATGTCTAACTTCAACTAATCCAAGAAATTGAGCGACATATCCACCATAGTCTTCAGTGAGTTACTAACTCACAACGAACCCGGTTGAATTCCACCAGTCCTTGTTTCCTAATAGAACTCCAGGAACTACCTCTTGAAGCCAGTTAGTAGTGAGTATGTGATGATTATTATCAGGTGTTTCTGTGAATAGTATAGTAATTTAATAGCTGAGGTCATGAGTTTGAATCCTGTGAGACAGGATCGTGGACGCGCACTGCCTAGGAATCTGATGCTGAGACGAAATAGTCATCCAGTGCTTTCAGTTCTTTCATGGTGGTCGAGCTTCAATTGACTATAATATCTACAAAACTCCTTTCTGATTACAAACTAGAACTATCTTTAATGTAAATATATGATTTTTTTTCTATGAGATCATTTTCACTATTCAACCAATGTGCTATGATACATTTACACTAATGTGTTGTTTTCTTATACTAACTTTTAAATATTACTTAGTGAGTTTTTTTTCACAGTACACTATCTTAGTAACTAATTAATATGGATATGTTGATTATTTATGATACACTTAAATACATTTACACGTATTTATACATTAATAGTAATTCATTTAATTTATATTCAATTTGAAATACTCAATAGAATAAAGTAAATTCACTTGTATTTTGTATTATTATTATAACTTTTTTTTAAAAAAATTAAAATGAATGATCTTAAAAATTCGAAATTTTTTTGTTATTTAAATGGGTTAAAAGTGTTCATTTAGTTGGGTTTTTTTCTTTTTTTCTTTTTAAAGATAAACATAATTAAATTAATGCGATAACCAGCTGTTGAAATGATGTTAATTTGACCTTCTTTTTTTTAAAAAAAAAGCAATAACATTTACGCAATAACGGTTTAGACATTTTGTATGTGTTATATTGTTTGATTATCAAAATGCATAGAATGTAATGAAATGTTTAGATATAATTTAAATAGTTAAAATCATGAGTCAATTGTAGCTAGATCGCCATGGAAAACCTGGAAGCACTCGACGGCCGTTTTGTCCTAGTATGGAACTCTTCAGCAGTGTGCAACCACGATTCCACCTCACGAGATTCGAATCGAAGACCTATCAGTCTCGTGTGAGAGCGCTTAACCACTAAACCACTGAGTCGGCACCCCTCTCTGATTAGTATTAACTGATTACTTTTGTGTAGTAATAAGGTATTTAGAATATACATGTAAATAAGGATTTAAAAGTTAATAAATTCTAAAATATTTAAATTTGATTTCATAGAATGATATTTTCGATTCCTTAAAATTACATAACCGAAATATTTATTTACTAAATTTTTTTTTGTTTATTACCGATGAATGTAAATTTCTTATAATACTATTATTAAATATGCTGAACTTTCCGTCTCACATCAACTCGGCGCCCAAATACTGTGTAACTATTCAATCAAATTTAGAAGACATTTTTTATATATTTCAGTGGTTATTTCTTCTGGTGATCGACTGGATCATGAAGACGTCAACAATTGAAGGGAAGCATGGGATACAGTAGACATCTGGGATGCAGCTGGACTATCTAGACTTCGCAGATGATCTGGCCCTTCTATCTTACACGCAACAACAAATGCAAGAGAAGACGTCCAGTGTAGCAGCAGCCTCAGCAGCACTAGGTCTCAACATACACAAACGGAAAAGCAAGATTCTTCGATACAACGCAGCAAGCAACAATTCAATCACACTTGATGGAGAACATTTAGAAGATGTACAAACCTTTACATATTTGGGCAGCATCATCGATGGACACGGTGGATCTGATGCAGATGTGAGAGAGCGGATCGGAAAAGCAAGAGCAGCGTATCTACAATTCAAGAATATCTGGAACTCAAAATAATTGGCAACCAACACCAAAATCAGAGTTTTCGATACAAATGTCAAGACAGTTCTACTGTATAGGGCGGAAACCTGGAGAACTACGAAAGCCATCATCCAGAAGATACAAGTGTTTATCAACAGCTGTCTACGGAAAATACTTCGAATCCATTGGCCAGACACTACTAGCAACAACCTACTGTGGGAGAGAACGAACCAGATCCTAGCGGAGGAAGAAGTGTTTAAAGTGAATAGAACACACATTGAGGAAAGCACTGAACTGCATCACAAGGCAAGTCCTCACTTGTAATCTTCAAGGCCAAAGGAGAAGAGGAAGACCAGAGAACACATTACGTCAAGAAATGGAGACAGACATGAGAATAATGAACAATAATTGAATAAAACTTGAAAGGAAGGCCCAGGATAGAGCAAGTTGGAGAATGCTAATCGGCGGCCTATGTTCCACTGATGGTAATAGGCGTAAGTAAGTAGGTATTTCTAGCGGGTTATCAAGCTTGGAAAAGTGAATAAATTAAACAAATGATTTAAACTTTTCTTTACACTAATTAAAGATATTAAAGTTCAGAATAAAATATTAGACTCATTTACCTTTTAATGCATTTCAGTAGAATGCCAACATTCTAGGGCATCATTTTTATTTTCGGATTGTCTCTTTATTATAATAAAATTCCCTATTTGAATAGTAATATATTATAGTAAACTTCCTATATATAAATCATATTTCAGATCTAAATCAATGATTGTCAGTTGTAAATCATTTGTCAACTGTATTAAATACGAATCATCTAATATGAAATAGAATAAATTTATTTTTAAATTCATCTCTCTAGCCAACTTGATCTTATTTAAATTAGAATCTTTTTCTTTCTAAAACAAAACGGAAGTAATTTTATTATCTGATACATTTTTTTGCGCATTTTTCAGTAATAAAAGCTGACAGAATACTAAAAATAATATTTGATAAAGTTAATGAAGTATTTAGCTTTCATAAGTTAACACTTTACAAAATATGCATGTAGTGAAATACCAACGACTTGAAAGTATGTTGAAACCTCATATTATTAATCAAACTATACGCTAAAAGCTTTAAATAAACCAATAATAAAATCAGGATTATATAAGCAAATATTAAATCAATGTGTTTCCAGTGGGTAACTAAAATATTAGGATATACTTTAATGATTAATGTTTCTTGTTTCTATGTAATTTAAATGTCTATACTTACAGACTTCATCTGAAATAAAGCTTTTGCTCAATACGTCTTTCAGTTTAAAAAAGGTATTTTACAATTAATTAATCTTTTCAGATACTTTTATAACCTAATCTACATTAATGCTATTGAATTGAAAAAAATTAAGATCTAATAGAATCTGTAGGTATACTTCATCAGTTTTGAAAGAGTTTATGAAGAACGAGGACAACATTCGTTACATCTTACCAAGGTAAGTTTTAGACTGTACTGTCTTGTTGCTTTTTTGTCAGCCATGGATTCATGATTATTTTGTTTGAATTTCAGTGAAAGTTAATTTCAAGAGCTGTATTACTTCTTTTTATTGAACTATCCATATCCTAGTAGCATAAAATCATACATAGTGTGTCTCCAAAAATCAAGGTTGATTATTACGATTTTTTGATAATAATTCCATAAGAATATATAAATCCTATTCTTACTTCGTTTAATATCACATATTCTTTGGTTCAAAATATATTTTAGCTATACTATTGGTCATTGTCAATCCAACCCTCATTAATGATAACAATTATCCTTTCATAGTATTTTATTAAGTATGGAAGTATATTTTACTGGTTACCAGAATAAGAGCAGAAATTTATTGGCTTATAACTCTTTTTTCAATCCTGACTTATTGTATGATGAATCAAACACTAGATATTTTCCATTTATTGCTCACTACTTATGACTGATTTATTCCTTGTTAATTAATCTTGACTACTATACTTGCAATCTGTCATCGTTATAATTCAGAAATTAGGATATTATCCATCATAACCTTGGAATTTTACTAACCTTTCTTCAAAATTTGGGAGTCAAAAAACAATGTTAGATACATATTTCTTTTTAACCTGTCATATACTAAAATGAAAATATTTTAGATGAATATTGTACTAAGCATAGGAAATAGTTTGAGGAAAAACACTTGTTTTATTCGACTATCTGTATTTATCGACAATAGGGAGTATTTTGTTATATAAGGCAAATATAATAGAAAGATTCCATTCTTTTATAATTTTTTTAATCAACATCAAAGTCATTCGCATCAAAATATTTATATTTACAGAAACGACCGGAAGAAATCACTTCAAATGCTCTTTGAGCTTGAGTATAGTTAAGCAAAACGTTGAAAGTAACTTGTTTTCTATTTTTAGTCAAGATGAACTTGCTAATATTTCCTTCAGTCATCATGAGGTAAGCACTTACATGGAATCGTGAAAAAGGTCAATAAACAGACCGATGAGCACGTTGCGTCGGAAATCGGAGGCAGATATGAAATGAATGGACAGGAGTTGGTAAAAACTTGGAAGGACAACTTAATATAAATTTGGTCGGCTTCCTATGCTCCACTAGGAGCAACAGACGTAAGTAAAGTAAGTAAAATCTTTAAGTTTTAAACAAAGTAAAATGGAAATATAGAATATTTGTGTGAGAAACACAATATGTTGGTTTTTTTCAGATTTCAATAGAATACTATGATTAGAGGTTCTCTAGTGTTTAATAGACACTTGTTCACGTAACATCGATGTGCACTGTTAACTTTTAATTTTAATTAATTACATTTTTTTCACTTGGTACGGTTTGGCTTGTATCTTCTCATTAAGGTTTAAGACTGCAATTGATCAGTCTGTTATTGGCATATGTGCATACGGTGCGTATGCCTCGATATTGCCTTAATTCACAAGTTTTTTGTGGTAAGCAATAGGACGAATCGCGCGTCCTGGATTCCACTGCTAGCCACCAACCATCATTGTTTACTACAAAAAGCTTGTGATTTAAGGCAATATCGAGGCATACGCACAGTATGCACATATGCCAATAACAGACTGATCAATTGCAGTCCTAAACCTCAATGGGAAGATACAAATAAACGACACCAAGTGAATATCTGTTTTATTTTTTTTTTAATTATAACCATACATGGATAATACTATATGGGACTAATTAAAATCTATTATTGATTAACAGCCTATATAAATCTATTTTTCAGTCTAATTTATTCATTAATTTAACATTTCACTAAAGATTTCATATACATAGTTCTCTTTATCATTTTAAAAAGAGCAAAGACAAACATTCTAGCAGAATAGTATAAATTCATTTTTATTTCGTTAGGTTCTCTTCAGCTACTTACAACCTGTGATATTTAAATAAAATAATTACATAATAGATTTTAATTAGTTACATGAACAAATCAAAATAATCATCTTTAAGTAAGTAGTGAATAACTTTAATCATACATTATCTTTCATTTTCCAACACTTTCCTAGTTTGTTTTTATCTAACTTTTAAAAGTACCTCGTTATGTAGCTATTTTATTCAGCATATCATACATCAGAATTTCATCAATAACATTATGTAAAATATTATTAATAAAAAGAAATAGAAAATTAATAATACTAATTGATACCGATTGTTACTAAGTGAATTAGTCAACGTTTCCGGCTAAAAAATATTAAAATACAATTTTTTTTTAAATTATTTTTCTGATTCACATTATTACTTTCGTTTATTCACAATGAAGAAAATGTTCAAATATTTATGTTACTGAGTTAATCATGGATAGAAATATATAAATTAGATCATTTAGATTATTTCAATGATATTTTAAACAATATGGTATAGTGTAAAGAAAACTTGAATTTTAATAACTTTAAGTTATAATGAATTATTTAATGAATTAGTCCATGTGAAAAATTATTCATTTATTAATTTAATTAATTAATATATAAAATAAAATTACAAACTGAGATCATTACTAAAAGTAATTTTCTCATTCATATTAAAATGTGTTTGTTTTTGTTTGTTTGTCTGTTTATTTGTTTGTCTGTTTGTTTGTTTTACTAACCAATTCCATTATTTAAGATAATGATCATAAATATTAATTCTCATAGTTAGAATAGTTTTTTCTTCAAAAAAAGCATGGAAACAAGTAAGTAACTAAATGGATAAGTTTGTATAGAATTATGAAAGAAATAATCATATTTTCATGATTATGTAATAAAATGAAATAAGCAGTTTTCAGAACTTTATCTTGAAAGAAATGTATATCTTTTAAATAATTAGAATGAAATTGTGAACTTTAAAGAGAATTATTATATTTTTGCCTTAAGGGATAAGATAGATTATTAGTAACGTCAATAATCAGTTTGGCAAGTGATATATGATGGAGAGAAAAAATTCTGTTATTATTTGCCTGTTAATTAATTTTAAACATGTTGAATTTTCGTTGAATATCTCCTAAGGAAATATAAGTTTACACATTTAAAATCAATTGACTAATTTTTGATGAGTTATTTTGCTACCTAGAATTCATGTATTAGGATATTTTATTCAATATATTCCGGCATTTGTGAGCCGTGGTCAGCTGAACACACTAATCCAACCAACTTAAACGATCGCTTGTAAAGTTACATACAATTAGACAATTTTTCATCATTATAGAAGTGTATTTCAATAATTCATTTACTGTCAACTTTACAGAAACACATTATATTGGACATTTATGATTCTAATTATTTGATAATCAGAGGAGCTTGAAATTTTTATCACCGTTTTTTAATCAGCAACTTACTTCTTAACCTTTTCAGAAGACTGTAATCTATAATTTTGAAATAAACATGTCCAACAGTTTTCACATTTGGTCACTTGAAGTAACTTCTTTAAGCTATCATTTCTGCACATTCAGATCACAATCACGTTCGAAACCAAACAGATATTAGTTGGAATCTAAATTTAAAGAAAACTATGATTGCTAATGAGTAAATATTGATTTAATATATCTTATAGTAAGGATGAATATTTAGTTCAATTCTTTAAAATGGATATTTTAGTCCCATTTTTCTTCCTTATATCATAAACGATAGATAAATTTCCTCTTTTTCCCATGCTTTTGATCTACTAATAAATAAATCAATTAATCATTATCCATATGCAAATATAGTCTCCGACTACGCTTTTCTTAAAAATGACTTACAAACCTACATATGTACGAACTTATCCATTTCAGTTATATCTAGAAGAGAATAAAAAAAACTATACATGTGCACAAATGGATTGTAAATTACTTGTGAAAAAATTACGGAAGTGAACAAATAAGCTATTAATACACTGTAGCTACTAATTATGAAATACATTATACCGGCTAAAGAGTGAACTCGCAAGACGTCAGCAAGTAAATGCGACGAGACATGGCAGAAATATCAAGCTGACCTGATCATCATACATTAAATCAATATAAAACAACAAAATTATTGCATGTTAAGGCTCGTGGAGAAGAACAGGCTCCTCACCAATATTCTTCATGCAACTCTGTCATAGACAAGACATTTCAGTTCATTCAAGTTACTGTTCATCCTATTCAGTTCTGCTTCCAATTCTGGTGGGTTCTTCGAACTTCCTCCTTTCCGTTTGTCTTAACGATTACACATTAGCATACATCTGAAAATGAAGTTTTCCTCATCAAGTTCCAAGTCAGAGATTTCCTAATGGTGCAATTTGATGATTCCCTCAATATGTGTCCTATCCACTTTTAACGCCATTTCCTAATTTCTGATTCACATCGAAAATGGTTTGTTCTCTCGCAAAGAAAGCTTTTGGTGACGGCATCCGGTCAACGAACATTGAGTACCTTACGTAGATATTTTCACTGTTTTGATGATATTTATGGTAGTTCTCCAAGTTTTGGCTCCATACAGTAAAACTGTGTTGACGATCGTATTGAAGATTGTGAATTTGATGTTGGCTTGAAAACAGTGGTTTTGAGTTCCATATATTCTCCAGTTGTAGGAGTGCTGTCCTTAATTTGTCAATGTATGATGTTACATCTACATCAGATTCTCCTTAGTTGTTCATGATGCTGATCAGGTATGCGAAATGTTCCAACTCATCCAGAACTGCTACATCAAGTGCGATTCAGTTGGTCGTTGTTCTCCATGTTGCATTTCAGGATCTTGCCTTTCAGCTTGTGTATGTTCAGATCTACTGATGCGGATGCTGGTACTACATTCTCTCTCTTCACTTGCATTTGGTAGTGTGTATGGGATAGAAGAGATCGGTCATCTACCAAGTTCAAATCACCTAGTTCAATGCAAGCTATTTGTCGTATTCCGAGCTTCCTGTCACATGTGGAGGTCTTCATAATTCAATCAACCACCAGAAGAAAAGGAAACGGAGGGAGCAAGTAGACTTGTCTGACTACGATGCTCACTTGAAATGCGTCTGTCAGTTGTTTTGCATGCACCACATTGTAGTGTAGTCTATCGTATGAATTCCATATGATGTTGACTATCTTCACAGCTACTCACTCCTTAGTGTTGAAGAAGGTTCCGTAATGCTCTCCAATCCACGCTGTGTCAAGTGCAGTCACATAGTCAAGGAAATCGATAAATAGTGACGAATAACATTCAGTTAATTGTTCAACGATGATCCATAATGTCGAGATTCGGTCTGTGAATCAGCAATACTTACGGAACCATGTCTGTTGATATCGAAGTTGGACATCTACTGAATGTTTCTTTCGGTTCAGCAACACTATGTTGAGAACGCTTCCTGCTACCGATATTAGTGTGATGCCTCTGTAGCTCAGTTCTCACATATGCTGAGATCTCCTTTCCTTGGTATCTTGATGAGACATCCTTCTCTCCAGTCTGTCATCACTTGTTCCTCCTCCCTAATCTTCCTGAATAGAATGTGGAGCATGTTTGCAGTTACTTCTACGTGTGAGTTCAATGCTTCAGTTGGTATGTTGTCAGGTCCTACTGATTTCCACACTTGATTTATTTGATGACCGGTCATTCTTATTTCTTCGGTTGTTGGTGGAGTGACATCTACAAGACTTTCTTTCTGTGGCCATGATGTCCGGAGGATTCAGTGGAGCTAGTCTATTCAGGAGTTTTTCAAAGTGTTCCACTTACCTGTTTCTCTGTTCTTTAATCTCAGTGATTGATGTGAACCCTTTGCTTTTGACTGAGTTTTCTGGTTTCTTCTCGAGCACCGTCAAGTCATATTGCCTTATTGCCGTCGCTATTTGACTGTTCGTCCCGGTCCCTCACATTTTTCGAACATTCCATGTACATATATTAATTGTTGATCTGTTTGTTATGTAAGGGCATCGTCTCATGACTTCCGAAAAATCTTGGATTTCATCATTAGGCGTCATAATTATTCTTGGGTCCTCCATTATCGCTAGAAGGCCTACGAGCCATTTTATGCATGTATGTCAATACTGTCACTGACAGTGTTGAAATAACAAACAAATAACTATGCTCGTCAAGTTTACATGGAAGAAATAAATACATTTGCTCTATTACAATCAAGTTTCGAGCAAATTCAATTGAAATCTCAAACCACAGTTTATATTTACATTTTAAAGCTAAGCTACGAATTTTTCGACTATTTAACCTTGCTACTCTGAAGAAGATTTAGTTAACATTTAGTATTATCACTTGTTGTATTTAACATCGTAGTTTAATAGTTGGACAAATGAAATTTTTCATGGCGAAAATCCATCGTTTCCTAAAGTATTCAACGAACTGTTTATATCTATCAATGTAGTATTTACGAAAACATAAAACATTATTGAATAAAATTAATTCATCCTGAATTCTTCACAGGACAATAACAAAATCACATCGCGAATGTATACGACAAATTTTCCAATTCGCTAATAATTCATTAAGAAGCATATTCATGAAGCCATCTTTTTTCAATTATAAAAATATTCCTGAAGAAGTTTATGGAATAAACTACACTTCATCTATGAAACTGTATCTAAAATCAATGATGTGGTTAGGATCCATAAATTTGTTTGGACTAGTATTTTGTGTAAATAATGAGTATGACAAAATGAAATAAAAATTTATAAACCATTCCCAAAGTAATCGAAGAGGAAATCATCATTATTTAAAGCCACATAAACACAACTTTTTGAAAGCCTAAGTGTGTCACTTATTCATCGTAATTAACAGTGTTATAAACTATGTTTTGTATCATATATAAGTAACATGTAAAGACAGAATTCACACTTTTCATAATCTAAAGATTTTGTGTTTAAACAGCACACATTTTTAAACCATCACTTAGAAATTTCGCGTATATTATTGTAAAGTAACAAACTACAAGAAAAGATATTGTATTGAAAATGCGAATGTAAAAGCTACTGTCCTATGAAATCGTTCACGACACCTAAATCAATACACCAGGAAAAATGTTGTAAATTATATGAAAGTTTCACTACAGATTATTATGTCACATACATATGTATTTCTAAGTGTTAACTTTATCCGAAACTCTTGTAAATTGCTTAAAATATGTATGTCAAATATAAATATGTAACGTATTTTGGAATAAACCATATAGATAACTGAATCAATATATTTTAGATTTTGTTTCTCAGTTAATTATTGAGGCCGTAACAAACTGTTATGAATTCATAGATAATTACTACTTAAATAAACATTTGATTTAGTGCACTATCCAGTCACTAGTTCAACTATTTTATTATTTCAACCCCTGAATAGTTTCAATCATGTTTAAACCTATTCTGAAATGTTTTTATTTTCAGAATATTCATTCAGTGAACACTGACATTTTCTAATATAGAGATCATAAAATATTACTATTTCGTTAAGTGTGATATGGATTTCAGTTTAGAATTAGCCTGTTAGAGATTTACTACAGCTTACATAGCCGTATTGTTATCTAATTGTAGTAAGAAGTTATAATCTATACAATGATTTCTCGAATCTCCGAACAGGAGAATAATTGTCAGTATTACTCGTGTTTAGTTTTTTTTTCCATTCTTTTTATGTTTGTGTCCTTCTCCTGCCATAGTGTTACTGTTTGTCTCTTTCACAAACATCCCTACTATGTAATATGAATTCAAAACAAAAAAAGCATAACTAGATAGATGTTGAATCAGATATTTGTCATACAATTCATAAACAATCATGTTTAATTTTTAAATTTTACTCTACACACACTTTGTAAATTATTATTATTATTATCACAACACAGTTGTGAAAATGTCAAATTTTAGTGAGGTAGTTTAATATTTGTTCATCAATGATCGAACACAACTGACATAAAACTATTTTGTTCGCATGAGTAATGACAACAACAATAATTACTAATATTTATTAAGTACTGTGATTATTATAAATGAATCATGACTTTTTTAAAATTGGAGACAGAAAACGGTAATAAAAATCGGAAACATTTTTTAAATACATTTGAAAAAAAAGAAATGGGATTTTCTTTGATTGTCATTTAACAGTATTTAGAAGTTTCTATCATATTAAAATTCAAAGATAAATGAACAAATATGGTGTGTGTGTGTGTGTGCCCAGCGTTGTCTTCAGTTTTCGAATTCTACAGTTATATATTCAAATTAATGATTAAAAGGAATGAGCGAGATTCAGTTAAATGTAATACAAGAAAAAATTTCCAAATTTGGAACTGTAAACAAAATAAAATAAAGTTTGTTTACAGTTGTAAATGTAACACACATTAGGTTTCAATCTAAATAAGTTAACAAAAATAATTATCGGAATAAATTAAGTCAAAGTTTAGTGGTAAGAATAAACAATTAAATATTTTCAGAAAGAGGTTTTGTGGAGATTTTAGTAATTTAATAGTTGAATTCACAAGTCAATTAAAGCTAGACAACCATCGATTGATCGAAGTTAGACATTAACACCGTTGGATGCCGGCACAGTGGTCTAGAGGTTAAGCGTTCACACTCGAGACCGGTAGATCCTGGGTTTGAATCTCGTGAGACGAGATCTTGAATGCACACTGCTGAGGAGTTCCTCACTAAAACGAAACGGCAGTCTAGTGCTTTCAGGTTTTTCATGATGGTCTAGCTTCAATTGACTCATGAATTCAACTATTACATTAAATATTTATACTGACTGTTTTTTACTGGACATTATACAATTGCTCTAAATTATGTGAATCACGTAAAAGATAGTAAAAATAGTTTGTTTTCAGTAACTAGATTGAATAAATAATGACTAAACCAATTCAATTAAATAAAATCTGAATTACGAAAATCAGAATCAAAATAGGATATTTATATTAAGTATATCAAGTTATTCCATGATGAAGATTGCTCATGACTTATTGCTTCTGTGTCCAGACATGTTGGAAATTCTCATTTATTACCTTATCGTTTATAAAAAATGATACATAAAGTACCCTTAAATATTGCACACTCACTTCTATACAATCATATCAGTGCAAAAGAAATAAACAGCAAACAACTAACGCTTATTTACAGTAAATGTACAATATAATTGTCGATATTCCTCAAAATTAAGCGTTTCATTTTATGACATTGTGCACTTGATGTGAAGACTTTCTGAGCAGATATTCCTCATCAAAAATGTCACTTCACCTTATAAAACGTTGTACAATAAATATCAAACAAATCCTATTAGAAAGCAGTCAGAACTAAAGTAATTATCCCTCATGAAGAGTTTAATTGTGAATAGTTTACAGTTTAAGCATAAAAGAAAAAGATTTCTCATTTAGTATTTACCCGAGTACAGATGGTAATGTCAAAGTGAATTATATTAATTTTACGATCTTTTCAAACATATTAAAATGGTTTGATACACTAAAACATTCTTGCAGGACAAACCTACTAAATTGCTTCACAGTGTTCTATGCAAAGAACCTGAAAGGATTTAACCAAACAGACATATTTTATACACATAATTCTCTTCATTATCTTGAAGGGAGCAAAAACAAAGATTGGTGAGGAATATTATGAATTCATTTTATTTCGCTAGATCCTCATCAGCTGCATACAATCTAGAATATTTCAAAGTCAAACTTATCATAGAAATCGACAAACCTATAAAAACGAAAGCGATTAGAGATTAAAATTTGTTTCATGTTGTAGCGAAGGTTCCAATAGAGTTAATAAGGTCATAAATAATTTTGTTTCGGACAAATAACGTTTGGTGAGGAAAGTTTCAGAACATCGAACTACTTATTAGAAATCATAGAGCTAGCAAACATTAGATGATTGTGTGATGAAGTAACTAAAGACAGATTAATAATCAATGGTACAATAAAAGGGGTGTAATGTTACCAGGACAAAGAAAGACTTAATACTATTTCTTTTTGGACATATAATCTAGTTCTAGACGTTTGATTGCTATAGCTTCAGCAAATTTCGAATTTGGTTGTTTAATCACCTTAAAAGGTGATAAATCTTTCTTTGCCCTAATAACATTACACTTTTTATTCCATCATTGATTATTAATTTCTATGATAACTTTGATTTTAAAATATTGTAGGTTGTAAGCAGCTGATGAGAGCCAATCTTTATTTTTGCTCTCTTGAAAATAGATTTATGTTTGTCATATTTTATGAAGCTGGTGTATCCTACAATGAACGGGAGTTTTCAATACGAAGTGCAAATAGGCTTTGTAATATAAATCTCAATGTGTTTGAATTAGAGTTTCCTAGGTGATGTTTGCAGGTAGTTGACAAGATACCCTAGACCCACGTTTTGAGCAGTTTGACACTTATCAGAAAGATTTAACTGTAATTTTGTTGGGACAGATACTCTCTGGACGATACGATTACGTATCACAAAGCTTCACTGTCAGATACGTTATTATTGGACTATTCGGCTCTCTACTGACTGATCACTGATTAATGATCAATACCGAATATGTCAAGTCCATTTTAGTACCGTTCGAATTCTATCGATTTAATTATAATGTGGCCACTAGTCCAAGTGATTCTATATTGCACTCATTATGGTGAGATGTTAGGCGGTGGTTGTAGGTAGCCGACAGTAAACCCTTGATTTTAAACCAGTGTCCACATCTCAACTTGATCGACAGAATTAAACCAATATTAAAATGGATTTCAAATTCATGATATTAGTCACTAATCAGTGATTGATCAATTATAAGTATTGTAGCTTATATTAAAACAGTAATTTGCAATTCCTATTAACATTTTAAAGTCCTCATAAAATGTTTTACATCCAGATCATTCATTACAACACAAAATTATATAGGCAAATATATTCGATTTACAACAGTTGTGTATAAACAATAAATCATAACAAAATAGTTTATAATTCTTTCTATAAATCACTTGGATAAAATTGGACAAAATAATAAGAAAACAATATCATGACAAAGCAACTGTATGTGACATTCCATTACTTCATAATGTACAAATAGGAAGATAATCTGATATCATCATGATTTTAAACATACACAATTACAAGAATATAACAAGATATGTGACAAACTTTTATTGTTTACAATTATAAGTCCAGGACTTTACCAATCTTTTAAAATCAAATGAATCCATAGAAGTAGTTATTATTAGTGATTTTTCTTCAAATTCTGTATGACATATAGAAATCTTTATACATTCAATTGAACAATAAACTGAATGTTATTCGTCACTATTTATCGATTTCCTTGACTATGTGACTGCACTTGACACAGCGTGGATTGGAGAGCATTACGGAACCTTCTTCAACACTAAGGAGTGAGTAGCTGTGAAGATAGTCAACATCATATGGAATTCATACGATAGACTACACTACAATGTGGTGCATGCAAAACAACTGACAGACGCATTTCAAGTGAGCATCGTAGTCAGACAAGTCTACTTGCTCCCTCCGTTTCCTTTTCTTCTGGTGGTTGATTGAATTATGAAGACCTCCACATGTGACAGGAAGCTCGGAATACGACAAATAGCTTGCATTGAACTAGGTGATTTGAACTTGGTAGATGACCGATCTCTTCTATCCCATACACACTACCAAATGCAAGTGAAGAGAGAGAATGTAGTACCAGCATCCGCATCAGTAGATCTGAACATACACAAGCTGAAAGGCAAGATCCTGAAATGCAACATGGAGAACAACGACCAACTGAATCGCACTTGATGTAGCAGTTCTGGATGAGTTGGAACATTTCGCATACCTGATCAGCATCATGAACAACTAAGGAGAATCTGATGTAGATGTAACATCATACATTGACAAATTAAGGACAGCACTCCTACAACTGGAGAATATATGGAACTCAAAACCACTGTTTTCAAGCCAACATCAAATTCACAATCTTCAAAACTTGGAGAACTACCATAAATATCATCAAAACAGTGAAAATATCTACGTAAGGTACTCAATGTCCGTTGACCGGATGCCGTCACCAAAAGCTTTCTTTGCGAGAGAACAAACCATTTTCGATGTGAATCAGAAATTAGGAAATGGCGTTAAAAGTGGATAGGACACATATTGAGGGAATCATCAAATTGCACCATTAGGAAAGCTCTGACTTGGGACTTGAAGAGGAAAATGAAGAGGTTGACCGATGAACACGTTGCCTCGGGGATCGGAAATAGACATGGAAAGGATGAATAACAACAGGAAAATCTTGTCTGTGACAGAGTTGTATGGAAATCCTTGGTGGGCTTCCTATCTTCTTCCATGAGAGTTAACAGGCTTAAGTAAGTAAGTAATTCATTATATATGAAAATTATATTTGAAATAATCTCAGCGATTGAAATTTAATTTTCATATATAATGACTTCTCTATACTCGGCTCCCAATTTCTATCAAACTATTCGTTCTAATCTTGACAAACATTCGTATAAGTAAGTAATTATTTACAGAAGGTTTCTATATAGTCATTTTACGCAGTGTGAGGCCCTCAACCAGATGAACGTTTACACTTATCGTGAAATTCGTTTATTGATATACATTTTGTAGCACCTATACACGGTTACTGTAGTCGATCGCTTTATTGTTACTGATACAACGCTTACAATTCCACTTGCATAACTGATTAAAAACTGGTTTCTTTGTAATACAGAAGGTAGTTCTGATCGAAAAAAATATGCATGTGATGAATCTTAACAATAGTGTATGTTTAATTGTCTATAATTAGAGCAAAGTTACTGAAAGTATGATAATTCTGGACAAACAGATAAGCAATCAACTTAAAGGTCGAAACATTCAAGTCAACAGTCGGCTTTAGTTCTATAGCTTTCCTCATTATATAATTAATAGATTTTTAGTATTTATTGTCAGATTCAACACGTCACTACACAATAACAATTACTATTTCAATATACTTTACTAATTTGGTAAAGTACATCTTTTTCTATTTCATTTCTTTCAAACCAAGTTGAATAATTTATAAAAGTATAATTATATGAATTTAAGCAAATCTAGATGATCCACTATTACAGACATAACAAAAATGAACAAAAATTTGATAGAACTGGAACGGAAGGTCCAGAATAGAGTTAGGGAATGCTGGCCAAAGGCCTATGCTCCATTAAGAGTAACAGGCGCAAATAAAGTAAAGTAAAATTTATCTTATATTCGGAAACATTTTCTAAAAGTCTGATGAAAATAACCTTTAAAAAAATATCTCTTGACTATATACAAAAAGAAATATATATAAAATTTAAATAAATAATATATTTGTAATGTCCCAATGAGATTTTCTAACGTTTCGTGACTTAGTGCAAGCCACTTCTTCAGAGAATAAATAACCAAATCAAAACTAATCCAACTTTAAATAGTACAACGGAACAACACAAGAATATTATGACATAATATTCTTGTTGTTCATTAGGATATTACAAATGCTTAATTTATTCGAAATTATCAAGACAAACCTTGATAATGATACCTATATATGAAATTGGGTACTATCTAGTAGAATATTATATACTATCAGTATAAATAATACAATAACTAATAATAACAAATGATTAATTATTAAACATTAAATAATAATAATTTATATAAATCGAATCATTAATAAAAATTGAATATAAAACTTGCATCTAATATATTGATTAATTTTTTCAATTGAATTGTATTTTAGTTCCTATGCAAATTTTTTAATTCTAGTTATATTCCAATAATTAAAAAAGAACAACTATTGAGGTTTCCAATTAGTAATATTTAAGATCATTTTAATATATACATTCTTAAAACAAAACTAATTATTTATATATGAATTTTTTTATATGCACAGGGTTATTTTAATTGGTTAATATATATTGGTTGATTGAGAATTGATTGGTTAAATTATTTCATTAAAAACTAATCAGGTTAACTACACTTTCATGTATTCATTTCATTTATAATAATAAAATATAGAAATGGACAATATGTTAGTAGGAAAATAAAAACTAAATTAGTTATTTACTCATCATATCCCAAGGTGGCCTATTTGAATATCTGGCCTACCTGTTTTCTGCTATCTGGATATTTCAACAAGTTATTTGTTTTCTTGTTTGATTTGCTTATTAGCTTCATAACCTATTCAGATACGTTTGTGAAAAGTTTGTAACATTTCACAGGACAAGTTACAAAAATGTTTAATCTGAGACATTGTGATGGCTGGCAATACAATGGCAACACAATGAAAAGAATGAACATTATTCAGATGTCCACTTTTGAAATGTTAATATCTAACTGGCGATCACTCAATATTTATTGTCGGGATCGATCAAGAAATAAGAAAAGGAAACGTGTTGAAATACTTTGTTCTGAGAATTCTATATTGTACCAAAATTATAATATAGAATATAGCCAATAATAATAATAATAGATAGTAGTCTGATAAGGCAGTATTTTTGAAATAATACCTTTACTTACTGGGTAAAACCTAAACTAAACCAATAATAATCCTGTTTATATATTTTGATATACGATTGTTGTAATGCTGTGTTTACAGGTGAAGTATACTCAAAATTTAAGCGAATACACTGCACGTAATACATAAGAAAGTGAAATTCACTTAGTATTGTTTCCTTGGATCTTCCATTGATGTTTAGGACTGCAATCAATCAGTCTCTTATTGGCTTATGTTCGTACTATACATATTGCCTCGATATTGCTCCAATTCACAAGCATTATAAGAAAAGATGGATAGCGGCTAGCACTGGAATCCAGGACACGCGTTCCGTCCTATTTGGGACCCGTCAGCTGGGTGTACCTGTATCCTATCGTGCAAACAAGTGGCTATCAGGACTTCAGTAACTAAGTGGATAACGCGATAGCATTTGAAGCAAATGATACTGTATTCGAGTCCCAGAGTAAACATTAACCCAGCTGACGAGTCCCAAATAGGACGAAACGCGCATTCTTGATTCCAGTGCTAGCCAATATCCATCTTTACTTAATTGAGTTAGTCTGGGTAAATTACCAGTTTACCGAAACCTGTGTTTACAAGATATAGACGAAACTTGAAATTATTTTGACTGTAACCGTTTTACTCATTTATAATGAGTTGCAGAAAAACTCTTGCATTACTTTTATTTGTGAAACTTCCTTTTTCAAATGTATTCAAATCAAAATGAATGACATAATTAAGTATGGCCATAACTACAAGGCACTCTATGATTACAAGAATTCTTCGTGGATTATAATTCAGTTAGACACAGTAAAACATATCTCAGACAACCTAAAACATACCAGAATTAAAGAGTTGTATTCTCAGCTGAATTTATATATCGATTGTGTACATTAGAAGGTCGTTGACAGGTTGAGATACTATGAAAATCTCAGGAAAATCAGGAAATAGGTTTGAGAATACTATTCTCTCATCAGTAATTTGATTTCTATGTGACTTCGAATATTTGTTCGGTTTACACTGTTGGACAACTATTTTGACTTTTATTTCAGAATACATAGTCATTTACACTAAATTTGCCAAGTGTCAACGCTCACATGAGAAATATAAAATGAAACTTTAATCTATACGTCATCTTCCATTAGCGTTAAAAAAGTTTCTCTGGTAAATTTACGTAGAAGGAAAAAAGATTACTAAGAAAAAAGTCTCGTTTACAAATATTTTTGAAATTATTTAATTTAAAATATTACAGATCACAATCAATGACCACTAAGCTATTTTTTCGACAGTTAATCAGACGAATTTTGCAGTTTACAAAACAAACTGACGTTAATTGTAAATCACATGGTTTTATAAGGGAGATCATATATCAGGTTAGATGAACATCTTCCAAAAAATTATAAATTTTAATTTGTATTATTTTCTAATTGACGTCCCAAAGCATATGTACTAGGGGATAGGAACTGCAATTCCGTTTGCATAATCTGAAAGGTATTATGCATAAAATTCTTCAATCGTGGAATCGATTTTTATTCGTTAAGCTATAGAACTGTGACTGATATGTTAACATCATTCAAAACTACGAATAATTTATCTAGTGAAACTTGATAAATTCTACAAAAGCTGTTAGAAGTTTAACACTTAGTAAATGCAATCTGAAGGATACAATGATCAATCAAGCACTACTCTGGTGACTTTGACTGAGTTTATTCTCTGTTATCATACAAAATGTGCACAGATTGTTCGATTTGTGATTTTGCATTACTGATCGACTTGAGTTAAACTACCATTAAAAACCAAAAAGCGCTTATCTAATAAAAAAATATCACATTACACACTCATGTTATTTACAATTTCTAGTTTAATGAAATCTTTTACATTTAATACTTAAACTCTGGGAATCTAGATCATCAAAATTTACTTGGGAATATTGAACACACAACAGACAGGTTCCACCTTTAGGCTTCTACCATGTTCTTTTCAGCTTTCTATACATTTCAAGTTATATTTCTATAAATAATTGATTTTTAAAAGACTCCTTCCAGCTTACTGTCATTTTAATAGATTCTGAGATTGTGGAGAAGATTTGTAGCTCAGTTGGATGATTTTAATGGAATTTCGTTCTCTGAGTTAAATAGTTTGGTAGTGGAGCTTTCATCGTTCTTCTGAACGACATCATCAGCATAGACTTCAAATAAAAGTGAGGCTTTTGAACTTCCCCACATGTGGTTGACAGCTTGTCTTGTAGACCTCGATGTTGATTGGTTTATGCTGATGATGTCGTTCAAAAGAACGATGAAAGCTCCACGACCAAATCATCCAACTCAGAAAACAAAACTCCATCAAAATTTTAATAGACTCTCATTTTATTAGCTAACAGTCTAATAAGTAATAATGTCAATTTAATTATCTTTCCTAACGTATTACATAACTCTTTCAATGTTAAGTGTAATTATAAAAGACGTGAAATAACTAGATTCATAATATTACGTTCTCCGACGAACTGAATTTTTGCATAATGAGTGAATATAAGCTATTTGAAACGTTTTGCAGCTTATAAATATGTTCAATATTATTTGAATGTAAGGAAAATTTAATCCCTTAGAATCTTCAAAACAAAATAACCATCTGAAATTCTACCAATTTAAATCACTTATGAAAATATAAAAATTAGTCACTTTCTCTGAACGTTACGCTTTACCATGACTGACATTTCTGAAACGTTATGAATTTAACTATATGTTTATTATTTCATTAATTAGCCATCTAATAAATGAAATATTGATTAATTGGACTATTAAACTATTTGAGTTATTAAAATAAATTTTGTTTCAGATAAATTGATTTTCCATGTAATTGATTGCCTTAATAATTTATTTACTTTTGTTACCGTAAATCCATAAACAAAATATGTTGAGGGTTAAAGTTCATTAGGTCATGTAGTTCAAAGTAAATGATGATTAATAAACGAATAAAATTACCAATGAAATAATGCTGATACTATCGAAAGGTTATTAATATCATTTTTTCAGGCGAATGGTAAGAGAAGAATATGTATGTTTCATAAACACGTCGAACGTTAGCCTACAAATCTCAGTAATTGATATTTTGGCTGTGGATAAATGTCATGTTCTTACTTCCCTTTTGAGTTTCTTTTTTGAAATCGATGAGAAATTTGGATTTATAGTTAAAAAGTAGAGCCAAATAACTTAATTTTTATGAGATGGATTTTTAAATCCCAAACAATGCTTGTCTCCAGAAGTCTATGGGGAATTCAGGTGTAGTTTCTTCTTAAAATTCTTTGGAAATTACAAGCATTCTGCTCAAACTTTTGTATCATAAACCGAAAACTGCATTATTATCCTAAAGTTTAGAGTTTGTACAAATAGAGTTCATAATATAAAAAATTGTTTCACAGTGCAAGGATACCACTAGAAAAGCTTAAAACCTCAGCTCCAACCAAATAATAGAAAATCGTCTATTCCTTCCCCCTTAATTTATTTATTTCCATCAAGACTTACTTTAATAGCCCTGCTTTAGTTAACCTCATTTATTAACTACAGAATATGAGATTTGAATTTATCTACGTTTTACTATGATATCTAAAGTTTTTCTCTACAATAATCATACGAATCACTTAATCCATTTAAATGATTCAACATATACAATGTATTATTAACTTGATCACTGAACATTGATTCACGTTAATTGTTTAAATAACTTGATTCAATTACTAAAAGTTCTTTCTATGAGATTATGTAAGAGACTTTTTCTTACCCAAAGTTTAATTACTTCATTTCTCTCATTTATTTTAGAATTATTAAACAAAACAAACGATTCATTTCAGTTGTATGTTTCTTTTTTTTTTTCTAAATCCCTTAGGATACTTTATACAATATTACCATTATGTTTTTCCAAAAAAAGAAAAGAAGAAAAATCAATAATTTATTAATTGTTTCGCTGCATAAACTATAAGTTTATTTATGTCATGAAATAGAATTCAATTTTAAGCCGAAAGAACAATAAATCATATTGTGCTCTTTTTCTTTTTTTCTTCATTTTCTTCTTTTTTTAAACTTCGATAACGAGTAATTTCTTTCCTTTCTTTTCTTTTTTTTTCGACATTAAAAAAATGTAATGAATTGCGTGTTTTTTTTAATTCACTTAAGTGAATGTTTATATTCAATTAAACAATAAAAATATATGGATGAGATGACCAAGTATATGTATAGACATATGTAAGTAGATATGTAGGTAGTTTTATATTTTATCAAGATTAATATTTTAGATAACTATACAAAATATGAAATTATATGGATTGTAAAGATTAGAGAATATTTGTAATTTACTATTAGTTTGATTATATTTTAATGGTATAAAAGGTTATTTTGTTAAGTTGAATCATTTCAATGTGATTTAATTTATGTTAATGAAATAGAATAAAACAATTTACTAAAGATAAAACTTCTGTTGAATCATCCAATTAAAAAGAAAATTGAAATTGAAATAAATTTCTTTTGATAAAAACTTGTATCTTCTTTGCAACAACAAAAGAAAGAACAGTTAGATAAAAAAAATTTAAAAATACTATGCCTAATACTCTCAAGAAAAGTGGATAACTCTAGAAGTTTTTAAATCTTTACTATTTATAAGCTTATCATTTGGAAATGAATCAAATAAAGAAATGTTAATCCTAAGACTAAGCACAACAATTTAAAGAATAGAAGCAAAATTTATATTGACATATATTCAGTCTAGTTAACAAAATGCATAGCTTAAACTGTCAATAGTTCTATCACAGCTAAGGTAAGTCAAGCGTGTCATACAACTAACATCATTAAATCGATTCCTATAGTCTACCACGTTAATAATTATTTGCTATTCTTTGATGTTTAAAGTATTTTTAAACGATTAAGACAATAATTATATGAATCGAAAAAGTTAAGCTTTCGAACACACGAAATATGTTCAGCTTTATTTTGTTCTTCTACCTTGATCAACTTAATGCCCAGAAACTAAATATTGATCATAATTATAAGAATAACTAATCTAACCAATACATATGTATATCTTATCCTAATATTACCATTATTCACATGTTTTTGTATGATTATTAACCTAAAATTGTGGAAAACTAATTTAGCACTCGATCCATTTTACATTAACACAACATTACTTACTTACTTATGCCTGTTACCCTTAATGGAGCATAGGCCGCGACCAGTATTCGCCAACCCACTCTGTCATGGGCCTTCCTTTCTAGTTCTATCCTATTCTTGTTCATTTTTCTCATGTCTAGCTTCATTTCCTGGCGTAATGTGTTCTTTGGTCTTCCTCTCCTCCTCTGGCCTTGAGAATCCCATGTGACGGCTTGTCTTGTGACGCAGTTCGGCGCTTTCCTCAATGTGTGTCCTATCCACTTCCAGTGCTTTTTGATGATTTCTTGCTTCACTGGAATCTGGTTCGTTCTCTCCCACAGTAGGTTGTTGCTTATAGTGTCCGGCCAGCGGATCCGGAGTATCTTGCGTAGATAGCTGTTGATAAACACCTGTATCTTCTGGATGATGGCTTTCGTAGTTCTCCAGGTTTCCGCACTATACAGTAGAACTGTCTTCACATTTGTATTGAAAATTCTGACTTTGGTGTTGGTTGCCAATTATTTTGAGTTCCAGATGTTCTTGAATTGTAGATATGCTGCTCTTGCTTTTCCGATCCGCGCTCTCACATCTGCATCAGATCCACCGTGTCCATCGATGATGCTGTCCAAATATGTAAAGGTTTGTACATCTTCCAAATCTTCTCCATCAAGTGTGATTGGATTGTTGCGTGCTGCGTTGTATCGAAGAATCTTGCTTTTCCGTTTGTGTATGTTGAGACCTAGTGCTGCTGAGGCTGCTGCTACACTGGACGTCTTCTCTTGCATTTGGTGTTGCGTGTGCGATAGGATAGTCAGATCATCTGCGAAGTCTAGATCGTCCAGCTGCATCCTAGCTGTCCACTGTATCCCATGCTTCCTCTCAGATGTTGACGTCTTTATGATCCATTCGATCACCAGGAGAAGGAGAAAGGGTGAGAGTAAGCAACCTTTCCTGACACCGGTCCTTACCTCGAACGAGTCTGTCAATCGTCCTCGATGAACGATTTTGCAGTTTAATCCATCATAGGAATTCCGTATGATGATGACTATTTTCTGAGGCACGCCATAGTGTCGAAGAAGCTTCCATGGTGTTGTTCTGTCCACGCTATCAAATACTTTTACATAGTCAATGAAGTTGATATAGAGTGATGAATTCCATTTAATTGATAGCTCCACAATGATCCGTAGAGTTGCGATTTTGTCTGTACACGATCGATCCTTACGGAATCTAGCCTGTTGGTCTCGAAGTTGGGCGTCTACTTTGTCCATTAACACAACATACTAATCCTATTAAACTTTAAAAATTTTATTTTATTAACAGTTTACAATATCAAAAGTCTTATTTAATTTAATAGTAACTTTGATGGGGGATAAAAATTATATAAATTAAATAATTACACAATTATATATATATATATATATTACGTACTTTCACAATAAAAGTCAGGGCACGGTATAACAAAGAAATCCGGTATATTGAAAATTCATGTCTTATCAACTAATTTGAAAATAATTTTTTATGGCATATATAAAATCAAAAATATTTTGAATATATGTTAAAATCATAAACTACATTCTGTTTATATAATCTAAGAATATTCTATAAGAATTTTGTGTAATTTTAAAAATGTCGGTTATTAATGTAAATCAAAGAACTTATCAACGGTATATTTAACAATGATAAACTAAACAGTTAATGAAATTCTAGTATTGATAATGTCAACTATATGCCAAATTATGATGATGATAATAATAATAATAATAATAACAAATATGACAGTATTTCATACAATTCTCTAAAAATGATTAAAATTTCGACAGATTATATTGACATATTTTGCTATTTCTATATTTGATTTATGAAGATAGTTTGCATAAAGGAGTAGATTATTCTAAACAATATTTGAAATCTATGAATTATTGAAAAGATGTTTCATTCTAACATGTCGAGTCACAATATCTTCTACATACCAACCAGATAGATAAGGATCAATCTCAACATCTTCTGATTTTATGGTTAGTGCTTTACTTTTAATGACTGATTTTAAAAATAGTTCAAATAGTTTACAAAAGATGTCATAATCAGTAAAGTTTAACCATGTCTAGAATAAAACAATTATCACTGATGATAAATAATAATGATAATAATAATAGCAGATTATGTCAAGTTGAAGATGTGAATAACTCGTTCATAGTAAAGCTTCAAGTTTTTTCTTCAACTTAATAACACTATTTTAGAATAGCTTACTGGGATAAAGTGGCTATCCAGTGATCCCTAGTTTTTAGTGTTATTCTGTCTGTGAAGGATACTACCTTATACTAGCCATATTGTTCAGTTCTCTGTTTCTAGTGGTTTCCAAACAAAAGTCATTGAATATTCTTTCGTGTACAACAGATTTAAGAATCTTTCTGTTAAATGACTAACACACCAGTTCATTTTTATTCGAGTGGTATAATTTACAACCATAAGATGTAAGTAACTAGTTAATGAAAAATATCACAGCAATGGTTTACATGCCTTAAGGAAAACCAAATCAAAAGTAAACATCTAACAAAATAGTTATTATATACATACATATACAGACATGATTTCGTTCATTGTGGTTTCTGAAAATTCGGTTAACATAGATTTAACAACCATTAGTTCATTAAATTATGTACTAGATCTCTTCTAATAAAACAATCCCAATAAATTTTATGATTCACATGAATGATCAATCATTTCACATATATCTCACTCAAAACCTTACACTTTTTTTTAGAATCATTTTGACATCTCTGTTCGTTAGTTTCTTTTTTCCAATAATATAACAACAATGAACTTGTAGACAAAATGATTAGTCAGCCCAATCTCTTTCATATATTCCTTTTTTCTCTCAAAATATTTTCCTATGTTGTTGTTGTTGTGTTTCTTTTTGTTTTTGTTTTAACCATTTCCGAGTTTTTTATTTCAGTACTTCTCATATCTTAAATATTCATGATATGCTCAGTTTATAATGCGTATTTTGATATAATTGTTTGTTTTCTTTTTTTATTAAGATTTACATTTGTCGGTAAGGTGAGTAAGCAAATGACAAGAATAAAATATTTAATTCCCTTTCAATATCATCCAGGATTGATTCATTTCATTTAGTATATAAAATTATAAATGTAACTGGTCTAAAATAATTCAGAGAATATTTCCTATAGTATGCATAAAAATAGAATCATTATACAATGATCTATACTTGTATGTAATAAGAACTGAATCATCATGTTATAGAAATAATGAAAATAGTAAGAGATTACATATAACTATTATTTTATCCCTTTTTTTATTCTTATGGGAATGTTTGAGTGGTGATGTATAATGATTACAATCAATGTATGTACATATGTTAGTTAGTTTACTTTTCAAAATTAACAAACACTTTTTCAATAAGGTTTTTATTTTACTGCATCATAATAACGTGTACAATAAAATAAACAACTGACAAGAACGTATACAGGTTATTTGATTTTTCATGGTTGGATTAAAGATTAACATTGTAAAACATGTGTTTGGTAATATTGGAAGTTTGACATTTGAATGTGGTATTATTTCTATGTGAATTTGTATGGTAAATCATAGAAAAAATAAAAATTGTTTATTTTTACCAATATAGATAGATATTATAAGCGGAGATGGATAATGGCTAGCATTGGAATCCAGAATGCACATTTCGTTCTATTTGGGACTCGTCAGCTGGGTGTACCTTCGTTTCACAGTTCATGTCCACTCTTGGATTCGAACTCAGTACCATTCGCTTCAAACGCTATCGCGTTATCTACTTGGATAGTGAGTCCTGATAGCCACTTGCTTGTGCATTAGGGTGAAGTTTGAATTCACTTGGTTTTGTTTACTTGAATCTTCCCATTGAGGTTTAGGACTGCAATTGATGGCGTTTGAAGCGAACGGTACTGGGTTCGAGTTCCAGAGTAAACATTAACTCTGAGATGCAGGTACATCCAGCTGACGAGTCCCAAATAGAACGGAACGCGCATCCTTGATTCCAGTGCTAGCCACTATCCATCTTTGTTTATAATACTTGTGACTTAGAGAAATATTGAGGCAATATGTATCGTATGCACATATGTCAATAAGAGTCAGATCAATTGCAGTCCTAAACATCAATGGGAAGTTTCAAGAAAATAATACCAAGTGAATTTACAAATAGGTATTGTTACAACCTGTCTTTCATAGATTAAATGAATCTAAAGTTTTCTTATTTATAGAATATGGTTCTAAAATACAATATTTAACCTGAAATATAAAAATAAAGATTTTACTGTTCAAAGAAGGTGAATAACTAGTAAAATGGTATCATTTTAAAAATGGTTTAACTTTAAGATCGTTAAAATCACGGACAGATTTATATCTTATAGCTATTGTAAATAAATGTTAACTAAAAAGCTACATTTTTCTAGTATGCTACTCCTTGAGAATTCATTAGACCACTAGCCTTTTGGGAATAAAACTTAGAACATTCAAACTTCAAGAAGAAGGAGCAACTTTTAAACCAAAATGTTGTAATCCAATAGTTCATATTTTCTGTCATTATGTGATATTCCATTACGATTATCTAATGGAAATTAAAAGATGAAGTTTATTGTAAAGATTAATTTTCATCGGCTACATTACATGATGTTTATGGCATAAACTTTGTTTGTTAGAATTGTAAAATATCGTTATTTTTATTTTTATTAATTAGCTCAATAGAACAGTAATCGCAAAAAATGAAAATGTTCACTTTCATCTTGTATAGTGCTGATGGAGTTATGTCCTGAAACAATGGACATATTAAAAAATGTTGTTTAAATTATCCTTGTTTCCTTTTATGTTTCAAACTATTTAAGTAGGGAGATAGGTGAGTAAATCATTCAAAAAAGAAATTTTATATCTTCATTTAATGATACTTAAAGTAATAAAAACTGTAATTACACTTTTTTTTATCAAAATGCATTTGCACAAAAACGATATTCAAATTAATAAAACTCCTTAAAGTACTATAATATAAAATTTGTCTATCCATGTCAACCTAATTTTTATTCCCAAGTCTTGACTAATCTATGATTAGAATTTTTTAAAACGTTAATGGTAATATTAGTATAAATACATTCGTAAATAAAATCTATTTAATCAATAGAAATCACTAATTGCCAAGTCAATAACTTCAAATGTACTAACTATTACTAAATTATACATCAAATACATCTAAAAATGTGCCATTTATTAGATTCAATTAACATATCATGATAACAGAAATAATTAAACATTTTAATTTATCCACCCTTTAAAATTATATTGTTTTGTGGAGTATCTCTCATCAGACAACATTAAAATCATTTTATGGATTTAGCTATTTTGATTAGATTATAATAAATCTATTAATTTAGTTAGTTAAATTATGTTGTGTAAAATTATTATCAACGACTATTATCAGTTTAAATACCCAATATAGTACTTGCTGGGTTTTTTCCAATAATTCTTTAACTAAAAATAATTTATGATAAAATCTCTACCCAGAAATTTAATGAATTTTACTAAATCTTGTATACGTATGATATATTACTGACTAGTGTATTTTTTTTTTGTTTGACAAAAGTCAAACTATTTGAATCACAATTTAACTAATATTTTTATCCAGATAATTATATACCTGTCATAATGGTATATTTTTGTTTGCCATCCCCCCCCTCTTAAATATCGTTCTTTTATGTTATATTAGTAATGACGACAGAATACCATCATCACTATTTCATCTAAATGTCGGTAAAATTTAATTTCAATTATTAACGGGAAAAAGTGCAAAGATTAAAGTATTTAATAGTTTATTGTTTATAAAACATAACCAAATATTTTAAATATAATTTTTAATCATCAGAAAAAAAGTTTTTTCGTTTGTGTATGTATTTTAGAGATGACTGAAAATGAGTATTCTGAATAGATAAATAAACTTGAAAATACTAATATATTACTAATATACTAATATATATATATATATTAGCTTTATTCACTCCACATGGAGCCCCAGATAAAGGAGGAGGGTTGGGCATGGAGTTAGCTACCCCATCCCGTAAGAAACTAGCTCACTACAAAAAATGCTAATCAGAAAAAACTTGCTTTATTACAGTCAAAAAGTATGTTTATATTGAATGCACAGTTGCTTACTTTCTAGATTGAATTATCAAAGTTTTTGAGTTATTTCTATATTCTAGCATGAAAATAATTTTATAAACTGATTGCTGATTAATTTTCTTTCAACTCAATAAATTGAAGTTTAAATTAATAATTATAATAAACAGTCGGGTTTAAGATAAATACTAATTTTTGTAAATGATTAGAATAGTATAACTTGATATATATCGGAAGTCAGATGTATACAGCAATTATAGTTAGAAGATTTCAATAGACTTATGTTCTCTGGGCCGAGTGACTTAATCATGAACAAAAACTGAACTACACCGAAATTATCATTTTGATTTAGAAATCTTCACCATATAGTAGTAAAAAGTAAGTAAAGTGTGAGAAATAACAATAGAATTAATAATCATTTTGAATATTTGGTTGTTTACAATTTACGTAAAAGATCATAAAAATCGAATAACTGTCAACTGTCTCAATGTATGAGTAAACGAAATATATCCATTATTTAATTGTATGAGAATGAAATTAATAAAAATCGATAAACGTAAACTACAAAAATGAAGAGAGAAAGGAAATATACGCACTACGGTCATTACTTACTTATTTACGCCCATTACTCCTAGTAAAGAATAAGACTCTCACAAGCACTCTATGTAACTCTATCATGGACAAGCCTTTTCAGCTCAGTCAAGTTGCTATTTATCCTTTCCATGTCTGCTTCCAACTTTCGATGTAGTGTCTTCTTCGAGCTTCCTTCTTTCCGTTTTCGTTTACGATTCCAAGTTACCATTTCTCCTAAAATGCAGTTTGATGATTTCCTCAATGTGTGTCCTATCCACCTACAAGACCTCTCCCTAATTTCCTCTTCATCTCAAAGCTGGTTTGTTCTCTCCCACAGTAGGTTGTTACTGATGGATTCCTTCTGATGGATGTGGAGCGTCTTGTCTAGACGATTGTTTATAAATATTTGTACTGTTTTGATGATGGTTGTGGTAGTTCTCGAAGTTTCAACTGTGCTGACGTTCGTATTGAAGATTGTGAATTTGATGTTGGTTTGCAAACAGTGGTTTTGAGTTCCATATATTATTCAATTGTAGGAGTGCTGTGCTTGCATTATTAATCCAGGCTTTTACATCTGCTATATCCTAGTGAAGATTAAATTACTGCTAACTTATGAGAATTAATAATGGATTAATATTATATATATATATATATATATATATATATATATATATATATATATATATATATATATTCTTAGTGTATAACTATTTAGTAACTAGATTATGTATATCTATATTCCTCTTATTATAAACTTCATTTTGACCTATGGATTATTATTATACGAGTTACGGATCCTTAAATTATACTTAGTTTATTAGTTACAGTCTCCCATATTCACAGCAACTTATTGACTTGGTCTTGCATAAATGTTATTTCCTATTTTATGCTGTGATGCTGTCTGTTTGGCTGGTATATTAGCCAAGCATGCTTGAAATAAATGATTCGCATAGTGGAAGCTGTTATTGGTGTTCTGGACTCAAGTGGAAGGGCTAGGCGAACAAAGGACTAATAAGGATGCTAGGGTGTTCATACCGGTCAAACGTCATTCGTTTGGCACAGTACTAAGACAGAATAAGTTGTATTTCGACCGGTGAATATATCGCGTGATAAGTCTCAATAACATCTATATCAGATTCTCTTTAGTTGCCGATAATATTGACCAGGAAAAGAAAACCTACCACCACTTCCAAAATTCATCCACCAAGTGCGGTTCAGTTGGTCGTTGTTCTCCATGTTGCATTTCAGGATCTTGCCTTTCAGCTTGTGTATGTTCAGATCTACTGATGCGGATGCTGGTACTACATTCTCTCTCTTCACTTGCATTTGGTAGTGTGTATGGGATAGAAGAGATCGGTCATCTACCAAGTTCAAATCACCTAGTTCAATGCAAGCTATTTGTCGTATTCCGAGCTTCCTGTCACATGTGGAGGTCTTCATAATTCAATCAACCACCAGAAGAAAAGGAAACGGAGGGAGCAAGTAGACTTGTCTGACTACGATGCTCACTTGAAATGCGTCTGTCAGTTGTTTTGCATGCACCACATTGTAGTGTAGTCTATCGTATGAATTCCATATGATGTTGACTATCTTCACAGCTACTCACTCCTTAGTGTTGAAGAAGGTTCCGTAATGCTCTCCAATCCACGCTGTATCAAGTGCAGTCACATAGTCAAGGAAATCGATAAATAGTGACGAATAACATTCAGTTAATTGTTCAACGATGATCCATAATGTCGAGATTCGGTCTGTGAATCAGCAATACTTACGGAACCATGTCTGTTGATATCGAAGTTGGACATCTACTGAATGTTTCTTTCGGTTCAGCAACACTATGTTGAGAACGCTTCCTGCTACCGATATTAGTGTGATGCCTCCGTAGCTCAGTTCTCACATATGCTGAGATCTCCTTTCCTTGGTATCTTGATGAGACATACTTCTCTCCAGTCTGTCATCACTTGTTCCTCCTCCCTAATCTTCCTGAATAGAATGTGGAGCATGTTTGCAGTTACTTCTACGTGTGAGTTCAATGCTTCAGTTGGTATGTTGTCAGGTCCTACTGATTTCCACACTTGATTTATTTGATGACCGGTCATTCTTATTTCTTCGGTTGTTGGTGGAGTGACATCTACAAGACTTTCTTTCTGTGGCCATGATGTCCGGAGGATTCAGTGGAGCTAGTCTATTCAGGAGTTTTTCAAAGTGTTCCACTTACCTGTTTCTCTGTTCTTTAATCTCAGTGATTGATGTGAACCCTTTGCTTTTGACTGAGTTTTCTGGTTTCTTCTCGAGCACCGTCAAGTCATATTGCCTTATTGCCGTCGCTATTTGACTGTTCGTCCCGGTCCCTCACATTTTTCGAACAATCCATGTACATATATTAATTGTTGATCTGTTTGTTATGTAAGGGCATCGTCTCATGACTTCCGAAAAATCTTGGATTTCATCATGAGGCGTCATATTTATTCTGAACGAAGATGCTTCAACTAGTAGAACAGAGTTTAAATGGTTTAATTTGTTTATTCTGGTTCGTGTTTCTTTATCAAGCTTGTTTTCTAATGGATGGGGATGCTGTCACAATACCCGACCCTCCTCCATTTTGTGGGCTTGAGACCGACGGTAACTCTAGGAGAGCTGTAGATGGATTGGCATTAGGGTTATTGGGTTAAATTTAATAAAAACGATTACTGGTCTGATGTTAACAGAGTCATTGAACTTATTTTTATTGGTCTAAAGTTTTGGTTCTGTTGTTTCAAGGATTCACAGCTTAACTATTTATGTTAGACTACTTTTAAGATAGTGTGTTAGTGAAAATGGATACTTCGCATTTCCATCACAGTTTGTTTGTACTACAATGGATAAAATCAGATTATATACAAACCAAATAGTCCTTTTTCTTACCCACTCTAAAAAGAATTCAGGAACACTGGAAAGTGAATTTACAAACTATTGACATTATAAATTCAATCACAGACGTAAATGTAATAATAAATATAAAAATAGTTTAGTGTATTCATACTGTTATTTTTATAAAAGTTAAGCATTCAAGCTTGAAGATATTTTATTCGATCACATCTTATCATTATTCGATAGCGAATTCTAGAAATAGTTCTCATCATTATTTTTCTGAAAACATTGTTAGATCTCCAAGTTTTTTACTTCATTCCAGTTACAATGTATGTAAATAATACTTTATAACTAAATGATGTACTAGGTTTTTAAATGATAATGGAGAAGAAAAACCTACATAAGTGTATGTATAATCTTCTCTAAGTACTTTTCTTCTTTAGGCTCATTGTCATAGACCATTCTGTTTACCGTGTACTTGAAGCATTTGAAAAGGCTGTTGTACCGTCTGTCTCATGTTTAAATATAGTGGTTGGGTGTAATTCATTCAAATGATTGAATATGAATATATCATCTTCATATAAAGTTATTGGGGTTAATCGATGAAAAAACCTGTTTCTTAGCTTCGTCTTCGTTGGTATTCATCATTAAGACGTACCTGCTCTATGTGAGATTTAAAGACGCGACATCTAGCTTCATAGTCATAAGTTTTGTTACAACAGCCAGGGTTTTCTGTTGAATGCGTCCGATCGACCACAATTTTAATAAAGTGCATGCAATGTTTAGACAAATGTTCTACTTGTCGAAATGCAACTTGTTCTATCGAATCCAATCATTACTAGGAATTAAATAAATATCATATTGATTACGAATCAGTGATCAAACAACCCAAATATATTGACAGGGGAATATAATATTTTAAATGAGCTGTTCAAATCGATAGCTTTGTAGTTAATTTAATATACGATACTTCAGTAGATTTGAATCTGTTTTTATTCGTGTAGTGTTCTCTGACATGCACATTCTGATAAACATAAAACTATTCTTCATGTAATACATACATTTTACTAATAAGTAAACAAATCACTTAAGTCCCAGTGTAACACATTTAATTATTACTGCTTATAAATACTCATCTGATATATTTTATAATAGCAAATGAAATATCAATAAATCTTATAGACAGATTCATTTTAAGACTTCCACTCACTTATTAGTTAACATAAATTAACTGCAAAGATATACAAGATCTCTCATGACCATGGTACTACTGACCCATTGTGCTGAAATCCTATTTTCTGAGACTTTCAGTTAAACTTCTAATCGATATCGATTCTTATTGGAAAATTAACAACATGTTTTCTTTTAACCTTCCTTTTAACCCAAATAATTAAACTATTTTATAGTAAGCAACTAAATTATATTAAAATTTACAATTAGGATAATTAAAATATATAAAAACATTACAGTAAACTGATAAAACCCTTTTGTTTTATGTAGTTTACTGCTATAAACTTTATTACAATTTTATTTCCACGAAAATGAAATGAAAAGAAATAAATAAACAAGAAAATAAGGTAGAAAAAAACCATAAAAGAGAAACAGGTAACATCATTTATCAACTATAGTTAATAATGTCTAGAGATACTACTAATTTATCTGGTTAGATTTATGCAAAATGATTTAGTTAATTAAACTATTTTCCCATTTAAACATTATATGTCGATTTAAAAGTATGAGATATTTTACTGTTATATGATTCAATATGAATTGGTTGAAAGTAATCAGTAGAAAATTAAGAATCTTGTTTTCATATTAGCTGGAATTCACTATTGTCATTTTAAAAAAGCTAATATATTCGATTGTGTAATAAGAAGACGAAGATTATCAGAACTATGTGATATATTAGCGCAATACATTTTTGAATAATCTGATCACATATAATAATGTACATGTTAAGAACATTTATGTAAGGAAATAAAAGGTCAACTAAGACTAGAAATGCAGGGTAAGATGAGATAAGGATAATAAAGAGATAATATGAAAACAATTTGAAACCTTATCACTCTAGATAATAAGCCAATATTGCCAGGGTAGGTTTAAGCTAATGTTTGTCACGTTGTAGTGTCGGTAATTATGTTAAGCCCATATATCTTATTCTTGCTTTCGGACAAGCTAATCTATTCATTTTACTTGAGACATATTTTGACCTTGTTAATTATTCGCTTATCAATCTTGACTGTTTTTATATGAGCGCGTAGTGTGTGTACACTTCTTATTCCATTACTCAGCATATGTCTGTAACTTATTTTTGTGTAACTATAAATATTAATTAACGTTTGGTTAAATGGGAGTTGGCTTACCCGCCATCTCCACTGTGCGTCGTTTTGCTTCGTTTTATTCCATTCGCTTCATATACAAAATATATGTATTAAAAAGTCCATTCTCGTTCTTTGACTTATTTAATTCCGTCATTAACTAACGCGATTAAAGTCGATGATTATATACGAGAATAGGCGACATATATATTTCGACAACGATCATTCATGTGATCTAATTGGAGTAACATCCACGGGTCACTAAAGTGGAGAGCCCTTCGACGAACATCGTCCGATCTAAATGACGACAAAATACAGGGCCTCACAACCTGATTATGAAATTAATTTCCCTAATCCATTTAAATATAACAAAACTATTGATCGAAGCAGAATTACGTAAATTAATTTCGACTTCATGTGTTATGACCATTTACCAGTAGATTTATTCATACTCAAAACAAATAGGATTGTAGGTAAATAATCAGAAGCTTAAATATATTTTTGATTACATCTTCCTACAATTTCTCGTCTCACGTTTTAGTTATTCTCTAGTTTTATCTCAAACTCAATATCAACAAGATTAACGGATGATATTCGCCGTCTATTTACATTTTTTTAGTGGTCCTGAAATATCTGACTCTAGTTCGATGGTACTATGATTGTTATTGAAATATACATGTCATCAATCCTCGCATACAATTATCGACTTAAATCGCGTTAGTGAATAATGGAATAAAATAGGTCGGATACGAGAATGAATTATGAATGCGTATATTTCATACAATCGTTATTCCGAACAGACAATCAGGAAGACGGAGCGAAGTAAGAGAAGAGGGTAGAGAGAAGCGTAACTAAATAATGCACAGCGAAGTCATGTAAGTCAACTCAATCAAACCAAGCGCGAATCGATATTTACAGTAAGACAAAAATAAGTTGCAGACATGTCATGAGCAAGATGAGAAATGTCCACACACACGCTTACATAAAAATAATTATCAAGGTCAAAATATGACTCAAGAAGAATGAATAAATTGGCCTATTCAGAAGCTAGAATAAGTCATATGGGCTTGGCACAGCAACCGAAACTACAAATTCACAATTTCTGGGTCTCTTACTGATCCGCCCATACCACTTCCACAAGTGTCCATAACTGAAATGTATTACTTGTACTATTCGACGCATATTTTCTAACCTACAGGCTGTACAATAAATTCAGATGAAAAATGTCTATAATTACCCATTTCATCTACAAAGTACTATCATTAACAATGTTATACTAATAGTATGTATTTTACTAACAAATCTCTTATTCAATCAGTACTTTTTCTCTGATGATAAAATGAATCCGTAACAAACTAGCTGAATAAAATGGTGAAGTTTTGAATATTTTTTCGATGATTTCGCTTGATTATCATAACAAGTGATCTAATTATTACATGACAGTTAAATTACAACGATACATATCCCTGTGATATATATTAAACTTGCTTATACACTGGAACCAAATTGTATAATTTAAATTCTATATTGGTTTGTATAAGAACTTTCGTTTAAATTTGATTGAATAGTTTCGCAATATTTGGGCGTCGAGTTGGTGTGAAAAATTAAAGAGGAAGAATGTATTTATAAAATGTCAGCGAATGAATTTGAAGTAAATCCAATGTTTCTTCTGGCAATCTGGTCCAAATTTTTTCAAGGAAATATAATCAAACATCAAAACTATCGAATATATGTAGGTAAATGGTTCTCCGGTTCATTGTATACTGAATAGGTCATCTAATCAATGTTACTTACTTACTTACCTACGCCTGTTACCCTCAATGGAGCATAGGCCGCGACCAGTATTTGCCAACCCACTCTGTCATGGGCCTTCCTTTCTAGTTCTATCCTATTCTTGTTCATTTTTCTCATGTCTAGCTTCATTTCCTGGCGTAATGTGTTCTTTGGTCTTCCTCTCCTCCTCTGGCCTTGAGAATCCCATGTGACGGCTTGTCTTGTGACGCAGTTCGGCGCTTTCCTCAATGTGTGTCCTATCCACTTCCAGTGCTTTTTGATGATTTCTTGCTTCACTGGAATCTGGTTCGTTCTCTCCCACAGTAGGTTGTTGCTAATATTATCTGACCAACAGATCCGGATAATCTTGCGTAGATAGCTGTTGATAAACACCTGTATCTTCTGGATGATGGCTTTCGTAGTTCTCCAGGTTTCCGCCCTATACAGTAGAACTGTCTTCACATTTGTATTGAAAATTCTGACTTTGGTGTTGGTTGCCAATTATTTTGAGTTCCAGATATTCTTGAATTGTAGATATGCTGCTCTTGCTTTTCCGATCCGCGCTCTCACATCTGCATCAGATCCACCGTGTCCATCGATGATGCTGTCCAAATATGTAAAGGTTTGTACATCTTCCAAATTTTCTCCGTCTGGAGTCCCTCCGGGGGCTACTGCCGGTCCCAAGCCCGGATAAAGGAGGAGGGTTGGGAATAGGGTTAGCGACTCCATCCCGTAGAAAACCAATTTGCTAAAAAAACGCTAACCAGAAAAAAAAATTCCAATTAATGTTAACAATGTTTAAATTAGGTATTTGCATTAGTGTGTAAGAGATATGTGGTATGAAACGAAAAGTTTTGAGATAACAGATTGTGTGTATACGTAAATGGTTTGAGAAGAAATTTCACTCACTATATATTGTCTCTGGTCGGTGAATTTTAAGAAAACACAATTTTTATATATGATATGAATCAAAATGTCACAGCATGCATAAAATGAAGATAAATAAACAAGATGTAGGAATGAATTCAAGGAGGTAGAATGTATTTGTAGCTGAATGTTTGTGTTATTTTAATGTTCCAGTTAATTGTTTAACATATTCAGGTAATTTAGCAGTTGAATTAATGAGTCAACTAAAGCTAGACCGCTATGGAATACCTCAAAGCATCGGACGGCCGTTTTGTTCTATCTTGGGACTCAGCAGTTCACATCCAAGATACCGCCTCACGAGATTCGAACCCAGGATCTATCAGTCTCGCGCACGAACGCCTAACTTCTAAATCACTGAGCCGTCATCCAACGGTGTTAATGTTTAACTTCAACCAATCTACGAAATTGAGCCACCGTTCACCATTACGTTCAGTGAGTCACTATCTCACAACTGACCCGGTTGAACTCTACTGGTCACTGCTTCTCACTAGAACTCCGGGAAATACCTCTTGGAGACAGTCACTAGTGAGTATATGATGATTATGACCAGAGAAAAATTTAGGGCGCGAAACACGCGCCCTGAATTCAACTGTTAGTCATATTTTATCTACTCTATATTAACTTGTTTTATAATGGCTATATTGAGGCAATCTGCACATCAGGAACATATGTCAAACAAGACTGATTAAATTTCACTCAAAAATATCAGTAAAAGGATAATCCAAATAATTTCAAAGCGAATTATTTGATCTATCTTTTTAAGCTTACATATTCATTTTCTCAAGTATATTTTGCTATTGTAACTCGAGGTTATAAGAAAATTTTCTTCCTCATCATACTACTTAGGCATATCATAATGATTGACTGTAATGTTTCCAAAGTACTTATTAAAACTCATTTCACAGATTTTCCCAAACTGTTGCTTTTTTATTGTATTGAATTAACTATTTTAGGTTTCTTTTTATAAAGTTAAACATTTCTTAGTCGTATGAATTGTTTATTTTATAAATGAAATTATATAAATTAAATATTATTTACAGATTGATTTGTATGACGCCAGTAGTAAGTGGAATAAATATAGATTAATGAAAGAAAATCCAGAGAGTAATTACTATAAAGACAAGCTCCACTATTTGTATCACATCAAATTGTCTATTCGTATGACGCCTATATTATTTATTACATTGTTATATGAAATAATACACATAAATCTATGTAACTATAATTGGAATCATTATTTATAAAATTAATGTCTAACATTAAAATGATTCAATATGACTGGAATGTTTTATACTGATAGGTTAGTTATGGCGTTCATATATGAGATAAACGATAACATTAATCATATTACATTTAAATCAGAAATCGTTGTTCTATTTATGCACAGCAGGTTTTTATTGTTATTGTATCGTCTAATAATTGACTAATACTTTGAACCTATAAGATAACTACTTTTAAATGATCTAATCCATGATACCTGAAATTTATATATATATATATATATATATATATATATATATATATATATATATATATATGATTGTATGACTTCATGATGAATTTGTTGAGAAGAGATCCCTTCGCTTAACTCGTATTTTTAATGTCTAGATGGGAGTTATATGTCTATTTGCTACATACCATTTAGAAGACGCAACAATTGTTTAGTTTAAAATAGTACCAATACAAAATTAACCAGTTATACTCAGCTTAAAAGTGTCCTCGAAAGAACACCTTTACACAACCCTCCTGTGCTATGCGGTAACCTCACCCTCAAAGTCTTGGATTGATGTATTATATTTTTGTAAGTTTTATGAAAAAATCTGTCATATGAAAAATAACTGGTTTTACTATGAACGTTTAAAACAGCAATACTCATTAACTCGCACTTCAATGAAAATCCTTAAACAAATGTTTTAATAAGACAACTGACATTTTTGTTAGTATCCACTTTGTATCATTAAACATTAATTAATTTACTAATATACACCTACTAATTTGATTAACGAATAAAGATTTACTAACTCATTTGTCCACTTCAGTGTACCCAACAAGAAATTGATTAACAAGAAATACTCCCATGATTATTAAGCGTTTACTTTCTAAACCCATCTCCTAAAAACACATTTGAATGATCTGGCCGAAATTGTCCGATTTTCAGATCATTCGATCTCGTTGAACTTCGTGTTTTTAATTTTTAATGTTTAAATGGGAATTATCTGTCAATAATCATATTAATTTAACAATAATTTTTCTCTTATTGTAATGTCCCTGTTTATATCATTGTATTATATTTGTATTGTCGAGCTTTAATCATTAGTTTACTGGCTACTAATATTCTTATTAAAATGTACAGTAGATTTTAAATTAAATTATATAGTTATATATGTATCCTTATAGTTAGTAATATAGAAGGTAGAAGAGAAAGACAATAATTTTATGATCAATTATAGTCTATGAATTATGTAATAGCGTTCTTTTCTTTTAAGAAAAAGAACATCTTCACATTCTAAGTGAGAAATTTCAAAATCAAATTGTAACTAAGTAATTTTTTTTAAAAAAAATATCTATTCATACATTGAGACCGAATAAAATGTGATTATTAATAAAACAATTTAATTTTACTTCAATGTACCGAATTAAGTTTTTCTCTGTTTTCCTTCTTTTTCCATACTATTTTTTAAACATTTTGACTAAACAGAACATATGAAAGACTAGAAAAAAAGAAAAAGAAAAAAAAGAGTAGTTACATTTGATTAATGAATTAATTGTTGTGTTGTTCACCCGCCTTTCATTTCATTCAAATTTCTTAAATTTAAACAATCATCTTCTATTAAAGAAGTTTCAATAAATATTTATACAAATAAATTAAATTAAATTAATCAGAGTAAAATAAAATTCTGAATTTCTAGACAAATTAATTTCTTTCTTCCTTTTTTTTCATTTAATGAATAGTTTATTATATGAATAAATATAATGTCAATGGTTAGTTAATATCTAATAAATTGGTTAATTTAAATATAAATAACTAAATATTTAAAAGAGAAAAAGAAATGAATAAAATAATGATAAAAAAACAGTAGACATATGGAGTAATTTAACTTAATCTGATATCATAATGAAAAAACAAAAAAAACCTGTCAGATGTTATTAAAAACTATTGAACAATGGAGAAAGAGAAATTATTATGAACATGAAATAGCTTGTAACTATAATGAATATTCTCGTTTTTGTCATTTGGTAAATAAAGAAAAAGGAACGAATTGAATGAAGGAATTTCTTTTCAATTAGTTTTTCATCATGGCTCTACACTATATATATATATATATGATTTATAATAATGAAATAATACTCATCGAGTAGATACGTTACGTAATAATTACATTAATGACATATCGATTACAAACTAATATTGAGTAATTGGAAAAAGAGGATTAATAATAATCAAAGTAATTATTCGAAAATCAAGCTGTTGCTATGTTGCATAATATATGAAAAGAGAAGAAGGAACTAACAAAATATTTTGATGAGTGGTCAGTAGTATATTAGTTGTGTAAGAATCAAGAGACGAATGTTGAGAATAAGTAAAATACAAAAAATCCAAAAGTGGAAGAAATATTAAAATAATTTATTAAAGTTTTGTTACAAACTCCCCCATACCGACGGCCAAGGTAACGAGTGTTTGTAACCAGTTATATGTTTTTAATCCGTTCTATTTCAATAGTTTATCTAAATAAATCATTAAAACATTATACTAATGTTATTTTCATTTGAGTTCTATATAGTTTTATGTTGTATTTAATTTTAGATTGTGAAGAAATTTATACAATGAAATATGAGTTTTACTTCTATAATTGTCAAGTAAATGATAATCAGGTCGTAATGTCTTGTGTTCTGTTAAAAATAACAGTACGATTGGCATCACCTATAATTAGTAATATGTAAATTTAGGTTTTTACTTTGGTTTTCATATACTTGACAAAACGAACATGTAATATACAAGTACAAAAGTTAGTTTCTCATAGTTTCCCAGTCTGATAAGGACCATTAAACATATAGATTACAAAGTTACATTTTACTGATCATAGCTTCAGAGAATTAAAGCTACAGTTGCTCTGCCACGAATTGTCATTAATGATATATCGATTACCTCGTGAACTGGTTGTTTAAATATGTTCACAGCTCTTTAATGTTCCATTTAATAGCATATTTAATCGATCAGTCAGTCAGTAACAACGTAGAATTTCGTACGTACGTACATCAGTTCGAGTTACCATACCACATTTGCACAGAGATTCAGTTATCGATTCAAATCCCGTAGTGGTAGAGGTAGTGAAAGTATAAGTAGCAATAAGGAACATTAGGGTTTGATGATGTTATTTAAGGAGTATAGTCCAGTGGAATAAATTGGGAAAGAAAATAAAGGACATGAAGAATTCAGAAGATTAGAGTTTGAGAAAAAAAAGAGTGGATGCACCTGCGCCATTGCAAACGATTTTGAGCCATACCATTCAAGGTCTCTAACCATCGGTCGCTATCATCTCGCGGTCCCCAACCAAGTAGTCTTTACCTACCAACATGGCTCAGTCCACTTGTCAGTGATTTCATGGATTCGTGCCATGATTTGGTCTTGCCTCTCCTAGCTTTCTTCCAACCTACTTCTACACCATAAAACATCTCACGCCGAGGCAGTCAGTGGTTGGGCATACGTAACACATGTCCCAGCCATCTCAACTGATGAAGCTTTACTACTTCATCAATTGATTTGCCATACTTACCTAGTACTCGTTTTCTAACAACTGAGTTACTTACTCGATGGTCCCAGGATATACGAGCGATGTTTCGAAGACACCTATGATCAAACACTAGTAACCTACCAATATCCTTTACTCTTACTGGCCATGTTTCACTGCCATAAAGTAGGATAGAATGAACTGCTGTGTAGTAAACACATCCATTGTTTGATAGACGGATATCTCGCCTACGCCACAAATGACGCAAGTTGGCAAAGGTTAGTCAAGCCTTCTGTATGTGTGCTGAGATTTCGTCACACACCAGACCATAAGGGCTGATGAGACTTCTGAGATAAGTGAAGCGGTCGACACGCTCAACAACTTCACTCCCTATCACTAGTTCGGGTGTCGACGCAACCCAATCCTGAAGCAACATTTTGCATTTCGAGGGAGAAAATCGCATGCCGAACATGCTTGCATTGTTGCTTAGAGTGGTCAGCAGACTCTGCATTCTGTCAGCGTCTTCACTAAATAGAACTATTTCATTGGCATATTCTAAGTCAACAAGTAGATCTCCCGGTAGAAGTTCAACTCCTGGAAATTTAGATGAGGAAAGTGTCATCTCTAAAAGGACGTCAACAACAAAGTTAAACAAGAATGAAGAGAGTGGACAGCCCTTACGAACACCACTTGAGGTAATCAATTCTGACGACAGTTCGCCATAAGCTCTCACTCGACCACTTGTGTTTGAGGAGAGAGCCTTTATGAGGTTAATGTGCTTCTTTGGTACTTCTTTCAGTGACAAACACTGCCATAGAACCCCACGATCAACAGAGTCGAATGCCGCCTTAAGGTCGAGAAATACTATGATTATGGGGTGTCTGGATGTGTGTCTATGTTCTGGGACCTGACGTAGTGTGGATATCTGGTCTATACAGCCACGTCCAGGTCGAAAACCAGCCTGGTGTTCTCTAATCTGACGTCAATTAAATGATACTACTCGGATCCTATGTGCGTGTTTTGGAGACGCAGCACACATCTAAAGTCTTAGCTAAGGAAGCCTGTTGTCCTATTTGGCACAGTGTCCGGACGTTGAAAGCTCCTACGTGTAGTTAAGAGCGTGGTTACAGGAGACCAGGAATAAAGTTCCGCGTACTCGAATCGTTTGCACTAGCGGGGCGAGGTGATAAAGGGACGTGAGAAAGTTTAGTCGTGGAGATAAGAAGTTTATTTGGAGGTGTAGGAGGGATTTGAATGTGATCAACTTGGCCTCGCGTGTTGTTACGGGTATGAGGGCTGATATCACTTCCCGGCTGCCCACACCGTCGAAAGGCATCTCTTGAGGAACCTTAAAAAGGAATTCGGATTAGTGTTGGTCTTAACGACCTGAGAGCGTGACCGCAGAGCCCAAGAGACAACTGCTTGAGGCCGGTTGCGCACGGCCTTTTCGTGGGAGGTTTTTAATGTGTTAGCTCCGTTCTTCAAAGGGCCTTACCGCCGGAGACGGAAATCCGTGGGGTAAGGTGAAGTGTGACATTTTTAGGGTTGACCTTTTCTAACCCCTTCCTTCCTTGTAAGAAGGCAGCATCGCTGCAGATGCTGGTTGTCCCAGAGAAACACCTTACTGTTGTCACACCCCTCTACAGCCAACAGTACGCCTTCGCCCTCAGACCTTGAGTTGCTTATTTTAGTCTTACCGTTCTCTAATCGACCTGCCTTGCATGGTAGAACCTACAGGAACATATGTTCCAGCTAATATAGCTCGGTTGGATCATCACGATAGGCAAGCCCGACCACCACGTCAAGGTAGCAGCTAAGGTCGGGATCTTTAATTGATACGTGTTTATCATTAAGATGTTCTTCTAAATCTCTTATTCTAAATTGAATTTCAGTTGAAATTACAAATAATTGAACATACTAATCCTTCTCAGATTATTTTAATTCTTCAGTGAAACAATTTAATCTGTTTCTAAAAACAACAAATTTAATTTCTTAAGAAAATCATCACAGAAACTGTTTTCATTAACTTACAAAATTTTAATATTTCCCCTAAACTTGGTAAGTTTTAAGTTTAAAAAAAGAATCGAAATTGAATTTTCGTGATGATTTACGTTCCTCATTCAATCTACAGTCTTTAGTCGGGCCCTTCATTTTGACATCAATTAGATCGAACAATGTTATTGACGGACTCAACTCTTTAGTGGGCTGGGATCTGACTCCAGTTATATCGCATGAATGATTGTTGTCAAAATATACATTCTGGATATCCTCGTATATAATTATCGATTTAACTCGCGTTAGTGAATAACGGAATCAAAATAAGTCAAATACGAGAAAGGATGTTTGAATATGTATATTTTGTACACTCGTTGGTCGGAACAGACAACTAGAAAATCGCAGCGAATGAAGCGAAGAAGAATAAGTGAAGCGAAACGAAAGGACGCGCAGTGGAGAAGGCGTGTGAGCCAACTCCAATTAATTAAGCGTTAATCAATATTTATAGCCAGATAAAAAGAGGTTACAGACGCTGAATGGGATAAAAACTGTACACACATATGCTCATATAAAAAGTCAAGGTTGATAAGTGAATTATTAACAAAATTAAAACGTAACTAAAGAAGAATGGATAAATTGGGCTGTCCGGAAGCTAGCATAAATTATGTGGGCTTAACATAGTAACCGACACTACAAGTCAGTTCAATAAATTTATTAATAACTAATATAAATAATGATCGCAAATTATAGGCATCTTTAGTGGATTATGACATTATCGGAATTTTTTGATCAATTGTAATTCAAGTAGATATCATACCTGAATAATTCATTGCAGCAATCATCATAAATGATGTCTCAGCAAAACTTCAATTGTTTACTTACAAGTGAGATAAGTTCCAACAACTTTAGTTAACTTTTTCTACCAAACAGGTCCAGTCAACCTACACAATATCATGAATTCAACGGTTTATATGTAACGAAATTTTCATAAGACGTGAAGTCTATAGCTTAGATTCTTGGTGGAGACTTTTGTGACAAGTCTCCTTGATGTGTGGCAATGAAAGTAAATGTGACTGGTCAATGAGTGTGAACAATAGGCACTCAAGTTACTGACTATTAAATAGGTAATTTCTTTTCCCCTTATTGATTTCTACTCCAGACTCATTGAGAGTGACTCGTAATTGTATGGAATAAGGTGTTGTCTAGCGTTACTCTTGTTCTATACTTTAGTCATGAGCCATGTATCTGATATAACATGATCTACTCTCCGCATAACGTACCGTTCGATTATCCAATTTCGTGGTAGTATAAACTCGGTCATCCGGTTCAGTTTTACTACGATATTATCTTAGAAGCGTAGTATATAATGACAAAAAGCTATCCAGTGCTTCTTGTTATTCAGTGATCTTGTAATGGATGTTAGTCAGTAAAAAAGCTTTATACATATTTCAGGAGAACTTATTACTGTTTATTTTTTATAAACTTCAGGATAATGAAAGTTAATTTCACGTTCTTCATCTTTGTCAACAATAATTTCTGTCCTTACGTTTGTTATTTCAATAATTGCCTAAGGAACAGTTAAAAATCTGTTAATTGGAACCAAGATCAATGTAAACATTTCCTACCACATTCCACGGAGTTGATGACCTTTAAGAGCTATTAAAAGTCATGTGTTTAACAGCTTTTGGACTATTAACGTTCCGAATTCGTTTAATCTGATTGTTGAATGAATTCTAAAATATGACATTACACTGAATATATGACTTGTTCTGTACAACCAAGTTTTCTTTCTGACTGCTTCATTAACTGGAAAACTTGCTTGTTATCATTATATATTTTCTGTTAATTCATTTCACTATACTTATATAAAATTACTTATTTATTTCCTATTTATTATATCTCATAATATCAATTTCCCATTTCAAGATAATCATTTCATGTGACTTTTTATACTTTTACCATATTTATATAATGTTTTCAAATTTAAACAATCATGTTAACTCGTCGTCTTCTGTAAGTTACTAGAAATATTGCTCTCATCTGCTGAAATCACCGGATAAGTAATAATGAGGTTAGAAGCAGGGTATTAGGGAATGATGGTAAATTAGTTGATAAGGTTGTGAATTTTCATCAACTGAGATGGTTGGGCCACGTACTGCGTATGCCTGAACACCGATTACCACGACGCGCACTGCTGACTGGTGTTGGAGACGATAGGAAGAAAGTTAGAGGCGGCCAAATCAAAACGTGATATCAGTCCATAGAGCCACTAAATTCTAGTCTGAGCCATGTTGGTATTGATGAAGGCTACTTGGTTGGGGCCCGCGTAAATATTGTAACCAGTGGTAGGACTCTGTGTGACGTGGCTCAGAATCTATCACAATGGAAGCGATGTATACACTCTTTGTCTTCCTTTAAACAGTGAGATTAAAATTACCTTATCACTTCCTTTCTACTAACTAATTGTTTCTCCTTGTATTATACCCTTGTACACAATCTTTCTTTTATATATTACCATTGAAGTGACTAACTCTATGAATTTAGTATTCATCTTGTAGTGCTAATGAGGTGTAGTAACTTGGACCGATACATATATGTGCCTAGTCCTACGATGTACATGACTGACTGACTGACTGACTGACTTCGTCTTCTAAAATATGTACATCCAGTATTTTGCTTAAACAGTATTTCTTTAAAGTTTTATACTGGTTAGAATATTTTGTCAACTTGAGTTAATTGGAATTCATAAAATAATTTAGGAATATGACAGTCAGAATTCGATTCCGATTTGCCAAACACTGTATGAACGTACAACATTCTTTAAATGATCATACCTTGGATAAAAATTTGTCATTTTTTACAGAATATATTTCACTACTGACACTATTTAGTAAAAACTATTTGAAATCGTTTATTAATATTGTTAAAAGTAATTTCTCCCTAATCTGAATTCATTTAAAAAATTGCATGTGTCCTTGTAATCAACTACTATTCTCATAATGTTAACCTCAAAAATCACAGATAGGTTTATTTTGTTCTATGGTAAATGTAATCGACTTCTATAGAAAAATGATTAAAACTAGTTAGATTATTTGAAAACTTTAAAAATATTCTTAAATAAAACGGTAAATCAAATAAGAACAATTTTATCTAAATTTTGTCGGTATCTCTTTGTCTTACAATCCATAAATATTCAGCAACTGACTCTATCTAACAACTATAAATCTATAAAGTCAACCATAGAATAAAACAGTATTTAAAACTAATTTTCACAACATCAGTGACCATTAAAGCAAACAAAAATATAAAAAATAACATCATCATATCAATTTTTTGTTATATATAAACAAATAGATAACTACCTTCAAAACGAAGCAAATATTAATCCATTTATTAAGTTAGTTTTATATTCTCTACTTAGAGGCGGCCAACTTGACTAACTGGCCTACCTGTTTTCTGCTATCTGGATATTTCAACAAGTTATTTGTTTTCTTGTTTGATTTGCTTATTAGCTTCATAACCTATTCAGATACGTTTGTGAAAAGTTTGTAACATTTCACAGGACAAGTTACAAAAATGTTTAATCTGAGACATTGTGATGGCTGGCAATACAATGGCAACACAATGAAAAGAATGAACATTATTCAGATGTCCACTTTTGAAATGTTAATATCTAACTGGCGATCACTCAATATTTATTGTCGGGATCGATCAAGAAATAAGAAAAGGAAACGTGTTGAAATACTTTGTTCTGAGAATTCTATATTGTACCAAAATTATAATATAGAATATTACTTACTTACTTACTTACGCCTGTTACTCCCAATGGAGCATAGGCCGCCGACCAGCATTCTCCAACCCACTCTGTCCTGGGCCTTCTTTTCTAGTTCCATCCAATTCTTGTTCATTTTTCTCATATCTATCTCCATTTCCCGGCGTAATGTATTCTTTGGTCTTCCTCTCCTCCTTCGACCTTGAGGATTCCATATGAGGGCTTGTCTTGTGACGCAGTTGGGTGTTTTCCTCAATGTGTGTCCTATCCACTTCCAGTACTTTTTGATGATTTCTTCCTCCACTGGGATCTGATTTGTTCTCTCCCACAGTAGGTTGTTGCTTATAGTGTCCGGCCAGCGGATCTGAAGTATTTTGCGTAGACAACTGTTAATAAACACCTGTTTCTTTTGGACGATGGATTTCGTAGTTTTCCAGGTTTCCGCGCCATACAGTAGAACTGTCTTCACATTTGTATTGAAAATTCTGACTTTGGTGTTGGTTGCTAATTGTTTTGAGTTCCAGATATTCTTCAGTTGTAGATATGCTGCTCTTGCTTTGCCAATCCGTGCCTTCACATCTGCATCAGATCCACCGTGTTCATCGATGATACTGCCCAAATATGTAAAGGTTTTTACATCTTCCAAAGCTTCTCCGTCAATTGTGATTGGGTTGGTACATGTTGTGTTGTATCGAAGAATCTTGCTTTTCCCTTTGTGTATATTGAGACCTATTGCTGCTGAGGCTGCAGCTACACTGGTTGTCTTCTCCTGCATTTGTTGTTGTGTATGCGATAGAAGAGCCAGATCATCTGCAAAGTCTAGATCATCCAATTGCATCCTAGCTATCCACTGTATCCCGTGCTTCCCTTCAGATGTTGATGTCTTCATTATCCAGTCGATCACCAGGAGAAAGAGAAAGGGTGAGAGTAAGCAACCTTTCCTGACACCGGTCTTTACTTCGAACGACTTTGTCAACTGTCCTCCATGCACGATTTTGCAGTTTAATCCATCATAGGAATTCCGTATGATGATGACTATCTTCTGAGGCACGCCATAGTGTCGAAGAAGCTTCCATAGGGTTGTTCTGTCCACGCTATCAAATGCTTTTTCGTAGTCGATGAAGTTGATATAGAGTGATGAATTCCATTCAATTGATTGTTCCACAATGATCCGTAGAGTTGCGATTTGGTCTATAATATAGAATATAGCCAATAATAATAATAATAATAATAATAATAATAATAATAATAATAATAATAATTTTAAAAAATCTCTGAAAAATGACCAAATAACTTTATGTGAATAGACGGCAGTTTATCATATTGACTAAATAGTTTAAAGTACTTCCACTCAGAAAAATGGTTCACTCATTATCTACTTTGGTCGTTTTTTGTAACTGGTACTAATTATAAATAAATGTTTGAAAAATTTAAAGCTTCTAGATGTGTTTCAGACCTTTTGAAAGTTGTGTGACGAGTCATTAGAGAGCCTCAGAAAAAAATCAACTCTCCCAATACTTTTCCATATGCAACTCAAAGGAATTAAACTTAGTTACAGTGCAAGAATATCTCCGTTATCAAATGACTCACTGTAGGTACATATTGAAGAATACTAGATCCTTCAGATAATAATATTATATTTACTTTTTAAGAAAAAACAATATTTAACGTTTCCAGTAATCGCCAAACATTTTGTGACGATGTTTAATCACATTGGTTAGGAAATTCGTGAATATATTTAAACAATTAACTATGCAAAACATTTAGTACCTTTGATAAATTTCGATAATGCAATGAGAAGATGAAGATGATCAGAATTGTGTGATATATTTTCGCGATATACTTCAAATAATCTGATCATACATATACTTGTTAAGACGTTTTTATATGAAAAACAAGGTTAACTAGACAAATTAAAAGATAAGCGAAGACAAAGATAATAATAATAATAATAATAATAATAATAATAATAATAATAATAATAATAATAATAATAAAGTAAACAAAAACAATATGAAAACTAAGCTGGATAATAAATCAGTATTATCACGGTAGGTTAAGGGTAAGAACATATTGTTTTTGAGCACATAAATGGGGTTTCAATTTTCGTATAGCCAAGGCTTCAATAGCCTTTAGTATATGCTCTTGAAATTTTTTGTACAAAACTACAAAAGCTGACTTGATATCAACCTTATGACAGGTTTCAACCAAATATTTCGCAATGAAGAAAGATATTTGTCCCTCCTGTAATCCTATTTATTCAATCATTCGTCAAAATTTTCAACTTCTGGGAAAATAAATCACATTTTAATTGATCTTTGTAAGTCCTTAACGCATCAGAATGATTAGAATAGAATGATTTCAATGAATTGTCGAAAAAACAGCTGAAAGAAAGCTATAATTTTAATCTCGCGAGGCGGGATCGTGGATGCGCACTGCCGAAGAGTTCTATAATAGAACGAAACGGCCGTTCAGTACTTCGAGGTCTTCCATGGTGTCCTAGTTTCAATTGGCTCATGGTTTCAACCATTGAAATTACTATAACATCTGCAAAATTCCTAATATATCTGAAATGCCTATTATCTATCACTAACATAGTGAAGCTAACTGGTAATTTCACATTTTCATATCAAAACTAAAATGAACTCCTATAGCTCACTTTAACATTATACTTTCATAATGAAGATAATTTGGATAAGATGCGTAAAGAATTTCATTTATTAAGTACTGATCTGAGTTAGCATAAATACTCCACGCAATCAGTAGTGTATCCTATGAACAATGATTTATTTCTCTAGCATTCATCTGATACAACTGAATTTCCGAATCCATTAAATTGAGATAATATATGGCTTTAAAAATATCCCTTGACATCAGAAGTTGGAGTCAAACTGTAGGTTTGAGTGGTCAAATTCTTCAAAATGTTATTTACTTATGCTTAGCCACAAGCTTCTCAGTTCCATTACCAGCAAAAACGGAAAATCCGTAAACAACAACGTATCAGTTCCACTCACTTCTATGAACATTTAGTATTTCAGCCTATTACGCTGATTTTTTCACAAGTGTCATACAACGTTTATTCACTTTAGATGATTTGTAAACATTACTTTTGACAGTTTTAAAATCAACAACATAAACCAATGAAATCTTTTGCTGAAATCACTTTTCAACGTTATTCAAAATTCTACATTAGTTCACTCGCAAAATTATCCACTTTACATTCACATGAATCAATAACACTGAAAACTCCAACTTAACACTAAAATTTTGTGGATCAGTTGTTTAATTTGGTCGATCTCCAAGCAACTGGTTGTTCCAACCTATATCTTTTCAGCGGTCCTTGGTATACTTTCTTGTACACCTGATGGCTTATAATCTTTTCTTTATAATTTAACCCCATGATTTATGATTAAACATAAGCATCATTGCATTAGTATTTTTCAGTCATTTCCTAACTATTTTAGATTTTAACGATAACTTATTTGTATACTGTTAAATCTTAACTACGTTTATATATACAGTTTAACACTAAATTATCTTTATGAAACAATCATTACCCATATGAAATTTTGAAAAATAATGTGATAATCATGAGTATTTGAATTATATTACAAACTAAGAATCCCAGAAATAACTCAATTTAATCAAGATGTACTAGATAATCACTAACAAATGTGTTGTATATGGAATTTGAAATCAAGTATTCAACAAGTAAAAAAGAATCAGAAGGGGTTTTGTGGACATTCTTGTAATTTCAATAGTTGAAATCATGAGTCGATTGAAGCTAAACCATCATGGAAAACCTGGAAGCACTGGACGGTCGTTTCGTCCTAGTATGGGACTCCTCAGCAGTGCGCATCCACGATCTCGCCCCCGCAAGATTCGAACCCAGGACCTATCAGTCTGAGGAGTCCAATACTAGGACGAGACGGGCGTCCAGTGCTTCCAGGTTTTCCATGGTGGTCTAGCTTCAATTGACTCATGATTTCAACTATTGAAATTAAAAAAGAATCATTAGTTCATACAAACACTACAAATAGCTTCTTATTTTATTCAAATAGTTTTATATTTAAATATGAACATAATAAATCTGATAAATGTATTCACTTAGAAATAGTATTACTAGTCCTTCTCAGAATTAAATGCTTAAATCTTTCCTTAATAATTGAGTTATATATTTCTATCATTTATACAGTATAATCAATCTGTTATTATTTAGTCTAATTTTACACTTCATTACATTTTTTTTGGAATTTAGATGCTTCCGTTTTCCATACATTAAATAATCTACGTCAAAATTTACTTTCCAAAAAATTACTCTACAAATTCATTGTAATCATTTCATTGACTTATATTTTACAGTTAAATGATAATGATAACGGTATTATTTTTTTAATGGATCACTTATTAATTGCTATTAGCTGTCAAATATAGTTTATCTATTTGATGTAAACAGAGAAACAAGAAGCCTTGAAAAACTACGGAAGCTATTTTTCTGGAATTTATTCCATTTAATTCAAAGCTTGTATAACAGTAACATTTATTTTTTGTCCTTAGTCTATTCTACAAATCATAAGCTTTCGTTTGATGTATGATTCACTGTCATAGCCCTTTTTGTTCCAAAGCTATTGTAATTTAAACGTATTATTTTGTACTCTTTTTCCACGCTAATCTCCAGTTTTGGACATAATTGTATTTTCGTAATTATTGTAAGTTGTGGTCGGGTAGTCATCTATTTATTCAAGTCTTTTTTTACATTAATCTGAAATCGGGATATCCAGATCGGAATGGAGAGTAAGTCGAGTAGTGTTCCAGTTGACTTGTCTACTCTCATTTGCGTGCTTGTCAACCAATCAGGTGATAGAATAGTTTTCTTCTCTCTACCCCACTTCGAAGTCACGAGTACTAACTTCAAGGTTCAGCCGGCCAGTCTATCGCGTCAAGCTCTTAATCTAGATTAGACAAGTTAGCCTCAGCAACAAAAGTGGGTAGACAAATCAAGGACGTACCACTATTAAAAATAAGTGTATACCTTAATATATCTTCTATCAAACATTACATCCATATTCTATAGACATACTGTTATAGTTATGGTAATTCATTTATAAAAAGGAATTCAATAGACTTTAATTATTGTTGGTGTCATTTATTCTATATTTCATTTTATTTTCTTCAAAACAACGTTTCTAATTATTGGACAAAATGTGTGAGCTCAACTTCATGGATTAGTTGGAGTTAGACATTAACACCGTTGGATGTCGGCTCTGTAGTTTAGAGGTTAAGCGTTCGCTCACGAGACCGATAGGTCCTGGGTTCGGATCTTGTGAGGCGGGATCGTGGATGCTCACTGCCGAAGAGTCCCATAATAGAACGAAACTGCCGTTCAGTGCTTCGAGGTTTTTCATGGTGTCCTAGGTTCAATTGACTCATGATCTCAACTATTAAAATTTCATTTCTCAATAATCATATCTACATAGAAATGTAATTGTCCTCAGATGAGTTAAAGAAAAAAAATTGATGGGTTGTTTCAAAAAAAAAACACAAAATAGAATTATTTTAGATATGAAATTACAAGATATTTATTTCCAATAAAAGGAGTCAACCATATAACGATTTCGATGACATGAAATATTATCATTTATCAAATCTACTCTTATTACATTTGACTGATCAGTTCATTTATTCTCTTTTGTTATTGTTCATACATATAATAAGAATAGATCAATGTTGTTAAATTATTTCGAAAAAAAGTTAATATTATTATTCATTGTAAGAAAGTTTATTTTATGATGATTAAGATCTTTGAGTGTCCCCAAATGCCCTGGTACGGCCGAGGGTGGGGAAAGTCAGCAGTCCCTCTTGAAATTCTCTCACATGACCACGTATGTACAGCCACGGCCAGAGAAGTCCTACTCACTTCCTTCTCGAGACGGGAGTGTTGTTTACGAAATTCAGAGGACGAAAAGCGAATGTCCGGCGCTTTAATCGGGTTGGTGGTCACGGAGGGTTCACCCAAGGTAGTTTGAAATCCCTGATTCTAAACCAGTGGTACATATGGATTCCAGGACTCTGGTGGAACAAATGGCGTGTGAACCAACTTTTGGTAACCGGCTGTCATGCGAATCAATGCTCCACTATTTTGTGGATCAGACCTTTAAGTCGAGGGCTCTGGTAGTGGCCCCCTAATAAAACCACCTACTTCGGTCTGGACACCCGGGAAGTATCACAGCCCACACACAAATCAAACGACTTGTGTGGTGCATATGTATTTGGTGCCCCTTTGTAACAATATTTATGTGTTCAAATAAATAAATAAAAGATTTTAAACAAAATAGATTAATTTCTATGAATAAGTGAACTTCTTGAAATGATTAAAACATAGACATATATTGAATTTTTTCACGAATTAAATTATCCTTATAAAATTATGCTAACATCAGTGGTTATTTTATTACTTAAAACAATCTTGCAATAAATTACATCAAAAAATATTACGTGGTCATTATAAATGCACATCAATGATCCGATAATCATTCACGCAGTCATAGCTAAAGTCATGCTATCAATTTTTTTAGTTTTGAATGGGCACCGTCGATTAATTTTCTATCCAGTGTACCAAATATCATTTCAGTAATGCAAATCGTGAAGCACTCGAGAGATTTCTGAAGTTCAGAATAGTTAAATGTTAAAACCATGAAATAAAGTTGATTACTCTAGTTTAAATGTATAAAATAAAATCGCTTTTCATGTGGTATTTAGTATGGATGTAAAGAAATATCGGGGTAAACTGAATACTTACTAATTGTTCATAGCCATCTAACCTTCAAATAAAATCGAATAAAAGTCTTGTAATATCAGAAAATCAAAAGTTTTTATACTGTATACAGACAGTGAGCAGAATAAATTCATTTTACTTGTGACAATAATCATATTATCATTCAACTTCATAGTGAGGTTTCTTACTGGTTAACATTTCAAATGCAACAAAAACGTGATTTAAAAATATCAAAGCTTAAACCATCCAACCTAATATTACTTACTTTTATTCTCACTTTCTGTATAATATCTTAATGAAATCTCAGCTTGTAAAACATTTTGATGTAAGTCGTCTGTATCTTGTACTCATGAATTAGTTTCATAATTACCTACTTCCTATTAGAATCTAGAGTATTTATTATAAAATCTGATCACCATTCATAGGTAGTGTATTACATTGGGGAATTCCTAGGTTCAAATAGCCTAATGCTTAATGAATTTGAGTTAAACTTGTACAAGAAACTATGTTCGGACTACAATCAGAATAAATTCGGCAATAGTCTGTCAATAAAACAAGCGTATTTGACTAAGTAAGTGTGAGTAGTTTACTACTTTGCTATAAAGCTACAATATTTAACCTTCTTGTCTTTTTTCATTCTACTTCAATCATTCAAATTGATATTATCCAATTACTTATAAATGAGGATAGTAAACGTTGAAGATAGTTTACTGTATGAACTTAATTTCGCTATATAAACACTGAAAACAAGGAAACATTAAACTTCAGTTTCGCTATAATATGAGATTTTTCTGTAGTGTACTCTCATAACAGTACCAGAAATCTAACCTACAGACTTCAGATTTAAAGTCAGTTTACAGTACAAACTATTTTCAAGATGAAAAACTTTTCCATTCTAATATAAAATGTTAAGTGTTTTGTGATACATTTTACAATAAATTCATTAATTAAATGAAAAATGAAGTATATTCAACAGTCAAGTCACATATCTTAACGAAGTCATCTTAAAGCAAAACTTATTATCTTCAGTTATAGTAGGAATGTTTTACCGAAAATCTACTGTAATATAAAATCGGTTAATCACTCAATTTGTTAGTTTCTTCACATAGATTTGAAAAATCTACCAACTTATACGTACCATTAATGCCCATTAAAATATGTGGTTTAACTAGTTAAAATACAAATATTGTCTTTGTATTATGTTCCTTTCAAAGTACTAATACATATACTTCAATCAATATTATGTGAAGTTTGAATATCTGAACACCAACATGAGGTTTGTTACAATTAATAATTAGCAGTTAATTATGGCCTCTATATACTTTACAGTAAATTGATCGGTTGTAAGTCACTGTAATGAGGCTCACTCTCTGCACTTCCTTAATCGACAGCATGGGAAAAAGTGCATCAAAATGAATCATGATTTATTCAACTTGGGTTCGCGTATGTAAGTTCACCCATCTACTGATTACTTAGATTTACCATCAAAACAAAGTTAGTGCAAATAACTGACAAGACAATCTTGACTCAAACTGGAGCTTTGGTATGGGATTATTTTTATCCCCAGGATAAGAAAATGAAGTAGGAAAGCTTCTTTCACTGAATTTCAGGTATTATATACAAATCTGACCGGCCGTATTACACCATTAAGTAATAATCATCGTTTATACATACACAGGCTATAAGTGTGAGCGAACAGGAATTGCCGTTAATAATATATTAACAACACATTTAAGAACAGTAAAAAGTATGGCGACAATAAATACATTTAATAGAAGCTTACAATAAGGGGAATATGGGGCCATAATAGTCCAATTATTTAATAATCATACAATAGAAATATAAATAATAACTATCCGCAAAATAATCGTAATGTCTTTAGTACTCACACCGTTATAACAAGGATTAGCTGAAAAGCTATCAAAAGTTGTGGAATAGTAAGGATTTATTTTGCATTCGCATAAACCACCAGAGCATTTCAAATAGAGCACTCATTTTAAGAAATAAACCAGGATCATATCTCATTGAAATTGTGCTACCTTTAAACCATGTATTGATAAGAATTGGACTTTGCTTTTTAACTCTAACCTTGTTAAAGGCAGAGACTGCTGCTACATTGGCTGTCTTTATCCGCATTTGTTCGTGTGTATTGGATAGGAGGGCTACGTCATCTACGAATTATTTCTGAGACGTCCATTGTATTCCGTGTTTTCCCTCAGATGTCGAGGTCTTCATAATCCAGTCGACCACCAGAAGAAAGAGGAAGGGAGAGAGTAGACAGTCTTGTCTCACTTCGGTCCTTATTTGGAATGCATCTACCAGCTCTCCTCCATGCAGGACCTTTCACTGTAGTTCACCGTATGAGTTCCGGATAATGTTGAAAATCTTCTAAGGAACTCCATAGTGTCGAGGAAGTTTTCATAATGTTCTTCTATCTACACTCTCAAACGCCTTTTCGTAATCAATGAAGTGGATGTATAGTGACGAGTTCCACTCAACTGATTGTTTGATGATGATCCGTAGTGTCGCAATCTGGTCTGTGCACAACTGAACCTTACGGAATCGAGCCTGTTGATCTCCAAGTTGGGCGTCTACTGTGTCTTTCATCCGGTTCAGCAACACTCTCTCGAGAACGTTTTCTGGTACTGACAGTAGTGTAATGCCTCTGTAGTTCTCACATTTGTTCAGATCTCCTTTCTTTGGAATCTTGATGAGGTGTCTTTCTTTCCAGTCCATCGGCACCTGTTCCTCCACCCAAATCTTCTTGAACAGAAGGTGAAACATGTTTGTAGCTACTTTGATTTCTGAATTCAGTGATTCGGCTGGTATATTGTCGGGTCCTGCTGATTTCCCATTTTTGATTTGTCTGATGACCATCCTGATTTTATCCGTCGTTGGTGGATTGACATCTATAGGAAGATCTGTGTGTGCTGCTTCGATATCCGGTGGATTCATTGGAGCCGGCCTATTCAAGAGTTCCTCAAAGAACTCTACCCATCTGTTCCGCTGTTCTTGAATTTCAGTGATTGGTCTACCTTCTTTGTCTTTGACTGGTCTCTCTGGTTTACTATATCTTCCTGCTAGTTTCTTCGCTGTATCACAAAGCTGTTTTATATTCTCTTCTCTTTCGGCTTTTTCCACTGTCGTTCCTAGTTCTTCCACGTATTTCTGCTTGTCGGCTCTAATGCTCTTTTTCACTTGCTTGTTTGCTTCTATGTACTCTGCTTGTGCTTGGACTTTCTCTGTTCGTGTTCGGCTGTTGTTAATTGCTGTCTTCTTGTTCTTCCTTTTTTGATCTTGTTCATTGTTTCTATGGAGATCCATTTCTTATGATGATGCTTCTTGAAGCCCAGAACCTCTTGACACGTTGAAGTTAACACTCCTTTGATGGCTTTCCAGTTATCCTCCAGAGTAGTTTCTTCTTCCTTCAGTAGATCTTGTAAGGCTTGGAACCTGTTGTTGATGGCCATCTTGAATTCATTGAGTCTGTCAGTATCTCGAAGGAAGGCTGTATTGAACCTTTGTGGTGCTGTTTGTCCAGTTGTCCAGTTCTTCTTTAGCTTCAGTTTCAATTTGGCCACAACCAGGTGGTGATCTGAAGCTATGTCCGCTCCTCTCCTGGTTTTCACGTCTTCCATTGTCCTTCGGAACTTTTTGTTGATGCAAATATGATTTATCTGGTTCTCTGTGGTGTGGTCCGGTGAGATCCATGTAACTTTATGTATACGTTTGTGTGGAAATATTGTGCCGCCTATGACCAATTTGTTGAATGCACATAGATTTGCAAATCTTTCGCCGTTTTCGTTCCTCTCTCCCAGTCCATGTAGTTCCATGATATCTTCATATCCGGTGTTGTCTATTCCGACTTTGGCGTTTAGATCTCCCGTCAGAATTGTGATGTCCGTTCTTGGGCACTTCTCTATGATTGATTGCAGCCTCTCATAGAATTTATCTTTAATGTCGTCGTCGCTATCATTGGTGGGTGCATAACATTGGATAATGTTCATTGTGATCCCCTCCTTCTTTGTTTTAAATTATGCTTTGATGATTCTGGATCCGTGAGATTCCCATCCTACATGTGCATTTTGTGCTACTTTGAACAGCATTAGAGCAACTCCCTGAGTGTGTGGAGCATTTTCCTTTTCATGATCGGAGTATAGTAGCATCTCTCCCGTATCTATCCTTTGCTGTCCAGCTTGGGTCCAATGGGTTTCTCTGATTCCCAGGACTGCTAAGTTGTATCTCCTCATTTCCGTTGCTATTTGACTGGTCTCCCAGGTCTCCCACATTGTCCGGACGTTCCATGTACCTATAAAAATTGTTGCTCTGGTTGTCAGAAGGGGCATCGGCCTTGTGACTTCCGAAGGAACTCGGCTTTCATCATGAGGTGTCATAGTTCTTCTAAATGAAGACCTTCTGACTCCCAGGACAAAGTTTAAATGGTGATATGATGGGAAGAAAAATCAATATTTGATTGGTTTACTTAATATGAGTTTTATTCAACATTACATCCTTTTTTGATTTAATGTAATGATTACGCAATGTAATTTTTCTTTTCTTTTCTCGTATGATATTTATTCTGTATAATATTAATATACAATATTCTTGTATTTGATTGACTATGAACTATACTCAGCAGATGATTTGTTATAACTGTGAGTATTTTACATGTATGTGATTTTATTCTAATTATTAATCAAACGGATGTACAATCAATATATAAACGAGTATATTTTCTACTAAGAGACTTCGCTCGTCTCTGGTTGCTGCAGAATACACTTCTCATTCCGAGCTTGGACTTCTCTCTCTAGATAGCGGGGCTGGGGCGCAGCAATAACTAGCTCACTGGTCATTGGTCATCGGATTTCGTTCTCGTTTGCAAATCTAAGTGAACTCGTTAAGCTTCAAACCTAACAAATGGTTTGAATAATTTTTTCTGGTTAGCGTTTTTTTAACGAGTTAGTTTTCCGCGGGATGGGGACGCTAACCCCATGCCCAACCCCACTCCTTTACTCGGGCTTGGGACCAGTAGTAATTCTAGAAGAGCTAAAGGTGGAGTTGCTAAGACATTTATATAGTAATAGTAGGTGTTCATGTCTACACAGTTTGGAATATTTAGTGGTTTCAATACTTTAGCTGTAAGCAAACTGAAAAACAAGTTATTTATTGGTTTTAGGATGCTACTACACGATTATATGCCCATATTTATGTGTAAAAGCCATCATGTCACTGATGTCTCTATATGCTACTGAATTCTTAATACAAGGAAATAACTTATCTAAACTCTCTTAAAGACTCACTACAAGCAAGAAAGTATTCTATTCACGTATGTCGTATAATTTTGTTTCTCTACATTAACAGTGAACAAGTCACATTGTCTGTTAGTGGGTAGAGAACCTGTTCGAACTTCTGAGTCAACTGTTTTACAACGTTTCGAATACTTCAATAAATGACTTTTTTATTTGTTTTAACTAGGTGGTTATGTTTTTTAACTAAATAATATGCTTAAATGATCATATGAATAGATTACAACCTACTGAGAATGTATGTACCAATAAATTCAAGTGGAATAATTATGCTAGTTGGCATATTTTCCTCTTTGTACAGACTATGAAGAAACAAAATATGATTATATCAAAATCAATTCATTAAGTTTATTATAAGCAGAAAAAAAGATATCCCAGGATCGAAAACAATCAAAAAATGTTTGTGACTAAAGCAAAATGACAACTAATCGCTATTGCTAAAGGATATTTCCAGATTTTTGTTTTAAATATTAACAAATAAGAATAAATTTTGTTAGAGTATTGTGTATGTTATGTTAAGAATTCTATATCCTAACCCAACATATGAGTAGTGCACTACGGACAATTCGTTAATGTTTTGTAGTGGCTGACCCTATGTCGAGCCCACATAGTTTATTCTAGTTTCTGGACAATCCAGTTTATTCATTCTTCTTGAGTCATATTTTGACCTTGTTAATTATTCGTTTATCAACTTTGACTGTATTTTTTGTAAGCGTATGTGTGTGTATTTCTAATCTTACTCATCACGTTTGTAACTTACCTTTTTCTGGCTGTAAATATCGATTCACGCTTGATTAAATGGAGTTGGCCTATACGCCTTCTCTACCATACGTCATTTCACTTCACCCTCTTCTCACCATTTCTTTGATCGTCTGTCTGGATCAATGATTGTATGAAATATACGTATTCAAAATTCATTCTCGTATTTGACTTATTTAATTCCGTTATTTACTAAGGCGATTTAAGTCGATAATTGTATGAGAGGATCGGCGGTATGTATGTTTCGATAGAAGTCAAATAATGAGCCACAAAAGGCTATCCAGATAACTTTAATAAATGACGTAATTAAACAATCTCCAAAAATCTACTATCTCAATTATATCCAATGGGAATTTATCTACACATAAAGTTATTTACAGTAGCTAAAAAGTAGTTATAACATATTATTAACACCACTCAACCTGTTTTTAAAATCCAAATGGATGGGTAAAAATAATCCTGATAAACATTATCAGTATAAGGTTTTGGAGATTATTGAATTTTTGTTTGAGATTATGAATCGATCAGTGTTAGATTACCAATGGTGGTCAATCAAAATCCTAATAAAATTTATTATTTTTCATGTTTTAATTGATTCAAATACAAAATGAATTCATATACTACTGTTTGCTTATTAGTAATGGAACAACACCTTTATTCCACTTCCAATCCCATTTGTACTATACTCTCACGGTGATTCGAACTAAAATAGTTAACACTTATGAATTCTGTTCAACAAAAATTATAGCTTTATGAAAAAGTATTTACACACTACCTACTTAAACTAAAAAGGCTTTGTAGACATTGGTCATGCGTAAATGAATTACAATTTAATATTTATATTTCTTGCACAAATATATTTTCTTTATTTTTTTTTAACGTAACCATGACAGCAGAACTACCCATAATTTTCTTTTCGACAGATTATTATGTCATTTAATCTGATTTTATTTTAAAACTTAAACCCCAACGTGACATAACCTGTCGTGTCTCCATTTCTCTTTCTTTGAGTAGAATTAGTGACCTTGAGAGAACAAGCCATCAAAAAGAATGTCTATTCAGTTTTCTTTCTTTACTTTTTATAAAATTTTGAAATTTTTGGATAATTTTCATTACACATGCGTATTACTAGAAGAACTATTGAAAACAGGATATTATTGGGCAGTTATTTTATCTTAGTTTCGGACTCCTCAAATGTCCACTCATTACCCGGTATACGATTAGATATAGTCAGAATGAAGCTGTAGATATTGATTTTGTGCTTTTTTGGAACTTGTCTGGTATTTATACTTATATTCTTGGAAAAACCAACACTGAGTGTAATTTAAAAACACAACCAAAGTTTGCAATCAAAGGCTCTACTATTGAGTTATTCATGACGAGCCTGATATTCCGTAGGTCTGAAAGATTTTCACTAGTCGACCACCATTGTCTTGTTTATCTAGCCTTCAGTACTAATCTAATTACACCGACCAAGCAACAATATAACTGCTAATCCAACTGATTGAAATTACATGTACCATGTTCTGTAAATTGATCAGCTGAATTATATAAGAGCGAACATCTAGGCAAATATTATACCAGTTACTACTGATAGATCAATCAGTCTAAGCATAAAATTGAGAATAATATCTCTTCGCCTCATTAACTACGTATTTTCAAAAGTGTTTTCCTCTCTAAATAAACTAAACTGTTCTAGGTCAACAGCAATATTTTATCAGGAAATCTTAAACTGAGCATTTAAACACTGAAAGAGCTAAATTCAAATCGAAGATTTTTAATGCATTTCTTCACAAACTTATAATTTACATACTTTTTAGAATGTAAATAATAAATCCATTATTATTATGAATGTTGTAGTAGTAATAAAATTAACCAAAATAGTAAAACGGATTACATAAGGAATTAAATAGTTTACATAATTTTTCATGGAACTAAATAGTAATCGTATTATATAATGTAAATAAAGAATTTCAATTAAAATGGATGCCATTTATTAGCAAAATGTTGGTATTCATTCTACGTCCTCAAAGAGATTATTGAAAGAAAGTTAAGGTTTAATTAGGGATAAAGAGTCAGCAATGTGCTTTTTGATTTGTTTAAGAAATGAAAAATAAAGATGTCAGAAAATGGTTAAATAGATTAAATAGGTAATTTCAAAATCAGAATTTCGGTTAATTAAATATATGAACGAACTGACTAATCAATTGCTGTAGTCTAAACGATGGTCTTTTTACTGTTGCAACACTGCGCCACAAAATATGCTACTTTGTAAATTAAATGCCATGCTTATCATACATTCATCATAGATTACCATGCGGTGTATGCTACTTATGTAAACATAAGTAAGATATGATGTTAATCGTAAACAGAATGTCTGGCAGCAGAGAGACAAGAAGATAGAACAGTAAAGAATGAAAACAGAATGTAATTTGTATGAAAATGCAAGAACAATGAAGTCTGAGTCATTTTGAGACAATCGATGGACATTTTGCAAATTGAGCATTTACTATATGGTTGTTAGATTTTATTAATAAGTTCTGTAATCTGTTTCTCAAATACATCCGATCGTCTCCATCCGTGTTCTGTTCATTACAACGGAATCACGTTAGCTGACATGTATCTGATGTAGTCCATATTCATCGTTAAGCTTTGCAAAAGTTCGTCTAAAACTGCATTCTCCAATCAACAAATTTAAACTCATGTTAACTCTGTGTATGTTGCCTGAGCACTTTCATTACCCTAATTCATCTAAAAAGAAGTTCATGTTTAATCTTCTTTCTATCTAGCATGTGTGTAGGAGAGAAATTAACCTATTGACAAATTAATCTGTATTACAAATATTCTATCGCTCTTCTCCTTCTCTTCTGTTGATTGAATGGATTATGATGACTCGCACACCTCCAGGGAAGCACGGAATACAATGCACAGCTCCGAATCAACTAGACGATTTTGACTTCGTAGATGATCTAGCTCTTCTATCCCATACACACTACCAAAGGCAAGTGAAAACAGTGGATGTAGAAGCAGCCTTTGCAACACATATAACACCGACCAACATAATCACACTTGATGAAGAAGTTCTGGAAGAGGTGGTAGGTTTTATGTACCTAGTCAGCATCATCGACAACTAAGGAGAATCTGATGTAGATGTAAAAGCATAGACTGACACATTAAGGACAGCATTCCTACAATTGAAGAATATATATAACTCAAAAAACTCTCTGCAATCCAACATCAAATTCACAATCTTCAATACGAACATCAACACAGTTTTACTGAATAGAGCTGACATTTGGAGGACGACAATGAACATCATCAAAACAGTACAGGTATTTATAAACAATTATCTAGACAAGACGCTCCACATCCATTGGGAGGAATCCACCAGTAACAACCTACTGTGGAAGAGAACAAACCAGCTTTGAGGTGAAGAGGAAATTAGGAAGAGATCTTGTACCACGAGGAAAACACAGACTTAAAATCTTGAACACGTTGCGTTGAGGAATTGAGACATGTAGGGTTTCATAAAAACTAGAAAAATTTACTCAGGAGAGGGTTGTTTGAAAAATCGCGGTGGGCATCCTATGCTCCTCGGCGATAGTTAACAGGTTGTTATAATTCTCTCTCTTACGGTTTTAACCCAGCTATTCCTAGTGCTTAGTATTCACGGACACAGATTCACTCGACAAGGCCCCAAATCAGAACACAGTTGAGCAGGAAGGAGATTATATTCCGAATAACAAGGTTAGATGGAAGCAAGAAGCACAATAGGAAAAGGGTTAGTATATTTATAGTTTTTACATAAGAAGATTCTAGAGTCTTTTCCAAGTATTGACTAGCGCTGATTGGATAAGAATCAGCCAATCAGCGTGCGCCAAAGCAATCGTGCATTGAGCACGCTTAAATTCAATCTATGTCCCGCTAACACAGGTGTATGTAAGTAAGTTTATACGTGTATTAGAGTTAGATGTGTACGTGCATCGGGATCGCGAATCAATTCCTTCTCGCGGGGGAGAGTTGTTTACGAAATTCAGAGGACGAAAAGCGAATGTCCGGCGCTTTAATCGGGTTGGTGGTCACGGAGGGTTCACCCAAGGTAGTTTGAAATCCCTGATTCCAAACCAGTGGTACATATGGATTCCAGGACTCTGGTGGAACAAATGGCGTGTGAACCAACTTTTGGTAACCGGCTGTCATGTGAATCAATGCTCCACTATTTTGTGGATCAGACCTTTAAGTCGAGGGCTCTGGTAGTGGCCCCCTAATAAAACCACCTACTTCGGTCTGGACACCCGGGAAGTATCACAGCCCACACACAAATCAAACGACTTGTGTGGTGCATATGTATTTGGTGCCCCTTTGTAACAATATTTATGTGTTCACATAAATAAAAAAAATAGGTAATAGTATTATTTTTATTGAATGTTATTGTTAACGTTGTTTTCATGACTTATTGTTTTTTGTCCGTAAAGCATTCGAATATTGATACTATGAATGCTCATATGCATACACAAATCGTTGAATAGATTTTAAAACTTATGAAATCTAACAACTATTTTGATTAATGCAAAATTCATTTGTCTACTAGTCACTATTAAAGTTTATAAGGCATACTGATGATTTATATGTATATCTGTTAGTACTTGCTTATTTATATGTGATCAATTTCTTAGTGTGGGTGGAGAATAGTAGATTAAAATAATGTGAGATTGTACGATAATAAATACAAACTGACCCCTTATATATATAAGGGGTTGTTTTGAATCAATTCAATGAATGAAACTCCGTAAAAATCGCCTACCTCGGCTACAAATCTTCTTCCCCATCTCAAAAATGACGTATATACACTTCACAAACTAACAGGATATCATGATTCAGTTTACTATAAAGATCAGGGTGGTTCTTTTTAATGGTCTCACACTATTGGTGTTATGAGGAGAGAGAGGGAGAAAGGTGGTAATTCAAGTGCCACTACAGAGTAGTACAGCCATTTAAAACTAGGGTAGCGAAGACAGAAACAGGTAGTAAAGAACAATAACATTAAAAATATTGTGATGGGTCTGTTGTTATACATGAGCTACGTTGTCTTATGACCTATTGATATGGACAGATATTATTCGAATTGATTAAAATTATCAAGAAGAGTGTAAGTGCAAAATATCTACAACAGGAGTATTTTAATAATCAAGCATTTAATGTCTCTATAATTTTCCTGGTTGAATGGAATGTAGTCATATATATTAGTACTTTTAAGGCAGTTTCAGAAATGCAACCATCCATATAGCGGACAAATTATGATTTTATTTCATGTGACCGAATAATTGGTGTTGACGAGACCGAATTATTAAAGTAAGTCCCTAAATTATTACTTGATGTAAGAAGATCGGATATCTGCTCAATAGAATAAGTTTTTTATCCTAACAAAATAGTTCGTTTATGTATAAAATTTTGAACAAAAGAATGAGCATGATTGACAGTCGTCTAACCAATAAACGATTAGAGTATATGGCAACTATACGTTACTCACTCTAATGAAATTAATGTCCAGCTATAGGGTTTAATTCTTTCTCCATTGTGTCGACTGAAAATACCCAAAATAGGATGAAATAACTGTTCAGTTATTTATGGTTTTCAAGCTATTATGTCAATCCTTGGTGAAAATTAATTCTATAATTCATAATAATTTACTTTCTAACTATTTCGTATATTTATATATTTTTTATTAGTTTTATCTATGTTAAACAAATTAAATATTATTTTTAATTAAATCCGCCTACATAAAGATCAGTTTTCTAGCTTTTACCATATTTATCTCTTGTGATAAGTTTTTATATCTTATACCATAGATACCATTGATGTATAATTATGTCAAGGTCATGTTTAGTAGGAGGTAAAAATCGACTAACTTGATATTTTATTTACTGGTATTGATTGACTTACCAAGTGAAATGTTCACAAACGATTACTTTACAATGGTTATGTAATCATCATGGTGAAATCTCGTATAAAAAGAATATTAACCATTGAAAAATAATAAATGTTACTATTTTTTCCATCTTATGAATCATTTACACTGGGGTCAAATATGTACAGAAGTACAGTTTACTGATAAGTCACTTGTTTGATGATATCATAATTAGGCGAGTGATTTTGTAGTGTTTAAACACACATTAATTATTTCCGATTAATCATTACGTTTATTAACAATCAGTTTTATGAGATAGTAGAGAAGATTTTTAGCTCAAGTGGATGATTTAAGTGAACCTTTATTCTCTGAGTTGGATGGTTGAGTCATGGAGCTTTAATCGTTCTTCTGAACGACATCAGAAGCACATACTTCAAGTAGGAATGAAGTGCTCAAATTTCTCCACATATGACTCATAGCCTGTCTTGTAGACCTCAATGTGAATTGGTTATTGTTGACCTTTAACCTGTCATTGTTTACTTCTTTATTTTGATTGTATCTCCAGTTGATTTCATTCTTGGTCCGTTATTTGTCCATAATTTTTCTGATTGGTTGATAGATTGGGTGGATTTCAATGTGTCTGTTGATTGCTGGCCGACCTAAGTGCTTGCTTACTTACTCCTGTTACTCCTAATGGAGCATAGGCCGCCGACCAGTATTCGCCAACCCACTCTGTCATGGGCCTTCCTTTCTAGTTCTATCCTATTCTTGTTCATTTTTCTCATGTCTAGCTTCATTTCCTGGCGTAATGTGTTCTTTGGTCTTCCTCTCCTCCTCTGGCCTTGAGAATCCCATGTGACGGCTTGTCTTGTGACGCAGTTCGGCGCTTTCCTCAATGTGTGTCCTATCCACTTCCAGTGCTTTTTGATGATTTCTTGCTTCACTGGAATCTGGTTCGTTCTCTCCCACAGTAGGTTGTTGCTAATATTATCTGACCAACAGATCCGGATAATCTTGCGTAGATAGCTGTTGATAAACACCTGTATCTTCTGGATGATGGCTTTCGTAGTTCTCCAGGTTTCCGCACTATACAGTAGAACTGTCTTCACATTTGTATTGAAAATTCTGACTTTGGTGTTGGTTGCCAATTATTTTGAGTTCCAGATATTCTTGAATTGTAGATATGCTGCTCTTGCTTTTCCGATCCGCGCTCTCACATCTGCATCAGATCCACCGTGTCCATCGATGATGCTGTCCAAATATGTAAAGGTTTGTACATCTTCCAAATCTTCTCCATCAAGTGTGATTGGATTGTTGCGTGCTGCGTTGTATCGAAGAATCTTGCTTTTCCGTTTGTGTATGTTGAGACCTAGTGCTGATGAGGCTGCTGCTACACTGGACGTCTTCTCTTGCATTTGGTGTTGCGTGTGCGATAGGATAGTCAGATCATCTGCGAAGTCTAGATCGTCCAGCTGCATCCTAGCTGTCCACTGTATCCCATGCTTCCTCTCAGATGTTGACGTCTTTATGATCCATTCGATCACCAGGAGAAGGAGAAAGGGTGAGAGTAAGCAACCTTTCCTGACACCGGTCCTTACCTCGAACGAGTCTGTCAATCGTCCTCGATGAACGATTTTGCAGTTTAATCCATCATAGGAATTCCGTATGATGATGACTATTTTCTGAGGCACGCCATAGTGTCGAAGAAGCTTCCATGGTGTTGTTCTGTCCACGCTATCAAATACTTTTACATAGTCAATGAAGTTGATATAGAGTGATGAATTCCATTTAATTGATAGCTCCACAATGATCCGTAGAGTTGCGATTTTGTCTGTACACGATCGATCCTTACGGAATCTAGCCTGTTGGTCTCGATGTTGGGCGTCTACGGAGTCCTTCATCCTGTTTAACAATACCCTATTGAAGACTTTTCCTGGTATTGAGAGAAGAGTGATTCCCCTGTAGTTGTCACAGTTGCTGAGATCTCCTTTCTTTGGTATTTTGACCAGAAGTCCTTCTTTCCAGTCTTTTGGTACCTGTTCCTCATCCTAAATCTTGCTAAAGAGAATGTGGAGTATCTTTGCGGTTACCGCTACGTCTGCTTTCAGTGAATCTGCTGGAATGCTGTCTGTTCTTGCTGCTTTGCCACACTTGATTTGTCTGATGGCCATACTGATTTCTTCAATTGTTGGTGGGCCAAAATCGATTGGGCGGTCCGTGGGTGCCGCTTCGATGTTGGGTGGGTTCAGTGGGGCTGGTCTATTCAAGAGTCCTTTGAAGTTTTCTACCCACCCGTTTCGTTGTTCTTCAATGTTGGTGATTACCTTGCCTTCCTTGTTTTTCACTGGTCGTTCTGGTTTACGGTGATTTCTAGAGAGTTTCTTTGTTGTGTCATACAATTGTCTCATGTTTCCTTCTCTGGCAGCCTTTTCGGCCGTCATTGCTATATCATCCACATATTTACGTTTGTCAGTTCTGATGCTCCCCTTCACGTGCTTGTTTACTTCTGTGTATTCAGCTTGTGCCTTGGCTTTTTCTGCTCTTGTTCGGCTGGTATTGATTGTTGTCTTCTTGTTTCTCCTTTCTTGAATCTTATCTAGTGTATCGACCGTGATTCAATCCTTGTGATGGTGATTCTTTTGGCCCAGAACCTTATGACATGTTGAATTGATTGCCTCTTTTATCCCGTTCCAGTTGCTCTCCATAGTAGTTTCTTCTCCGTTGAGTAGTTCATGAAAGGCCTGGAACTTATTGCTGAGGGCTATCTTGAATTTGTTGAGTTTGTCAGTATCCCGAAGAAGAGCAGTATTAAGCTCTTGTGATATTGTCCGCGCCGTTGTCCAGTGCTTCTTGAGTTTCAATTTCATCTTGGCCACCAGCAAGTGATGATCTGATGCTATGTCAGCTCCTCTCTTTGTTCTCACGTCTTCCATCGTCCTCCTGAACTTTTTGTTGATGCAGTTATGGTCGATTTGGTTTTGCGTAATGTGATCCGGTGAAGTCCATGTGGTTTTGTCATTGCGTTTATGTGGGAATATCGTGCCGCCTATGACCAGTTTATTGAGGGCACATAGGTTTGTAAATCTCTCACCATTTTCGTTCCTTTCTCCCAGTCCGTGTCGTCCCATGATCTCTTCATATCCGGTGTTGTCCATTCCAACTTTGGCATTTAAATCTCCCATCAGAATGGTCAGCTTCTTTGTTGGACACTTCTAGATGATTGACTGCAGCCTATCGTAGAATTGATCTTTAGCGTCTTCATTGTAGTCGTTGGTAGGCGCGTAGCATTGGATGACGTTCATTGTAATGCCCTATTTCGTTGTTTCGAATGAGGCTTTGATGATCCTTGGTCCATGAGATTCACATCCTATAAGTGCATTTTGTGCTTGTTTGGACAGCATCAATGCAACTCCTTGTGTATGTGAGGCGTCTTCTTCTTCATGACCAGAGTATAACAGTAGCTCCCCTGAAGCTAGTCGTTGTTGTCCAACATGCGTCCAACGCGTTTCACTAATTCCAAGCACCTCTAGGTTGTATCTCCTCATTTCTGCAGCAATTTGGAAGACTCTCTCAATCCCCCACATTGTACGAGCATTCCATGTACCTATAAAAATTGTTGCTCTGGTTGTCAGAAGGGGCATCGGCCTCGTGACTTCCGAAGGAACTCGGCTTTCATCATGAGGTGTCATAGTTCTTCTAAATGAAAACCTTCTGACTCCCAGGACAGAGTTTAAATGGTTTGAATAATTTTTTCTGGTTAGAGTTTTTTTAGCGAGTTACTTTTCTACGGGATGGGGTGGTTAACCTCATACCCAACCCTTTTCCTTTATCCGGCCTCGGGACCGGCAGTAGCCCCCGGAGGGACTCCAGGCGGAGTTGACCTAAGTGCAAAGCTTCTAAAAATTCCCTGGTGTTTTTGGTATGCCTTCTGTCTAAAATCTCAATATTTTTCCAGTCGAATGTATGTGCACAGTTGTCCGAAAAGTTTGAGATCAAATGGACTAAAAGCATTCATCAGAGCTATCTCAAGACATCTCCTTGACATACGACACGAAGTCCTTTAAGGTGATTAAAAAACAATCAAACTCAAACCTCTTGAAATTTGCCGAAGCGATAGCAATCAAACGTCTAAAACAAGAGCTATATATACAAAAAGAAACAGTAATAAATCTTTATTTGCCCAGGTAACATTAGCCCCCCCCCCTATTATTTATTTATTATGTAATTCACTATTTCAACTCCTTCTGAATTTTAAAATTACATCATTCATAACTGACCAATTTCAGTTCATATCTTTATTTATTACCATTAATCTATTTTCAGTTACTTCATTACATAGTAATGGTATATAAAGTGAATACGTGAATACATTTTTTGTAGGATCTAATGACGTTAATTTATGCTCTCAAAAGTCCGTTAATCGCAAAGACCAGATCAGCAACCTATTGATGACATTACTTACAAACACCTTTCTCAGCATCAGTGATGCTGATCGAATTCTGAATGCTTTGAGAGACTTGGTTCCGGACTTACCAAGGAGCATCAGAATTGTTCTAAAGACGTGTACAAGTGTCCAACCACAGTTCATCAGCAGTGGGGTTTACTATCACCTCGGATTGAAAACTAATCTGCTAAGATATTTTGAACTTTGGTTGCGTACTTTTGAATTCGATACTTTACATTTTCATATTAATGTAGATGGACTACCTATATCTAGCAGCTCTAATCAACAATTATGGCCAATATTAGGACAGATCATTGCCCCAATGTTTAGTGACGTGTTCATGATAGGGATCTACGGAGGGAATAGTAAATCGGCAGAGTTCAACAAATTATCTGCTGACACAATTTCTGAAATAAAAGAAATGACTGACGTGAGTCTGCTTAGTACTAAATTTCATAAATGCATAACTATTAAGTTGTCCTGTGTAATATGTGACGCACCTTCTCGTTCTGCAATTAGGTACACAGTTAATCACAATGGTAAGGCAGGTTGCGATCGGTGTACTGTACTTGGGAGACGGCTTAAGGCGAAAATAACATTTCCAAATGGTGAATATACTTTAAGAACGGATGACAGCTTTTGTCGTCAGACTCAATCTATTCACCATCAAGGCCATTCAATCATGGAAACGCTTTCAATTAATATGATCTCAACTTTTCCTCTAGATCATATGCACATGGTGTACCTAGGTGTCACCAAAAAGCTAGGTAATCTGTGGATAGATATGCATATTGGCGTCGCGATGGAGCCTGTGATGGAACGGTTGGACATACATTCAGATTTTAATGCTTTTGAGGATCACTTGGAAATGTTCGAAATCTGGGCTATAACCAAGAAAGATATTGAGGATATTAATATTGTGGCACATTTCCTCACTTTCATTGGAAAAGAAGCTTACAGCTTATCAAAAACTCTAGCTTTACCAGAAAAGTCCATTTCGCTTCCTTATGCAACTCTCAAGGAACTACTGCTAGATTATGTTAAGTATACAAATTTCGAATGCAGTAAAGAAAGATTTCGTGAAATGATTCATGAGGATATAAAAAATTCCACTACATTACGTCATCCCAACCCAGTGCATACTCAGGGTTATGCAGATAATTCATTGTGAAGTTGCGATGCAGTTCACGAAGATGGGCACAAGTTTGTTTGTCCTGTGGCAGGTGCCACTCTTTTAATTCATGTAAATTTCGTAATTCTAAGGGCTTTAAATGTGGTGATATTGGACATTTTCGGTCAGTTTGCAATAATTCTTTTCATCTTGCTGCAACTAATATTAAGTCTTGTAATTATGATTCTATTAAGTTGAGAATTTATAATGATAATTTATCTTAATCAACGATTTCAAAAGACAGTGTAAAATCATATAGTAGTTCAGAGTTAAATGAAACTCAGAATTCTTGTGAGACAACAATTTCTAATCAATCAACTTATCAAGTTATTGTACCAGATATGGTTTTTCTTAATGAGTCATATATTTAATTAAAATAACCCATAGTGTCGTTGAATAAGAAAAAGAGAATTCAGCGAAGAAAATTTTTCTTTTCGACGAAATCATTTACTTAAGCTGTACATTCGTATATATAATTATATGGAAAATTTATGTCTATTGTAGGATAGAAAAAATTGCATCACGAAAATGGATTCGAGGAAAATAACAAATGGGGTTACGTACTAATCAAGGGTTAAGGAAGAAATTCGTTTATAGGTCTGATAATAGTCCAATTGACAAATATGAAGAAAGGCGACAAACACAAAGGTCATAATAATAAACTGAATAATAATCATGAAAACTTGGATAAGTTAATAATAATCAATGTTTACTTGTCTCTAGCCCTTTGAACCGTTGTCACAATGTTCTTTTATATAAGGTATATATTTACAATATTCAGTCTATTAAATTTATTTACGCCCTCGCCATACTACACGAATATGCCTTCAATATAACTTCCAATCAAACTTTTTCATGTAAGTAATTTAAAGCCATTATGTAATTAGAATTTTAAATATCACAGGTTGTAAGCAGCTGACGAGAACCAACGAAATAAAAATGAATTCATGCTATTCTGCTAGGATGTTTGTTCTTGCTCTTTTCCAAATAATAATAATAACTGATTATAGTTTAAAATCAATATATTATGCACTGCTGAGGCACTGGCAATTCACGAACTCAAGCCCGAACTTTGCGTGCAGAAACGATTTGTTCAACCTCTCATCCTTCCTTGGCCCTAATTCTCTTAATGGGTATGTTTCTGTTTTGTTTTTTTGTTGTTTTTTCTGCACTTTTATTTGATTATTATCGAATTTCTTAAAATTAGTATTTTGCATATTAAACTCTAATCAGTTATTATTATTACCTTATCCAAATTTTCATGATTATTATTCAGTTTATTATTATGACCTTTGTGTGCTAATTGGCTAATATTCTCAAGGTCACTTAAAGTTCGTCGAAAGGTCGTTCATAAATTAAAGTCTCGCCGTCGGATCTTCATATCCCCAAGTTATGAATGATGTCGCTTTATTTAAAACATATTTCACACATCGATTAGAGTATACATTAGAAGTGACTTTATCATAAAAATAAACAACAGTTGATATGAAACAAATGAATTATGAGGACAAATAATATTTGATATGACATCAAGATTTGATTCTTCTGAATCAGTTTCCTCAAATTTATTAAGAATGTCATTGCAGAGCAAAGGATTGTTAGAAAAATCAGCATCTATCAAAACTACATCAGGTTTTCGATCATAATTATGTTCACTCAACATATCTCCTTCAGATGTGTAAGAAATTTCATCAGAAATATATGAATCCAGCGAAGAAAATTTTCTTTTCGACGAAATCATTTACTTAAGCTGTACATTCGTATATATAATTATATCAGAAAGAGTTTTGTGGAGATTTTAGTGATTTCAATCATTAAGATCATGAGTCAGTTGAAGCTAGACCACCATGGAAAACCTGGAAGCACTGGACGGCCGTTTCGTCCTATTGTGGGACTCCTCAGCAGTGCGCATCCACGACCTCGCCCCCTGCGAGATTCGAACCCAGGACCTACTGGTTTTGATAGATGCTGATTTTTCTAACGATCCTTTGCTCTGCAATGACATTCTTAATAAATTTGAGGAAACTGATTCAGAAGAATCAAATCTTGATGTCATATCAAATATTATTTGTCCTCATGATTCATTTGTTTCATATCAACTGTTGTTTATTTTTATGATAAAGTCACTTCTAATGTATACTCTAATCGATGTGTGAAATATGTTTTAAATAAAGCGACATCATTCATAACTTGGGGATATGAAGATCCGACGGCGAGACTTTAATTTATGAACGACCTTTCGACGAACTTTAAGTGACCTTGAGAATATTAGCCAATCAGCAAATAGTAAGTATGGAGTAAAAATGTATTATAAAAAACCAAGGAGATAAAGTGGATATACTTCTTGTACGTGGTTCAAAAACTTGTCAAGGTTAGAAAGAGGTTCAGAGGTCCTAAAATCGTAATGCATGCAGTAGAGGAAACCATCCATACGGCTACAGAATAGTCGGCCTCTGGAGCCATGATTAAGTCTCAAAAACTCTGAGCCTCAACTACATAGTTTCAATATTGTTTATGTGAGAGAATAAAATGCCACTTGTGGATAACGACACCATGCACATAACCAAGCCCATGTAGGAGTCTGTACGCTCTCCAAACATCCGTATATGTTGTAGTACCCGGCTGCAGTCAGTGTCACTGGTGCTTTTATTATCCAGTTCGCGATAATTGTCATAATTTGCCTTAGTTAGGAATTATATATGGGGTTTTCATCACAAACTGACATCAGCTATAATGCCAGAAATCTATTTAGCCAAATGGATGAAAAACTTTCGCACTAAAATCCGAGATCTGTTATCTTATACCTGGTTGTTTCATCCACAAATTATAGTCTTGTCGTTTTATTTGTTATAGCCGCTAAATTATCACGTTTGGTACAAAATTCCTTGTGAACCCATCGTACGTTAGCATCAAGCACTGAAGTTGGCGCCGTAACCTTGAAATCTCTAAGATGCTTCTGATTGGCTCGCCCATATATTAGAGTCTCGTCGATCCGACATTTTTTCATGGGGGAGGATAGTCTGAATGTCTATGGTTCAAATTCTAGGTAGCAGTAGTTTCAGTACTCAGCCGACATGGTGATTGTACACAATCCCAGGGAACAAGTGAATCTGTTCCAATTTCGGTTGTTAATTCTAATGCTAATGAGTACATTTTAGATAATACGGAGTCCTTATCCAATACACTGTACGACAGACACATGATGAACTTGAGAAGAAGACGTACAATTGATTGGACGAGAGGCTACCATCTAGGAGAACCAATAAGAACTCAGAGTTGACTCTAAGCTGCTCGTACTGGTTTATACATCATTGATCTGGTTTTAGTGGCCCTGTATCTGGCTCCACTTAGATCGGACAAATGATCATTATCAAATTATTACTGTCTAAACATACATCCTGGTTACCCTCGTATATAATCATCGACCCAAATAGCGTTAGTGAACAACGGAATTAAATAAATGAAATACGACAATGCATTTCTAATAACTATATTTCATACAATCATTTGTCTGTATAGACAATCAGGGAAACGCAGAGAAGGAAGTGAAGAGAAGAGAGAGAAATGAAATGGATCGGAGAAGGCATGTAAGCCAACTCGATTTAATCAAGCCTAAATTGATATTTATGGTCGAATAAAAATAAGTTACAGACACATAATAAGTAGGGTAAGTGATCAGCACACATTCAATCATTTAAAAGGAGTCAAGGTTAATAAGCGAATAAGTCACGGGGTAAAAATATGGCTTGAGAAGAATGAATTGACCATCTGTCCAGAGGCTTGAATAACCTATGAGGGCTTAACAATAGCACCAGCCCCTACATGGTCAATAAGTCGATGTTATAATTGACGATTTAGTTATGTGACATATTCTCAAGCTATAAGGACATAACATCATAGTAATTTTTGCTGTTATTGTTCTGTTTTCGCTACCTAGTTTTAAATGGCTGCACTATCCCCTCTCTCTCCTCAAAACACCAACAGTGTGAGACCACAAAACAGAACCATCCTGACCTTTATACTAAGCTGAATTATGATATCTTATGGTTTCAACTCCAAATATACCTATTTATCTGTTTGTCTGTTTTTACTATTCTACATGTCGAGTTATGAAATGTAACGCACGCAGTGTTGAGTTATTTAGAATCTTTCCCTTCTAAATGCTTTCTAGTTAAGCCTTTTGTTTATATTTTAAACATCGACTACTGAAGTATGTATCTACGTAATTCAGTAAAGTTTAATTTTAACCCAATTGAATTTGGACTATTTATGATTATTTTTTAAAGTGATTCATAGGAATTCATTTATTCATATGAAACAAACATTTCAAGTTTATTTTATTCACCGCTAACCAAAGGAAAAACGATAATGTCTAAGATCTATCATTATTTCAATGTCGTTACTGAATTATTTATTTAAGAAAATAAAAAATAATTATGTTTATAGTAGATAATTTAATATCACTAATTTCAGAAAATACAATTATCACTAAAATATACTTTGTTTTACTATCCACTTTACATAATTTGTATTTATTAATAAAAGACGTATTATACACTTTTATTGCACGTACCATAATGAACTATAAATTTATGAGCATAGATAGTTCAATGTAAAAAAAAAATAAATAAATAATTTTATTCATGAACGACTGCTTGATAATTGAATTGTCATATAGATTGAAGAGAATACATATGCACATTTATATAAAACTCGGTGATGAACCAGTGTAAATATCTCAGTCCTACAGGAGGTCGGTGACATGATCGTTGTGGTCGACTGAATTATCGTTGATTGTCGAAGTGACTAGATAGACTCCTGTAGGAAGTCAAGAGACTGATCAACAGATGATGATTTGTTTCACACACAAACCTCGTGCTGAGAATTCTATGTTGTACCAAAATATATTATTGAATAGTGCCATTAGTAATAATAATGATTATTAGAATTAGAATTATTATTATCATTATTATTATGATAATCAACAGATAGAATTCCAATAAACCACAACTCAGTTCTTTCACAACTGATTAGTCAATAGAATGTCAGGAGGAGAAACTCTACTGGCATCGTAAGGATAAAAATGTTGCAATGAACAAAAGTAATCGGTGTGCTAAATCATATGCTTGAGTCAGATATAACAGTCGGTAGAAGCCCGAATCGCTTCGTGCTAACACCTTTGACTATGACACTGATTGGCATGGGTTCGAAGTCCACACAGGACGTCCATTGCTCTCAAGATTCCAGGTACACCTTACTGACGAGTGCCAGCGAGCACGAAGCCTGGGTTCACGACTTCTTGTCGATTGCCTCCGACCAACTAACATGGTACAATTCGGTCACTAACACCACATGAAATCATGATGACAAACTACTCCAATATAAATATTTTATCCCATGCAACAAATCAAGGAAAACAACGAAAATGAATGACACACTTTAGGAAATGTTATAAAAACTTTCCGGTTTAAACTATCATGGAGTATATAGGTAGCTTGAGACAATGCTTCGGTCGTGTCAATCATTCATTAGCAAACTAGGACAGATTGTGAGCTTCAAAAGTATTCTACAAAGGACACTCACAAGTTCAGTGATGTCAGGTTGTGCTCGCATTTTTGACTGATTCACACAATTTCCCAATTACTTAGTATACGCCTTGCTATGCTCACTCGCAATTCTAAAACTGAAATCACATAATTCTCAGTTGTAAATCACTGCTGAACACCTAGGCTAGGCGGAACACGATATAGAAAATCCTAAGTTCAAGGGCTGACGAAGCGCACACATTTAATCATTACGATGACTTTGAATAAAGCGAGAACAATAAGGCCTACAGGACACAGTCAACCAACTTCGCCCCACCACCTCTTCTCATCCACTAATAATCCCATACGTACCCTAGTTACTTTTATTAATATACTTCAACTCACACTCACTACTCTCTTTCTCTATACTACCACAGCCAAATTAACAATGTTTATAAAACATGGTTTCACACCATTCTCTATGGATTGATCAAACATCCATGGTATGGTGGCTATTATATTCTAATATTAAATGTTGTAATTCTAGACTGATTCTAGTTCACGGGAAGCGCTCAATTAAAGACACGAATTCATCTCATCCTGAAAGTCCGGCTTTGCCCACAGGAAGCTTCGTTGACTCACTGGAAACTCACCTAGTTGCATGAATGCGACATGACTGCACCGTTCACATCTCGCACTAGTTGACTCAATTGAGATCAGCATACAAGATGCAAGGCCAATATGCCAGCTTACAAACATGCTCATCCATACATACGCACCATCTTACCCCTCCCCTCCAGTTGTTGCGTACACGAACGTCACTTCTATTTCAGCCACATGTAGGCATCTCCAAACAACCTCACACATCGTTTCGCGGAATTAAAAGACAACCAGTCTGACCACCACCTACAAGTCTGAACACATACCTACCAATTACAACGTAAAAGGTTTATAACTCCGACGACCATATATAGCTTATAATAAATTCAACTGACCGACCATCCGTTCTTCGACACACTGTGGTCAACTGACTCCATGAAACATAGGCACTTCTAGCAATTAAGTAAACGCTGATTACACTTCACCAACCTACATATCCCAACGTGGAATACTATGTGAAACACGTGCATTGTTATCCCTACTTATTTTACAACTCCTCTGTTGTTTCACAGTAATTAACTAACTAGGAACTGGAGACCGTTCACACTAACCGTCTCAGAAGAAATCATACCACTTCACTGGCTCGTTAGTCGAGTTCTCGAGCAAATGCACTTACAGACCAGAATCACGAGTCGCCTGCCCGACCGTTGTCGCTACCTTGACGCGGTGGTCGGGCTTACCTATCGTGATGAACCAACTGAGCTATACTGGCTGGAACAACCGTCCCTCAAGGTCCTACCATGTAGATGACTGACTGACGAGTCGCCTGTCTTCAACAAACTGCTCATTAGTCTCAACAACACTCGACGAATAGCCTTATCACTCCACTCACCAACTACAACTACACCAAAATCCCCATCGAAACATACAGTCACACAAACTATTCACTCAGTCTTCTTGACGTATACGCAACAACGTTCCACAACTACTCCGGTCAAATAAACTAGGAACAGACGATGTGCTATTTAAATCGCAACCAATAGTCCTGAGGTACAAACGCCACGTCGCACACGTACAGGTTCACAACACTCAACTTAACAAGCCTTTCGCAACATAGAGTGCGGGACGAGATAGAGAGCGCTTACTATCCTACACTGAACGACCAGACACTAGACAACGATATTCACTACTCGCGAATAACGAAACCCTGACCCCGTACCACCAAACAACCGACAACTACTAAAAATCACAAGTCAAAGTTTATTACGGATAAAATCTAAATTCATTCAAGTACTAAATAACTAATCACAACAATTGCAGGTTAGTCGACCTCCTCAATGGTTGGTCCCTTACCACTTCCACCACTAGCACCACCTGCTTCATGCATGCCTCCTGGCATACCACCAGCCTGGTACACCTTCGTAATTATCGGCGCACAGACTTTCTCCAACTCCTCCCGCTTATTTTCATACTCATGCTTCTCCGCCAACTGATGGAGGTCCAACCAACCAATTGTATCCTCACACTTACTTAATATCACTTGACGATCACTTTCAGATATCTTTTCTTTAAGCTCACCCTCCACTTGCTGTTTCATTGTGTACACATAACTCTCAAGCGAGTTCTTCGCAGAAACACGATCTCTCTGCTTCTCATCCTCAGCCTTGTACTTGTCCGCATCAGCTACCATCCGTTCAATCTCCTCCTTCGACAAACGACCCTTGTCATTTGTGATCGTTATCTTGTTCTGTTTCCCTGTACCCTTGTCAACAGCAGATACGTTCAGAATACCGTTCGCGTCTATATCAAACGTCACCTCAATTTGGGGAGTACCACGAGGAGCAGGTGGGATACCTGAGAGTTCGAACTTGCCAAGCAGATTGTTGTCCTTCGTCAGAGCACGCTCACCCTCGAACACCTGAATAAGCACACCAGGCTGGTTGTCCGAGTACGTCGTGAACGTTTGAGTCTGCTTCGTCGGAATTGTCGTGTTACGCTTAATCAGAGCCGTCATCACACCTCCAGCCGTCTCAAGACCCAGTGACAGTGGAGCCACGTCAAGCAACAGCAAGTCCTGCACAGCCTCACACTTGTCACCACTTAGAATGGCTGCCTGCACAGCTGCACCATAAGCCACAGCTTCATCCGGATTAATGGATTTGTTCAACTCCTTCCCGTTGAAGAAGTCCTGCAACAGCTTCTGCACCTTAGGGATACGAGTGGAACCACCAACCAACACTATGTCGTGAATCTGGGCTTTATCCATCTTAGCATCGCGTAAAGCCTTCTCAACAGGATCCAATGTACCACGGAATAGATCGGCATTCAACTCCTCAAATCGTGCACGAGTAATCGACGTGTAAAAATCAATACCATCACACAACGAGTCAATCTCCAGATTTGTCTGGGTGCTCGAACTCAATGTACGTTTCGCACGTTCACACGCTGTCCTCAAGCGACGCAATGCACGCTTATTGTCACGAATGTTTTTACCGAATTTCTTCTGGAACTCTTTCACAAAGTGATCCACTAGACGATTGTCAAAATCTTCACCTCCCAAGTGTGTATCACCAGCAGTAGACTTCACCTCGAATATACCATCCTCAATCGTCAAGATGGACACATCAAATGTACCACCACCCAAATCAAATATCAACACATTACGCTCACCACCAACCTTCTTGTCTAAACCATAGGCAATTGCCGCAGCTGTCGGCTCGTTAATGATTCTCAACACATTAAGACCAGCTATAGCACCTGCATCTTTAGTCGCTTGACGTTGACTGTCATTGAAGTAAGCAGGAACTGTTATAACCGCGTCACTCACCGTCCTGCCCAAATAACTTTCAGCAACCTCCTTCATTTTCGTCAACACCATTGACGAAATCTCCTCCGCGGAGAACAACTTCTTCTCACCCTTATATTCAACACGAATCTTCAGCTTCCCACCGACTTGAACCACCTCGAATGGCCAATGCTTCATATCACTCTGCACTGATGGATCATCGAACCGACGACCGATTAGCCGCTTCGCATCAAACACTGTATTTGTTGGATTAATCGCCACTTGGTTCTTCGCTCCATCACCAATTAAACGCTCAGCATCTGTGAACGCCACATAACTCGGTGTCGTTCTGTTACCCTGATCATTGGCAATTATCTCCACTTTGCCATGCTGGAAAACACCAACACACGAATATGTTGTACCAAGATCGATCCCAATGGCGTTAGGCATTTCGAGATACGTTAAAACGAACAAACACAGAAAATCGAATCACTCAATTAATACCACTGCAAGCTGTGCACCTGCTTAAATCCTTTGCGCGTAGAACATACTAGAAGTTTCGATGACCTTCGATAGAAAACAATCGACCAATGGCCTGTCGACAAGTATATTCACTATTGGCCAATCACACTCAACTACCAGACTACTGACCAAATGCTCACAAACAAGATGGTTTCCTAGTCAAAATTTGACACATAGCCTCCCTAAGCACAATGCAATGCAGGGTGCCTAATACAAACGCAATTGTCCGGCCAGTGTGGACAAATGGACAAAATCTAAGACGTGCACCTATCCCATTCACTCATTCACAACTCCGAACACGAAAAACATTCCAATATCGAGTTTCACTACTGACACAACTATAAGTAGTTGAACTAACACGTGTGATATTTAGGGGTAGGGCATAGTTCAGTTCATACTAGTTAATTACCGAGCTGTAACTATGCCCGATTGTACATCATTATGTCATGTTTGCCTACTTCTTAATGCTGATCCAATTCCATCCGTGCAGTTGCAATGTGGCTACTTGTTCAAGTGTTCGATAGAATTCGATCATCATTCAGAATTAGACAAACATGGGATCGGTTACCACTCTGTGATGAACCAGTGTAAATATCTCAGTCCTACAGGAGGTCGGTGACATGATCGTTGTGGTCGACTGAATTATCGTTGATTGTCGAAGTGACTAGATAGACTTATTTATTTATTTGAACACATAAATATTGGTACAGGGGGGCACCAAATATATATGCGCCACACAAAACAGTGATAATTAGAAGAGAAGGAGAAAAGAGAAGAAAAAAAAAAAGTAATGAACGTGGGGAATTATAAAAAAAAGAAGAGAGAGAGAGAACAATGGTGGGGGAAACGGAAATGTACAATCAGAACAGATCTTTCAGTTAAGGAAGAATACGACCACCTTTTTATGAAGAAAGTAAAAGAAGGTTACAGCAGGATCGCCACTGGCTTCTATTCTGAGCCATATCTGATAACGTCTCTAGCCACTGCGTTACACCATCTCTCGGACCCCAACCAGGGAGTCGTGAAGGACCAACAGAAGCTAGCCCTTTGCAGCTTTCTTTCATACCACGACACCATGTCATATACTGACCACCTCTCCGCTTTTTCCAACCAGTCCCAGAGTCGGCAAATAATGCACGACGAGGAATTCTCTGGGACGACATTCGTAGAACATGTCCAAGCCACCGAAGTCGGTGTTTCAAGATGGTGACACCAATTTCATTATCGTCTCTGTGACCGAACACTCGATGCCGAACCTCTGCATTACTGACATGGTGTTGCCACTGGATGCCAGCAATCCTTCGGAGACAACGATGATCGAACACAGAGAGTCGTCTAACATCCTCAACTCGGAGAGGCCAGGTTTCACAAGCATAGAGCAAAACTGCTCTCACCGTCGCGTTGTAGATCCGACCTTTTACAGCCAGACTAACATCACGAAGGCGCCAAAGATGGCCCAGATTGGCATAAGCCGCTCTGGCTTTCACTATACGTGCATTGATCTCATCACTCACGCCACCACCAGCACTTATGCAGCTACCTAGATACACGAACTTCTCGACTACTTCTATCTGCTCACCATCCAGAGTGAGAACAGGATTAGAATCCTGCCAGTCTTGTAGAAGAACTTTGCACTTCGAAGGTGCAAAGCACATACCATACCTACGGACACTGATTGCCAACTGATTAAGTGCGGATTGCATGGCTTGGGCATTCTCGCACAGTAAGACAATATCATCCGCATACTCAAGGTCGAGAAGTCTTTCTCCAGGCAACAGATCCACACCACCATTACTTACATCCGTCAGAGCTGTTTCCAGAATGTCATCGATGGCAAAGTTGAAGAGGAATGGTGAGATTGGGCAACCCTGCCTAACTCCACTGCTTGAATGGAATAGTGGAGAAAGGTGGTTGTATGCCCTCACTCTACCTGAGGTGTTTGTATATAAGGCTTTTAGGATGTTAATAAACTTCTCAGGCACACCCCTCTTCAATAGACAATCCCAGAGAACAGTTCTGTCCAACGAATCGAAAGCAGCCTTGATATCAAGAAACACTACGATTGTTGGCCTTTGATAAGTATGGCGGTGTTCTAACACTTGGCGGAGGGTGAAGATATGATCAATACATCCTCGACCAGAACGAAACCCAGCCTGCTCCTCGCGAGTCAATCCTTCTCGGGTTCTGAACAACCTACGAAGTATGACGGAAGCCAATAGCTTGGACGCAATCGGAAGTAGACTTATCCCCCGATAGTTGTTACAGGAACAACGTGAACCCTTTTTAAAGATAGGGACAACTATCGACTCATTCCATGACGTTGGTACACTCTCTAGTTCCCAGATCTTTGTAAACAACGTCGTCAGTCCTTTAGTCAGAAAGTCACCACCATCTTTAAAAAGAGCCGAAGGTAAGTCGTCTGGGCCTGGTGATTTGTAACGTTTCAAGAGTTGGAGTTCCTTGCGGACTTCCGCCTCATTTGGTGGATCAGTCGTCACCGGCCAAGGAGGGCAGGACAGTCTGACCGATGTTGCCGGAGCAGCAGGCCAGTTGAACTGCCCTTCAAAGAATTCTGCCCATCGTCCAAGACGTCGATGGATGTTAGTGATTGGCGTTCCGTCATCCTCGCAGATTGTTTCGCTCACACCAGACTTCTTGCTGCCAGTGGCTCGGATGAGTTGGAAGAGCTTCCGGTAATTACCAGATGCAGCTGCTGCTTCCAACTCACTGGCACGCTCCGACCACCAGGTTTCTCGGTCCTTACGCAAGCTTTGCCCGATTTCATTACGTAACAACCTTCGTCTGTGGTCAAACTCACGGTCACCCGGAGTAGACCGACGGGCTTCAATCAGTTGTAAGGAACCAGAAGAAACCCAGTGCTTGTAAGCGGGACGTTTCGCAATCCCACAGCTGACTTGACCCGCCATTTTCATGGCGTCATGCAATTGCAACCAATGCTCATCTATACTTTTCGGTGGAATAGTGGCTAGCCTAGAAGCTAGCTCGGCTCGGTACTTACTAGCAACAGAAGTTGCAGCCAGCTTGCTAACATCAATCCTGTGGTGGCGGTCACTTCGTTGTCCACTGAAAAGTAAGGTAAGATTGGCGCAGACCAGAGCATGATCAGATTCCAGATAGGTACTCCAAAAGGAGCGGCAGTCTTGTACACAACCGCGCCAGCGGTAGCTGATCGCGATGTGATCAATCTGAGTCCAGGCTTGAGATGCAGAAGGGGGACGCCAGGTGGCACATCGGCGATGACTGTGCCGAAAGTTAGTGCTAGCCAGAAACAGGTTGTGGTCTGTGCATAGTTGCTTTAGACGTTCCCCGTTATCTGTCCTGCGACCAACGAGTCCCCATCGGCCACCTAAACGACTCTCTTCTGTGCCTAGACGCCCGACCTGAGCATTCAAGTCTCCAGCTAGTACTACAATATCTGTCGAACGCACTTTCTGGAGAAGAACAGATAACTGGTGGTAGAACTCATCCTTGATTGCATCCGGGCTGCAATCTGTCGGGGCATAGGCGGAGATGACTAAAAGACATCGTTTCTCACGCCGATTTCTTCTCACTCTGATGGTACTTTCTAATCTAACAGCACATAACCGACTGTTAATGGGGATCCAGTCGACTAGTGCTGCCTCAGCTCTTGCGCTTAGTGCGACACCAACGCCAGCAAGACCAGACGAAGATGCCACAGGGTCCCCGGATAAACGCACGTAAAACAAGCTTTTTGGAGCGACAGATGGAGAGCGAACTTGTAGTACTTCACCAGAGTCTTGAATACGGGTCTCGGATAGACAACACACATCAATATTAAGACTTTCCAAAGACATTGCCAGCCCTATCTGTTGTCCGACCTGCATAAGTGTGCGAACGTTAAAGGCAGCCAGTTTGAATGGTGCGCGTGGTTTCAGAAAGACTGCTTCAGTACTCTTATTCGATGGTAACATACAATTTTCAAACCAGGCAGTGACTCGAGAACGTTTAGATAAAGCTGAATTTTTACCATAGGCGAGCTGCTGTCTGAGTCGAAACGGATACAAAAAGTAGAAATAGGAGATAGTGAGTAAATGACGTAGTAAATAATAATAATAATAATAATAATAATAATAATAATAACAATAATAATAATAATAATAATAATAATAGTATCAGTCATTTCAATGTTAGTCAGAGAAGAACGAATATTTTCCGTAAGCGAATATTTCATCATGTTTTGGTGTGTGGGCTGAGATACTGCCCGGGTGCCCAAACCGAAGCAGGTGGTTTTCTTAGGGGGGCACACCCCGAGCCTTTGACCTAAAGGTCTAGTCCACAAGGCAGTGGAGCATCGTGAGGAGATGCAGTCCCATGGAAGCCGGTGACCAAAAGTTGGTTCATACGCCATTTGTTCCTTCAGGATACTGGAGCACATGTGCACCATAGAATTGGGATCCGGTTATAGCGCCGGACGTTCGCTTTTCGTCCTCTCATTTTCGTAAACAACACCCCCGCCACGAGAAGGCAGTGAGTAGGACTTCCCTGGCAGAGGCTGTATACGCGTGGCCGTGTGAGAGTATTTCGAGAGGGAGGGCGAACCCTCCCAGCTCTCGGCAATACCAGGGCATTTGGGGGCACTAGATAGACTCCTGTAGGAAGTCAAGAGACTGATCAACAGATGATGATTTGTTTCACACACAAACCTCGTGCTGAGAATTCTATGTTGTACCAAAATATATTATTGAATAGTGCCATTAGTAATAATAATGATTATTAGAATTAGAATTATTATTATCATTATTATTATGATAATCAACAGATAGAATTCCAATAAACCACAACTCAGTTCTTTCACAACTGATTAGTCAATAGAATGTCAGGAGGAGAAACTCTACTGGCATCGTAAGGATAAAAATGTTGCAATGAACAAAAGTAATCGGTGTGCTAAATCATATGCTTGAGTCAGATATAACAGTCGGTAGAAGCCCGAATCGCTTCGTGCTAACACCTTTGACTATGACACTGATTGGCATGGGTTCGAAGTCCACACAGGACGTCCATTGCTCTCAAGATTCCAGGTACACCTTACTGACGAGTGCCAGCGAGCACGAAGCCTGGGTTCACGACTTCTTGTCGATTGCCTCCGACCAACTAACATGGTACAATTCGGTCACTAACACCACATGAAATCATGATGACAAACTACTCCAATATAAATATTTTATCCCATGCAACAAATCAAGGAAAACAACGAAAATGAATGACACACTTTAGGAAATGTTATAAAAACTTTCCGGTTTAAACTATCATGGAGTATATAGGTAGCTTGAGACAATGCTTCGGTCGTGTCAATCATTCATTAGCAAACTAGGACAGATTGTGAGCTTCAAAAGTATTCTACAAAGGACACTCACAAGTTCAGTGATGTCAGGTTGTGCTCGCATTTTTGACTGATTCACACAATTTCCCAATTACTTAGTATACGCCTTGCTATGCTCACTCGCAATTCTAAAACTGAAATCACATAATTCTCAGTTGTAAATCACTGCTGAACACCTAGGCTAGGCGGAACACGATATAGAAAATCCTAAGTTCAAGGGCTGACGAAGCGCACACATTTAATCATTACGATGACTTTGAATAAAGCGAGAACAATAAGGCCTACAGGACACAGTCAACCAACTTCGCCCCACCACCTCTTCTCATCCACTAATAATCCCATACGTACCCTAGTTACTTTTATTAATATACTTCAACTCACACTCACTACTCTCTTTCTCTATACTACCACAGCCAAATTAACAATGTTTATAAAACATGGTTTCACACCATTCTCTATGGATTGATCAAACATCCATGGTATGGTGGCTATTATATTCTAATATTAAATGTTGTAATTCTAGACTGATTCTAGTTCACGGGAAGCGCTCAATTAAAGACACGAATTCATCTCATCCTGAAAGTCCGGCTTTGCCCACAGGAAGCTTCGTTGACTCACTGGAAACTCACCTAGTTGCATGAATGCGACATGACTGCACCGTTCACATCTCGCACTAGTTGACTCAATTGAGATCAGCATACAAGATGCAAGGCCAATATGCCAGCTTACAAACATGCTCATCCATACATACGCACCATCTTACCCCTCCCCTCCAGTTGTTGCGTACACGAACGCCACTTCTATTTCAGCCACATGTAGGCATCTCCAAACAACCTCACACATCGTTTCGCGGAATTAAAAGACAACCAGTCTGATCACCACCTACAAGTCTGAACACATACCTACCAATTACAACGTAAAAGGTTTATAACTCCGACGACCATATATAGCTTATAATAAATTCACCTCCATACATAGGATTATCCAACTGACCGACCATCCGTTCTTCGACACACTGTGGTCAACTGACTCCATGAAACATAGGCACTTCTAGCAATTAAGTAAACGCTGATTACACTTCACCAACCTACATATCCCAACGTGGAATACTATGTGAGACACGTGCATCGTTATCCCTACTTATTTTACAACTCCTCTGTTGTTTCACAGTAATTAACTAACTAGGAACTGGAGACCGTTCACACTAATCAACTAAAACTAAACACTAACCGTCTCAGAAGAAATCATACCACTTAACTGGCTCGTTAGTCGAGTTCTCGAGCAAATGCACTTACAGACCAAAATCACGAGTCGCCTACCCGACCGTTGTCGCTACCCTGACGTGGTGGCCGGGCTTACCTATCGTGATGAACCAACTGAGCTATACTGGCTGGAACAACCGTCCCTCAAGGTCCTACCATGTAGATGACTGACTGACGAGTCGCCTGTCTTCAACAAACTGCTCATTAGTCTCAACAACACTCGACGAATAGCCTTATCACTCCACTCACCAACTACAACTACACCAAAATCCCCATCGAAACATACAGTCACACAAACTATTCACCCAGTCTTCTTGACGTATACGCAACAACGTCCCACAACTACTCCGGTCAAATAAACTAGGAACAGACGATGTGCTATTTAAATCGCAACCAATAGTCCTGAGGTACAAACGCCACGTCGCACACGTACAGGTTCACAACACTCAACTTAACAAGCCTTTCGCAACATAGAGTGCGGGACGAGATAGAGAGCGCTCACTATCCTACACTGAACGACCAGACACTAGACAACGATATTCACTACTCGCGAATAACGAAACCCTGACCCCGTACCACCAAACAACCGATAACTACTAAAAATCACAAGTCAAAATTCGTTACGGATAAAATCTAAATTCATTCAAGTACTAAATAATTAATCACAACAATTACAGGTTAGTCGACCTCCTCAATGGTTGGTCCCTTACCACTTCCACCACTAGCACCACCTGCTTCATGCATGCCTCCTGGCATACCACCAGCCTGGTACACCTTCGTAATTATCGGCGCACAGACCTTCTCCAACTCCTCCCGCTTATTTTCATACTCATGCTTCTCCGCCAACTGATGGAGGTCCAACCAACCAATTGTATCCTCACACTTACTTAATATCACTTGACGATCACTTTCAGATATCTTTTCTTTAAGCTCACCCTCCACTTGCTGTTTCATTGTGTACACATAACTCTCAAGCGAGTTCTTCGCAGAAACACGATCTCTCTGCTTCTCATCCTCAGCCTTGTACTTGTCCGCATCAGCTACCATCCGTTCAATCTCCTCCTTCGTCAAACGACCCTTGTCATTTGTGATCGTTATCTTGTTCTGTTTCCCTGTACCCTTGTCAACAGCAGATACGTTCAGAATACCGTTCGCGTCTATATCAAACGTCACCTCAATCTGGGGAGTACCACGAGGAGCAGGTGGGATACCTGAGAGTTCGAACTTGCCAAGCAGATTGTTGTCCTTCGTCAGAGCACGCTCACCCTCGAACACCTGAATAAGCACACCAGGCTGGTTGTCCGAGTACGTCGTGAACGTTTGAGTCTGCTTCGTCGGAATTGTCGTGTTACGCTTAATCAGAGCCGTCATCACACCTCCAGCCGTTTCAAGACCCAGTGACAGTGGAGCCACGTCAAGCAACAGCAAGTCCTGCACAGCCTCACACTTGTCACCACTTAGAATGGCTGCCTGCACAGCTGCACCATAAGCCACAGCTTCATCCGGATTAATGGATTTGTTCAACTCCTTCCCGTTGAAGAAGTCCTGCAACAGCTTCTGCACCTTAGGGATACGAGTGGAACCACCAACCAACACTATGTCGTGAATCTGGGCTTTATCCATCTTAGCATCGCGTAAAGCCTTCTCAACAGGATCCAATGTACCACGGAATAGATCGGCATTCAACTCCTCAAATCGTGCACGAGTAATCGACGTGTAAAAATCAATACCATCACACAACGAGTCAATCTCCAGATTTGTCTGGGTGCTCGAACTCAATGTACGTTTCGCACGTTCACACGCTGTCCTCAAGCGACGCAATGCACGCTTATTGTCACGAATGTCTTTACCGAATTTCTTCTGGAACTCTTTCACAAAGTGATCCACTAGACGATTGTCAAAATCTTCACCTCCCAAGTGTGTATCACCAGCAGTAGACTTCACCTCGAATATACCATCCTCAATCGTCAAGATGGACACATCAAATGTACCACCACCCAAATCAAATATCAACACATTACGCTCACCACCAACCTTCTTGTCTAAACCATAGGCAATTGCCGCAGCTGTCGGCTCGTTAATGATTCTCAACACATTAAGACCAGCTATAGCACCTGCATCTTTAGTCGCTTGACGTTGACTGTCATTGAAGTAAGCAGGAACTGTTATAACCGCGTCACTCACCGTCCTGCCCAAATAACTTTCAGCAACCTCCTTCATTTTCGTCAACACCATTGACGAAATCTCCTCCGCGGAGAACAACTTCTTCTCACCCTTATATTCAACACGAATCTTCAGCTTCCCACCGACTTGAACCACCTCGAATGGCCAATGCTTCATATCACTCTGCACTGATGGATCATCGAACCGACGACCGATTAGCCGCTTCGCATCAAACACTGTATTTGTTGGATTAATCGCCACTTGGTTCTTCGCTCCATCACCAATTAAACGCTCAGCATCTGTGAACGCCACATAACTCGGTGTCGTTCTGTTACCCTGATCATTGGCAATTATCTCCACTTTGCCATGCTGGAAAACACCAACACACGAATATGTTGTACCAAGATCGATCCCAATGGCGTTAGGCATTTCGAGATACGTTAAAACGAACAAACACAGAAAATCGAATCACTCAATTAATACCACTGCAAGCTGTGCACCTGCTTAAATCCTTTGCGCGTAGAACATACTAGAAGTTTCGATGACCTTCGATAGAAAACAATCGACCAATGGCCTGTCGACAAGTATATTCACTATTGGCCAATCACACTCAACTACCAGACTACTGACCAAATGCTCACAAACAAGATGGTTTCCTAGTCAAAATTTGACACACAGCCTCCCTAAACACAATGCAATGCAGAGTGCCTAATACAAACGCAATTGTCCGGCCAGTGTGGACAAATGGACAAAATCTAAGACGTGCACCTATCCCATTCACTCATTCACAACTCCGAACACGAAAAACATTCCAATATCGAGTTTCACTACTGACACAACTATAAGTAGTTGAACTAACACGTGTGATATTTAGGGGTAGGGCATAGTTCAGTTCATACTAGTTAATTACCGAGCTGTAACTATGCCCGATTGTACATCATTATGTCATGTTTGCCTACTTCTTAATGCTGATCCAATTCCATCCGTGCAGTTGCAATGTGGCTACTTGTTCAAGTGTTCGATAGAATTCGATCATCATTCAGAATTAGACAAACATGGGATCGGTTACCACTCTGTGATGAACCAGTGTAAATATCTCAGTCCTACAGGAGGTCGGTGACATGATCGTTGTGGTCGACTGAATTATCGTTGATTGTCGAAGTGACTAGATAGACTCCTGTAGGAAGTCAAGAGACTGATCAACAGATGATGATTTGTTTCACACACAAACCTCGTGCTGAGAATTCTATGTTGTACCAAAATATATTATTGAATAGTGCCATTAGTAATAATAATGATTATTAGAATTAGAATTATTATTATCATTATTATTATGATAATCAACAGATAGAATTGCAATAAACCAAAACTCAGTTCTTTCACAACTGATTAGTCAATAGAATGTCAGGAGGAGAAACTCTACTGGCATCGTAAGGATAAAAATGTTGCAATGAACAAAAGTAATCGGTGTGCTAAATCATATGCTTGAGTCAGATATAACAGTCGGTAGAAGCCCGAATCGCTTCGTGCTAACACCTTTGACTATGACACTGATTGGCATGGGTTCGAAGTCCACACAGGACGTCCATCGCTCTCAAGATTCCAGGTACACCTTACTGACGAGTGCCAGCGAGCACGAAGCCTGGGTTCACGACTTCGTGTCGATTGCCTCCGACCAACTAACATGGTACAATTCGGTCACTAACACCACATGAAATCATGATGACAAACTACTCCAATATAAATATTTTATCCCATGCAACAAATCAAGGAAAACAACGAAAATGAATGACACACTTTAGGAAATGTTATAAAAACTTTCCGGTTTAAACTATCATGGAGTATATAGGTAGCTTGAGACAATGCTTCGGTCGTGTCAATCATTCATTAGCAAACTAGGACAGATTGTGAGCTTCAAAAGTATTCTACAAAGGACACTCACAAGTTCAGTGACGTCAGGTTGTGCTCGCATTTTTGACTGATTCACACAATTTCCCAATTACTTAGTATACGCCTTGCTATGCTCACTCGCAATTCTAAAACTGAAATCACATAATTCTCAGTTGTAAATCATTGCTGAACACCTAGGCTAGGCGGAACACGATATAGAAAATCCTAGGTTCAAGGACTGACGAAGCGCACACATTTAATCATTACGATGACTTTGAATAAAGCGAGAACAATAAGGCCTACAGGACACAGTCAACCAACTTCGCCCCACCACCTCTTCTCATCCACTAATAATCCCATACGTACCCTAGTTACTTTTATTAATATACTTCAACTCACACTCACTACTCTCTTTCTCTATACTACCACAGCCAAATTAACAATGTTTATAAAACATGGTTTCACACCATTCTCTATGGATTGATCAAACATCCATGGTATGGTGGCTATTATATTCTAATATTAAATGTTGTAATTCTAGACTGATTCTAGTTCACGGGAAGCGCTCAATTAAAGACACGAATTCATCTCATCCTGAAAGTCCGGCTTTGCCCACAGGAAGCTTCGTTGACTCACTGGAAACTCACCTAGTTGCATGTATTTATTTGAACACATAAATATTGGTACAAGGGGGGCACTTAATATATATGCTCCACACAAAACAATGATAATTTGAAGAGAAGGAGAAAAGAGAAATAAAATGTCATGATGGTGGGGAATTTTAAATAAAGGGAGAGAGAAAACAATGGTGGGGGTAACGGAAAGGTACAATCAGAAGAGATCTTTCAGTTAAGGAATATACAACCACTTTTTATGAAGAAAGTAAGAGGTTACAGCACGATCGCCACTGGCTTCTATTCTTAGCCATATCTGATAACGTCTCTAGCCACTGCGTTACACCGTCTCTCGGACTCCAACCAGGGAGTCGTGAAGGACCAACAGAAGCTAGCCCTTTGCAGCTTTCTTTCATACCACGACACCATGTCATATACTGACCACCTCTCCGCTTTTTCCAACCAGTCCCAGAGTCGGCAAATAATGCACGACGTGGAATTCTCTGGGACGACATTCGTAGAACATGTCCAAGCCACCGAAGTCGGTGTTTCAAGATGGTGACACCAATTTCATTATCGTCTCTGTGACCGAACACTCGATGCCGAACCTCTGCATAACTGACATGGTGTTGCCACTGGATGCCAGCAATCCTTCGGAGACAACGATGATCGAACACAGAGAGTCGTCTAACATCCTCAACTCGGAGAGGCCAGGTTTCACAAGCATAGAGCAAAACTGCTCTCACCGTCGCGTTGTAGATCCGACCTTTTACAGCCAGACTAACATCACGAAGGCGTCAAAGATGGCCCAGATTGGCATAAGCCGCTCTGGCTTTCACTATACGTGCATTGATCTCATCACTCACACCACCACCAGCACTTATGCAGCTACCTAGATACACGAACTTCTCGACCACTTCTATCTGCTCACCATCCAGAGTGAGTACAGGATTAGAATCCTGCCAGTCTTGTAGAAGAACTTTGCACTTCGAAGGTGCAAAGCACATACCATACCTACGGACACTGATTGCCAACTGATTAAGTGCGGATTGCATGACTTGGGCATTCTCGCACAGTAAGACAATATCATCCGCATACTCAAGGTCGAGAAGTCTTTCTCTAGGCAACAGATCCACACCACCATTACTTACATCCATCAGAGCTGTTTCCAGAATGTCATCGATGGCAAAGTTGAAGAGGAATGGTGAGATTGGGCAACCCTGCCTAACCCCACTGCTCGAATGGAATAGTGGAGAAAGGTGATTGTATGCCCTCACTCTGCCTGAGGTGTTTGTGTATAGGGCTTTTAGGATGTTAATAAACTTCTCAGGCACACCCTTCTTCAATAGACAATCCCAGAGAACAGTTCTGTCCAACGAATCGAAGGCAGCCCTGATATCAAGAAACACTACGATTGTTGGCCTTTGATAAGTATGACGTTGTTCTAACACTTGGCGGAGGGTGAAGATATGATCGATACATCCTCGACCAGAACGAAACCCAGCCTGCTCTTCGCGAGTCAATCTTTATCGGGTATTGAATAACCTACGAAGTATAACGGAAGCCAATAGCTTGGACGCGATCGGAAGTAGACTTATCCCCTGACAGTTGTTACAGGAACCAAGTGAACACTTTTTAAAGATAGGGACAACTATCGACTCATTCCATCAGTTTGATACACACTCTAGTTCCCAGACCCTTGTAAACAACGTCGTCAGTTCCTTAGTCAGAAAGTCAACACCATCTTTAAAACGAGCCGGAGGTAAGTCGTCTGGGCCCGGTGTTTTGTAACCTTTCAAGAGTTGGAGTTCCTTGCGGACTTCCGCCTCATTTGGTGGATCAGCCGTCACCGGCCATGGACGGCAGGACAGTCTGAGCAATGTTGCCGGAGTATCAGGCCAGTTGAACTGCTCTTCGAAGAATTCTGCCCATCGTCCAAGACGTCGATGGATGTTAGTTATTGGCGTTCCGTCATCCTCGCAGATTGGTTCGGTCACACCAGACTTCTTGCTGCCAGTGGCTCGGATGAGTTGGAAGAGCTTCCAGCTCATTAGCACGCCCCGACCACCAGGCTTCTCGGTCCTTACGCAAGCTTTGTCCGACTTCAGTATGTAACATCCTTCGTTTGTGGTCAAACTCACGGTCAACCGGAGTAGACCGACGGCCATCAGTGAGTTGTAAGGAACCAGAAGAAACCCAGTGCTTATAAGCGGGACGTTTTGCGAACCCACAACTGACTTGACCCGCCATTTTCATGGTGTCATGCAATTGCAACCAATGCTCATCTATACTTGTCGGTGGAATGGTAGCTAACCTAGAAGCTAGCTCGTTTCGATAGCAACATAAGTTGCAGTCAGCTTGATAACATCAATCCTTTGGTGGCGGTCACTTCTTTGTCCACTGAAAAGTAAGGTAAGATTGTCACAGACCAGAGCATGATCAGATTCCAGATAGGTACTCTAAAAGGAGCGACAGTCTTGTACACAACCACGCCAGCGGTAGCTGATCGCGATGTGATCAATCTGAGTCCAGGCTTGAGATGCAGAAGGAGGACGCCAGGTGGCACATCGGCGGTGACTGTGCCGAAAGTTAGTGCTAGCCAGAAACAGGTTGTGATCTGTTCCTAGTTGCAGTAGACGTTCCCCGTTATCTGTCCTGCGACCAACGAGTCCCCATCGGTCACCTAAACGACTCGCTTCTGTGCCTAGACGCCCGACCTGAGCATTCAAGTCTCCAGCTAGTACGCACTTTCTGGAGAAGAACAGGTAACTGGTGGTGGAACTCATCCTTGATTGCATCCGGGCTGCAATCTGTCGGGGCATAGGCGGAGATGACGAAAAGACATCGTTTCTCACGCCGATTTCTTCTCACTTTGATGGAACTTTCTAATCTAACAGCACATAACCGACTGTTAATGGGGATCCAGTCGACTAGTGCTGCCTCAGCTCTAGCGCTTAGTGCGACACCAACGCCAGCAAGACCAGACGAAGATGCCACAGGGTCCCCGGATAAACGCATATAAAACAAGCTTTTTGAAGTGACAGTGGAGAGCGAACTTGTAGTACTTCACCAGAGTCTTGAATACGGGTCTCGGATAGACAACACACATCAATATTAAGACTTTCCAAAGACATAGCCAGCCCTATCTGTTGTCCGACCTGCATAAGTGTGAGAACGTTGAAGACAGCCAGTTTGAATGGTGCACGTGGTTTCAGAAAAATTGCTTCAGTACTCATATTCGGTAGTAACATACAATTTTCAACCAGGCAGTGACTCGAGAACGTTTAGATAAAGCTGAATTTTCACCATAGGCGAGCTGCTGTCTGAGTCGAAACGGATACAAAAAGTAGAAATAGGAGATAGTGAATAAATGACGTAGTAAATAATAATAATACCAGTCATTTCAATGTTAGTCAGATAGAAACGAATATTTTCTATAAGCAGATAGTTAATCATAGTTTTAGTGTGTGGGCTGATATACTGACCGGGCGCCCAAACCGAAGCAAGTGGTTTTCTTAGGGGGCCACACCCCGAGCCTTTGACCTAAAGGTCTAGTCCACAAGGCAGTGGAGCATCGTAAGGAGATGCAGTCCCATGGTAGCCGGTGACCAACGATTGGTTCATACGCCATTTGTTCCCGCAGGATACTGGAGCGCATGTGCACCATTTGTTTGGGATCCGGTTATAGCGCCGGACGTTCGCTTTTCGTCCTCTCATTTTCGTAAACAACACTCCCGCCACGAGAAAGCAGTGAGTAGGACTTCCCTGGCAGAGGCTGTATACGCGTGGCCGTGTGAGAGTATTTCGAGTTGCATGAATGCGACATGACTGCACCGTTCACATCTCGCACTAGTTGACTCAATTGAGATCAGCATACAAGATGCAAGGCCAATATGCCAGCTTACAAACATGCTCATCCATACATACGCACCATCTTACCCCTCCCCTCCAGTTGTTGCGTACACGAACGCCACTTCTATTTCAGCCACATGTAGGCATCTCCAAACAACCTCACACATCGTTTCGCGGAATTAAAAGACAACCAGTCTGATCACCACCTACAAGTCTGAACACATACCTACCAATTACAACGTAAAAGGTTTATAACTCCGACGACCATATATAGCTTATAATAAATTCACCTCCATACATAGGATTATCCAACTGACCGACCATCCGTTCTTCGACACACTGTGGTCAACTGACTCCATGAAACATAGGCACTTCTAGCAATTCAGTAAACGCTGATTACACTTCACCAACCTACATATCCCAACGTGGAATACTATGTGAGACACGTGCATCGTTATCCCTACTTATTTTACAACTCCTCTGTTGTTTCACAGTAATTAACTAACTAGGAACTGGAGACCGTTCACACTAATCAACTAAAACTAAACACTAACCATCTCAGAAGAAATCATACCACTTAACTGGCTCGTTAGCCGAGTTCTCGAGCAAATGCACTTACAGACCAAAATCACGAGTCGCCTACCCGACCGTTGTCGCTACCCTGACGTGGTGGCCGGGCTTACCTATCGTGATGAACCAACTGAGCTATACTGGCTGGAACAACCGTCCCTCAAGGTCCTACCATGTAGATGACTGACTGACGAGTCGCCTGTCTTCAACAAACTGCTCATTAGTCTCAACAACACTCGACGAATAGCCTTATCACTCCACTCACCAACTACAACTACACCAAAATCCCCATCGAAACATACAGTCACACAAACTATTCACCCAGTCTTCTTGACGTATACGCAACAACGTCCCACAACTACTCCGGTCAAATAAACTAGGAACAGACGCTTATTTTCATACTCATGCTTCTCCGCCAACTGATGGAGGTCCAACCAACCAATTGTATCCTCACACTTACTTAATATCACTTGACGATCACTTTCAGATATCTTTTCTTTAAGCTCACCCTCCACTTGCTGTTTCATTGTGTACACATAACTCTCAAGCGAGTTCTTCGCAGAAACACGATCTCTCTGCTTCTCATCCTCAGCCTTGTACTTGTCCGCATCAGCTACCATCCGTTCAATCTCCTCCTTCGTCAAACGACCCTTGTCATTTGTGATCGTTATCTTGTTCTGTTTCCCTGTACCCTTGTCAACAGCAGATACGTTCAGAATACCGTTCGCGTCTATATCAAACGTCACCTCAATCTGGGGAGTACCACGAGGAGCAGGTGGGATACCTGAGAGTTCGAACTTGCCAAGCAGATTGTTGTCCTTCGTCAGAGCACGCTCACCCTCGAACACCTGAATAAGCACACCAGGCTGGTTGTCCGAGTACGTCGTGAACGTTTGAGTCTGCTTCGTCGGAATTGTCGTGTTACGCTTAATCAGAGCCGTCATCACACCTCCAGCCGTTTCAAGACCCAGTGACAGTGGAGCCACATCAAGCAACAGTCTGTCCTGTAATTTGGGATGACATCGGCAGAGTATTGATACATCTTTGAATAGTCTAACGGACTGTTGTATTGGGCGTTGAAACCAGTCAGGGAAGTGTCTTTTTAGTGATTCCTTCAACCTGTTGATTCATCCTGTAATTTGACCTTCCTTGAACTGAAGGCGGATGAAGTCATTTTTGTCTAAAATAGATAATTATTTATCATCTTTGGAATATTCTCTTCCGTAGTTCGTACTAACTTTCCTCGGCTGTCCCGTTTTTATAAGATGATTTTCCAGAATAGCCAATTCCTCATTTCTTTTTCCGTTTGAGCAAAACATTTTAGCTCTGGTGAAGAGCGTTTTGACTAGAAACCTTTTGTAACTGATAGGGCTAAAGCTGTCAAATACTCTCCTATCCATGTTTTTTCCTATATATACTTTTCTTAAAACTTCCATCATTTTTCTGTCTGAAACATAAAAATTGTATTGGTTCTCATATATATTACATCGTAAACGTTATGTTGGGATGAGAGTTGTTGAAGTAGCTAAGTAACCAAGAAGCCTTTTTCTTCCATGGTGTTCTGATATGTGTCTAATAACATTTATTAATTCTTTTAACTCACTCTCTAACACTATTTTTATTGATACACTTTGTGTACCTATTCCTCTTATTATGAGTTCGGATACATTGCGAACATTTATCTAAACTTTACAAACTAAAGTATGCTAAACATATGTTGTATGTAACTGATGAGAAACCGTGAAATAGAATGGATTAATTTTATCTCGCAAACCTTGTTGTTATCGCTTTGTTTAAATTTTTGAGAACAAACCATAAACAAACATTATGATTTACATTAAATTGTTAGTATTATGAGTAAATTATTCGTGCGTGAATTGAGCTTAGATGAATGACTGCCAAAAAACAACGTTATATTGTGCATACAAATATGAAAGGCATATACATAATTGGAAACGAATCACGTGGAACATATTCTATAAACGGCCTTTTTATTAGTCATTTTACTTGCCCTCGTATTCAGTTGGTTTATGCAGGGACAATGAATATTGACTGCTTGATTATAAACTCCTTAAGTTCTGAACATTATTCGAAAAGATTTTGAACAATACAGCAATACACTATGTTAAATTTAATATGCCAGAACTATATTGATGTACGATGAGAACACTACTATTTTCAGATTAAAATGCTTCAATATACAAAATATCTTCATTACTAAGCAAGGAAATACGAAAAATAATTATCTTTTAAACCCTTCATTTCAATTTATCCAAGACGATCAGGTTGAAAAAATTAGACTGGAAGAATGCTAGATATATATAGATTTAATAGTAATAATTTCTCACAATTTTTATGCAAACACGATACAGTAAGACGGTAAAATAAATGAAACTTAATGATTTCTTGTAATATACTTGCAAAATTAACCCTAAAAAAGTGAGAACTGGTAGTCTGACTAAATGGGAAAATAGCCGTCACAAATTCAAACAATGGTATCAGTGTTAGTAGTAATAGCAATAACAATAATCATATTAATAGTAATAAGAATGTCATTAATTTTTTTTACATTTTCCCAAAGTAACATTATTACAATGGAATTAAAAATGCAGACATGAGAATCCTTGGCTTAAAACTAAGCCCATCAAAAATGAGTAAGAAAATGTTACGTGAGAATTTTGACAATATAATGTGTACAATGAACAGTTGATACATTGATCAAGTTAACTGTACTTATGTGTGTTTATTTAAATATTTATCTATCGATGTTCAGTAACCATTTTAAGGCACAAAATAAGAAAAAGCAATGTACAAATCACATAAACATGGAAAGTAATGGATTTACGTAAGCCATTGGGCGTACATCTGGATGAGCTACTGCCGTAAAGCTGGTAAACATTGGAGACATTTCACCGGGTTTATTACTACCTATCAATGTAATAAAAGCTCCTCGATTATGCATTGTGTCACAGTAATTAGGAGCTGAGAAAACAGTAATACAGCGACCGTTGTGAGCAACTTCGTAACCTTCATCTTTCACCTTAAAAAACAATACAAAATTTCTTGAATGACTCAGAACACAGAATGAAGATTTCGGTTTATGAACGTAATAAGGTCTAAGCTGAAATCATAACATAACACACACACTAATACCATCGAAAACAGCAATTATTTTCACTAACTGTTAGGTGAATATAACTGGCAGAATCAACCAGTTTGAAAGAAGGACATGCGGTGTAAATAAATATCATTAAGTTTAAATATTATCAAACATATTGTATAAAAATGATTATTAGGAAATTGCTAATCCATTCTTAAAAATGGACAAAACAAACAACACAAACCAATGTAGAGCCTACACCAAAGTGATGGTTGCTCAATTTCATAACTTTCACATATCGTACACAATTATCATGATAGATTTCGCATAATAGCCAGTTGGAAATATATGTGGTAAATTCCCTGCTAAAATCTAGCTATCTAGCGACATGAACTAACTGACTAACTGTTCAAAATCCGTGAAATATTGTCTCGCGATGAGTAGGTCAGCCTTTGTTATGATCATCAATGTGTTGATTATATCTTTATTCACCATCAAATTTCAGAACACCACCACACTTTCTGGAGGCCAATGATAATTGTGTTTACTGATATGAAGACCGACTTCAATTCGCAGAACAGAATTGTAAACTATGGGATTACTTGTTGAAGAAAGGTGTGTGTGAGAAGTTTACTGATATCTTGAAAGCTCTGTATACAAACAACTCAAGGAGAGTGAGATCATACAACTGCCACTTCCTGTTGTTTTATTCCAGTGATTTTATTTACTTATTTGAACACATAAATATTGATACAAAGGGGCACCAAATACATATGCGCCACACAAGTCGCTTGATTTACGTGTGGGCCGTGATACTGTCTGGGTGCTCAAACCGAAGCAGGTGGGTCATTCGACTTAAAGATTTGATCCACAAGGCAGTGGAACAACGTAAGGATATGCAGTCCCATGGTAGCCGATGACGAACGATTAGTTCATTTACCATTTTTTCCTTCACGATCCTGGAGCCAATGTGCACCATTAGTTTGGAATCAGGGTTTTACAACTTCGCTATGTGGATCCTTCATACCCGTCAACCTGGCTAAAGCGCCGGACATCCGCTTTACATCGTCTCAATTTCGTAAACACCACCACAGCGAGTAGGACCTCCATGAAAGCGGCTGTATACGCACGGCCATGTGAGAGCATACCCACCACAACCTCGACCGTACCACGACACTTGGGGGTAGCACGCATAATCCGAACCCAGGACCCCCGGTTTCGCATGCGAACGCTTCCAGTAATGGTGTCTATAATTGAGAGGTGTACCTCAGAAGTATATAATCCATGTGAAGGCTCTTTACTGAAACACTACCAGTCGAGTTAGAGATTATGGATAACTGTCATCTGATTTTGCAACCTCAAGTGGTGTATGGCAAGGCTTTCCACTCTCTCCATTTTTGTTCACTTTCATCATATACCTACCGTAGAAAAAAACGCTCGCGTAGAGTGAATTTTTAGGAATCTATTTCCTTCCAGGAGGTCCACGCAGATGACATAGTTCTGTTTGGTGAAGACGCTGATAAAATGCAGTGTTTTAGTAGCATTGAGCAACAATGCCATGAAGTTTGGAATGCATTTCTTCCCTCTAAATGAAAGTTTTTGCTTCTGGACTGGTCTACGTCAATACCTGAAATAAAGATAGGGAGTGAAGCAGTCGAACGGATCAACAACTTCATTTATCTTGGAAGTTTGATCAGCCCTAATGGATTGGTGTCTGACAAAATTTCTGTACGGATTCAAAAAGCCCGTTTGGCTTTTGCTAACTTACGTCACCTGTGGCGAGTGAGAGCTATCCGTTTATCAATCTATATATACTGAGCAGACGTTCTCTCTATATTGCTTTACAGCTACGAAACATGGCCATTAAGGGTAGAGGATACTTGTAGGTTGCTAGTATTTGATCACAGATGTCTCAGAAATATTACCAGCATCTGCTGGGAGGTTAGATGCAGGGTATTAGGGAATGATGGTAAAGCAGTTGATGAGGTTGTGAATCTTCATCGACTGATGGTTGAACCACGTATTACGCATGCCCAACTACCGACTGCCATGACGCGAAATGCTGACTAGTGTTGGAGACGGATGAAAGAAAGTTGGAAGCAGCCAAAGCAAAACACGGTATCAGTCCATAAAGTCACTAACGTCTGGTCTGAGCCATTTTGGTGTAGATGCTGACTATTTAGTTGGGGTCCGCGAGACTGTCGTAACCAGTGGTTAGAGACTCTAGATGACATGGTTTAGAGCTGATCACAATGAATGTGTATACACTCTTTGTCTTCTCATAAGCAATGAGTTTAAAATTACTTTAGACCTTTCTTTCTACGAACTAATTCTTCCTTTCTGTATTATATCCTTATACACAATCTTTCTTTTATATATTACTACCATTAAATTAACTACTTCTATGAATTTGGTGTTCATCTTGTTGTGTTAATGAGGTGGGGAAACTTGAACCGTTGCACATTTGTGCCTGGTCCTACGTTATAGCTGACTGAATGGGATTAGTCACGGTTGCCCAGTTTCATTATTCCTCTGTACCATCGATGACATATTGGAAACATCTCTGATGTAAGTAGATAGCAGTGGTGTCAATTTATCACCTGCAAAAAGGCTTTCTGATCTTGAGTATGCGGATGATTTACTTTACTGTGGGATGATAATCAAGATATACAGTTCATAATTAATAAGCTGACAACCAATATCCATCAGTATAGCATGTACTTGTAAAGTTTCAATGTAAAGGACTTTTGCAAGTCTAGTAGACACCTGTATCTGCAACCACTTTTAGCGGTGAGACGAAGTAGTGGGTTGAAACATTATCAAAAAGGCTCAGAATAGAAGCCAGTGACGGTCTATATGTAGTTCTCTTTTACAAGAAATATTATAGGAGCATCTTCAACTGAAAGAGCTCTACTTGACTGCATTTTCTTAACTGGAATTTTCCTCTCAAGATATACTACCTTCATGCATACCCTCATCATCTCCTGAAATACGAAACGACAACTGTCTATTCCAAATTTCAAAGTTAATCCTACACCTACACCAACAAGATCACGAGTTTGTTGTTGAAGATCATTCAGTCAGTTATCATCAATGTAGTCTGGCACAAATATATTTTGACCTAAGTTGTCATACAGCATTAGCAAAACGAGTTGAAATTAACAAGATGTATGGCAGAGGAGACCATAGTAAAGTAGTAGCAATGACAAGGAAAATGACTAAGCACTGAGAATAGGGTTCGAAGAGACAGAATGGATAAGTACATATGAACGAAAAGTGGAATTCAAAAATTGAGTGCAAATGAACCACTACGAGTGATTTTGAGCAATGTAACCAACCACTGATTGCAGTTATCACATAGAGTTTAATCAGGTAGTCGGCATCTACCAACATGGCCTCAAGGACTGATATGGTATGGTAGCCCCTAGCTTTTCTGCAAACTACTACACCAACGAACGTTGGGGATCTCTATATTTATTTATTTATTTTAACACATAGGTATAGGTACAAGGAGGCACCAAGTACATATGCGCCACACGAATCTCAATTGATTTGTGTGAGGGCTGTGATACTGCCCGAGTGCCCAAACCGAAGCAGGTGGTTTTCTTAGGGGGCCACACCCCGAGCCTTTGACCTGAACGTCTGACCCACAAGGCAGTGGAGCATCGTAAGGAGATGCATTCCCATGGTAGCCGGTGACCAACGATTGGTTCATACGCCATTTGTTCCTTCAGGATACTGGAGCCCATGTGCACCATTGGTTTGGTGTCCGGTTAAAGCGCCGGACATTCGCTTTTCGTCCTCTCATTTTCGTAAACAACACCCCCGCCACGAGAAGGCAGTGAGTAGGACTTCCCTGGCAGAAGCTATATACGCGTGGCCATGTGAGAGCACTTGGAGAGGGAGAGCGGACTCTCCCCACTCTTGGCCGTACCAGGGCATTTGGGGGCAATCTCTATATACACGAAGATTAAACTACGTTGAATCGCTATATTTATCAAGTGAACGATCACGCTAGGATCTAGAGAGCGAAAGGACTGAACCCTTAATTTTAGAGTAAATCAAACAAATTTAGAGTATTTTGAAAATAGAACACTTGGTGATCAATGCACTTACTTCATGACTTCTAATAATATAGTCTAGACCATTTTGCTTACAAAACTTTTCAGTGACATCAGGACCAAATTGACAACCAACTCCACGTTTAGAATGGGCTCGACCTTCAGCCTCCATTGGATCAGACCACAGCAATTCACACATTATAGTGCCTTCATCAGGTTGACGATTTCGAGACACTTTTTTGATTTCATCTAATGTAACATTATCGCGTTCGAACAATCCACCATGCATAACCTAATTGAATATGTTAACATTGTAAGTAAAATAAAAAAGACTATTGTGAGATAAATTTCTCTGGTTAATTTTTACAGCTAGAAATAAATAGGCAGTAAAAACATGGAAAATCACAGAACTAATAGATAATCCCGATCTATCAGAAAATATCATTTGTGTAATAGACTCGGGGTGATAGATTGGCTAAACACCAACCAATAAAAGTATAAACATTTAACCCTTAATTTTGAAGCAAACTAAAAGCAAAATTAAGTAGTCCGGTAAAACTTAGTGGTTAAAGAGGTTAGTTTCCAACAGACAGATTCGAACTCCACTCCATTTTCCTATGCGTGGGTAGCTAGATGGGTAGTATAACCGAAATTTAACCAAACAATGTGGTTTAAGGTTGAATACAGAAAACTGTACTTTACAAATGGGTAAAGTTACAGCCCAATATGAAAAGTTGCACCACTAAATAATTTTTGGTCCTAGACAGAATTATTGATTACCACGACTAATACTAACAATACTGTTACATCCACAAATGACTACTTCCTTGAAACATAAAATTTGTAGTTACACTTAAAATAATATAGTAATAAGATAAACAAATAGGAAGAGAACCACTCATATAAGATGTTTTTAAAATGACCTTATTTAGTTTTGTTAATGTAACACGTAGAGCGATTGACATTTGCTTTCATTATGATTTAGTGGATTACGTATATCTTATGCTGTAAAACTGTACACTCATGCTCCTACGACTACAAGAACTTTGTGGCAAAGCGATATTTGATCAAAACCAACATACTTGATCTAGCTTTAACACTATTATAAGCAGGATCTTTTTCGTTGCCGTTATTCAAACAGCTGTAAGACGATTCACTACCATGAGCAACTACAAGCGCAAACTACTCCCAGTCTTCGTATTACAGAAACATACACCAATAATCGGTGGATAAAAACAATCTTACGGAGATAAGTTTAAAGAAAAGCCATTTGTTATTACATTTTCTGCCATACTTTTGATTGCTGGACTCTGTTTTCGATCGTGTGATTAAAACGACCATTCAAACATCCATTCACATTAAACGAACAAATAAATAAGAACTCACTTATGGACAATCATTTGAACATGAAAAAATGACTTATGTAAATCGCTTACCAGAATTCTTTCATTAATCAGATGGCATAGAGGTAACCAGTTGAATATATCCGTGAACATATTGGCCACTTCAGAAGAATATTTTGACTTTACCTCACCTTCAAAGCCATAAAGTCTGTTCATGTGTTCGGATTCATGATTACCTATAGGGACAATTAAACGTATACATAAGTATATGAAGCCGAAAATTATAAGAGCATAGAATATCCAATTTAATACCAACTGCTCACCTCTGGAAAGGTAAAACTTGTCTGGATACAGAAGCTTAAACCCGAACAAGGTGAAAATACACTCCACGGAAAACGATCCCCGATCAACAAAGTCACCATTGAACAACTAGAGAAACAAATCGTAAAAGTAATATTGCTTACGTAAGGATTATCTTTGCTCGGAAGCCCGTTAATTTTGAATATGTTCATAAGATCGTAGAACTGACCGTGTATATCCCCACAAACAGTAAACTTAGACTGTTCTGGGACTTTAATGTCTACCAAACTTGGTAAATCGCGAAGAAATAAGAAAATATCTTTCATTATCTACAAATAAACAATAATAAATATTATGTTAGACATGCACAGCAAACGCTATCATATTAGAAATAGATGCAACTCATACTCGCCAGACGTGAATTAATCTCATCACTCACACCAACACCACCAGCACTTATGCAGCTACCTAGATACACGAACTTCTCGACCACTTCTATCTGCTCACCATCCAGAGTGAGTACAGGATTAGAATCCTGCCAGTCTTGTAGAAGAACTTTGCACTTCGAAGGTGCAAAGCACATACCATACCTACGGACATTGATTGCCAACTGATTAAGTGCGGATTGCATGACTTGGGCATTCTCGCACAGTAAGACAATATCATCCGCATACTCAAGGTCGAGAAGTCTTTCTCCAGGCAACAGATCCACACCACCATTACTTACATCCATCAGAGCTGTTTCCAGAATGTCATCGATGGCAAAGTTGAAGAGGAATGGTGAGATTGGGCAACCCTGCCTAACCCCACTGCTCGAATGGAATAGTGGAGAAAGGTGATTGTATGCCCTCACTCTGCCTGAGGTGTTTGTGTATAGGGCTTTTAGGATGTTAATAAACTTCTCAGGCACACCCTTCTTCAATAGACAATCCCAGAGAACAGTTCTGTCCAACGAATCGAAGGCAGCCCTGATATCAAGAAACACTACGATTGTTGGCCTTTGATAAGTATGACGTTGTTCTAACACTTGGCGGAGGGTGAAGATATGATCAATACATCCTCGACCAGAACGAAACCCAGCCTGCTCCTCGCGAGTCAATCCTTCTCGGGTTCTGAACAACCTACGAAGTATGACGGAAGCCAATAGCTTGGACGCAATCGGAAGTAGACTTATCCCCCGATAGTTGTTACAGGAACAACGTGAACCCTTTTTAAAGATAGGGACAACTATCGACTCATTCCATGAGTTTGATACACACTCTAGTTCCCAGACCTTTGTAAACAACGTCGTCAGCTCCTTAGTCAGAAAGTCACCACCATCTTTAAAAAGAGCCGGAGGTAAGTCATATGGGCTCGGTGATTTGTAGCGTTCCAATAGTTGGAGTTCCTTGCGGACTTCCGCCTCATTTGGTGGATCAGTCGTCCCCGGCCATGGACGGCAGGACAGTCTGAGCAATGTTGCCGGAGTATCAGGCCAGTTGAACTGCTCTTCGAAGAATTCTGCCCATCGTCCAAGACGTCGATGGATGTTAGTTATTGGCGTTCCGTCATCCTCGCAGATTGGTTCGGTCACACCAGACTTCTTGCTGCCAGTGGCTCGGATGAGTTGGAAGAGCTTCCAGCTCATTAGCACGCCCCGACCACCAGGCTTCTCGGTCCTTACGCAAGCTTTGTCCGACTTCAGTATGTAACATCCTTCGTTTGTGGTCAAACTCACGGTCAACCGGAGTAGACCGACGGCCATCAGTGAGTTGTAAGGAACCAGAAGAAACCCAGTGCTTATAAGCGGGACGTTTTGCGAACCCACAACTGACTTGACCCGCCATTTTCATGGTGTCATGCAATTGCAACCAATGCTCATCTATACTTGTCGGTGGAATGGTAGCTAACCTAGAAGCTAGCTCGTTTCGATAGCAACATAAGTTGCAGTCAGCTTGATAACATCAATCCTTTGGTGGCGGTCACTTCTTTGTCCACTGAAAAGTAAGGTAAGATTGTCACAGACCAGAGCATGATCAGATTCCAGATAGGTACTCTAAAAGGAGCGACAGTCTTGTACACAACCACGCCAGCGGTAGCTGATCGCGATGTGATCAATCTGAGTCCAGGCTTGAGATGCAGAAGGAGGACGCCAGGTGGCACATCGGCGGTGACTGTGCCGAAAGTTAGTGCTAGCCAGAAACAGGTTGTGATCTGTTCCTAGTTGCAGTAGACGTTCCCCGTTATCTGTCCTGCGACCAACGAGTCCCCATCGGTCACCTAAACGACTCGCTTCTGTGCCTAGACGCCCGACCTGAGCATTCAAGTCTCCAGCTAGTACGCACTTTCTGGAGAAGAACAGGTAACTGGTGGTGGAACTCATCCTTGATTGCATCCGGGCTGCAATCTGTCGGGGCATAGGCGGAGATGACGAAAAGACATCGTTTCTCACGCCGATTTCTTCTCACTTTGATGGAACTTTCTAATCTAACAGCACATAACCGACTGTTAATGGGGATCCAGTCGACTAGTGCTGCCTCAGCTCTAGCGCTTAGTGCGACACCAACGCCAGCAAGACCAGACGAAGATGCCACAGGGTCCCCGGATAAACGCATATAAAACAAGCTTTTTGAAGTGACAGTGGAGAGCGAACTTGTAGTACTTCACCAGAGTCTTGAATACGGGTCTCGGATAGACAGCAAACGTCAATATTGAGACTTTCCAAAGACATAGCCAGCCCTATCTGTTGTCCGACCTGCATAAGTGTGAGAACGTTGAAGGCAGCCAGTTTGAATGGTGCACGTGGTTTCAGAAAAATTGCTTCAGTACTCGTATTCGGTGGTAGCATACAATTTTCAACCAGGCAGTGACTCGAGAACTTTTAGTTAGAGCCAAATTTCCACCATAGGCGAGCTGTTGTATAAGTCGAAAAATAAGGATAGACAGAGTGGGAATGAAAGAAAGTGAATAAATGACGTGGTAAATAATAATAATAATAATAATAATAATAATAATAATAATAATAATAATAATAATAATAATGTGAATTGTTTGACTGTAAATCGAGGCGAGAATAGAGTTTTCAGTGAATATCATCATTTTCATTAAATTTGTGTGTAGGCTATATTTCTATCCTTATTTTAAACTTCCGGTAAACTCATTAGGTATTGCTGTACGTTTTACTATTTCTTAATAATAGTTAAATAACCATTTACCTCTATCTTCCGTTTCCCACTTTGACGTAGTTAAACCTGGAATGTAATTTCGTATTCATATTGATATATGGTCAGGAAATTAATCTGTTAATGTATATTGAATCACATAAGATATATTACTGCACTGTTGCTTGTTGTGTACTATTATGTCACCGAGAAATCAAAAATTTCTGGACCAATAAGGGTTGTTCCACTGCTTTGTGGATTAGACCCTTAGGTCAAAGACTCTGAGTGACAACATAAGAAAACTACCTGCTTCGGTTTGGGCACCATACAGTATCATAGCTCTCATATAGATCAATGATAACAACTGCTTGAAAAATTTTGACGCTCGCTCATAAAAATCATATTCACAATCATACGATAACATTTGTTTATGTTTCTTTTATACTACGACGCTTATGCATCCCTCTTTATCATTATTTTGCGTATTTTACTTCATTTTTTACTTTTCAACATCACAGCAGCTTGCCTATGGTGGAAACCCTGTCCTATCTAAACGATCTTGAGTCACTGACTGGTCGAAAGTCCAATGCTATCACTCACTATGAATTATGAAGCAGTTTTTCTGAAACCACATACACCATTCAAAAATGGTCTCTTTCAACGTCCGCACATTAACGCAGATCAGAAAACAAATAAGGGGGTATTTCTTTAGAAGGTCTCAGCATCGATATCTGTTGTCCATCCGAGAACCATATTCAAGAATCTAGTGAAGCACTACAAATTCGCTCCCCATCTGTCGCTTCGAAAAGCTTGACTCACGTACGTTTATCCAGGGACCTGATGGCATCTTTGTCTGGTTTTCTTAGCATTGATGTTGCACTAAGCACAAGAGCTGAGGCAGCATTGACCGATTGGATCTCCATCAACAGTCTGTCATGTGTTGTTACGTTAGAAAGCTCCATCAAAGTGCGAAAACATCGGTGTGAACAAAAGATCTCTTCTCGCCATCTACACCTACGCCCTGATGCGATCAAGGATCAGTTTTACCACCAGTCAACAGTTTTTCTACAGAAAGTGAGTACGACAGATATTGTAGTACTAGCCGGAGACCTGAATGCTTAGGTCGGGTGTCTAGGTACAAAAGAGAATCGTTTAGGTGACCGATGAGGACTTATTGGTTCCAAGTTGGATAACGGTGAACACCTACCACAACTTTTTACCAGCACAGTCATCGCCCATGTGCAACCTGACGTCCTCCTTCTGCATCTCAAACCTGGACTCAGATTGATCACATCGCGATCAGCTACCACTGGCGTGGTTGTGAACACGACTGCCGCTCCTTGTGGAGTATCTATCTGTTTCCTCATCATGCCCTTGCTTACGACAATCTTATCTTACGTTTTAATGGCTAACAAATTCATCGTCCCAAACGGATCGATATCAGCAAATTGGTTGCAGCTCCTGTTGCAAATAAATGTCAAAGCGAACTAGGTTCAAGGCAAGCTACCATTCACCAAAAAGTATGGATGAGCATTGATTGCACTTTCATGACGCCATGAAAATGGCGAGTAAAGTTGCATGCGGCTCCGCGAAATGTCCCACTTATAGGCACAGGGTCTATACAGGATCCTTACAAATCATTGAAGCACGTCAGTCTACTTCTGGTGGCTGTGAGTTTGATCATAAACGTGGACTGTCACGTGATGAGACCGTGCAAAGCTTGCGTAGGAACCGAGAAGCCTGGTGGTCGGAGCGTGCCACTGAGTTGAAAACAGCACTTGCATCCAGTAACTGGCCTGTGACGACTGATCCACCTAACGAGGCGGAAGTCTGCAAGGAACTCCGACTCTTGAAGCGCTACAATTCACCAGGCTCAGATGACTTAGCTTCGGCTCTTTGTAAAGATGATGGTGACTTTCCGGTTAGGGAAATCACAGAATGAGTCGATAGTTGTTACTATCCTTAAAAAGGGTTCATGTCGTTTCTGTAACAACTGTTGGTGGATACGTGCACTTTTGATTGCGTCCAAAATATTGGATTCCGTCATACTTTGTAGATTGTTTAAAATCCAAGAAAGATTGTCTCGAGAGGTGCAGCCTGGTTTTCGTTCTGGTCGAGGATGTATTGATCATATCTTCACCCTCCACAAATGTTTAAACACCATCATACTTATCACAGGTCAACAATCGTCGTGTTTCTTGACATTACTGGCAGGATCATAATCCTGCACTCACCCTAGGTAGTGAGTGGATACAAGTAGTCGAGAAGTTCGTGTATCTGCGTAGCTGCGTAAGTGCTGGTGATAGTATGAATGATGAGATCAATTCACGTATATTGAAAGCCAGAGAGGTTTATGCTAATCTGGGCCATCTTTGGCGCCTTCGTGATGTTAATCTGGCTGTAAAAGGTCGGATCTACAACGCGACGGTGAGAGCAGTTTTGCTCTATGCTTGTGAAACCCTGGCCTCTCCGAGTTGAGGATATTAGACGACTCTGTGTGTTTGATCATCGTTGTCTCTGAGAGATTGCTGACATCCAGTGGCAGCACCATGTTAGTAATGCAGAGGTTTGATATCGTATGTCCGGGCACAGTGGAGATAATTCAATTATTGTCACTATCTTGAAACATCGACTTCGGTGGCTTGGACATGTATTTTATGAAAGTTGTCCCAGAGAATTCCACGTCACGCATTATTTGCTGACGCTAGGACTGGTTGCAAAATGCAGAGTGGTGGAAGGGAAACATTACGGGACTTATTAGCGAATAGCTCCTTTGGATATCAATCGACTTGCATTCATAACAAATGTCACAACATCAACTGAGATCCAACTTAAATATAATTTGAATTTCACTCACGATAAACTAAATATCCAATTCAGCTAGTGCATTTTTGTGGAAAACGCGAAAGTTGCGAGTTGTTTGATTTAAATCATAATAACTCGGGAATTACTTTATTTAGAATATGGAATGGGTATATGGGTGTTAAATTGCTAAATTGGACAAAAATGTCAACTTACTATAATGGCATATTTCTTGTGTAATACTTTCTGAGATTTGTAATGCTCCATTAAAGCCAACATAAACGACTCCGTGACAAAGTATTTCCCATTGCTATCTTGTTCTAAGTGCGGACCATCGTAACTAGATTCTACGGTAATTGTTGACAGATCAAAAGATTCTAATGGGGACGGCTGATCTTCTACTGCAATAGCTTTTTCAAATGCTTTGCGACGAATTATTTTTCGGCATTCAGTCAACTTTTCACGAGCCATTTTATCACTAGGTGCAACTCGAATAACCTAGTTGAGATGAAACCTCATATTAGCAGATAATAGTAAAGTGAACATTTTTAATAATTCGACAAATAAACACCAGATTTTATTGGCGTGCAAAGCTAAATCAGGTGGAAATTGAAACCCTATAGTTAGAATTGAATGGTTTAAGTAAATCACTATTTTATTGAGGTCAAATTGCTTTGAAAGTAGCTTGTCGCAAACAGTTACATCAATAGTACGATTATGTCCTCACAAAATAAGTTTCATAAGTTACGGAGTAGATGATTTATGTACGTTATGGTATATCCCTACGATATTTAAACGGGCATAAAAGATATTGGAAATCAGACTACGGTAATAGTTTATAAATTATGGCATTAGATTTATATTCAACATGGAAATAATTAGTGACAAAATACTTTATCAGTGTGCAGTGCAGCAGATTAATCCATGTTATAAGCTATCCGAGTAAGATCCACGCGATCACAGATCTTGAAAATCCAAACAAAGAAATATCACAGTGGACAGAAAATTCTGTTTAGTTTAAAATCACCACTTGCAACACCTTATTATGAGGATGAATCTACCTCATTTTATCCAACCAACTTAAACTACCTTTATAGGAACATACTATGGGAGTTATCGGCTGCAACATAGAGGATACATCAAATTATGTAACAAACGTGAAGACTCATGTTGTAGAACAAAGCATTGACAAGATTTCCGAGACACTTCGAAGTTTAGTGACAAAGAAAAGCCTTTATTTTTACCTCACCTTGGCTGCATTAAACTAGGACATGAATAGATATGACGTATATAAAAACGAATATTAATGTCAGAATTCTATTGACTTTGTCAAGGATCGTTGAGATATTGAGCCACAGGCAGAATTCTGTTTTAAACCAAAGTCGTGATATATTGAATATCAAGAAATAGCTAGGAGCTCGACAGATATTGTTATTGTAAACTGGGTGAGGACTTAGAAGGTAGAGTAAGGAAATCCGCAGGTTAAAAATAGGCTGTATTGTAGTGGGGATGATCATTGCACTAACTTCCAGGACTTAATGTGGAAGGAAGAGGTTGTTGAATTCAAACGAAAAAATAAAAAACACAAACAGGATCCTACGAGATGAGTAGCACATAGGTTGGTTTTGTCTTTAAATTTTTGAGGATTCTGTATGGAATGCCACATCAAATGTTGATTATTTAAAGAATTAAACAATTCTTCATAATATGTGTGATATCAGATAAAGTGTGTGTAGTGAAATTATACGTATTGGTGAATCTTCCATTATTACTATACTTTGTGTTTAGTTCAACTCATTCGCTAATAAACGGCAAAGCTTATATACATCACTGTTAAATGTCCAGATATCAGGGTAATAGGGTATCTTATGTACTTACAGTTTCGTAGTCTGCCAGCGCCTCCTTATACTGACCTAATGCCATATGTGCAGATGCCCTGCGATAATAACCCTGGACAAATAAAGAGAATAAAATGACAAACCTTCACATAAGAACTATCCAAAGATATGGCCTTAGAAGCATCATCCAAAGCATAGCCAAAACACTCTGTACGAAGATAAGCGAGGCTCCTGTTGGCCAAATAAACAGCAGTTTCCCGAATTTCTATCGCCTTCGTGTATGCATCGATGGCTTTTTCATAGTCTCCATCTATTGGTCGAAAAATACCGTTAAACACGTGTACATATTTGTGTCTGTGTGGTCTATCCATGCATTACCTTTGAAAAATTTGTTAGCTTCTTCTTTTAATGCCTCTGCTTCATCCGAAATAGTCGATAACGTCATTCTCTAATTCACGTGTGCGCCGTTCAGAAAACGTTTGGACTGACGGGCTCTCAATTAAATGGTTCAAATGTTGGGTTGCAAAACATTGTAGAAGGAAGTTCAGTTTTCAGTCCTCAGTAATAAGGATAGTGGATTAGTGAACCCGTGTTAATCTTAACAGATTGCCTTCCAGTGAAAGTTCAGCTTCTCCTTGAAAATATTACTTGATGGAGCTGATACCACTTGTTCGGGTAAGTTTTTCCAGTTATTGACTACTTGATAAGAAAAACGGGACCCCACTTTAAGTTTACTATATTGCGTTTTGTAAACCTTCTTCTTATGACATCGAAGATTATTATTGCTGGAGGGAGCAAAAAGATAAGACATATTCACACATATACCATAATTAATGATATGAAATGTCAGTATAAAGTCACCTCGCATCATAAGATACGACGAGGGGAAAGAGTTTAGACGTTTCAAAGAAGTTTAGAAAGACCCTTCACTAATTTTGTTCCCACAAGCTGAACACGCTCAAGTAAGTTAGTATCATTTATCAGACATGGGCTAGCTGCTTGCATACAGTTGTAGCGGTAAATAAATCCCCAAAATAAATAGCTCTGTAAGTTTACGACATTGGATGCTGGCCACATTAGTTTTAATGGACTCATCTAGCTGAAGGCGCTCGGTCATGCATCCGCACCAGATCAGGAGTGGGAACGCCGTACTCAACATCCCCTGCAATCACTAGCCAGATTAGATCAGAGTATCCTCGATATATTTATAGCCTATCAAATATATCTTCTAACCTCCCCGCTTCTGTATTTTAATTTCACTCGGTGGGTACGATTCATATTAGGTGTTACTGGTTAAAGTGTTGTCAAACTACAAACACATGTAGCATCTTCATTGGTGAGCCTAACGTGATCTGGTACACCAATTATTGCTTTATTTTAATTTTTTATACATTCTGTTATTTTTTCGTATTTTCGGATATATAAATATATTTTTCACTCGTTCATTCTTGTACTTGGTATTTCACCATAACTGAACAGACACCCAAGGTACTTAATTTAATGACTATGTCCCCACCTTCGTTCCAAATAATGCCCATTCGGCCAGACAACATCGAAGCCTGGTTTTGCTACTGATATGATGGGAAGAAGAGCCAATTTTCGATTGAATTACTCATTGTGAGTTTTATTCAACATTACATCCATTTCGATTCAACGTGATGATCATTAAGTGTAGTATTTGATTTGTTTCCCCAGTATATTTTCTTCTGTATTCAGTTGACATGAACTATGCTCAGTAAGTGATTTGTTATAATCGAGCATGTGATTTCATCCTCATTGTTAATCAAAATGGGTGTACAATCAATATATAAACCAGTGTACTTTAGATTATCATCATTATCATCATTGTAGTCGTTATAGTGTTTTGGTACTAATAAATATTCACTTATACCAGTCTTGTGTTCTTACTTTCGCGTCGTGGAAATTGCAGAGGTCCCTTGTTCCGAGTACAAGTGATCAACGTCTTTCCGGCACAACAATCAGTGACGACCAAATATAACAGCTACGCAGATGCCGACTTCTACAAGCACGGCGCAAACGATACACGTGCACAATTCTTCGCAGGAGTCGAGGCACTACCGCATGAATTCGACAGGTATGTAACACCTAGTATGTTTACTAGTGATGTTTCAGAACACCACGATACACTTAAACGACGTATCTTTAAACAAGGAGACCTAACTGATCGACAAATTTTAGACCAACTCCTTAATAACATCGACCTGCAACACGGTTCTGCGACAGATATGTTGCAAAGAATGAGAGAGGTTATCAACCAAAGAACCTTCGATGATGGCTTACTCAAACAACTTTTTCTATCCAAACTTCCCCAACAGGTACAAGCTGTGCTGGTCTCGTTTCAAAACAGCACCGTAGACGAGCTGGCTGCATCTGCCGACCTCATTCTTGAAATCACCAAATATAATGCCGAGGTTTTTTCAGTCAAAGAAAAGCCTCAAACGGCCCAGAATGACAATACAGAGTCATGTCATACACTTACACGCTGTCTCAAATTTCGTAAAGACCGTAAACGGTCACACACCCCACGAAGAAGCACATCACGTAGGCGATCTGTCTCCAGACCGCAGGAGACTGATGACCCCGACTGGTTCAGGTATCATAACCAGTATGGAAATCCTCCAGAAATTGCATAAAACCCTGTAATTGTCCCAACTCAAAATCGACGGACACGAAAAACAATTCGGGAAACTTTCAAGCCCGCACACGTTAACGGCAACCGTACCTGGCGATCATAGCCGTCTGTTATACATCATAGATGTGATAACGAGAGTTCGTTACCTCGTCGATACTGGCTCAGAAGTTAGTGTTCTTCCAGCGTATTCTAACGACCGGTTTCACGAATCGGTTTTAAACATACAGGCAGCAGATGGAAAGCCTATCGCTACATGTGGTAAAAAGTTCGTTAACCTTAACGTGTGTTTACGCAAACCCATTCACTGGATCCTTGTTGTTCCAGGTGTTTACATATCAATCATTGGTAAAGTCTTCCTACAGCACCACAATCTAATCATCGATAGGCGCAAACGGAGGCTAATAAACGGAAATACTAATTTATCTATTTACGTAACTTCTTTTTCCGGTTGCAGATTATCTCCTGTCACACTTAAGCACCACTACTCATTAAGTATTCTGGGGTGTACCAACCGCAACCGAAATCGCTGTGTGTAACTAGCAATGTTACACATCACATCACGACTACAGGACCACCTGTATTCTCTAAAGCACGCTGACAAGCCCTCAAAAATTTAAGGTTGGCGAAAAACAAATTTGACCACATGATAGACTTAGGTATCATAAAACCGTCAAACAGCCCATGGGCGTCTCCGTTGCACATGGTCACTAGAAAGGACAGCAACGATCGGAGTCCAACTGGTGACTATCGGCGATTGGATGCAAAAACTATTCCCGATCGTTACTCATTGCCTCACATTCATGACTTGACAGCTACCTTGAAAGGTACAACTGTCTTTTCGAAAATCGACTTGGTTAAAGCGTATAACCAAACTCCTATGGCCACTGACGATATTCCGAAAACCGCTATCATAACTCCTTTCGGACTCGACGAATTATCTCACATGCATTTCGGCCTAAGGAATGCTGCCCAAACATTCGGAAGATTAATAGATGGCGTTTTTCGAGGTCTTAACTTCGTACATGCGTATGTTATTGACTGATTAATGGCAAGTCCGGACAGAGAATCGCATCTCCAGCATCTGGAACTTGTTTTTGAACGACTACAAAAGCATGGCATTACTGTAGACATTCAGGAATGCCAAATCGGAACTGACTCATTAGACTTCCTAGGACACACTATTGATGCGCAAGGCATCCGACCTCTAAGAAGCAAAGTGGCAGCCATTATGGATTACCTAGAACTAACCACGATCAAGCAATTATACACGTTTAACGACCATTAGTATCGCGGTAGACGCATCCAACTCAGCGGTCGGAGTCTTACAACAATGGGTTTTTCGTGTCTACAAGTAACTCTCGTGTTATTGATAGAAGAAATCAGACTAATTGAGAATAGGTCTTTATTTTGATCTTCGCGCAGTCACAGTGGAACATGGGATTCCTTGTCCAGACAAACAAAGCCTCCCAACATTCAATATAAGATAATTAGAAATATAATGCCCACACAAAATAAGGAAGTTAATGGATACTTGAACTATGCTGTTTTGACATATGCTTAGTTGCTTGAGGTCAAATCTTAACCAATCGACCTAAACTGTTACAGGTTAACCACTCATGGCAACCTAGCATTTTTCTCTAGACGGTTGCTAGACACTGAATCGAGGTACATCACTTTTGTTAGGGAACTCCTGGCTATGTATTGTGCTGTAAGGCATTTTCAACACTATATCGAAAGCCGAGACTTCACTCTTTTTATTGATCATGAACCACTTACCTTCTCCTTAAGCTCTTCTTCAAAAAAGTACTTACCTCGTGAGTCGCGACAACTGAGCTACATTTCGCAGTTTACTTCAGACATTCAACACATTTCTGGAGCAAACAATGTAGTCGCAGACGCCTTGTCTCGCATAACTTCCTTGAATAGCTTCCAGGGAATCGACCTTTTTAAACTCGCCCAGCTTCAAAAAGTAGACACTAATCTTCAGCATGAGTTATCCTCAACAACATTTAAACTGCGAATTAAACAGATGGGAACAAGTAAGGAAACCTTACTGTGTGACACATCTACAGGTAGGGATAGCCCAATCGTGCCGGAACATTATCGATGCAACGTCTTCAATACGTTGCACAGACTTTCTCATCCAGGTGTTCGTGCAACCAACAAGCTTATAGCAGAACGGTTTTGCTGGCCTGGTATGAAAAAAGACGTGAGGGAGTGGGTATGCTCCTGTGTAAGCTGCCGAAAATTTAAGGTTATTAGACATAAAAAATGTCCCTTAGGCTCATTTAAAACTCCTAATGCTCGCTTTGACCATGTTCATTTGGATTTGGTAGGACCTTTACCAGATTCAAATGGATATTGTTATCTTTACTCGATGGTCAGAAGCAATATCCATCAAGGACATTACTACTGAAACAGTGGCGCGCACCTTCGTCGAACGATGGGTAGCAAACTTTGGCTGCCCTTCAACCATCACTACAGATCGTGGACGTCAGTTCAAATCTGAACTTTTCCGTTGTCTGACCGCACAATTAGGAATCACTGGCTTCCGAACGACGGCCTACCACCCACAAGAAAACGGGTTAGTAGAACGCTCTCATCGACAGCTAAAAGCGTCACTATCAGCCGCAAACATTTTTCAGTGAACTGACGCTCTTCCACTCGTCTTACTAGGTATTCACAATGCAGTGAAAGCTGACATTGGATACACTGTGGCTCAGCTCGTCTGCTTCAATGAACATGGATCTAACCTCCTACACGAACAGGCTTACAAACGCAATGCGTTCAGTTAAATCTGTTTTCACTCGACCACAATCAATTGATGTGTTCATTCAACCTGACCTACAATATAGTGCACACGTTTTCGTTCGTCGAGACTCACATCGATGCCCTCTCGAATCAGCATACGAGGGACCCTTCAGAATTCCTTAACGCGGGCCCAAGTATTATATAGTCGATAATAACGGAACCAAAGATAACATCAGCATCGATCGCCTCGAAGCGGCGTATTTGGGAGGAAATCCTATTCACATCGGTTTTCCTTCAGTACAATCGCACGACATGGCTCCTACACATATAATACCTCATTCAACAGCCAACACGAACAATGATACTTCGGTAGTACCAGAAAATAAATTTAAAACAACGCGTTTTGGAAGAAGAGTAAGATTTCCAGAACATTTAAACGACTATTGCACGTAAGGTACTAGTTGACATTTTATATCATCACGATTTTCCTTTGTACTATATGTAATGTAAAAAAAACGGTTTTAATATGCTTATATATTTATATTTTTATTTAAAAAAAACAAACAAAAATCCATTATGTAAAATTTTTTTCAGCTATCAGGAGTGTATGAGTTTATTTTTGTCCTTTTCGTCCGCTTTGTGTTTTTACGCGCGTACATGTGTATTTGGACATGCACTTACATATGTTTTTCTTTTCCATGACGGCTGGAAAAAACGAAAACGAACGACGAACTTTACGACGAACCGAAAATTTCATTGTAATTATTCTTTTTTTACCATATAGTACTTCATGGGCCCTTATGGTAAGGAAAGACTACCAGACACTGCTAAACCTAGCAAGCTATCAGAAGAATGTTTACCGACGACAAACTCGTTGGATTTAAGCTTCTGGTTGGCAACATCTTAGGATCATCACTACACCACTAGGAAGGGAGTGATCTGTAGCAGTAAATAAGTCCCCAAAATAAATAGCTCTGTAAGTTTACGACATTGGATGCTGGCCACATTAGTTTTAATGGACTCATCTAGCTGAAGGCGCTCGGTCATGCATCCGCACCAGATCAGGAGTGGGAACGCCGTACTCAACATCCCCTGCAATCACTAGCCAGATTAGATCAGAGTATCCTCGATATATTTATAGCCTATCAAATATATCTTCTAACCTCCCCGCTTCTGTATTTTAATTTCACTCGGTGGGTACGATTCATATTAGGTGTTACTGGTTAAATTGTTGTCAATCTCCGAATATCTGTGGTATCTTCACAGTACTCTAAGTGTGGTCTTACATAGGTGGGTTATAAAATCCGTAACCTCTCTTCAAAGCATTTGAATGATCGGTGAAGCGACTATATCACAAGATAGCTTCTGGCAGATGCTGCGTTGCAATGCGTAGATTTTTTCAATTCATGACTTCTTATCACTCCTAAGTCTTTATTTTCTTGAACGCGTGGAAGAGATGTACCATTAATAGTATAATGATAACTATTACCGTGTTCGGGGTGCATGAGAAACTCTTTCTAGTATTAACTTCTAAGCCCCGACCTCCAGCCCATATAACTAACTCGCCTTAGTCAACTTGGAGATTAAAATGATCAGCCTCACTTCTTATTTCTCTCCAGATTTTGACATCATCCGCAAACATCGACAACTTAAGCAATGGCCTTAATTCGTCGACATAGAAATGGAAAGTAGATGGGTTAAGATGGTGCATTTGGATACAGCATTTCTGACTGCTTTCCATTCGGATAGCGTTCCACTGACCCTCACTCTCTGTCCGCGATCACATGAAAGGTTTCCTATCCACTCATGTACAGAACCTAGCTCGAGAGCTTCTGCATAAATCCTAAGTGTGATACCTTGTCAACTGCTTTGCTAATATCACATCGACAGACAGACCGTTATCTAGGGCTGCTGTCCGATCCCCTATCTCAACAATTTAGTCAAGCATGAATGCTTGTTACGAGACCCATATAACTCGGAGTTTAACAGATTACGCGAATCTATGTGACTTAATAACTCAACCAGGATTACCTTTTCAAGTAACTTAACGACTATGCTAGTTAGACTGACAGACCGGTAGTTAGATACGATCTGTCTCTGACCATCCTTACATATAGGACTGACTATAGCGTCTTTCCAATCGCTAGAGAGTTGGGTGAGTGAATGGACATGTTGAAGAGTGTCTCGAGTGGTTTTGAAATAATGTCCTCAAGAGATGGCAGAAACCTTGGATGTAACCCACCACGGATCGGTATCTTACAAGGTTTGATGTTAGTTATCGATGGACGAACAGTTTCCTAAATCACATGTACACATCCTATGATTGATATCTCAGTGTGATTAGGACAAGTCTTTGTAACAATACACGAAGGTTAGACTTCCGAAAATTGTTTGAAAAATTCTCAGCTTTTACCCGAACTGATTCCGTCAGTAAATCTGAATTTTCATATGACATTAGAAGGGATACCATCACTACGTTTTTTTCCCATCTAACATACGAAAACAATGGTTTCGGACAAGTGCAGCTATCATATGCCAACTGTCATTCGCAAATAGTACGGGATTTAGCTATGGTCTTTTAACATATATTCCGGATATTTTTATATTCACACCTGTATGATGCGTTTCCTGTCGACAAGAATAAGTCCTAGAAATGTTTCCTACTCTTCAACAGCTTCCAGGCTTCCCTATTAATCCACGGAGAGCAGTGTGATAGCTTACGTATTGACCATAGGATGAACTGTGATGTTATGGGCTCCATTGTAATCTTAGACTTATTCCATTCGTCTTCTATCGATCCATCTACGTCAACTGACCAGTCAGTCGACATAACCAAGTCTCTGATTGCTGGAATATTAGCTCGCCAGATATTAGGATGGGGTAGAGCAGATGGAAATTGTATACCATGTGTCCGAAACTCAAAGCAAAGTACAACGTGGTCACTGTTCACTGGTGGGGGAAAGTGCTGAATGGCCATGACATTCTCACGGTGGTATGTGGGGACAACGTCCAGCAATGACCCGTCATGTTCCAAGTCAATATGTGTCGGTTTCGCGATACGTTGTACAACTGTACACTGAATAATGGTTGATGGGAGGTCTCTACCGAAACCCTCACACGGAGCTGTAAGCTCTATCCAGTTGATATGCGGTGCGTTGAAGTCCCCAGTGATGAGACAACATTCTGCCTTACTCCAAGAACAGATATGTCTTAAGATAAAGTCGTCAGTAAGACAATACGGACAACAGTATATTCTTACTATAGTCACTAACCTGTTTCTGGACTTAATTGTGCAACATGCCACATCACATGTACCACTAACATGAGCCTCCGATGTAATCGATTGTATAATATTATGCCTCCCCCCTTGCGACTTAAGACTCTATCATTTCCAATACAGATGTAACCTGCTATGATGGGAGAACAGTCTATATATACGGTGGACCAAGTTCTTGTGCTGATAGTTATATCATAACTTAATTCATCCACCACCAAACTTAGCTCGGACCTTCTATTCGAAGACTATGGGCGTTCGTGTAACACACATTTAGGTTGTTTTGCGAATCATTCGTTCTACCCATACAGGTCGCGAAAGCATTGACTTCCAAGGCCTGATTATCCAAAAACCCTTAAATGCAAGGTTCGTTTCGCCATTTTGCTTTCTAGTTCATAACTCCGTGAGAGCATTCTTCCACTTGATTCAATCCTCAAGCGGCCAATCTGGTCGGATACGAATATTTGAATCACGAGTTTTGTGTGTGTTACTCAATAATACATCTTTCTTAAAAATTCCCGAGTGCCAATTTCAAGATCCTTTTTAGTTGGGTCTCACCTCCAACCTTCGTGATGTGTACCCCTGAAACCTCTTCAGGTAGTACATTTTTGATTACAGTTCCCACTAACTTCAGATAATGTGCATGTCTTTTAGCAGAGTCATTGTTTTTCGAATTCCCTAGATTTAAAATAATTAAAACAGGAAGGGGTTTAGCTCTTTTAAAAGTCGTGCTTACGGCTTCCGACCGCGGTGTCAGATCCCGCCTGTTCACTACTGGCAGCTTACCGTTGGTTGTTCTCGTAATAGAGCCATGGGAGTCGAGCGAATGACTCTCAAAAATGTATAACGAGGTGTTACATTGAGACTTTGACGGAGGAATATGACACACGGAATGTGAGTCTACCGAAGACTTTTAAACTGAACAGTCGTTATTTTTAGCCATCTTTCTCACTCGTCTATTACCCATCAGTCGCAGCATCTATACCAGAATTATTCGGGACGGTAGTGGTTTTGTCTGGATCATCTGTCGTTGCTGCAGCAACTTGGCCACCAATATCTAACGGCGTATCGCCCATTAATTGTTTCGGGATAGAAAGTTCTATTGCGTGTTGCACAATTGGGTGTCTGGCACGTGCCGTTGGGGCGCTTACGACACTGACGCAGTACCCATGTTACCAGTACGGCCTTCATCAATTTTGTTACTAGCCAACGCCGGAATGCTAATTGCCTCTTGGATGAGTAATGTTTATCTGGAACAACAAAACGTACGGAGCCAATGAGAATTAGGCTTTGAGCACCTTTTATAAGCAGTGAGGCATAAGCGGGTACACATCTTATGGAACCACTTCTTTCCCTTATCACATTCCATTTGTTCGTCAGCAGGAAAATAGTAATATGGCTGTCCATATTTGTGAGCAGATCCGGCCATCCTAAAAATTAAATAAAAATGACAACACAAAATTGACATGTAAAAAATCTCAAACTTTCACTAGATGAATCACTTCAAAGCCGACCACGTATGCTCTGATGCATTAAAAGCACAAAAGAAAAAGAAAAATACACAACTACAACATCACTTTAACTGAAATAAATTCAACTAAAGTGTAAACAGTAATTTTGATGCGTAATTTACAATCAAAACAGTAAATTTAACACAAAAAGAAACAATACCATTGTTCTTTCTGTTGAGTAGGCTTTCCAGGAACTGCAACGGAGCCTCCAGAAGCCTTGAAGGAGCCGAAGAGTCCTAGTCAATCAGAGCATGATGGAGCTTTCTAGAATACCAACGTGGCGTGCTACTGTCAGTCAGTATCATAATATGTCTTTTAGCAGATTGGCCAAAATATGATGTTCAAGTTGTCTTCCATGACTAAAGACTAGTTTAAATACCTAGTATTTGCCTGTAGCCTGCGTTCACCCGAGGATGCTGACGTCCGAACAAGAATCCTAAGCAAGCTCGTACACTGCCTCAACATGAGCCTGAAGAAAGTGACTACCGAATGCCAAATGTTAGTGAACTTGAAGCATGATACCTCAATAGTAGAGAACGGTAACTGTTTCCCTAACGTTAATGCATTCGAGAGAATCGTCTCACAAGGTTCCAGCACGCACAATTATCGTAATGACAGAGACAAACCATCATCTCCATGCTGTGCATGTAGAGGTTGGCACTATAAGAGTTTCTGCCCGTGTAAAGAACATTGTTGCAGTAAGTGCCTTCGGAAGGGCCATATAAAAACCAGCTGCAGAAAAAGAAACTATAAACGATATTCTGCAAAACCTTGCTTCAATAAATACAGGCCAGGAGCATTGACAAAAAGAATATTGGTATCACATAATCAAGCACGAAATCGCCGCTAAAGAAAGTACGTAACCTTAGATATTAATAAACACCGTACTCGCCTTCAGCTTGATACAGCTTCTGATATCACCCTAATCAGCCCAGAAACTTGGAGAATCATTGGAAGACCCACAGTGCTCCCAACAACACAACTGGCACACAGTGCATCTGGAGGGAAGCTAAATATTGTTGGGGAAGTGCACTTCACTGTTTCTAAAATTACTGTAAGAATGAATGCAACAGTATACCTTACAAAGAAGCCAGAACTCGACTTATTAGGTTAGATCTTATAAAGACACTTAAGTTAGCAGACCATTCTACTAACAGCAATTGCAGACGAATCAGAACTGACAACACCTTAGAGTGGAGCCAGAAATGTGCCGAGCTATAAAGACACCACAACGTGTTTAAAGAAAGATTGGGAGAATGTACCAAGGCCAAAGCATTGTTAACCCTAAAACCTGAAGTTACTTCCGTCTTTCGACCTAAAAGACCTGTATCTTATGCTGCTCTTCAAATAGTTGAACAAGAATTACAGCGACTTCAGGAAATGGATGTTATCGCACCTGTGAACTTCTCAAACTGAGCTGCACCAATAGTGGTTGTCAAGAAGTCGAATGGAAGCGTCCGTTTATGTGCAGACTACTCTACCGGATTAAATGAAGCTCTAGAATCTCACCAGTATTCCTTTACCTTTACCGGAAGATCTTTTTACTAAGCTGAACGATGGCAGATATTTTGCAAAATTGGACTTATCAGACGCGTATCTACAAATCCCGGTATTTGATGAAAGCAAAGATCTCCCGACGATCAACACACACAAAGGTCTGTTCCGGTATTACCGACTACCGTTTGGAGTGAAGACGGCGCCCTCTATTTTCCAGAAAATTATGGATACCATGTTATAAGGTATTCCAGGGGCATCAGCTTATTTAGACGACATCACAATTATGGCAGCAGACAAAATGGACCTGCAGAAGAAACTGGACCAGGTACTAGAACGTGTAGCCGATTATGGTTTTCGCCTCCGAGCGGAGAAGTGTGACTTCTATATGCAGCAAGTACGATACCTGTGGTTCATAATAGATAAAGACGAAAGGCGACCAGATCCAGAGAATATTGAGGATGTGAGAACAATGCCTAGACCTAGAGACATTCCTACACTACAGTCGCCCTTGAGACTGGTCAGCCACTATGGTATCTTCCTCCCCGATCTTCAACTTCTACGTGCTCAACTTAACCACCTACTAGAAAAGAATACAAGATGGAATTGGTCGGAGGACTATCAAGCATCTTTCGAGAAAATCAAGCAACTCCTAACTTCCAATCTCTTATTGACGCATTATGATCCTTCTCTGCCAATAGTCGTTGCTTCAGATGCTTCTAACTATGGTGTGGGCGCAGTCATCTCACATTTTTCCTAATGGGTCTGAAAAAGCTATCCATCACGCTGCCAGATCTTTGACAACGACCGAAAGAAACTATAGTCAAATTGAGAAGGAAGCCCTTGCAATTATCTTTGCAGTAAAAAAATTCCATAAGATGTTATATGGTCGACATTTTACCCCAATAACAGACTATAAGCCACTGCTTGCAGTTTTTGGGTCAAAGAGGGGAATTCCTGTTCATACAGCTAACCGACTCCGACGTTGGGCAACCACACTTCTGGGTTACGACTTCAAGATCAAGTATCAGTCATCTACCTCCTTCAGGCAAGCTGACGCGTTGTCAAGATTGATAGGCTCCCAATCAAAAACCCCAGAAGAAACCCTTGTAGCAAATATAAAAGCTGAGAGCGAAGTTCATCGCGTATTGGATGACGCAATCGATGGACTCCCAGTAACCTTTGAAACTATCAAGAAGATCACTGAAAGTGACAAAACAGTGAGCACAGTTAAATTCTATCTCACGACCAAATGGCCAAACAATCGCCTTGATGGAGAACTTTTGCAATATTTTCGTCGACGGGACTCACTTATGGTTGTTGACTCGTGTATTATGTTCGGTGATCGGATTGTTATTCCGAAGTTATTACGTCACAATGTTCTCAAGCAGTTTCACAGTGGCCATCCTGGAATCAACAAAATGAAATCGTTGGCTCGTAGTTATTCTTATTGGCCGTCATTGGACAAAGATATCAAGAATAAATGCCGTAACTGTCCATCATGCATTCAAGCTGCTAAAAATCCTTTGAAATGCAAACCTCAGTTTTGGCCAACACCTGCAGGACCCTGGGTAAGACTTCACGCAGATTTTTCTGGTCCAATCCAATGAAAAATGTTTCTAATTATCGTAGATGCATTTACTAAGTGGTCAGAGGTATATACCATACCAAATTGTACAACGTCAGAAACAATCCACAAGTTGTCTACCTTGTTTAGCTGCTTCGGAGTTCCAGAGACCTTAGTAACTGATAATGGCTAGCAATTCATCGCAAAATCGCTTAAGTATTTCTGTGGCGCGAATGGAATAACTCATCTCCGTTCTCCACCCTATCATCCGCAATCGAACGGACAAGCAGAACGCTTTGTGGACACCTTTAAAAGAGCATTAGTGAAAGGGGAAGGCGAAGGGCAACTGGACAGGTAATCACAAAATTTTTAACATCTTACAGAACCACTTCGAACCCAAATGTTCCAGATGGTAAGTCTCCTGCTGAAGTCATGTTCGGAAGGCATATTCGAACCATTTTCAACTCCGTGTTGCCATCCAAATTAGTGGATGGACACAATCACAATCCAAATATCCGTGACTTTAATGTTTTCATTAAGTTTTCTTTGAGTTTTCATTAACTCCTACATCGGAAAGAACCGATGGGAGCCGGGAAAGGTTGTACAAAAATTGGGACAAGTTCTGTACAGAGTCCGAGGAACTTTTGGAAGATGTATACGACATACGAATCAAATCCATAAGGACAAAAGAACGATGCAGACTCGAAATAACTGGCCGAATTTCCCGTTAGAGTTAATCTTAGACACACCAACTCTACATATGCCCAAGGACACTGGAAAGAAGCCCCTGACAAGGAAGACGATAAGAATAATGAGACGCCGCCGCAACCCAGTTGTCTAGCTACAAGTAGATCCTAGAAAGAAATCTTGTTCGGGGAAGATGTTGAGTTGGCTTTCCGAGAACTTCAACTGAGCCTTCAGAAGCCTTGAAGGAGCCGAAGAGTCCTAGTCAATCAGAGCATGATGGAGCTTTCTAGAATACCAATGTGGCGTGCTACTGTCAGTCAGTATCATAATATGTCTTTTAGCAGATTGGCCAAAATATGATGTTGATTTAACAAATGTTAACATCTATAAATACCCGTGTTTTATTGTACAAAAATAAACACTGGAGTAATATACTTTTTCGCATACTTTGAGCCTTCTCTTTCGTGTTCCGGTTGCTGTATCTTTCTAGCTTGGGGATCTCAAGAATAGCTTAGGAAACGAAATAAGCGTTCAAATCCAAATACTTATCACTTTCAAAATAACGCGTTCGTAGACAATTAATTTTCATCGGTTTCAGATATAAGCTCTTCAAAATTCTTGATTTTTCACAGAAATGAGCCAACGTCCTTGGATCAAGGTCGGTTTTGCATGAGTGTCTTCGATCGTGTGGTCCGTAATCGTCATTATGTTTTGTTGAACTTTAACCATGCACCCAAACCAGAATATGATATGGTCATATCTTCCGTTAGAAATGATCAGTAGTTTGTGACTAAATATGAGAAAAACATGGGTCTTTCGCTGGTTTTTCTTTTTGTGTGAGGTTTATCATACGTGATCCAGTTGGAGGACCTCTTTTCATTATTCTATCGGCTATACGCGGTAAATGAGATAAGGAGGTTTCAGGATCTTGTGCATCCAAACAGTATTGGACGTAGCATGGGAGAGCTTGTATCCATCCTTGTTTTTGGACTGTTTCACCCACTGTGTTATTAACCACTAAGACTTGGAGGTGACGTAAAAACTGTGTCGGTGACCTATCACCTAATGTTTATCTTTGGAAAAGTCTTTGGATTCATCGACTGTCTGATAGTGATAAACGATTCATTATCTCTCGTCTTAAGATGGTGTATGGTTGTGGTGATTGTGGGTTAAAGTCAAGTCACAGACTTTTTTGGCGACTGAAGGAGGAAGGATGGAGCATAAGTCTCTATAGCGATTTCCTTCAGATTTGGTATTGTGTCACGTGAAATAATGCTCTAGTTAGGCAAACCACAACTCAGGGTCACTACGAACAAATTCTGGAAGTCGAAATTTCGTAGTCATAACAGTGTCTATTTCTACTGGTGACAAATCTTCCAGGTTTTTGATTTGCATTGAGTCTGGCACGAGGTATATGACCAATATAGTAATAAAATCAGCACGAAAAATGATTAATACAATACGAATACCTTAAGATAAAGAAACTATGTGTAAAAATAGATATACCAAACTTTGGTGAAGAATAATCAGAAGGTCTAGTTCTACGACTAAGTAAAAAAATAACATTAATAACGAAAGTGATGTTAAATTTGTATTCAATAGGGCTCACCAGTTTCGTGCCTGTAGGTAACCCTCGTGCTACTGACAGAAGAAACCAGCCTTGTAGTGAATAGGTCTTTATTTAGATCTTCGCAGTCACAGTGGAGCGTGGGATTACCTGTTTAGACAAACAAAGCTTCTCAACACTCAATATACCATAATAAGAAATCTAACGCCTATCCAAAATAAAGAAATGAATGAATACTTGTAACGGAAAGAGTACGCTGAAAATCCGCCCATAGAATTTTGTTGTATAGTACTGCCATTTATTTGATTCTTCTCCCAGTCGTGTTATAAGATCCAATCTAAGGTTTGGACTGAAGAATATCTGTCTAGGTGGGTTAGATACGCGCCCTTGCCCGTTTGAAACCAAAAAAAAGTAATCGGGTAAAATGACGGTTCTATAATTCATCATAAATTTAAATGTATTTTTTTACCTAAACAAATATGACGACCCAGCTATACAACCAATAATTGTTCAATTAATCAAATCGGTAGCAACAAATAAATGCTATTCTATCCTGCCTGGATAGATCACTCATAGATTCATTCCGAAGGTAATATTTGGTTGCTTTATAACACAGAATGCTTCCAATTCTGGAAGAGTGCTTCAATTCACAATCAAAAATGCACAATCACAGTCAATACACGCAACACAATCAAAGGGAGGAACAAACCAATATGGCTGCCGCTAAGAATAAGTGTCAAATAAAACAACATGAAGGCAGTTCAGGAAGAAACATGGAAACTTGGTGAAAGCGTAGTAAAAATAAAAACTATAATAAAATACAAATGTCATCAACTCAAATGGAATTAAAAAGACCAATAAAGATGTACAACTAAAGGTATCACTAATAATAAATTGCAAGTGTATACATGGAAGGATTTTCACACACAAAACATTCAAAGTGGATCTGACATGTGTATTTTAACCTTTGTTCAGATCTCGTTTAACCACAACTTTTGTTCTTCAGTCTTCCTCGTCTGAGCTTTTATTATGTGATTTCGTTAAAGATTTATCTTTTGTTACCTAATTTTTTATTGCATGTTGCAGGATTATTGACAGTAAGGTCGTGTTTGACTAGGATCAAGGTCACGGCGTGGTTCAGAGTGTGGCTGCTAACCTTTTGACTGTTTGTTTGGGAGGATTGCTGGAATCCCTGCACATAGATATTTAATCCCATCTTGTTAGGAATATTTTTATTGATTTTCAGATATCGAACCCTTTGGTATCGACTGTTTCTTTTATTATTTAGTGCGCTACTTTGCGTTAGAGAAACTTCTGACTGCATAGCGCAGGCCTTACCGTTTGAGGTATCTTATATTTTTGATATAATTTGTTTTATTTCCTAAATTAGAACCGTTTAAGTTGAGCACAGAGTTTGTGTTCTGATATAATTTAATAAGAGTATCTCAAAAACTCTTCGTACGCTATACAGAAGAACGTAGTCTGGTCTATTTGAATAAATTTTGGTTCGTCAGTCTTGCATTTAAACCGAATACTGGCAGTTCGGTCGTTACAATACTGTTTGGACAAATGCTTAGTTGTTTGAAGTCAGTTCTTAACCAATCAACCTAAGTTGTTACACTGTGTTGTTTGAATGAACTAATGACTCCTTTGTACTTGTTGAATGTTTGATTTCGAATTCTAAATACAGTACATTCGTTAGTGCTTGTGTAGTACTTCTTGATTCAATTGCGTTATCCCTGGGATTCCTAGTTCACACTATAATTCAATTACTCCTAATTATCATATTGGCGTCGCGATGGAGCCTGCGTTGGAACAGTTAGGTATTCATTCAACTTCTGAAGCTTTTGAGGATTATTTAGAAAGGTTTGAAATTTGGAGCATGACTAAGAAAGATGTTAAAGGTGATAAAATTGTGGCACATTTCCTGTCATTCATCGGAAAAGAAGCATACAGCTTATTGAAAACTTTGGCGTATCCAGAAAAACCTATCTCACTTCCTTATGCAACTATTAAGGAGTTATTAGTGAATCATGTAAAGTGCACTAGTTTTGAATGCCGTGAAAGGGCAAAATTTCAAAAGATGACTCGTCGAAATGACCAAAAGGTTAAGGAATTCATCCTCGAATTGCAGAAACACGCTGCCAAATGTAATTTTGGTGATCAACTTCATGTGCAACTGAGAGACCGACTAATCGCAGGAATCAACATACCGGGTTTGGGAAGAGAGCTGTTAAGAATGCCCAACTGTTCCTTTCAAGATGCTAGAACTGCGTGTATTAACTACGAGGCAATGAATGAACTTGATATCCAATCGATGAATTGTTAGGTTTTGAAAGAGAGAGAGAGATCACGGGTTCACGTAGTTGAGAGCGAGATCGAGGATTCGGTGACCAAGGTCCAGTAAGCTATCTATTGACGCGTCCTAGCCCGCTGCAATTATTTTCTAGCTCAGTGCGCAATTGAGAAATTAATTCATCCACTTTTGTCGCATCTTCAAAGCATGAGCGATTCCGCAGCTGTGTGCGTAAATTGACTAAGAACTCCAATTGTCGCTCAAACAGCAGCTGTAATCGATCGGAAGGGAGAGTCATTTTTTTTCTTAATCAGAACCGGCTGACTTTGCATTGTATTTTTTTACCCCGTCGCCAATTGTTAGGTTTTGAAAGAGAGAGAGATCACGGGTCCACGTAGTTGAGAGCGAGATCGAGGATTCGGTGACCAAGGTCCAGTAAGCTATCTATTGACGCGTCCCAGCCCGCTATCTAGAGAGAGAAGACCAAGCTTGGAATGAAATATATTCTGCAACCACCAGAAAACCAGTAAACTTTTTTACAAGACAACTTCAAAACGTATATATACAATTATATATACATAGATATTTTCATGGAGCTTTGAAACATTTAATCGATAGTTCGTCGATTGACTGCTATTGAAATATTTAAAAATTTAATCGTTAATTTCGTCAATCAACTATGTGCGTGGGCGGTAAGAAAGGCCCACGTATACATGTGCATACAAGCTCCACAAGATAAAATTACAACTATGAGTTTTTGGGGATCTACCGTCCCCAACATGAATATTTCTAATATTTTGCTTAGTCGTCATGATAGAATATAATCTCAGGGTAAATCAAAATTGCGTTCGTTTAACAGTGGCTCCTATTCTCGTGTAAATATGAAAGGTGCTTCAACAAGGAATTACAAAAGAAATCACAAAGGTGAGACCAAGTTTGGCAAATGTTTATCATGTGGAAAAATTCATTCTCGTAATTCATGTGCATTTCGTAATGCTAAATGTTTTAAATGTGGTAAGATAGGAGACATTCAGTCAGTATGCAAAGCTACTGTTCATTTTGCCTCAAGTAGTAATAAATCCTGTAATTTAGATCCCAATAATTCAGCTGTTCCTAATGATCATTTATCTTTGTCTACCATTTCGAAAGGTAATACTCATATTCAAAAGCGATTATATACATCGCTTGGTTCATTTCATGACTTTATTGTGGACACAGGCAGCATAGAGTCCATTATTTCATTCAAGAACTTGAAATCTTTAGATCCTAACGTTGTGGTACGACCCACTGAGGTATCAATATTGGGGATTACTGGACACAGACTACCTATACGAGGATGTTGTGATTTGCTAATAAGAGATGATAATTCTTCATACATACCTTGTGAATTTTTAGTTAGCGAAACAGGACTGTCAATACTGGGCTTAAGGAATTTGAAAAGGCTTAAAGTGGAGCTGTCTTTCCTAGTTTCTAAAGAAAAAAATGGTGCTTTACTTAAAGATTCGGTGGCCACGTGTGCTAAGTGCAGTGGAGGTATGAAAATTCAGCCTATAAAACTCCAAGTACAGGTTGATCCAGTCTTTCTTAAAAGACGAATAATTCCTTATGGTCTTCGAGATGCAGTACATAAAACATTAAACGATTTGTGTGCAAAAGGCATAATTGAACCGGTTTAGTCTTCAGCATGGGGTACTCCTATTGTTGCGCCACTGAAATCGGACGGCAAGACTCCTAGAATATGTGGTGACTATAGATTAACATTGAACTCCCATTTGTTGAAGCAAACCTGTACGACGGTAGAGGCTGAAGATATTCTAAATCGACTTTATGGTTCTAAAGTGTTCGAATCTCTTTCTAGATCAATCCTCATCTATTTTGACGACAATTAACACTCCTTTTGGTCTGTTCAAATACAATTTCCTTCTATTTGGTCTAAGTTGTTATCCAGCTACATTTCAGGAAGTTATGAATAAGTTGGTTAGTGATCTTGAAGGTTTTGAAGTTTATCAAGATGATCCCATTTTTCATGGTTTTGATAAGGTAGTTCATGACCAGAGACTTATTGCGTCGTTTAATTGAGAAGAATATTACAGTGGATCCAAATAAGTGTTCATTTAGTGTATCTGGTTTTGAATGTCTTGGATACCTAGTTGATGGTAATGGTTTTAGACCAGATATAAAACGACTAGTTCCACTGACAAATGCACCGTCTCCAAAAAATCTTACGGAACTACGTTCACTAGTGGGTGCTCTTCAATACTATTCCCGTTTTATTCCTAATTTTTCTAGTCATGCAAATTGTTTATTTAATATTTTGACATCCAATTCATTTAAATGGGGTGAGGAACAAGAGTCATGCTTACGTAGTCTACTAAAGTTTCTTCAAAGTGATGCTGTTCTTCGAACTTACTCCCCTAGTGTACAGTCTGTGCTTATCACTGATGCATCACCTGTGGGTATTGGCGCAGTTTTGGAACAGGAGGGTAGACCAGTTATTTGTGTTTCACGCAAACTTACTGTTACTGAACAAGGTTATTCACAGACTCAGCGAGAAGCATTAGCTGTGTATTGGGCTGTTAAAAGACTCCATAAATATTTATTCGGAAAGAAATTCACTATTGTTACTGATCATGAGGCTTTAAAGTTTATTTATCATCCTGAAAAATCCTTAGCACGTTCCTCAGCTGCTATGGTTCAACGATGGAGTATTGCTTTGAGTGCCTATGACTATACGGTTCAGCATAGGAGTGCCAAACAAATTCAACATGTTGACTACATTTCTCGACAGTCATTACAAGATAAACCTGTAAATACTTCTGACTGTTTGTTAGTGCAAGCTTTACCAGTGAAACGTCCAGATCTCATTAGAGAAACTCGTAAATACTTTGGATGTATAATTAATGCTATACGTAAAGGTTGGAATGCTAATTTGAAACGTAGATTTCCTATCTATTTTTTAAAGCGGGATGAGCTATCTACTACTCCTGATGGTATTTTGTGTTTAAATGATCGTGTTGTTATTCCTCCTTCATTGCGTAAATCTGTCCTAGAAGATCTTCATATTGGACATTTAGGTGTTGAAAAAATGAAGTCATTGGCGAGGCTCACATGTTGGTGGTCAGAGATAAATGAAGATATTTGTCGTACAGCAAACAATTGTGAAAAGTGTCATAAGCTGAAAAATCAGCATTCGAAGTGGACTCCATGGCCAGCATCGTCTGAGGCCTGACAGAGAATTCATGCAGACTATTGTGGCTCGTTTCTTGGCAAATACTATGCGCTTGTAGTTATTGATTCTTTTTCAAAGTGGCCTGAAGTTTTTTTCACAACTTCACCGAATTCTGACTTCACAATTCAAGCATTAAGAAAGGTGTTTAGTCGAGAAGGGGTTCCAATGGTGTTTGTGACTGATAACGGTTCTCATTTTGCTGCAGATGCAGTCACTACCTGGTTAAATGGTATGGGGTGCAAACATTTGTTTACTGCTCCCAGACATCCTTGTTCCAATGGTCAGGCAGAAAATTTTGTCAGGACGTTAAAAATTGCCATTGATTCTATTGCTGCCTCAACATTTAATGAGCTGGAGAGGGGAGTAGATACCTTTCTACTGCAATATAGAAATGCCAGACATTCGGTGACGAAAGAAACTCCATCAAAGCTATTAAAAGGAAGAATTCTTCGGTCGAATATGAGATGTTTGGAGTCTGCAGGAGTTACGTATTATCGTGGCAATGATCTTCGACCATCCACGGGGATTGTTCTGAAGAATGTCGGGAAATCTATGGTGCGACTTCTAGATATCAATGACTTAGGTACACACAATCGACATGTTGATCAAATACAATTGCAGCAACCAGGTGAGTCTGTTCCGATTTCAGTTGTTAATTCTAATAATAATGAGTGCATTCTAGATAATACAGAGTCTTTATCCGATACATTGTCGGACTGACACAGCATGAACTTGAGGAGAAGACGTACAATTGATTACAGACACTTAGACTCTAATTTAAGCTGTGGCGGATGTGGTGTTTGAATGAACTAATGACTCATTTGTACTTGTTGAATGTTTGATTTCGAATTCTAAATACAGTACATTGTAACAGCATCAAAATCATTATGTACATTGTGTTAATGAATTCTGTTTTTCCTTCTATTGCAGGGCGATCGAGGGTGAATGCTTTAGAAGAGGAAGAACAAGCCTTGCAGGCACTGAGCCTGCAGGATGACGCATAAGACTGTTGGTAAACTAACCCCCCCCCTTCTGTACACTTCCGCGAATTTTGATTTTTAAATAAATTGCTGGTGGTTCCATTCCGTGTTCTCCCTGTGTTGTGAAGTGCTCAGCTAACCTTGTGTGTTTGTGGTTTAGATCTTCCAGCTCGCTCCAGTGACTGCTGAATACACGAGTTACAATTGGTGATGGAGGTGACTACTAAAAAAGAACTCAGACCAAACTCCGACGAACCCCCAGTGCTTCCAGCCAAAGCAACAGCCAGCCCTAGCCCTCGCCCACCACCACTTTTAGAAACTTCGTCTGATTACGCTGTATGGAAGATCAGGGTAGAAGCATACTTACGCCAAGTACCTGTTTCAGCACATTATGATTACCTCATTTCATTCTTGAGTGACGAATCAGTAAAGAAGGTAACTGCATATGGTTTTGCCCCACATAACTCGCTGCCTCGAAATTGGAAAATACTGGATGACTGTTTCTCTTCAACCGTGGACACAGAGTACGTTACTATGCAGTTTCTAGCACGTAACCAGAAATCCGCTGAGAGCTCGATAGAATACCTAGATGCTCTACAACAAATTGCTGTGCAGGCTTTCCCGACTTTGGACGCCTCGGCGCGGGAAGACCTAGTGCGTATCCGTTGTGTTGAAGGTCTAGTACAAGGTCCGCTGAGAGAGCATTTGCTCCGGATACCACCAGTTAATATCGCCGAATTGAAGAAAACGGCACTCCGATTTATTACCGCAGACCGATTGGCAAAACCATCAGAGGACCATCGACATTCTGCGATGGCAGTAGAGAGCAGCCCATTAGATAGTTCCTCAACTGTGACATCTGTCACACACCTTTCTAACCGCGGTATTGGTCGCGGGCGGTCCAACTGGTTGCAGAACAGACGACCAGCAGACAACAACTACCGCAGTCGTCGCAATGAATGTTTCTATTGTAAAAGGTTTGGAAGAAACGCTTGGAGATGTGGCCACAATCGGTCTCGTAATCCAGGTGAGCCGTGTCATTATTATTTATCTTCCTGTCATGCTAATCATACTAGCCCTATCACCATAAAAGGTACAGTTCAAGGAGTAGGGACTGACGTACTGTTAGACACTGGAGCATCAGTATCTCTCATCAAACAGGCATTCCTAAAGAAACTGAACCATGACTTCCAACAAAAGCGTTGTTCTTCTGCGTTAATAACAGCTGGGGGGGAACCCCTCAAAGTATGTTATAAGATAGTATTGGACTTAACGATAGAGAAGCATTCGTTTCATCATGAATTCTTAGTTTGTCCAACATTAGCCTGGGATATGATACTGGGAGTGGATTTTATGTTGAAACACAAAGTCTCTATATATATGGATAGGGCAGAAGCCAAAATAGGGGAGACTACAGTACACCTACACCAATATCAAAGGGCAACTAAGCCTGTAACCCACGTCGGAATTTCAGAACTAGTACGTCAGGTACAGAGCAATCACCTGATTAAGGAAAATGATCGTCGCGCATTAATGGCGGTGCTCCGACACTTTAGTTCCGTTTTCTCTGAAAATATCTGTGGGAACAGAACAACCGCAGTACAGCACTCTATCCTCACAGGTGATCACACGCCACTACGTCAACCACCCCGCCGAGTGCCAGTACACTACCAGCCCCAATTAGAATCGATGATAAAAGATATGCTAGAGAAAAAGATCATTGTACCATCTTCATCACCATGGGCCTCGCCTATCGTTTTAGTGAAGAAGAAAGACGCCTCCCTACGACTATGCGTAGACTACCGCCGACTTAATGCTATAACCAAACGAGACTCCTTCCCACTTCCTCGTATAGACGCTACATTGGACGCCCTGAAAGGCGCTCGTTGGTTCTCGACTCTAGATTTAGCATCGGGGTATTGGCAAGTGGAAGTACGACCCCAAGATAGAAAAAAGACCGCATTCACAGTACCCAATGGTTTATACGAATTTCAAGTGATGCCGTTCGGGTTAACTAATGCCCCAGCTACCTTCCAACGCCTAATGCAGACAGTTCTGCACGGTCTCGTACCACACCAGTGTCTAATTTACCTTGATGATATTATTGTGTATGGCAGAACGCCAGAACAGCATAATGCCAATTTGAAGGCAGTCCTACAACGAATTAAGCAACACAACCTAAAAATCAAACCATCTAAATGTCGACTATTGCAAAAAGAAGTACTCTTTTTAGGGCATCGCATTACAGAAGAGGGTGTAGCAACAGATAAAGAGAAGACACGCGTGATTGTTAATTGGCCGCAACCGAAATCAGCTGAAGACGTTCGTAGTTTTCTGGGATTAGCTTCTTATTATAGACGCTTTGTACGCGACTTCGCATCACTAGCAGCACCCTTGCATCGATTAACGCACAAAGGACGAAAATTTTCATGGACCACTGAGTGTCAACAAGCGTTCGATGTTTTGAAAACCCGGTTAACCTCTACACCTATACTAGCTTTCCCCGATACTTCAGCAGATGCAGGCGAGTTCATACTAGACACGGATGCTAGTTCCTCGGCTATTGGGGCAGTTCTATCACAGGTGACTCGAGACGGACACGAAAAAGTAATCGCGTATGCTAGTCGGCGACTAGATAAGAGAGAGACACGGTATTCTACAACGCGCCGAGAGATGCTGGCTTTGGTAAAATTTTTGCAACATTTTCGTCACTATCTCCTAGGACGACACTTTCGCGTTCGCACAGACCACCGTGCACTACAGTGGCTTCGTTCGTTCCGTGAACCAGAAGGTCAGGTAGCGCGTTGGCAGGAACGGTTACAAGAGTTTGATTTCACATGTGAGTATCGACCGGGAAATCGACATGCAAATGCGGATGCTCTCTCTCGAATCTCCCAAACTACAGACATCGTTAACGTAATTCTTAGTACAGCTCCAGAAACTGACTGGCCCTCCCTACAAGCAGCAGATCCAGACCTGCAGATCATTTACCGGAGACAGCTGAACGGGAACAATAAGCCATCCTGGAAGGAGTTAAAAGATCAACCCCTAACAACGCGTCGTATTTGCACCAAATGGAGTAACCTAAAACTATATGGGGACACGTTATTTTTAATTAATGAATCGAAACAACCCTTACTGATAGTACCGCGAGTAAAAGTCGAAAGCATTGTGGAACAGGTACATCGCGAACTCGGTCATGCGGGAGAACGAAGGACTGAACACGCTGTCCGTCAACGTTTCTGGTGGCCATCTATACATGAAGATGTAGCGCAATTTTGCAAGAATTGCAACACATGTTGCCGTTTTAAATCGCCTCAGCAGACACCCCGTGCTCCAATGACGCCAATGGTGACAACAGGACCACATCAGCGAGTCGGCATAGATATCATGGGACCATTGACAACGACAAAGAATGGGAATCGCTACATACTGGTTATGGTGGATTATTTCACTAAATGGTGCGAAGCAGTGCCCATTCCACAGCAAGACGCCCTTACGGTTGCTCGAGCTTTTATTGATCACTGGGTTTCTCGTTATGGTGCACCAGTCTCACTCCATTCTGATCAAGGTCCAGCCTTTGAAAGTCATCTCATCGCTGAGATATGCCGGCTATTAGGAATCAGAAAGACGCACACTACTGCGTACCACCCAGAGGGTAACGGGCTCGTGGAAAGAACGAACAGAACTATTAAAGCCATCTTACAGTCGTTTGTTAGCAGGTTGTCGCCTGAGTTATGGGATGAGGTACTTCCCCAATGCCTTTTAGCATATCGTACGTCGGTACACGGTTCCACGGGATTTTCACCCGCTATTTTACTTTTTGGGCACGAATTACGCTTACCAGTGGAGATACAGTCACCCCTGCTACCTTACGAAGAACAAGAGCATATACCATACATACGTACGCTCCGCAACCGCTTAGCTGATGCATACTGTTTGGTCAATAATAACTTGCGCAAGGCTAGTGAACACCAAAAAGATATATACGATCGTCAGGTGCAGGGACCAAAGTATACAGTCGGAGATCGCGTCTGGCTACGCCGTCCAATGACTTCGTTAGCGGGTTGCAGTAAATTCCATCAGCCCTGGCAAGGCCCTTTTGAAATTGTCCTCATCCGATCCCCCACTACGTTTGTACTACGCAACATACAACGGCCTAACGACGACGTGATAACAGTGCACTACAACCAGCTAAAACCGGATCGGACGACGTTTTCCCCCGATATTCAGTTGGCCGACCCACCACCGGCCACGAGATTTTATGAGGTTCCACCTGAAGGAGGGTCAGCATATCCATGCCCAAGACCAGGCGCTGAGGACAGCGCCTCATTAAGGGAGGGGGCAATGTAACAGCATCAAAATCATTATGTACATTGTGTTAATGAATTCTGTTTTTCCTTCTATTGCAGGGCGATCGAGGGTGAATGCTTTAGAAGAGGAAGAACAAGCCTTGCAGGCACTGAGCCTGCAGGATGACGCATAAGACTGTTGGTAAACTAACCCCCCCCTTCTGTACACTTCCGCGAATTTTGATTTTTAAATAAATTGCTGGTGGTTCCATTCCGTGTTCTCCCTGTGTTGTGAAGTGCTCAGCTAACCTTGTGTGTTTGTGGTTTAGATCTTCCAGCTCGCTCCAGTGACTGCTGAATACACGAGTTACAACATTCGTTAGTGCTTGTGTAGTACTTCTTGATTCAATTGCGTTATCCCTGGGATTCCTAGTTCACACTATAATTCAATTACTTCTAATTATCATATACACCTTCATTTGATTATGGTTATTATAAACAAAGACGTCAGTGGTGAATGTTAAATTCTCTTTAAACAACTGGTATTTATTTTTCGCAGCGCCTCTACGGGTTTGAAATGCGTCATATTAATGATCCTTTATGAATTGATCAACCTAAAAGATAGTTCATTTTCACACTATTCAACACAGTAGTAAAGTTTATCCAAGCACTTTACTAAGTATAATTGTAAACGTAACTGGACGATAATTGTCCACCACATGCCTACGTACTAGTCCCAACAGGACTAGTAATCATATTCCTTCAATGCTTTCGGAATTTAAACTTATTTCATAACAGATCTAAGAATGTTCGCACTGGTGTTGTAACCATTCAAATAACTGTCAGACATATTCCATTTCAACAAGTATTAAATATGCCAGCGCTTGCATATAAATATCACCGGAAAACTCACTGCCTAGAACTTGAGTTTGACCAGCTTCTTCGTCGGATATTTGTTGTGATCCTGTCTGAAGAATGAATGAAGTTACGGGTTCTCTGCTTTACCTACTCGTCTGAGGACAGGAGATCATTGTCCTGGATCAATACTTAGAGCATTGAACCTGTTTCTTTTTACATAATACTTAGTTTTGTACAGCAGTGATTCAAAATATATTAGTTTTATTTATCCAGAGCAGTGACTGGACATCCGGAATCATCATAAAGTAGCGGTAAATAAATCCCCAAAATCAATAGCTCTGTAAGTTCTCGACAATTGATGCTGACCGCATTAGTTTTTATGGGCTTACCTAACTGAACGCTCTCGATAACGCATGCGCACCAGATCACGAGTGAGAACTCCGTGCTCATCTTCTGCCAACGCTATCCAGTTCAGGTCAGTCACTTCTCGATACATTGATAGCCTATCAAATATATCTTCGAACCTTCTCGCATCTGACTTTTGATTTCAATTGGTGGGCACGATAACACTATAGAAGGTGTTACCGGTTAAATTATTGTCAAGCTACAAACACTTGACTTCTTTTCACTCTAACAAGAGATAATATGAATTTATTCTAGTTTATTATACCTCTGTCTGTTCTACTACAAAATGATAAGCAACGTTTGGCGTTCATATCCAAGTGCCTTGCTGTTCTCCCGTTTCTCTTTTTTCTTTCTTCAGAATCTTGCTCTGAGGGAACGGCTATGGAACTTCTGACGTCTGAAACAAACCTGACGTACGCGCCTCCTCAAGGTCATAGTTTACAGCACGCGCTCTACGAGTCTACTTTAAAACAACTATAAACCTAATAATTTAGGAAGCATGTTGTGAGCCATCAAATGTTGTAATTTGTAGATCATGTCTTTAAAAATGACGTGTGCCCGTTCATGCAGAAAGATGTTATTATTATTGTGGCATCTTCAATAATAACAATTTCTGAATAAAAGTTAATGTACTTGATCAACCGATGCTCAAAAGCAGCTCCCAGAACCATCTGATACTGCTAACACTTGTCAAACTATAAGGGTTACGTAAACGTCTAACGCACACTAGACTGAGGGCTTGTAAGGTCACACAAGATCACTTGACGTACTTGAAATTGCAAGCGCAAATGACCATTATTACTTACTTACTTACTTACGCCTGTTACTCCCAATGGAGCATAGGCCGCCGACCAGCATTCTCCAACCCACTCTGTCCTGGGCCTTCTTTTCAAGTTCCATCCAATTCTTGTTCATTTTTCTCATATCTATCTCCATTTCTCGGCGTAATGTATTCTTTGGTCTTCCTCTCTTCCTTCGACCTTGAGGGTTCCATATGAGGGCTTGTCTTGTGACGCAGTTCGGTGCTTTCCGCCTGGAGTCCCTTTCCGGGGGCTACTGCCGGTCCCAAGCCCGGATAAAGGAGGAGGGTTGGGCATGGGGTTAGCGACCCCATCCCGTAGAAAACTTACTCGCTAAAAAAACGCTAACCAGAAAATGACCATTATGGGTGAATGAAAACGCGTAACTAGTTTCATGGGTAACCCATTGGTCAATTAGGAAGCAACAATACCATTGAATTTCAGTCGTGAACTAAGTGCTTTCTTGGAAACAGCAGTAGGATGCCTCCCAACCTTCCTTTTTACAGGTCTTTCCCGATATGGTCGATAAGTTATCTAGGGTCCCTCTACGGTGACTTCCGTTCCCGAGCACGGATTAAAGAGGAGTGCTGGTCATATGGTAACCAATCACATTTTGTAGAGTAGAAACTTGCTAAAAGAAGTGCTAACCTGCCTATGATAAATAAAATTTAGATTAATGCCAACGTTATTAACGAGTCTACTGGCCAGAGAATGACTGGGATTTTAAGGTTATTTTCACAGTTGCATTCACACGTCTGTCTAAGTTGGAACATTATTGAAAACCTAGAAGCACCAGACGTCCGTTTCGTTCTGGTATGTAACTTTTTATCAGTGCTCATCCATGATCCCGTACACAGGACCCTCGGTCTCGCGCACAAACGCTCAACCTACAGACCACTGAGCAGGCATCCAACGAATTTAGTGTTTAACTTCATTCAATCCGCGATCTTGCGCAACCGTTCATCCGTTGTCTGAAGTGGACAACTGTTTCACATTGGACAGGGATTGGTCTTCACTGATCAAGGGTTGCTAATCAACAGATATATAGTTTATGTAGGAAACAAGCAGATTACGGAGCGAAATTCAGTCATTCGCGGTGGTTGATGTCAGTTTTTGAAGAACACCTTATTGAACAGGAAGTTTATTTCTAACGTCATTCGCATTTCTTAAACTTTTTCTGTGTTCCTACACAACAACAATACCATTTCTTATCTATTCTGAACTATATGTTTAGTAGATTACTTTTTTTAGTTTCCCTCAACGTAATAGTTAACTATGGTTTTGCTTCAGCTTACCATACGGGTTTTTTCAGTATTTCATGTGAAGGCTAGTTTCAGTTTATATCAACCCGTTTTATCCATTTCTGCACGTTTTAGTGTATTGTTTTTTAACGGTCTTAGGTTTTGATGGCGTCTATAAAACGGCTTACATCAATATAGTCATGAAAAATTCTTGCGAGTGACCTGGGTGCCGTTTTGCTGTCACATCCGTCATGCAGTGTGACAACTGCAAAGGTTGGTTCCATGGAGAGTGCAGAGATCTAACATCAACTGCTTACAACAGACTCAGTAAGTCGGATCATAGGTGGGTATGTGTCATGGGCAACACGGATGCTGAAGTTTTGCTGAGTAACATCATTGTCCTATTGGGAGGCCTGCGGAATAAGTTGTCAGCAAACTTGAAAAAAGACAGCCATAATACGGTAGACAAACGAGGATGCAATGAAAAAAGGAGAATGTTGACAGCTCTGTTAGCGATGGAGCATATAATAGCACTAGCGATTACATGCTGAAACTCAGCACTATCATAACGTCGACAGTTATGGACTTCCTCAGCGGACTTTGCTCTCCCAACACAGGGTCCCTGAACGCGATACTGTCCTCCAAAAACTCCGTAGATGATTAGACCCACGTTAACAGAGTTAAGAACGACCAGGCGTCATCGTTTAAGTCGAGTATCCCAAGTATTGTACGGAAATCAACTGGTGACTTGGTCGCACAGTTTACCACCAAGAATGTCCATCCAGTCATCAAAAAACCCCTAGGAATCGGAAATGCGCTTCGACCTCCGAACAAAAAAGTGCTCAACCTGAACGCACCGGTAAACCTGGGAAAACAACAATGGTTTGTGATGACTCTCTCATAATCATGAACATTAAAGTCAACCCTGAACTTCCCCTCAGTTTGCAGGACAAAAATGACAGGATGCTCTGGGAAAAGCTAAAAAAAGAAGCTTGAACTTCTCAAAATAGAGCCTTTGACGGCCACACAGCTCACTCGGGGAAAAGGATCTAAGCATCAAAATCACCCGAGAACACTTCGTGTAACACTGACTAGTGCTACCGACGTAGAGGATATCCTACTAGCTAGTCACTTGTTGAAATCAGATGGGAACGTAAGAATACTGCATGACATACCGTATTTTGAGCTCAATCTTATCCGGAACATTTCTAAGAAGTCTCGCGGGGATTTTTCCCGCAGAAGGAATATCATTGTGCAAGGTTTACCGAAAACACGGACTACGGTCAAAAGCAACCTGATTTTCTGGAATGGAAATTCATCAAGCAATCCTTGAAGCTCAAAAACATGCTAAGACTGACCAAGAAGAACGGAGATTCTAAACCCCGGCTAATGAAGATAAATTTCTCATCCTCCCATATGGCGGTTGCGACTCTGGAAGCATTCCGTGCCCGCAGACGTCGGTTGCCAACTGGAATCCATCTGCACCCGGATAGGCCACATGACTCCAGGATCAAGCACAAAGGCAAGCTGGGGCTTCCCGCCTCACTTGTGGATTGTCTTGATTATAAAAAACGTGAAAAAGGACAGGGGCTATCAACAAACAAATTCAGAAGTTGAGTAAAACAAATACTACCAAAAACACAGTAAAATTAATAATATACAATAAAAAGGTTTTAATCAGCCAAATGTTTTCAGTTCTCCCGTAACACTCGGTTTTTCAACTTCATTGAGGATCTGAGATTATTCGAAAATGTGAAGTCGACAACTCGTTGGAGAAATAGTCGGACGCCGTCACGCTTCGACTGGGTATTTACACACGAAGCATTCCTAGTTGACAACCTCTCAATCCTGGTTACTCTGGGGAAAACCGATCACGCTGTCAGTTTTGTCAGCAAAACTGAGCTAAGATATCCCACCAACAACAGACACTGGAACTTCAAACGTTTGAATGTGCCAGCTTTGCAGGGCTATCTACAACATGTTGATTGGGGTGTCTACCCTCGACTTGATGTGGATGCTCTTTGGGATTCCCTACTGCACACACTTTTATGTGCTACAAAGCAGCCTCTTCCTCAAACGGTCCCCAAAAGCCACAAGCAAACGACAGTCATCACGAACCACACTCTTCGTTTGCTAAGCCTCAGAAGGCATTATTGAGCAGAATACAAACTGACGGATAACAACGATGCATACACGTAATACAAACATATATTGAACATATGCACAAGGGCAATAAGAGAAGACAGGCTTTAGCGACGGATTAAGCTTATGGATAAATTTGTCTCCAATCCGAAAAGCTTATTCCGTTACGCAGCCTCTCTTCGTCAAACCAAAACTGGAGTTTCTCAACTGTTAGGTCCTAAAGGCCCGACCGATAATGACGGTGACGCCGCTAAACTTCTGGCTGAGAAATACTCCCGGATATTTCAACCGTCCCACATCACCTATACTGATGACAGCTCTATCTGCAACTGCACAGGACTTTCCGTAGTGAACCTGAGCGCTGACTTGGTGTTCCGAAAACTGCAGCACCTAAAAACAGACACTTCTCCTGGTCCAGATATGGTCCATTCTGCTATACTGAGATAAGCAGTCCCAATCCTGGCAACACCACCTAGCGTGATGTTCTCACACTCTCTAAGCCGAGGCAAACTACCGGAAAATCGGAAGCTGGCTCACATCACACTAATCTTCAAAGGAGGTCGACGCAGAGAACCTTTAAGTTACCGACCGGTGGCTCTTCTCTCTGTACCTTCAAAAATCATGGTATACACGACTAACTGCTGTCCTTAAACTTCTTCTCACCCCAGCAGCATGGTTTCAGGAAGGGTTGATCCTGTATGACGAACCTGCTGACTGCAGTGGACAGATGGACAAGCATCGTTGATCGCAAAGGGAAGGTGGGCATTATTTACCTTGATTTCTCTAAAGCTTTTGATAGGGTTAACCACATATGTCTTACTAACAAGCTCAGACAATTGGGTATCAAACCACTTCTAATTGATCGACTTAGTTTATATATGAAAAACCGACACTTTAAGGTTAGAGTAAACTTCAATTTATCACAGGCTATGGAATGTCTCCCATGGCTCATTACTGGGAACTCTTCTCTTCTCGATTTATAGAAATGATATTCCTCAACAGGTTTCTTCTGACTTATTACTCTTTGCTGATGACTTGAAACTTTGAAGAGAGATACGCAACCAAGAGGACATGCTGGCACATCAGGAGGATCTGACTCGACTTCAAAGTTGGGCAGACGACAACGGATTAACTTTAACACTTCAAAGTGTAAAGTAGTCCAGCTGAGACATGTTGCAGGCCACAGTTACAACTTAAGAAACTCCTCTCAAGAAGTATAACAAGTTGAAAAAGATTTAGAAGTTCTGGTAACCTACTGTTTGACGTCTTAAGCCAACTGTAACAAAAATGCCTTTCGAGCAAACATTGCACTGGTAACATTGGAGCGCATTTCGGCCAGTTTGATGAGAAAACTTTCCATATAATGTTCAACGGTTTTATTCATCCCCATTTAGAGTACGGAAACGTAGTATTTCCTCTCTCACTTCAAGAGGACAAGGACACTCTGGAGTGTATCCAAAGGTGAGACACGAAATCAATTCGGGGACTCGAATTCAAGCCTTACGAAGAGCGCATTCAATTACTAAACCTTTACCCATTAGAGTATAGACGTCTTAGAGGTGACCTAATGACTTACAGTATCATTAACACCTCTGGACATCCCCTTAAACACCTACTTAAGTTTAGCTCGAACACAAACCTAAGGGATAACACCCATAAACTGGAGATACAACATAGCAGAAAGGACTGTAGACACAACTTCTACTCTTTAAGAGTTATCAAATGCTGGAATTTGCCGCCGGATGAGTTAGTCCAAGCGGCTTCCTAAGAGTTTTTTAAGAGGAGGTTTGAACTATTCCCAAGGATTTAAGATAGTATCTAACCATCATTTACCGATTTATTTTCCCTCTATTATCGTTAATATACCTAGGTTCCTGCCTTGAGGTATTGGTGATCCACTGATACTAGACACGGAAGCCCGTTGAGCGAAACCTTCTATTCCGTCTACAACCATTTGAACCATTTAAGTGATTCCTATGCAAATGATCATTCGTTTTAACAGTACGTATCTCCTACTTCTTCACCATAAATAATTTCAGAGCCAAACATTGGCTTCTTGTTGGTTAGAAAATAGTCCAAGGTCATTTACATATTGTGCTTCCAACACAGACATATCAAAACCAAATACTTTTCAGTAATCAGGGTGCTTTTTGTCAATAATTATAGAACTGATTGACTGACGTACCTCAAGGTCGCCCATGTGGTTGAATTGCCAACGTAATGTGAACTCTCTACTATAAGGAAAAAAGGTTTAAGTACTTTAATCGCCCGTTATAGGCGAGTTCAGGAAAACCCATCACTAACTTAGTCCTCATATATTGAACACTCGAGTGCGTTATCGTCCTTAAAAAGCCATAAGTTAGCAGCTTGGGTACAATGTACCCAAGCAATATTCCAAGTGATGTCTCATATAAGTAGGGTATAAAATCTGAAACAAAGCATTTGGAATTTCGGGAAGGTGATCATAACACTCGCAAACTTTGGAAGCTGGTACAATACATTCATCTCCGAACCCAAACTTTGGGACCATTCAACTAATATTAGTTGAATGGTCCCAAAGACGAATATTCGTCTAAATCAGCTCGTAGATTAACATGATCAGTATCACTATGTATTTTTCTCCAGACTCTGTCATCCGCAAGTAGATTTCGTTGACTGAAGTAGTCTTGATAGTTTCTTGATGCGAATAAGGGAAGATAGGGGACATGAAATAATACTTTCGAAGATACAACTTTTGACCGGTTTCCTTCCAGATAGCGTATCCTTTAGCCTCACTCACTGCATTTGGCCGCAGAGGGGCTTCTTGTACACTTCTGTACTTTATCTCATTCCAAAATTCGAGAGTTTCTATGTGCTTTATCATAATCTATAACTATCAAAACGACAGACGAACCACTATCTTGGGTTCCTACCAATCCACTTCCTCATTTATTGAGTTGTTGCTCAAAAGTTAATAAATGATGTGACTTTTTATGACTCGAATTATTTTTTCAAATGTTTTAACTATTAAGCTAATTAGGCTTTCCGGTCCGTAGTTGGACATGATTTCCCCGTCCATGACTATGCAGAAGGCTAACGATAAAATCCTTCCAATCACTATGATGTTAGTTCTGAGCAGGCAACATGTCAAATAGCTCCTTAAGTGGTCCGAAATCCCAAATACAGATACACATGAAAAACCCAACAAAAAGGACTACAAATGGATGAAAACGTTGGCACGAATGGTAGTAGGAGACATGCATATATTTTGTTATAAGCTTTTCTAAAAAATATCGCTTGATTGTAGTAAAACTACAATTTAAGGATAACTGAGAGTATTGTGTGTTACCCACTTGTTTTTCTGTTTAGGACTTTGGATCACTCTGTGTAATTGTTGCATCTGAATGCGCTATTTTTCATTCCAGATTAAATAGCTTTCGACAAAACACCCTTAAAATGGTGAAAAAATGGTAATAGAAATGATATTTCGAAAATACTGGGAGTAACTGAAAAAGTTGATAACTGAATGAACTCCAGTTTTATTATGGATGTGTTGGTGATAGATATTTACTGACTACCTACACCATGCAAGATTATTTATTCAATAAGAACTAATAGGAAAAATTCGGAATAATCCTGGTGTTCTCATGGTTCTAAGGTTATAGAAATAAAGAGCACGAGACACCTTTTAAGAACACTTCTTCAGTTCTGTAGGGTTCACCTATTTTTGAAACTTGCACCTAAAATCCATGGAGCAAAGAGATTAGGCAAGTATCAAGGCTGACCTTTTCGAATCCGTCCTTCTAGATGTGGATCGAAGCCATTATCGTTGTTTATAAGAAAGAGCGTAGTAAGACTTCAGATCTGAGTACAGATGAAATGATATGGAAGCAGATGTTTACTTTTAATGCAGTTTGTATATAGAACAAATCAGTGAGTCTTTGTTCCTATTCCCTTCCCAAGTACTTTGGAAAATTCACTTACTGATTCACCGAATAATAAACATCCTGGATACTAAAGTAAATCACTTCTTTTTGAATTCCGCTCATCATTGTCTCATAACAGTATTTCGTCGTTTCTCAGCAAAGTCGTTTAAAAAGATTTTTAGTACGGTAATTGGTCATCTATAAAATTATTTAAGGCTTTATAAAGTGTGCTAAGGAATACTTACTTACTTACTTACTTTACTTACGCCTGTTACTCCTCGTGAAGGAGCATAGGCCAACCACCAGCATTCTCCATCCAACCCTGTCCCGGGCAATCCTTTCAAGCTCTTTCCAGTTCTTATTCATCTTTTTCATATCTGCTTCTATTTCCCGACGTAATGTGTTCTTTGGCCTTCCTCTTTTCCGCTTCCCTTCAGGATTCCAAGTTAGCGCTTGTCTCGTAATGCAGTTTGATAATTTCCTCGATGTATGCCCTATCCATTTCCATCGTCTTTTTCTAATTTCCTCTTCAGCTGGAAGCTGGTTGGTTCTCTCCCACAAAAGGCTGTTGCTGATGGTATCCGGCCAATGGATGTTGAGTATCATGCGTAGACAGCTATTAATAAATACCTGTACCTTCTTGATGGTGGTTGTTGTAGTTCTCCAAGTTTCAGCTCCGTACAGTAGAACTGCCTTGACGTTCGTATTGAAGATTCTGACTTTGATATTGGTTGAAAGTTGTTTTGAGTTCCATATGTTCTTCAGTTGAAGGAATGCCGCTCTAGCTTTGCCAATCCTCGCCTTGACGTCTGCATCTGAACCTCCTTGTTTATCGACGATGCTTCCCAGGTATGTGAAGGATTCCACGTCTTCCAGAGTTTCGCCATCAAGAGTGATTGGATTGCTGTTCTCCGTGTTGTGTTTGAGGACCTTAGTTTTCCCCTTGTGTATGTTGAGGCCTACTGATGCAGAGACTGCTGCTATGCTGGCTGTCTTTATCTGCATTTGTTCGTGTGGTGCTAAGGAATATACTGAATAATTCCATGTATTTGAAGTTTTTGCAACATTAAGATGAAAAAAAGCACTCATAAGTCTTAAGAAATTCATAGGCTATGCTGAACCACTATTCATTTTGGTTCTATTAATTTTCTGACAAAAGGTTTCTGAATTACCCTAACTGTTTTTTCATAAACTGAAGTCTATCATTAAAGCCTCATGCTCGACAACATAGTTTTATAACTTGCATGCTTTTAGTCCGTCTGGTTGAAACGCTAATATTCCACTGATATGGTGGAGGAAATTCGTAGTTCAGGTGGATAGTCAAAATATTCCATTCATTTTTCCTTTTTTTTATTTAATAATTGTATTCGTTTTATAGCATCATGAGTGCAACTGTTAAAAGACCGTTTGGGTTATTGATCTTATTGTTTTGGAGTTACTTCTTCACTTCGCTAGCTCGGAGAACCATACAGAATATATATCCTATAATTCCAGTAGAATATAAAGGAACTAAATCAAATACTCATTTAGGTAAGGCATGTAAATTATTCTTGATACTGCGTAGGTAAAATTTTGGTTGTATAACTACTTAACTTCTAGCCTGTAAATTGTGGGTCACATGTTCTGTGTTATTCTGTAGCGTCGTTTTTATTATAAAGTGATTGTAATCCAACACAGTTCCGTTAAATCTCTTGTCAGTTTCTTTTAAGTTTCATTTAGAGCCGTCGTTCATACATTCATAAATAATGCATAAGCAGTGGTGTTTACGCTTATCATCCTTTTGGATATGATCTATTGTTTTTAGGATAAGATACTTATTACTAAATATTAAAACTTTGTGCTCGTTTTCGTTTAAAAGTTGTTATAAATATCCAGTATCTGATCATTTTGTGCACAGTACCTCTGAGATAAGTTGTATATTACTTCCTTAATCTTGTTCCAGGTTCCATAATTACTGCTCAAACATTGGGTTACACAGTTACCAAATTAATTGGTGGGATTCTTATGGATCACTTAAATCCACTTCGAATTTTTGTTTACTCTCTGATTTCAGCCTCAGGTTCACTGTTTCTTCTATCAGGTAAGTGAATATTTTTCTCGCTTGAAACATATTTTTTGATCTCCCGTCGTTTCAAAGTTTATTATTTATAAGTAAATAAATGGAAAATATGGAAAATTCCTTTTGTATTGTATTTAACGAATATAATTAAATTTATAAAAAGTAGAAATAAATTCTGTCATGTTAATGAGTACACCCGATGTTAATTTTCTTTAGTTTCATCTCATCATATAGTTTGGTTAGTATCCTATGGGTTAACCGGTTTGGCACTTGGTTCTACTTGGCCAGCCATATCAAAGACACTTCGTACAGTAAGTTGACACAAAATCTGTAATTCTATTTATATTATATTTATACATGACAGTTTTTGAAATGGTTTAGTCATAATTTCCTGTGAATATTTTTTTTCTAAAATTCCAAATAAATATGAAAACTAGGTCATTTTTATAAGAAAGATTAATTCAAGTAATGAAATCCATGTAGAAGAAATAATGTGTTAATTTATACTACAGTTTTGTTTTTTTAAAGTACCGTTTATTTTGAGAAGATTTCTCCATACTTACGAGCTATTTTCTCTTCCTAATTGGTATAGAATATTATTCACACTAAACTCTTAATAGTAAGCGGACATTAATTCAAGCTAGTGGAACAAATGCTACCATATATATATATATATATATATATATATATATATATATATATACGCATCATTTTGTGAATGTGCATGAAGCTGCGGTTCTTTTGTTAAGTAGCCCAAGGGCTAAACATTAAGTCATAAGTATGAATCATATCTCATCAATCGAGATAATAGTAGCCCAAGAGGATTACTGTAGTTTAACTAATTTAGCTTGTGGAGCCGTATGTACTTGACTCTGAGCCACGGTTTACGTAAGTGCTAATGATACTACTTCATTTCCTAAAATGTAGTAGACAGATTTGAATTCAAACTCGGGACTCAATGATTGAAAGCAGAATGTTTGAATCACCGCTAATGCAAAGAGCATCATTAAACTTTAGCCACTAAATATCATTTATGAGATATTTTTTGCATTATAATGGCCTTTCAGTTAGATTTGTATGTATTTAACTTACTTTTCTAATATCTCTTTTTAGTCCGTATCTTCGTTTTTAAATTATCGGTGAATTTACTTGGTTTCGTAGCGAAACGACACCGATGAAAATAATCTCTTAATTATTAAAAGAAATAAATATTTGATCAACAGTAACCTATTGTCTTACAGTTATTTAACTTGAAGTATTATCAATTACGTAAATTCCTAGTCCTAGTTTAAAGGACATATAATTTTGTTTCTTAAAGTCTACTTAAATTATTTTTAGTCTGTGGCTTCTCATGAATTAGCCACTTGGTGGGGATTAATATCATCGTCTTCTAACCTAGCTGGTTGCATGGGTTCTTGGATATCTATCGTTATTTCTTCATATGCAACAACATTTCTCGGTGATTTAGCATGGAGAGCTCCGTTCATTTTTGTTGGTAAGTACATACCTCTTTACTGACCAGTGAATTCATTTTATATTGTGCTTATCATCAACTGTTACCCCCTATTTGAAGGCAACTTTTTGACCTTGTATGTCATTGTATTTAGTGCCTAATTAAAAAACAACTATCCCTAAAATTTATTACCATTCTTCCTATAGGAAAATTAATCTGACTTTAGCATCAGTCACACATAATTTGTATTATTTCTTAACTACATTGACTTCATATTATCTGAAACGAACTCCTAGCAACGTTATCATTTATCCTAAACAACGTTGATAAATACATAAGTTTAAATATTTCAAGGAATAAAAGATCATTCAACTTTATTTCAAACTCATCTACTGATGCGTGATACAATAGCTGAATAATTCTAAAATCACATTTTTAAGTGATTTTTTTTATCAGTATCATAAACCAAACAATACATTCATTCGGTGGTTTCGTTTGTATAATCCAGTTTTACATAAAATCTAGATTCGTCATTGTTTTCTATTATAATTTAAATCTTCAATATTTTTACCTAGCTGGTATTGCTATTAAATGTAGACAAATCCCGATATATTAGCTACATAGTTGTTGCAGCTAATTGTCAAACCTTTTTTGATTTTTTCTGATATCTTTTATTTAAATCAACAAATGTGTTAACCTCAGCATATTTATAATTGCACTTTTGTAAACATGAAATTCAAATTTGAAGTAATTTTTTCTATTGATGTAAATCGTATTTTACACATCCCACGTAACATAGGAATCCTAATGCAGTAAATTCTTAATTGTTTCCTACATTGCTGTGAACCCCATATTTTACTGGGGAAGGGGGTTGAAATAAGCTGAATAAAGTTTAAACTTTAGTCCCATTGGTTGTGAGCTGAGTGGTTTGATGATTTTTCCACCAGCTAACCTAGTAAGACACATTAAAAAAAAAAATGAAATGTGTACAAATTATCATTATTAATTCTATTGTCATTAATCATAACCTGCTCAATCAGTGTTATGGGAAGTACATGATCAATGAAGTCACTTTGTGATTTCAATCAGAATTATGATAACATGCACGACCACCAGACATAAAAAATATGTTTTCTCAAATAGTAGTATATCAATTGAAGCTACAACACTTTTCACTAATCGAAACCAGAAAAGCTTAATCGAAATGAAAAAGTATGAGAATAATCCAGTTCTTCACTATGTTTAGATCACCAACCAGAAACTTCATGAATAACTGTTACCTCCTGATCTGGTTAATCTGAAATATGCTAATTATTGAATTTCAAAGCATCTGGTAGTCAGCGATGTGTCCTTCAAAACACTTGAATTTTTTCGAGTTTCAATTTCATCCAAAATTAAAAGTATATGGTGTTCAGCATGAAATATAATCAAAGTCAATTGTTTATTTTATTTAACTAATTCTAAACTGATATCGGTTTTTTGGAAGTTACCATCAAATCAATGAAATTCTTGAATTTACTATCACTAGTAACTTTCAAAGTCTACTAACAAAATATAAATTTCTCTATGTAATAATAATGCTTGATATCTTTGTTATATGTTAAAATCTATTTGAAATTTATGAATTCGTTTAATTTTACAGGAGCATGTTGCATAATATCAGCTTTACTTCTCAGTGTTTATCTGCGTTCGCGAACCATGGATACTCTAAATAAAATTGATTCTAAGACTATACCAACTAAATATTTTGGTCCTTCTAAAATAACATTATCTAACCAATTATTGGGGAAGCATCTCAACTCAGATGTAAAACACAGAAGCTGTGATGATACTTGTCAAAGTCTAATATCCACTTCAAAATTGGGTCAAAACAGTTATGATACAAGTAATCAAGAAAAACGTTGTAACGAAAGTAAGTTCATGTCATTACTTTAATTAGTCCAATGAAATTCCTCTTAAATTTTCTGTTATAATAAAAAAGACTTGATCATAGAAATTTCGTGTAAGTTATAAATAGTTGTTCGTTTGGAATTCACTAATTTACAAATAGCGATCTTAATTTTTGTGAGTACGGATTAGAAAATCTTTTGTAAAAATCACAAAATTTTCACTTGTTATTTTGTGTATCGGAAACCTTAACTTATTGATAAGGTGCAACTTTGTGAATCAAGAGAGTTTTAGGATACTAAACCATGTTACTTTGTCAGTAGTATTGAAGTGCTTGATTTTTAGTATAAATCTATGACTTGATGATTAATAAGCATTTATTCCGTTTACTTTAAAGTTCTGGTGTAACATTTTAACCACTCTAAAGTAGATGAAACTATTATATACATCAAATGAATACGTTTATTACTATCATTAACTAGTTCTGAATACTTTTCATATTTGCGTTAGCCTAGTGTTCTTTAGTGTTTTATAATTACTCCAGAAAGTTATTGAGATATTGTGTTAACAGAGCTAAGAAACTTTATGCTTCCAATAAATAATTAGATTGGATTTGATATCCGAATAGCATGGGAATAAGGAGACTTATAGGGTTAAATTTAACCTCATAAGATATGAATTATTGTGGTGAGGTCAAAATTAATTGTATTTAGTCTTATTCACATCCATTCCGGATATAATTTGATATCTCATAATTTAGTGGAAATAAATACGTTCCTCATAATACATGACTTGTTGGCCTAACCACCGCCTACCTGGACGGGAAATTTTTAATGGTGTAGAAGAGGACTGGAAGAAAGGTGAGAATGCTCAAAACAAGACATAGCATTAGTCAACAAAGTTATTGACTGTTCATCTGTTGATAGTGTAGTAAAGGAAAACAAAGGCGGGAACAACCAAATGTATTTGGACACGCAATTACAGAATCGCAATAAAAATCTGAGAACCATGCAGTAAATACTTCATTTGCAAAGTTTTAATCAATTACCTCAGACTTGATTGTTCCTTCGTTTTCACACCAATTCTTCTCTGTTCTCGTTCTATTCTCGATCTTCTTAATCTTCTGCCACCAAGTATTCCTCTTTCAATTGGTGATACATACAACTTATATCTGTCGAGATCAGTAGCACACACTACCATAGATGCAGACTACCTATTTGGCATCCACGCGTTAAGCGCTATCAGTGGTGGGAGACTTATGGTGACAGTTCAGAATTTCCCACAATGGTGCAGATGCATTCCTTACATTTCTCTCGATTTTGAACTCCAGTATCCCCCTATACGTGTCTGTCCTCTCTGTCCATTTGAACCATATTCTCAATATTCAGTCTTTCTTGTTATCATTACTACTTTATAATTCAATCCATTGATGTCGCTCTTGTTATTTTCATCTCGTCGTCTCAACGGGGTGTAGCAACTTGGGTCAAAGTGCATCTTTGCCAGGCTCTGTTGTGATAATGACTGACTAAGAAACGCTTAAAAAATCAAAGCATATATATGCATTAAGCTAATTCCTATGATTACCTCTTAAAATCCACTTGCATTAATCTAACACAAAATTTTTTGATTTCTTTATTGTCCAACTCAGTAACCCAGTACAATTTCTTGTGGTCACTTTTAATCCACATGTTTTGGCCCGACAACCAACCAAATAGATAGGTATTTGAACCTAAAATTTAGTGATTGAAAATCAATTTCCTTACTTGGAGCAGTGGCTTGGTGGTCCACCCACTTAATCACGGGTTCAAACCCATTTCAATCTGACTCGAGTTGGTTAACCAAGGAGTATCAATACTCACGTCTGTTTTTTTTCTAGAAACGAGCAATTATTAGTAGGTTGACAATAGAACCGTAACTTCATGCTTTCGGGAACCAGTTGACTAACTAGTGGTTACAATACACTTGACTGCCAAATGTGACCTTTTCATGTTTAAATTTTGCCTTATGTAGTTTGGCCTAGCAACCAGATCATATCACAAATCCTCACATAAGAAAGTATAACTTGATACTACGTACACCAGTTTATACTTATTGAGCCGTCTAAAAACTTCCATAGTTAAATACTGAGCCAGTAAATCATATTTTGAAAGTTCTTTGACAATCACAGTAAGTTGATTATCTCACGTGTTTCAAATTATCAACATCCTGTTTTTTACATTTTAGAAACTAACCGATTATCTAACAACTGTCAAGATAAAGATTTTACTGAAAATCACGATAATGGTGTGAAAGTTCAACCCATTAAAGTGAATATTGTTAATCAAGTATCAAAATTGTTTCGTATTTTAAGCCCAAGACAACGTTTATTGTTGGGTACATCTGCTAGTGTTCACATGTGCAGTACATTTTTACGTTATGCAATAGGCGATTGGATTGCAATTATGCTTTTAAGTAATAAACATGGTTACTCACAAAATACCGGTTTGTACATATTTGATTTTTGTTGTTGTTTCATTCATCAGTTATGTTACGTTCCTAAAATAAACTTTTTAAACTTAGATTAATTTTATACGAATATTCGTCAAAATTAGAACGAATAGTTTGACAGAAATTGGGCACCGGGTATAGAGAAGTCATTATATGTGAAAATTATATTTGAAATAATCTCAGCGATTGAAATTTAAATTTGACTGATTGGTCAGAAATGAATGTGTTATAAATTAGACTAGATATCACTGTTGTAGCATGATCCTTGCTACAGAAGAGTGACCTCATTTAATGAGTACCTGCAACTACTCTTCAACACTGTTCCCCTAATACTCATGACTTTCCTCAACCATTAAGAAGGCAATACCTAACCTGTGAAGTATATATATATTAAAGAATAAATATCACTCCTTATTTGCTGTTTTTCTTTCCGATAGTTATTGATTACACTTACGCATTTATGACCTAAAACCGAGTGAACTACATAACAAAAGTTATCAGAATACAATCGAATGTCTTATTAAGATAGTAACTGAATTTATCTAGGTTTAATCAACAGTCTTACTCGTTATCTCTTCTCATAAATTAGTGTGAGCATGTCAAACTCCCAGGAGGGCCCAGTCTCTTTGTTCATGGCTCAGTAGTAATGTTGTGTCTATGATATTGACCTGTTACTGTGGTTTAAATCTAACAGCGAGTGTAGATTTGTTCAATGTCCAACTGCAAACCTTGGTAGTATTTCAGTTCAATTTTAGAACTAGAAACGTAATTAATTTTTAGCTATTCCTATAAAGTGAAATAACAAGAAATTACTGATTTGAAACAAAAAATAATAAAGCTATCTGGATACAAAAAAAGATAATGGTAAACTGTCATATATGTATAGTAGATCATAGTTCGAGACTAACCCAGCAACATTTTTACAATCAATAGCTATTTGGATTGTGATTTATAATTAGCAATCAGTGCATTTTCTTTCCTCATTAAACTTTATCAAAATCTCCTAACGCAATTTAACGTTAGAAACCCATGGACTGTATTCACTGTGTTCGGTTATGTTTTGGAATATATCTAGATGCTATATACTTGAGTTATAGTTTCGTGGTATAGACATTGAATTTACAATTGTTATGTCATATTCTCAATCCATCTAATTGATCCTCTAAATCCTCTCGTTTCCATACAAGAGTGATAATGCACTGTCTAGTATCATGAACCTATACTTAATTTTAATGTTGTATATCCGGTTGACTGTGTTAACCAAAACCAAACTTTTATAAAGTTCTAAAACAAAGCACATAAGTTTGCAATTCATCAAATACTGTTACTAAATTATAAAGTGAATATATTTTGGATGATGTTTAGTTTGCGCATTTAATGAAAGTGATTAATATAAATTTCATTTGAAAAAGTCGTGTATTAGTTCAAAAATTTCTACCACTGTCTTTCTTTTCCCCAAAAAAAACTTATTTTCACCTATTCGTTTCAGCTTATTTAGTTGCCAGTAGTTACGAATTAGGTGGAATATTTGGGTCTATGTTAGTTGGAATAGTAGCTGATTTGAATATGTTTTCTGTAAGTTACAATCAGATTGTTTGCTTGGTGTATAGATGGATATTGTTTTCATTATTCTGGCCCATGCTTTTTATGATTATTGTTTATTAAGACAATTAAGTTAGGATATATTTAATAGTAAGACGGTTCACAGTCGGATGTTTTCTAATCTTAAGTGTTTGTTTGAGTTATGTAATAACTGTATTTTCAATTTTATCGGGCTTTCCATCAATTGATAGAGACTCATTTTATTGTTGGTTGCAGGTTAAATAACGGTGACCACCTACCACAAATTTGTGCAGACTACAACCTGTTTCCGGTTAGCACTACCTACTCGCACAGTCATCGCCCATGTGCAACCTGACGTCCTCCTTCTGCATCTCAAACCTGGACTCAGATTGATCACATCGCGATCAGCTACCACTGGCGTGGTTGTGAACACGACTGCCGCTCCTTGTGGAGTATCTATCTGTTTCCTCATCATGCCCTTGCTTACGACAATCTTATCTTACGTTTTAATGGCTAACAAATTCATCGTCCCAAACGGATCGATATCAGCAAATTGGTTGCAGCTCCTGTTGCAAATAAATGTCAAAGCGAACTAGGTTCAAGGCAAGCTACCATTCACCAAAAAGTATGGATGAGCATTGATTGCACTTTCATGACGCCATGAAAATGGCGAGTAAAGTTGCATGCGGCTCCGCGAAATGTCCCACTTATAGGCACAGGGTCTATACAGGATCCTTACAAATCATTGAAGCACGTCAGTCTACTTCTGGTGGCTGTGAGTTTGATCATAAACGTGGACTGTCACGTGATGAGACCGTGCAAAGCTTGCGTAGGAACCGAGAAGCCTGGTGGTCGGAGCGTGCCACTGAGTTGAAAACAGCACTTGCATCCAGTAACTGGCCTGTGACGACTGATCCACCTAACGAGGCGGAAGTCTGCAAGGAACTCCGACTCTTGAAGCGCTACAATTCACCAGGCTCAGATGACTTAGCTTCGGCTCTTTGTAAAGATGATGGTGACTTTCCGGTTAGGGAAATCACAGAATGAGTCGATAGTTGTTACTATCCTTAAAAAGGGTTCATGTCGTTTCTGTAACAACTGTTGGTGGATACGTGCACTTTTGATTGCGTCCAAAATATTGGATTCCGTCATACTTTGTAGATTGTTTAAAATCCAAGAAAGATTGTCTCGAGAGGTGCAGCCTGGTTTTCGTTCTGGTCGAGGATGTATTGATCATATCTTCACCCTCCACAAATGTTTAAACACCATCATACTTATCACAGGTCAACAATCGTCGTGTTTCTTGACATTACTGGCAGGATCATAATCCTGCACTCACCCTAGGTAGTGAGTGGATACAAGTAGTCGAGAAGTTCGTGTATCTGCGTAGCTGCGTAAGTGCTGGTGATAGTATGAATGATGAGATCAATTCACGTATATTGAAAGCCAGAGAGGTTTATGCTAATCTGGGCCATCTTTGGCGCCTTCGTGATGTTAATCTGGCTGTAAAAGGTCGGATCTACAACGCGTCCGTGGGAGCAGTTTTGCTCTATGCTTGTGAAACCCTGGCCTCTCCGAGTTGAGGATATTAGACGACTCTGTGTGTTTGATCATCGTTGTCTCTGAGAGATTGCTGACATCCAGTGGCAGCACCATGTTAGTAATGCAGAGGTTCGATATCGTATGTCCGGGCACAGTGGAGATAATTCAATTATTATCACTATCTTGAAACATCGACTTCGGTGGCTTGGACATGTATTTTATGAAAGTTGTCCCAGAGAATTCCACGTCACGCATTATTTGCTGACGCTAGGATCGGTTGGAAAAAGCGGGTAGGTAGTCGGTTTATAATGTGGTGTTGTCGTATGGAAGAAAGGCCTATAGGATTGACTTCTGTTAGTTCACGACTCCCTGACTGGGGTCCGAGAGATGATGCAACACAGTGGCTAGAGATGTTATCGTATATGATTCAGAATAGAAGCCTGTGTCGATCCTGCTGTTACATTCTTTTTTTTTCATTAAAAATGAATGTATCTTCTTTAACTGAAATAATCCTTCCTGGTTGTACTTTTGCTAACTGAACTGCCTCTTCCATTATTATTATTTCACTAATTTCTGTTGGTTGTTTTTGCTTTATTATGCGCACTTTACATTCTCCATCTCTTCACAGCCTCATTGTTAATGTTTCGCGCCGCTTTGTACCAATATTTATGTGTTCAAATAGATAAGAAGAAGCAAATAAATTTGGCAGATATATTATATGTGGATATTCAAAGAGGGACTAATCTCGTTTTTTCAAACGGATTAACCTTAATAGTTGAGATCATGAATCAATTGAAGCTAGACCACCATGGAAAACGTAGAAGCACTGGACAGCCGTTTCGTCCTATTTTAGGCATAAATATTGAAAAAAATTTACCAAAACTAATGACCGACAGCTTATTCTAAAACTAGTTAATTTGATATAGATCACTTCAATGCTGAGAAATACGATTGAAAATATTTTGAAAGTGTATAGGTTGTGAGGATATAAGTATAGGTGTCTTTCAAGTATTGGTTGAATGTGGTGGAACCACTAAATGCGTGTTATTGAGATTAAATTCAGGGTATTATAAGCACATTTTGTAAACTGATAAATCGAATTGTGAAGCTTCAAGGAATGAAGTGATTGAGATGTATGTCGTATACGTAGTCCCTATGGTCTATTTCGGCACTATGTTATCTAGAGAAGGGATAGATTGAAAAAAAGGCTATAGTCGACCAGACCGAAATATGACCAACTGAGGAAGTCATTGACTGTTGGTATGAGTTGTGTAGAAAAGTGCAGGCTTTCTAGTTGACGTCTAACGAGACAACTATAGCTAGTAGTTGGAAACTTTAAGAGACACCAGTTCACAATCAGATAGATACTTCAGTTTCCTCTAAATTCCGAATTTCGATATTATTTTGGCTTTATTAGTTTCTTTTGAAGCGTATTTCACTGTACAATTCTAGGAAAGAAACTAAAAAAACAATTTAAATATTCAGCCACCCCTTACAAACTAATGTATTACTCTCTGTCCTCCTACCAGTTTTATTGATATTGTATGCTTGATTAACGGTTTATATTGAATCGATTTGATTTTAATAAAAACGAAGTAAGGTTAATCCTTATCAGAAGGGGTTTTGTGGAGATTGTAGTAATTTCAATAGTTGAGATAAGTCAATGGAAACTAGGCCAAAATGGAAAACCTGGAAGCACTGGACGGTCGTTTCGCCCCATTGCGGGACTCCTCAGCAGTGCGCATCCACGACCCCGCCTCACTGGATTTAAACTCAGAACCTATCAGTCTCGCGCGCAAGCGCTTTACCACTGGGCCGGCATCCAACTGTGTTAATGTCTAACTTCAACTAATCCACGAGATTGAGCGACACATCCATCATTGTCATCAGTGAGTCGTTATCTCGCAATTGACCCGGTTGAACTCCACTGGTCACTGCTTCTCACTAGAACTTCAGGATATATATCTAGTGGTTAAGCGCTTGCGCGCGAGACCAAAAGAAAACTTTCTTCGTTGAATCTTCTTTATTTTTAGTCAGTGAAATTAAGTTGTTTTGTTTCATTTATTCCTCACTATAGTAAAAAGCTATGTACAATATTAACATGAATTATAAAACAATTAGGACCAGTAGAAGCTGTTGCATAAGATCTCTTTAAAAAAATTTCCCTACTCTTATAACTTCTGCTCTTATCTGAACCCAAATAATATCTCGACTAAGCCACATACTTGCTTTAATTTCTGATTGTTCTTGATAAACCAACTCAGTAACATGATATTTACAACCTCATCGAGGACTTTTATATGCAGCAACGTGTGCTCATCTGATACACAGGTATCTTTTATTAAATGACTTGACGTCATAAATTGATTGTTTTTCAGCTGACATGTTGTTTCAATGACAACATCCACTGGAATGGTTTATGTAAAATATTTCCAAGTCATTGGATCTATTTACTAAAGAACTACCTCTATCTTTCTTAAATGCATTTCGGTTGACTTAAGCAATGACTAGTGGCCACATTGCAACTTGGTCGATAACATTCGATCTGCAGTTAGAAGGACTTGACACACATGACATTGATCACCACCCAGTAGTCAATCAATTGTGAACAAGCATTACTTTCATAGTGTTATCATCAAATGAAAATCAGTATCTGTTGCATATATTAAAGGAGAAATTCAAGACCCCAGAATTTTTTGACACTTTATCCCAACCAAGCTAAGTTAAATTGTGGTGTGTGAATATAGCCTCAAAAAAAGTAAAGTTATCCAAAGTCAGTACTTTCTGTCTCAAGCATATTGTTTCACATTATTATTCACATTTTTGCTTCCTCTAGAGGTGTGACTTAATACAATAATTCTTTCTGATCACTAGTCTGTGATTGTGACCGTAAATACTGTAATACATCTCAATATAAATCAGATTTTATAAAACGGGATACTGGTTTCTCATAACAGTTCTCCTTTATAAGCAAAATAGTTGGCAACTGTTAGAGTTATACCTGTTGAATTATCTTGGGAAACCTTAAATATAGTCGACTCCCTTGTTCAGTTAGTTATTCCTGTACTCTGTACATATGCGCATACCATCAATACAAAATATTGAGACATTTCAAAATAATATTCGTTAGTTCCTAACTAACAATCTATACTTTCTGTCATAAGTGTTTTACGTTGTAATCAATGTCTAAATATGGATTGGATTTTGGTTATAGACAATTTTTTCCCTGTAACATTTATATAAGTGCTCACTATAGCTTTGTTATGTCATGTGCATTTGTTCATCCTACACTATCACATGATTACAAATAAAATGATGTGAAAAGTCACCATTCTCTCGATACTATATATACCATATATTTTCAACTTGGCTTAATCAGTTTTTCTGTCTTTATTGGCTAGAATAGGCTGAAAATTTTAAAAGGTATTTAAGACTTCTCTTTTGCCCCACTAACTAATTATGAGCCCTTTTAAGCTTATAATTTGATCTCATCAGTCCTGGTTAGGCATACTAAACTTTGTCAAATGAATCAATAATTAATGACTTAACGAATTATTTTCATACCTAGCATAATCACACTTCTTCCAGCATCACATGTCGTACAAAATGATGACATCATGTTTTTCACATTACCACATAAAATTAACAACTGCTGGGGAGTCCCACATTAGGACGAAACGGTCGTCCAGTGCTTTCAGGTTTTCCATGGTAGTCTAGCTTCAATTGACTCATGAATTCAACTATCAAAATTACTATAATATCTACCAAACTCCTCTCTGATTCCAATCAAATAAGACTGATACATATTGTGAAAGTTTGATGACAATATCCTGAATGCTTATTCAATCAATCGTTTAATGCCACTCCATAAATTGTCAGTCACTATCATGGTTTTCTTATTTTTCTTCAACAATATAACATCTGTTGCAAAATCACCTCGTATTGAAAATCTACATGTATTATCTTTTCGCGAAACAATTAATAAACTCATGTTCTCTCTAAACGTCTTGTGAATTGATATGTTGATAATGATTGCTTATTTTATTATGTTTAATTATATAATGATAATGACATGTTCCAAAAACTAGTACAGAAAGGTAGTCAATTTACAGGCGCAATCAGGTTGATGCAAGTTACTAGGTAACAATAATGATAAATTTAAGTTTGTACCTTCCGAAAAGATGAGGTTTCTAGGTTACTTCCTAATGACCATTTTGGACAAAATTTGAAATAATAAAATATGTGTATAATTTTATTGAAAATTTATGAAGTGTAATGTGTCAATCATATTAAATTCAACATTGAATTTCTTAGTTGATTTTTGTTCTTTAATATGTATATCACCTTATTAATTCACATATTGTATTGTATTTTGACCTTAGAGAGTTTCTTCATGGCCTAGTCGTCGGATTCCATTAATAATCATACAAATGTTAATTGCTAGTGGTACCTTAAGTTGTCTAAGTTGGATTACCAATCATAGTGCTTCTTTAGTAAGTGCAAGTTTAATTTTTTTGTTCCTTTTTCTTATATTCATGTTTGCAGTATAGAAAAGTATCATGCATAATTCACTAAGTGCAGTTTCATTAATGTATTTGACTTCAAGTACTGTTAGTACTTGTCAAAATTATCAGTATAGAGTTGTAGAGATTGTTGAGTTTCACTGAAATCATGAGCCGATAGATGTTAAACCACCATTAAAAATCACAAAGCAATGGACAGTTGTTTCGCTTTAGCGTGGTAATCCTCGGCAGTCTGCATCCACGACTCCTCACGTGGGAGTCGAACCGAGGACCTTTGATCTTGCGCGCGAACATTTGACCCCTAGACCATTGAGCCAGGATCTGACGGTGTAAATGTCTAACTTTATTCAATCCCCGATATTGACAAAATGCGGACACAGCTACTGGTATTGTGGTGTGCACTACTGATGTCAATAGATATAAATAGTATGTGTCACCAATCGAAAGTGAAATGCATGGTGGCAGAAGGTTAAGAAGATCGAGAACGAAAACGGAGAATGATTGGTGTGGAAACGAAGGAACAATCAAGTCTGAGATGATTTATTAAAATTCCGCAAATGAAGTATTTACTGTATGGTCCTCAGATTTTATTGCGAGCTTCTGTAATTTTGTGTTCAAATATATTTTGTTGTCCCGATTGGTGTTCTCGTTCACTACAGTTTAACTAGCTGTTGTAACTCCCTAGTAAACAGCTATTTACTACTTATTACAACAGAACAAAACTAATGTCGCTCGATTCAAAGAAAAATACAACGTAAGGGATGAGAATTTTTACTTGCATCAAACACATATCAAAATGTACAGTGTAATATATATCATTTTTAAATATTCAACCAATAACTAAATTTGAATGCATCAAACTGTCAGTAGTCAATATTAATTAACCAGTAATTTAACTTATCTATTTAATTTTCAAAATCAGTTTTTTCAAACTGCCTGTACTGATAGTTATAACTAAATTACTGAGTTATACGTTATGCTCCTTTCTAATAGAGACATTTTATATGAATCCATATAATACCAATTAGTTGTTTAAGCAATAAAGTGAGGAAAGCAATGCTTGAACCTACAATTCAATTACTGAAAGTCGTTTTCTTTAAGCACAAAGTCATCAATTCACTTCTTGTTAGTTAGCCATGGATGAAAAGTCGATAATCAGTCTATAAGCATGACAACTTGATAGTCTGACCTCATTTTTATTGACTAATGATGATAATGAATGGTCCACAAAATTGTATTATACAATTAATTCTTAAAAGAATTTCAGTATTGTTGGAAAATAGCATTGTTATCTCTACACATCTATTTACAATTGGAATATCTAAAAATTCATCAGTGACTACTTGCTAAATAATATAAATTAATGTGTTATTTTCAGTACCGTTTCACAATTAATCTATATTTTTATCTTCACAATTGTAGAACTTGATACAAAAAATTTATCAATTACACTTATCTGTTTGCGTTATTCGATTAGTAGATTCTTGTTAATCATGATGAATTTCTTTCTCTACATTCTAAACAAGAGTAAAATAAATCAAGTTTCAGATATGTTTTTCTCTTAGAAATCTTTTATCTTCGACAATATTTTATAGTTTAAGATCATATATATGCTCTACTAGTTACGGGTTATGAAATTGTGGTGATTAGTGAGATGGTTAGCGATCTCATTTTATAATCTTGTCTAAAGTAGGATCATGTTAAAAACGTAATGGGGAATATTTCAAAACGTATCTGATATCTCTTCCAATCTGCATGACTAGAATTACTAATATAAAATTTTTAACTTCTTTTATATAGTAATAATAGGATTGCGATCCTCAAGAACAATTCTTGGTGTAAATTACTGTCTAAATTTATCTGGTAACCACTGATCGTCCTACCATGGGACTCACCAGCAATGCGTACCCGTTCCCCTTCAAGAATTGAGCTGTAGGTCTCGCTCTGGGAGCCATAATTTCAGATCACTGAGTCGACGTCTAATTATTTATATTTCTAATTTCAATCAATTCGTGATATTGCGCGGCCATCATCCATTGTCATCAGTGATACACATCTCACTCACGATATGATTCAATTACGTTAATTACAACTATTCTTTACAACTACGGGCATTCCTGTTAAGGTTACCCATCAGTGAGCCCAAGGTCAGTGGAAGATTGCTCGAATTGAACAGTTTACGGCATTTACGAACATATTTATCAAAGTTTATTCATTTATGAAAACATTAGATAATCTGATTGGATTTTCTCTTTAACATTTTCACTTTAGACTATACTCCTCATTGTCAGCTTGGTACTTGGTATTACTGTTATCGGGACAATTGCTTTATGTGGTGTTTTAGCTGTTGAACTTGCTCCACCTGCTTTTAGCGGTACTGCACATGCGTTGAGTGCTTTGACTGCGAATTGTGAGTGATTATTTTTACGTGACTTTTTTATATGCGAATCAACCATGCAGGTCAAGAAAAAAATGAATCTTTGGTAAATGTTATTTTAAAGCATTCACCTAATAGTTTTTAGTCTAACCACTTAAACAGAAGTAGATTAATCGCGAATTCAATCAGCACCTTTCAGCTGAATTTTTCAAATATGATCGACTTGAAAATAATTATTTCACTTTACTAATTATATATTTACTCTTTAGGCAACCAGGAACTGACAACTACACACACACCTTTAACAGTACTCAAAATCACCTCAAATCACTAATTACACTAGGGTTTTTATTTTAATTTGCAATTCAGTCACGTGAGCAAATTTTTTACCTACTTATGACTGTTAACCCTCGTGTAGAGGCATAGGCCACCCACCAGTATTTTCCATCAAGCTCTGTTTTGGAAAATTCTTTCCAGTCGCCGTTTGTCCTTTTCATGTCTGCTTCCAGTTCCCGGTGCAATGTGTCCTTTGATCTTCCGCTTTTTCGCTTCCCTTCAGGATTTCAAGTTAGTGCTTGCCTCGTGGTGCCGCTTGATGATTTCCTCAATATATGTTCTATACACCTTCATCGTCTTTTCTTAATTTCCTTTTCATATGGAAGCTGGTTTGTTCTCTCCCACAGTAGAATTTTTCTGATGGTATCCGACTAACAGAGATTGAGTATCTTGTATAGACAATTGTTTATAGATACTTGTACATTTTTGATGATGGTTGTGGTAGTTCTCCAAGTTTCAGCTCCGTACATTAGAACTGTCTTGACGTTCGTATTGAAGATTCTGACTTTGAAATTGATTGACAGTTGTTTTGAGTTCCATATGTTCTTCAACCGTAGGAATGCTGTCCTTGTTTTGCTGATCCTTGGTTTTACGTCTGCATCAGATCCTCCTTGTCCATCGATAATGCTGCCGCGATAGGTATGTGAAAGATTGTACCTCTTCCAGAGCTTCTCCATCAAGTGTGATTGAGTTGCTGTTCTCCGTAATATGTTTGATGATCTTGCTTCTCCCTTGTGTATGTTGAGGCCTACTGATGCAGGGTGAGCAATTTAATGTAAACTAAACTCCGTTCGTATGTATGATTGAATAGTAATTCCTTAGATATTAGGGCAAGCTTTTCCACTTTAAACCGAAGTTTCGCATATAGAAGAATTTCCCATTTAATCGGAATGGACTCGTATGAACTCATACATTCCGTTGATGAATTTCCTACACACAATCCCTTGTTTTTGTTGTATGTTTATTCTACTTAGGCACTCCAAACTAAAATGAAATAGCTGTCTAGTGCTCACTGGTTGTCAATTATTTGTTTGCTGATTTCAGTTTGTGATAAAAAAAATTAACTTTACATTGGGTTATCTTGACGAAGCCCTCACTTAAATTATTTGTTTAGTGTTGAAAAATCCTTCAAAAATGTTGTGGGGAATTAGTCACTTAATATTTTGAATTTTGACTGTCTTTTGACATATTTCTAATTTTCCTGACTGTAGTTGAACAGATTAATTGGACTAATAAATGATTTTTCTAAAGGATTGTTCTACTTTGTTGACTTTACTATTTTATACATTTTTTCGAGAATTTATTTCAAGTCCTATGTTTTATCATGCATCAGTTAACGTAGTCGTACAAGATTACATTTATCAGTGGACAACATCAGTGTACTAAATACCTTACTTCTTAAATCAAGATTATTATCTATATATTTCAGTTGGTGCTGTCTTGGCTGGTTACCCATTTGCTCTGTTGGCTGAACATATCAACTGGTCTGGTGCCTTTCTTGTTGCTGGGATAGTATGCGGACTTTCCGTTATTCCACTTTCATGTTTTTGAGATTTCCAACTCATATGTTCTCTTACGAATGTAGATTATTCGACAGTAGTTTTTAGATGATGTGCACTCTTTTTTCTCATTTTTAACATTTCTTGGCATAACACGTCGAATATCAGATTAATATAAACTTTCCTGGTTGTGTAATTCCTTGTTCCTACACCAATTCTGCATTTCATGGAGTTACAAAACCATACTCTTGTTCCGAATTATATTTTTTGCCAATGGGAGTGTTTACACTTTATTTTTACTCAAATTCAAATAAACAATGATTTGGTGAGTTGATATTTATTTACCACTGAATATCTCAATACTCTAAAATGTAGGTGTTCCGTCCCCATTGTTTAGTTGGAATACTGTTTTCGACCAATACTATTGTTCGGTTTCAATATTGCTAAAGAAATCCTGAGTTGCTGCCCCTTACTACTATATGTGTTGCAGTAGTAAACTCATCACAAAATCAAGGATTCCATCGTTTATAAAATATAAGGAGTGGATACACCTGAGTGGTAAATACTTACGGATAAAGATCGGCTGTGTCTGATTTTAGATTCTTTGGTTAACCACTTTAGATGTTTCCGCATTCGGTCTAAGGAAATCTGTTAATGATTGGGGTACGTAGTATGTCATTGGGAGAGGACGAAAAAGTATGCAGAAAAGGTTACAGTAAACTGACTGGTGATTTCAGAAGTCAGGTCTTGGGAATTTTGCAGACCAGGAATAATAATTCATGCAAAATCGTATCCGAATTTATGGGGTTACGTGTATTGAAATTATCAAAATAATGTGATGAATATAGACAGATCTCAGTTGTTGATCCTGTACTAGAACAGCTTTAGAGTAGTAATAACTGAGGCCTGGTATGGACAGAACAGATTTGCAATTGACTACGTTTCAATGGTACATTGGTCAACAGGTTTCTTATAATTTTGGTGGGGCCTACTTCAGTATGTATCCAAATCTTAGACATTATGGTTGGAGAAATTATCTTTGTTATCAGACTTGGAACTGTATCACAGGATTCCGGATATTTTGTCTTGATGATGTACTTTAGCTGCCAAACCGTGACTATCGGATCTCATAATTCAGGTTCAGAAATCATAATCTCATGTAAACTCACAGATATGTAGGGAGCAACAACCTCACACATGTTTGTATGTACGTAAATCCCACATGCCTACGTTCTATATAACATCCCTTTTTTCCCTCTGCATGAGATACTTAATTTATCTCCCTCCGTATTTATCTATATTACGTTCATATTATTGCATTTGTCTGCACTAATTCTGGCGCCTATGTATTCTTATGGAGTTGAATCTTTGAACAACTGTTTCACCTATGCTTTAATTGACTTTTGCGCCTCTCCTTTTGGACTTATGTACTTCACAATTTTACTGTATGGACTGATTGCTTCTCTTCCTATCACTGGTACTGGGATGTTTTCCTGTTTTTTAAGGGAATATTTGTTGTTGTTACCTGGTGGTTAATTGCATACTTTTTGTATTTCTTGTATATTTCTTATTTTATAGTTGATTGCTAAACTTTGGGGCAAGGTAAATTGATTTGGGTTTTTTCTCTGGGTGGCATTTTGTTTCTAGATTGGTGTGATTGTTAAATCAGTGTAATAAGACAAAAGATAGACATTTTTCAGTGATTACAACTTTTCATATCTTAGCTATCCTTATTGTAGGTCTCAATTGGGATTTCGAATGAAGTTTGAAGAGTTTTGGAATCAGTTGTATGGTTACAGATTGCATGACTTTCTCAGATACGGGAAGTAGTTTTTAAGATTATTTGGAACCTTCTCCTCCTGGGATGAAAAAGGTCGTCTGATGGACGATTGTAGAGTACGTCATTAATTGAATGTAAGCAAATTCATAGGGGGCGAGTCCGACTTGTACTTCGGCGTAGTGCTCCCTGGATAATAGGTTATCACCTTCCCATCGACTGACGCAGGCGGTACACAGAGTCTGGACTGTCCACACACTCTGCACAAAGCAGTGGAGTTCGGGTTTATTACCCACACTGTCCTAATTCCGATCAACAGGTGGAGAAAAGTCAACTTTGAGTTGATAGGGTGATTGCGGTGTTGCAAAAAACCTCATTTTGATGCCTCTAAGTCTGATAGGGGCAAGCCAGAGCGTTAACCACAAACCGCACTGTAACCAGTGCACAGGGGTGAACACTCAAACTAATTTTCGTGTGAGTGTGAAGTGAGCACATCGTCTATGACGATGTATTTGCGTACTGATTTAAGTGCTTGATATTCATTCAATGTAAAAAGCCGCTGAACTTCACGCTAGAGTGGTCACATCTATATGTACTTAGAGTCTATGGCCATCATTATGTGTTCTGTATTTGCATGCGAGGGGAAAATTTTATATCTATGTGTACTTAAGATGAGTGGACTTGACTGCTCATTTCTTTGACTCCACGTAACTCAATTAGAGGGCTTTTAGGGCCAGTAGCACATCACTTAGCCCTAGTGTAATCTACTAAGCTAGAATTTTTCCACGTAAGAGAATAACGAACATTTTGCTGGATATTGTAAAGGACGAAAATGGCTAGTTTGGAATGATCAACACGCTCCGTGAGACTGGCGCACATAGTGGCCAGTCGTTACTGTTCATTCTCCCGTGGTAAAAAATAGTTATTTTCGTGACGTGGTTCTACGTATTCTCGAATTGTGATATGAAAGCAGGATAATGTGGCTCTCAGGTTGGGAAAACTCAGTCCACGCATTTGTCGCTTCATGAGAATTCGACCAAAGATCATACAGGATAGACGGTCATACTCTCCTCATTCTCCTTAAGTAAACTAAACGTCCGCAGATTTTAAATCTTCCGAATCGGATTGCCATCATGAATACCTTTAAGCAGTAAATATAACGTTTTACAGATATTACTCATAAAGATTTGAGATTCAGTTACATATAATCTTTAAATGATAGATAACTAGGTGACGCACGATTCCGCCCGATCTGGCAACCTGCCATTAACCACTATTTTGTATGTACTTGTGCAATGTGTCGCAAAACCGACACATTGATTTGGAACATGAGTAGTGATTGCTGGATGTTATATTTACACACTACTGTTACGATGTCGTCGACGTTCAGCACCTCCTACTGGCAAACAGTGATCACCCCATACTTCTTATGTTTTGGACACGGTTTACAGCATATGTCTGCTCCATTTCGTTCCCATGTCTAGCGCGCTAACATTCACGCGATCGTAAACTGTGCTGTCTCAACAGACTGGTCAGCCGATGCAGATGGATCGGTCGAAGGTTAATGGGATAAATTTAAAGCCACATTCGAGTTTGTAAAACCATCGTACATCTCGAGGTCAACACGTAGGCTATCACATTGCCCTCCACATATCGACAAGCAAACCCGAAACCTCCAGCCTAGGAAACAATCCTGTGACTTATTCACATCAACAGGACACGAATGATTTGACGGCGAATATCAAAAGCTCCGAGATATTTAAAGAGACAATTGCCAGATGCCGTACTGTTTTCAAAAGACAGTTAGCACATGATAGCGTACCTGCATAAAAGATTGTATTGGTCGATTAAACCCCATTACTCTTGCACGAAAATTTAGATTTACTCGCTAAATCAGATATGGTCAAACTTGAGACTTTATCAAACTATTTCTCGAAGTCTACTCTACAGATATTGTTACCAGCCTATGATCGCACTACTGAGATTCCAGCTATAGAACCTGTACGTGTGACTGAAGACTCTGTTATTCAAATGATCATTAACCTCAGTCCTAGTAACACACCGAGTACCTGATTGCGGACATCACTCAAGGGCCATTTGCGATGCTCCTCACTATATCCTTTTCCTACATCCGAATCCCTAGGGATTGGAAAGATGCTGTATTAACCCTATATTTAAATATGGAAAGGTAAAAATTGTGTTTAACTACCAATCTTTCAATGTAACCAGGATAGTAATTAAGTCGCTCGAAAAAATAAGTCGGTAAGAAACTTCTCTATAGCCGAAGACGGAGAGTGAGTGTAAACACGACACTATCTGAATAGAAAATAGTGTACTCTAAAGCTATATTTTAGGTCCCCTAGTTTTCCCCTTTGTCAATGAATTAGCGTGAATGCTTCAGTCGTCGACACTATTGTTTGCAGATAGTGTCAAGTCAGAGAACTATAAGTAGTAAGGTTGTTCATCTTGATTTCCAAGCCGACCGAGAGAAATTAGTTAAGTAGTCACATAGTTCGAGGTTACACACTAATTCCAAGAAAAGTGTGGTCACCCACATCGGGCATGGTAATAGTTATCAGTATGCTATCAACGGTACGTCGCTCCCGTGTGTGCGGAAACACAACGACTTAATGGCAATAATACGTTACGGCTTGGAAATAACTTCGCATTACAATGCAACAGCCACCAAAGATTTTCGAGCGTTGTGATCACTTCGCCGAGCTTACAAATTTTTTGACGAGTTGTTCTGAGTTTGGTATCCCACCTATGTAAGACCACACCCAGAGTACTGTATTCAAGTACCCAGTCCATGTCTTATAAAAATGTTAAGTCACTTGAGGGTATTCGGCTTGTGGAAAAGAATTGGTGAAAGGTCTTTCAAACACTTTTACGGTGAACGCTCAAGACTCTCAAACATTTTCCCTTTATCCCATTGTAGAACGCCAGGTGAATTTCGTATCTTTATTAACCATTTAGGTGTTATTATGTCTGAACTTTGTGCTCCTCTTAGCACTAGTAATCTTCAAAGCATTATCTCGAGGGTTCAAAAAACGCAATCTAACAAACTCTGAGTGTGGTTTCGTCTTCCTCATCGAGTGCCTTGCACAGGTCCATCAAACTACTATGTTACCACTGAAGATTGAGGAATAGTTATTGAAAGCGGTAATAGCGAGAGTTGCGCTACTTCGTGACGTGTTTGTTTTATTTGAAGCTATGGTAAGCGTTTCAGTGCAATATAGTCCATATTTGACTCAAATATCTAAAGCAAAATACTCTAGAAATTATTTTCATTGTGACGGAGTGGGTAGATGACCATATATTACCCCAGATATTCGTCCTACACATGGTCGTCTAAAACATCTTCCAATGCAGTTTATTTAGTGTTAATTTCCTATACCCATGATAAATAAAATCGAATAGAATTAAACTAAAAGTAATCTGTCTTGTCTACCTACCACAACCTCATTCTTCTACGTATTCTTCAACGTTTATGTAGTTCGATAAGACGATCTTAATAATGTGAGTCCATAAATCTCCTTTATGTAGCTCGCACTTAAATTAGCAAAGAAGTCTACTTGTTTCCTAGACTTTCTTGTATTTTCCGTACCTCTGTCTTACGACAACTCATCTGGTTTGCTTGCTTTTTCTCACTAATGATTATGTATTCCATGGAGAATTATGTATGTAAGTATATTCTTAATAACTGAGATTTGTTCCCTCGAAGACCGCTTCAAGTTCACGTTATGTGGATACGATTAGAAATAGAAAATCCACTTGTTCCAATGTATGTGTTTTTGTTCGGTTTTTAGATATCTAACCTATATCTTTTAAGATGCCTAGTTGTGAATAGAAAGTCCATAAATCCTTTGAAGTTAATTCAAAATGAAGATGAGCACATACTTTCTTATGCTTTTAAACTGAAACTAGCAAATTGATTCCGATGTTAGCCAACTGTAGCATTATAAGTCTCATGTAAGTACGTATATTGCACATCAAATTTATTTTGACATTCTATCACAAAATCTTACCTTTCTCAGAAAATTGTTTTCATTCAACTATTAATTTAGGTTTCTGGCATTCAAACTATTGATACTAACCATGAAGATATGATAGTAAGTTTTTTTAATATTTAAAATACTGTCGAATTCTTAGCATGATGCTCAGTTGGACTACTATGGAACAACTCTAGCAACAGCTTCGTCTGATCATTCAGTTAAAATATTTGATGTTCGTAACAAGAAACAAGTTCTTATAGCTCACTTACGAGAGTATGTTTTAAGCGATTTTGCGTTAATATTATCATAAATTTTTAATGTATTTCAACATGATTAGAGATATTACCACCATCCCAAAGTATTTATTAACTTCGGTTCGGTTTCTTGGTCAGTATTTCAGCTCGTAAACAAATGTCATTATGATCATTAGGAAACTGCTCCATTCCCTCTGCTTAGCTACTTACTTAAACGATGCAGTCACTAATACATATGCATTCATTTTACTTTATTTTGACCCATTTATTTATTACCATTTCACTCATACTTTTAAGCACTGGGTTTACGTCGGTTCTTTACAACTTGTCGAGGGATAATGATCTCCCATTTAGCAGTACATGTAGATTCTTATGTCAAATCGCACAAAACGTGCGCGAGAACTGAGATACCTGGTTTTCAGTACGTTATTTATGTATTTATTTGATCACATAAATATTGGTACAAGAGGACACCAAATATATATGCGCCACGCAAAATTTTATTTGAGTGTGGGCTATGATACTGCCCGGGTGCCCAAACCGAAGCAGGTGGTTTTCTTAGGGGGCACACTCCATTTCAGTACATGGTAATGAGTTGGACAAAACTACCAAAAAATGCTCCAACTTTATTTACCTTTGTTTTTTCATTTAAACACCTAAACATTGGTACATGGAGGCACGAAATAGATATGCACCACACAAATCATTCGTTTTATGTTAGGGCTAGAATACTACCTGGCTGCCCGAACTGAAATAGATGGTTTTATTAGGTGGCCAATCTCCGAGCCTTTTACTTACAGGAGCAACGTTGGGAGATGCAGTAACATGGTAACCGGTGGCCAACAACAGGTTCATACGCCTTTTGTTTCCCAAGGATTCTGGAGCTGATGTGCACCATTAGTTTGGAGTCAGGATTTTCTAACTCCTCGATGTGAATCCTCCATATCCATTTACTCGGTTAAAGCACCGGACATTCTCTTAGAGATGCTAGATCCCCAGAAATCACTTGTTAAACGCCTTATTTTTGTAATTTTTTGTACATTTGAATTCCCCATTTTCGCGCCAACAGCACTCATTTTTATCTTCAGATTGTATTTCTCACTTGAAAGGACTGTAGATGTCATTGGTTCGTTGGCTCTTTTAATACGCTGTTTCGTGATGTTTTCCATGGGCCTCTTTATATCATATATATATATATATATATATATATATATATATATACTCAAGTTGCCAGTCAGTCAGCTGCAACGTAGGACCAGGCACGTATATGCATCGGTCCAAGTTACCATACCGCATTAGCACAACAAAATGAACACCGGATTCATAGTAGTTAATTCAGTGGTGGTAATATATAGAAGAAAGAGTGTGTATTAGGAGATAGTACAGGAAGGTAGAATTAGTTCCTAGAAAGAAAGATTTGGAGCGATTTTAATCACTTAGTTTAAAGGAAGACAGAGAGTGTATACACCGGTTTGGGCACCCGAGCAGTATCACAGCCCTCACACAAATCAATTGAGATTCGTGTGGCACATATGTATTTGGTGCCTCCTTGTACCAATATCTATGTGTTAAAATAAATAAAAAATAAATGTATACACCGACGCCATTGTGATCGATTCTGAGCCATGTCACCAAGAGTCTCCAACCATTGGTTACAATAGTCACGCGGACCCCAACCAGGCAGTCTGCATCTACCAACATGGCTCAGACCAGAAGTTAGTGACTTCAAGCACTGATGCCACGTTTTGGTTTGGCCGCCCCTAACTTTCTTCCAATCATCCCTAACACCGGTTAGCATTGCGCGTCGTGGTAATCGGTGTTCAGGCATACGCAGCACGTGGCCCAACCATCTCAGTCGATGAAGGTTCATAACCTCATCAACTGATTTACCATCGTTCCCTAATACCTCGCGTCTAACCTCACTATTACTTACCCAAGGGGGCACCCCGGTTCGAACCGGGGACCATACCACTTTGAAAGCACCGGTTCTCGTCCGATCACCGCAGTTAAGCAACGTTGGGCCCGGTCAGTACTCAAGTTGTATGCTTGATTTGTTCGAGCTTCTGGCTGCTTTTGAAATATACCTTTCTCATCTTAACCTGGTCTTCGTTTAGTTAGCAGGCCTGGAACCCATCGGGATAGTTGAGCTGGTCTCGTCGTGGTGTTGCTGATCCTTCGTTCCGTTCGCTGATTCAGGTGATCTCATAATCTCTTCAAGCATAGTACATTCGCCTTTCATCTTCTCAATTTCGTAAACAACACCCCTGCCTCGAAAAGGCAGTGATTAGGAATTCCCTGAACGTGGCTGTATACGTTTGACTATGTGAAAGCATTTGGAGAGGGAGAGCTGACTTTTTACACCCTTGGCCATATCAGGGTATTTGGGGGCATTCCATTTGATTCAAGACACTGGGATCAAGAAGTCTGATTTCAGTGTAGTAACCTCTTAAGTTGGCAGCACGTTAGTAACACCCAAAGACGCCTATGAGGATTGGCAGGATTTTTCGAGGGACATTTCATCTGGTTTGTGTTCTCAGCAATGTCGATCAGACTGTCTTGTCCCTAAGCCAGTGACTACCGTTATGCCTAAATTAACAACGCGGAGGCCTGTAAGGAACCCCAGCTTTTGAAGCACTAAGCTTTAATATTTAAAAAGTCAAAAGTCATCCTAATAAAAATATTCGTTCATAATTCGACAGCATCTTCAACACTTTTCACTGTATCTGTCGGTGACTTACATGACACCAGGTCATATATACGCAAAATACATGATTCCGTATGGTCACTCGTATACAGTTAGAGTTTTTTTTCTTATTCAGTAGTATTTTTTAATTTGGTCTAGTTGCTTACAATTTCTTTGCCACATTTATCCATGACATAATTTACATTTGGAAATTTTTAGTGTAAACTAATCTTTGGTTGTCTAAACGTATTTCATACACATACTTTCATCTGTTTTATTTACTAATCATTTTCATGTAGTCATCAAGGACCTGTTTGGAGTTTAAGTTGGTCCCATCCTATGTATGGGAGTTTATTGGCCTCTTGCGGTTATGATCGTAAAGTGATTATCTGGCAAGAAATCAATGGACGATGGGGAAAAGTCTTTGAATATGCTGAACATGCTAGTTCAGGTTAGACATAACCACAATACTTTGAAACTATATATAATCGTGTACCAGTATGAGATGACTAGTATCACAATTGTAGTATATTTTAAGCCATCAGTAAGTTGACGATTCGGTGTTTTCAATTGTTTAAGTAAGAACTGTCTCTCATACAAGTCCATGAAGACCAATGGTTTGGAAAGGTGATTCAAAATATTTTTTTCATAAACCTAATCTCACATGTTCGCCACTATGAGGTAGTTAATATGTTAGTGATCTCGAAGATCCTAAAACTGACATAGTCATAGGTGTTTTATCCAAAACTTTCGTGATTGAATGTCAGCACTTATTTTTTGTACATAACAGCCCTCGTCATATTTTTGGCTAACACAAGTGTGCATAATTTCTTATATTATCTTGGCCATAAACATTCCAATCACTTTCAGTTATTTTTTGAACTTAAGATTCTGTACCGTCTACGATATTTCTCAAACTATATGTCACTTTATAATTGTCCTTTTTAAAGTGTTCTTACAATTTAAATCCGACTAATCACCACAAAATTCAAAATCAACACATATATTATGTTTAAAGTTGGTTTATAATAATTTAATCCTATGTTTGTAGCGCCGCGCAAGCCACACTTGCTTTTAATGCATGCTTAATATCTTTTTAATAATGCATCCATTAACTGCAAGCGAGTTAATAAATTGATATTTATGTATGGACACTGCAGTAGTAAATTTTTCCCTTCAAATAAACTTTTTCCTTAACTTTACATAAAATGGATGGGAAATTATTTTAAATGAGCACTAATCATCAACAAAGCTGACTCACTGATTCCTGGAACTCGTAGTCACTTTTACCAAAAACAAGTAGAAAGGTAATAATGTGAGCAAAAATTCTCTTCAAAGCCAAAAATCTTAATTGTACGTACGAATAACGTTTAAGTTGAGGAAAGTTTTAGAACGCATGGCAAATTTTATAACAATTTATGCTTTCCCATAATCAAATTAGTAAAGAACTTAGTAATCCCAGGTAGGTTTTTTTTCTAGTATTTACTAAAGGTGCAAATAAACTCGGTCGTCGAAGTTTTGTGTTACAAATAAATGACTTAATTCAAACACAATACTTAGACATTTCCTTAAACTTAACTTCATAATATTTGCATTTGGTTAGCTCTACAGCTCTTAGTTTTGTTCTCCAGAGTCATCCACCGTTTGTTTTTTATTTAATAGTTAATTGCGTTTGTTGGGCTCCTCATTCTTATGGATTAATGCTAGCATGTGCCAGTTCAGATGGGACAATCTCCATACTTATATCAGACGAAACGAGCTCTTGGCGTGCCTTTCGAATCACAGAAGCACACTCCGTAAGTGTTAGTATCAGTTGTGCAGTTTCATGACCTCCTTGAATTTTTACCAAGTCGACCCCGTCATTGTTTAAAGCACAAAAGTTGGCATTATTATTGAAAAGCCTTCGATATTACTTTTCGGAAACATAACAAACTACTAGCAAACACTTTAGTAGTACAAAACGCATTTTGTTCAAAATGGATTCCGTAAGCATCGGCCGTGCATAGACCGAATCAGGACACTATGGATCATCGTTGAACAATCAACTGAATGGAACTCGTCACTATACATCAACTTATTGATTATGAGAAAGCATTTGACAGTGTGGATTGGAGAACATTATGGAACCTTCTTCGACACTATGGAGTACCTGGGAAGATGTTCAACATCATACGGAATTCATACAATGGACTACATTGCAAAGTCGTGCATGGAGGACAGCTGACGGATACATTCCAAGTAAAGACCGGAGTCAGACAAGACTACTTACGCTCTCCCTTTCTCTTTCTTCTGATCGTTGACCGGATTATGAAAACCTCCACATTTGACGGGAAGCATGGAATACATTGGACAGCTCGGAATCAACTAGAAGATTTGGATTTCGCAGACGACCAGGCTCTTCTATCCTATACACAAAAACAAATGCAGATAAAGTCAGCTAGTGTAGCAGCAGTCTGTGCATCGGTAGGCCCCAACATACACAAGGGAGAAGCAAGATCATCAAAAATATTACGGAGAACAGCAACTCAATCACACTTGATGGAGAAGCTCTGGAAGAGGTACAATCTTTCACATACCTATCGCGGCAGCATTATCGATGGACAAGGAGGATCTGATGCAGACGTAAAACCAAGGATCGGCAAAGCAAGGACAGCATTCCTACGGTTGAAGAACATATGGAACTCAAAACAACTGTCAATCAATTTCAAAGTCAGAATCTTCAATACGAACGTCAAGACAGTTCTAATGTACGGAGCTGAAACTTGGAGAACTACCACAACCATCATCAAAAATGTACAAGTATCTATAAACAATTGTCTATACAAGATACTCAATCTCTGTTAGTCGGATACCATCAGAAAAATTCTACTGTGGGAGAGAACAAACCAGCTTCCATATGAAAAGGAAATTAAGAAAAGACGATGAAGGTGTATAGAACATATATTGAGGAAATCATCAAGCGGCACCACGAGGCAAGCACTAACTTGAAATCCTGAAGGGAAGCGAAAAAGCGGAAGATCAAAGGACACATTGCACCGGGAACTGGAAGCAGACATGAAAAGGACAAACGGCGACTGGAAAGAATTTTCCAAAACAGAGCTTGATGGAAAATACTGGTGGGTGGCCTATACTTCTAGACGAGGGGTAACAGTCGTTACTAAGTAGTTCATCATATTCTCAATTATCTTGAAGCTGACCTCCCTCCTTAATCATGACCGCCGTTGAAGTATTCCATAAACAATCTACATGCACCCAATTTATAACTTATCCAGTTTCAGTTGAAATCTCAGTCAGTCAGTCAGAAACAACGTGGAACTTCGTACGTACGTACATCAGTTCGAGTTGCTATCCCACATTAGCACAGAGATTCAGTTATCGATTCAAATCCCGTAGTGGTAGTGGTAGTGATAGAGAAAATTAGGGTTTGATTATGTTATTTAAGGAGTATAGTCCAGTGGAATAGATTTGGAAAAACAATAAAGGACATGAAGAATACAGAAGATTAGAGTTTGGGAGAACACAGAGAGTGGATGCACCTGCGCCATTGCAAACGATTTTTAGCCATGTCATTCAAGGTCTCTAACCATCGATTGCTATCATCTCGTGGTCCCCAACCAGGTAGTCTACATCTACCAACATGGCTCAGTCCACTTGTCAGTGACTCCATGGATTTGTGCCATGTTTTGGTCTGGCCGCCCCTAGCTTTCTTCCAACCTACTCCTACACCAGAAAACATAGCACGTCGGGGCAGTCGGTGGTTGGGCATGCGCAACACATGTCCCAGCCATCGCAACTGATTAAGTTTCACTACTTTATCAATTGATTTGCCATCCTTACATAGTACCCGTTTCCTAACAACTGCACTACTTACTCGGTGGTCCCAGGATATACGAGCAATGTTTCGAAGACACCTATGATCAAATACTAGTGACCTACGAATATCCTCTACTCTTACTGGTCATGTTTCACTGCTATATAGTAGGACGGAACGAACTGCTGCACAGTAAACACGTCCTTTGGTTGATAGACGGATATCTCGCCTACGCCACAAATGACGCAAGTTGGAAAAAGCTAGTCGAGCCTTCTGTATCCGTGCTGAGATTTCGTCACACACCAGACCACAAGGGCTGATGAGACTTTCAAGATAAGTGAAGCGGTCGACACGCTCAACAACTTCACTTCCTAGCACTAGTTCGGGTGCCGATGCAACCCAATCCTGAAGCAACATTTTGCATTTCGAGGGAGAAAATCGCATGCCGAACATGCTTGCATTGTTGCTTAGAGTGGTCAGCAAACTCTGCATTTTGTCAGCGTCTTCACTAAATAGAACTATGTCATCGGCATATTCTAAGTCAACAAGTGGATCTCCCGGTAGAACTTCAACTCCTGGAAATTTAGATGAGGAAATTGTTATTTCTAAAAGCACGTCAACGGCAAAGTTAAACAAGAATGAAGAGAGTGGACAGCCCTGACGAACACCACTTGAGGTAATCAATTCTGATGACAGTTCGCCATAAGCTCTCACTCGACCAGTTGTGTTCGAGTAGAGAGCCTTTATGAGGTTAATGTACTTCTTTGGTACTCCTTTCAGTGACAAACACTGCCATAGAACCTCACGATCAACAGAGTCAAATGCCGCCTTAAGGTCGAGAAATACTACCATTGTGGGGCGTCTGAATGTGTGTCTATGTTGTAGGACCTGACGTAGTGTGAATATTTGATCTATACAACCTCATCCATGTCGAAAACCAGCCTGGTTTTCTCTAGTCTGCATTTCACGAGCTTTGGTTAGACGTCGAAGTATTATTGAAGCTAATATTTTAGACACTATATTAGTCAAACTAATTCCTCTGTGATTGTTACAGGAGGACTTTTGTCCTTTCTTATAAACTGGCACAATCAGTGATTGAGACCAGTCAGATGGGATTACGTCCAGTTCCCAGATTCTATCTAAGACCTCAATCAATCTCGCTGGTAATACTGGACCGCCATCCTTAAAAATCTCAGGGGTAAACCTGTCAGGGCCTGTTGCTCTCTCACACTTCAGATTTCCTATAGCTTTTTCAACTTCGTAAAGAGTCGGAGGATTCACATTAACTTGCCATTCAGGTAGATTGGAGATCGTGGGAAACCCAAGTGTGGCTGAAGGCCAGTTGAACTGATCCCTAAAGTGTTCTGCCCATCGATCCAATCTCCTGGATTGAGAATGAATAATATGTCCATCTTTCTCTAAGATTGTTTCGCTAACAGTTGGGTTCCTAATACCGGTTCCCTTAACAAGCCTGAACAGTTGCCTACTGTTACCTATTGCCGCTGCCTTTTCCATCTCTCTTGCTTTCGCTACCCACCACTGTTCACGATCATTGCGTAGGCTTCTAGTCAGCTTACGCTTAAGCTGACTCCGCTCTTCGTTATGTTCAGAGCCAGATGGAATGGCTGATATCACTTCCCGGCTGCCCACATCGTGGTAGGGTATTTCTTGAGGAACCTGAAAAGGAAATCGAATTAGTGTTGGTCTTAATGACCTGGGTGCGTGACCGCAGAGCCCAAGGGACAACTACTTGAGGCCGGTCGCGCACGGCCTTTTTGTGAGAGGTTTTTAATGTGTTAGCTCCGTTCTTCAAAGGGCCTTACCGCCGGAGACGGAAATCCATGGGGTAAGGTGAGGTGTGACATTTTTAGGGTCAACCTTTTCTAACCCCTTCCTTCCTTGTGAGAAGGCAGCATCGCTGCAGATGCTGGTTGTCCGAGGGAAACACCTTACTGCTGTCACACCCCTGTACAGTCAGCAGTACGACTTCGCCCTCAGACCTTGAGTTGCTGCTTTTAGTCTTACCGTTCTCCAATCGACCTACCTGGCATGCCAGAACCTGCAGGAACATGTGTTCCAGCCAATATAGCTCGGTTGGGTCATCACGATAGGCAAGCCCGACCACCACGTCAAGGTAGCAGCTACGGTCGGGCGACTGCTGCGGATAAGACCGAATATAAATACTATAGAACCGGTTTAAAGATCTCAAGATTCCTAGCCATCTCATTTTCCTAAGAACTTTGGTCCTTCATAAACTTATTCATCATTATTGTTGCCATAGCTGTTTGATTTGGTATAACTTCTTCACGGATCCAAACATACCATCATTCCCTTGTGGATGTTTGTACATGTATTAGATGTACTACCGTCTACTATATATAGTAAGGATTCAATCTCTGCTTTTGATTCCACAATTCTATGTATAGATAAAATAAAATCTAGTTGACCAATGTTAAGTAGTGATTTACTTTTTTTCACACAAAATATCATGTATGTAAATGCTTCACTTAAAAAAACATTACTGAACTCTAGGTCACTGCATTGTGTTTTGACAAGAAGAATCTCAAAAATACTCTCGAAACTGTCAATACATTCCTTATAGATATCAGCTCACCTACTATTTTGATATATATTGATATAAAGTTTTCGTTGTCATTATGATCCAGTACGTATAAAACGAATTCTTGTTTATCTGGGATACCATTATAATTACTATAATTGAAAGTGAGATTTTCCCACATAGTTGACAAGTAATTTTTCCGTCATGCAAAATCCTAATTATGTTAAATAATTTGGTAATATAGCTGAAGCTCTGGTGAGATCGAATTCCTGACCAATCCACTCGTTTTTCATGCTACTACTAACACTAGTATTCTAAAGATTTTTAATTCAAACTGAGTTAGTTACCTATAATCACTGCATTGAATAGTTTAACTGCTCTGCAGCTATCCTCCAGTTGTCACTTTAACCAAGCGACCTGTATGGGATGTCATATCATCTTTCCGACTCAGTGAAATAAAAATAGCCATAGCTAATCTATAACGAGAGGGGGCATAAGGCTCTGTTGAATTAGCCCATGAGATCTCGAGGGATAGTGGTTCAGTTTTAGCTGTTAGATTGACTGTGATATTAGCTAGAATCTGGGGACGGAACGTAATTTTTTTTTACTGGTTTCGATCGTTGATTGTTCCAGTCTATAAGAAAGAACAAAATTTCACTTGTAAAAACCACAGACGAATCAGTCTGACTGACAGTATCTATAATATTAGCATCATTCATCATCCAACACCTAACTAAAGCTCGTGAAGAACAAACCCGAGAAAACCGGGCTGTTTTCAGACCTGAGCGTGGATATGTTGACTAAATATTTACCTTTCACCAGGTTCTGAAGTATAAACTTACCTACTGAATCCTGGCCACTGTTGTATTTCTCGAACTTAAGGCAAGGTTAGAATCAGTAGGTCGACAGGTTTTATGCCAATGTCAGTCATCGAAAGGCATACCAAAGAAGTACATTAACTTTGTACAGACCCTCCACTTGAACACCACTGCTCGAGTCAACTTTTGGTGAACTGTCACGGGAGTTTATAGCTTCAAGTGGTATTCGTCAGGGTCGTTCTCTTCCTCTATTTTTATTTAACTTTTTACAGATATTCTTTTAGTGATAACGCTCATATCGTTCGTTCCCAGAACCGATCTTCTACCACGAGATTCTCTTTCTGGCTTTGAATACCTAGATGATATAGTTCTATTCGGCGAAGACTGAGAAATATCGAGTCCTCTGGTCGCCTTAAGCAACGATGTTAGTATGTTTAGGCTACGTTTCGCATTCCCCATTTAAATTCAAATTGCTGCTTTAGAGTTGGTTTGTATCAACTCCTGAACTATTGATAGGGAGTGATGTGGTTGAACGCATCGATCACTTAACCTGTCTGACAAAATCGTGTCACAAATTCAGAAGACTTAATGGGTATTCGCACACTTCTGTCACTTGTGCCATGGTGGAGATATCTGTCTGCTGGCCGAACGACGAGTTTACTATGCAGAAGTTCGCTCCATTCTACTTTATGGGTGTGAGAAATGGCCTCTAAAATAGAGGATATCCGTAGGTTACTAGTATTCGATCATAGGTATCTTCGAACCACTGATCGTACATTTTGAAACCATCGCATTGACAGTTCTGAGTTTATGGTCAGAGTACTAGGTAATTATGGTACATTGACTAAGATGGTTAAGAAACGTATTACATATTCCATCCAATCAACTACCTTGACGCTCAATGATGGTTCGTATAGGAGTGGGTTTGAAAAAAGCTAGTAGTCAAATCAAATTATCGTATCAGTTCCTGAAGAAACAGACTACTGTACCGAGCCATGTAGGTTAGTATAAACCACCTTGTTGGGGTCCACTTGATTTTCGTAACCAATGGTTGTCATGGCTCGAAATTGTTTGCAATTGGGCAGATTCATTCACTATTTGTCTTCCCTTAGATTTCACGTTTGTGAATTTCCTGTAGATTTTTATTCCACTGATTTGCGATTTCTTGAATCGCATTTTGTATGCTTGATCTTTTCTAATACTACTAATAATGACCCTATCTCTACTGCTGTGGGATTTGTCTGGCCGTAGCTCATTGGCACAGCCAGACGGATTTGTGAATTCGAACCGATGTACATATTTTCCAGGTTTTATCTTGTGTACGACTAACTACACTACATGTTCATTAAGTTTGTAGTCATATCAAAAAATATCCGTACCTTCTAATCAGTTTTATGACAAATACCTAGTAAATCTTGTATCCTTATCAAACATGCATTATAAATTAAGTTATTTTTCTATTGTTTAAGGTTGGTGTTAATAGCGTGTCTTGGGCACCCTCCATAAATGCTGAATTTATATTCAATCCCACGTTGGCAACAATAACATCAACAAATACTATGATTCCTCCTATCAAAAGACTAGTTTCTGGTGGATGTGATTCTTTAATTAAAATATGGCGGTAAGCTTTTCATTTATTGTTACTTTCTTGTTTTTTCTTTTAATATTTTCCAAATCAGTAGTGATGTTCAGTTTTATATCCCAACCCCTTTTAAAATTACTCTGCACTCTACTATCCAGTTTATTAAACTAAGGCATTCACAAATAGGTTAGCTAATAATTTCGTCCAATTTATGTACGCTTCAGAGCTAATATTATTTTAACATTAGAGAATGCGCTTACACTGTATCTTTGTAGTCAAATGTTATTGTCAGTAAATAATGTTTGACTTAGTTTTTGAACTAGCTTGTTGTTTGTTTGGGGACGTTTGTGGCGATTGTAGAATTTTCTTAGCTTAAATCGCGATCTGATCATCGACCACCGTTGAAAACCTGGGAACACTACAAGATCGCTTCGTTCCCTTATGGTACTCCTCACCAGTGCTCATTTGGGGATCAAACCTATGTTTTGTATTAATCGGTTAGTCACAAACTAGGTAAATAGTAGAGAACAAATGAAATCGAAATGAAAAGTATAAAACTATGTGAAACAACTAAGATTTGTAAGTTAATAAATGTGTATCAAATTTTGAGTTATGTTACATAGCCAACTGTATCCGCATTAATAGTTTTAATGGTTCAATCTGGATATTGTGGAAACAATTTCTGTTAATTCACTTCACCTGCTACTCTTCAATAGACTGCAACTTGGGTCAACCAGTCAGAGAATAACCATCCTGAGAATAGAGTGATGCAAACAGATCGCTTTCAATAAACATCATAGTTGTACTTAGAAAAGGGAGATTACATAAATCCGATTTCTAGTTACAGATAGGAATTGTTTTAGTGGCCAGTGCAAAAATGCTTTACATTTCAACTGTACAAATTGCTTTTGACGTTGTTATTTGTATAGGTTGTACTCTATTACTTTTTATTTCTCTTCGCATCATATAGTTTTCTCTTATTTTGCAAATATTTTTTCACTCCATTGTAATTTCGTTTGATACTTTACACATATCTTAGTTTGTTGTTATGCTCATCATTACTTCGTGATGTAATTGTAGACTTGAATTTTTCTCATAATTTCAACGATCATATCGTGATAATATCCCTCACAGGAAATATAACTTACTTTTTAAATTACAGTGAGAATAATTTTATTTTTGTCATTCAGGAAAAAATGTAGTATGACAGTATTTTCGTATTATTTTCCAATGTGAGGGAAACTTTGTCTACTGGCTTACTAGAGCATATGTTACTCATTTTGAGTTAACTAAAAAAAGTGGGTTAGGATTAAACCTCAGAAAAATCTATTCAAACCAGCTTAAAAAGTCATCAAATGTTCTTCGGAACGATATTTTAAAAACTTAATTCAATTTGAAATGGTTTGGATCATTCAGTTTTTGATATTTTTGGCTGAAATTTGATCCGTCTTGGTTGGCATTTGGGCTTCCTGTGTGGGTCGCCTTGACATAGCCATTGTGATAAAACTCGATATAGATAAAATTGAATAGATGCAGGTACATCTAACTGTTGAGTTCCGAATGGGACGAAATAGACGTCCTGTATCCCACCGCTAGCCACATTCCATACATTCTTTGTTTAAAACCTTTTTTCTCCTAACAAGCTTCTGCCCCTACATTGACATGCCAGATCCCGAAATGTGAGTATCATCCAGCTAGCAGTTCAAGTCTAATAACTCTTAAGCAAATGCCTTCATGTAAATCAGTTGTGCCTAATTATTTCTGTCTTATCAGAAAGGGGTTTTGTGAAGATTGTAGTAATTTAATAGTTGAATTCATGAGTCAGTTAAAGCTAGATCACCATGGAAAACCTGGAAGCACTAGCCGACCGTTTCGTCCTAGCATGGGACTCCTCATCAGTGCGCATCCACGATCCCGCTCGCGGGATTCGAAACCACGACATTCGGTCTCGCACGCGAGCGCTTATATATATATATATATATATATATATATATATATATGTTTAGATAATATTGTCTACACCCTGTCTTACCGTGTGCTTATTTCACCCATAACATACTAAACTGTCAGTGTTTGTCATAGACACTGAAAATACTACCACCATACTGATTGTATCAAATGAATGCTACGCCGTTCAGGTCATCATTTGTTAGACTAGAAACTCAATTGTTTTAATGTATAGGTCAGTTGTTATTTTACTTTTGTTGTTTTGTGTTCTCTTTTCCATTTTTTGCCTGAAATAACCATGACCTAGCACAATTTTTATACAGTAGGAGTGGTGGTGTCAGTGTTAACGATGATGATGGTAGTTTGTTTAACACAGATTGAGTGGAATTTCTCGTCTAAAATCGGAGTCAATCTAATCTAATTAAAGTACAGAAAAAAAATCATTCATAAGATATTTAGTCGCTAAGGCATTTAGAATGTCTACCTATACACCTTCACTCATATACACCTACTTAGTCATCGTAGGTAGCATTGTTTATCATTTTATTGTTTTCCGCTATACTTATGTATATTAATATACCAGTTTTGTGATGTGTTTTTTTTTATGTTCATCTGAGTTATTCATGTGCATCGGTTTATTCATTGTAAATAATTCACTCACCAACCCCGTCTTTCCAATGTTGTGATGTCTTAAAATATAAAATGCTTGTAAGTTAATCTAGTGAATGTAATTATTAGGAAAATAATTTTTGTTATTATATCGACTTGCTGCTGTAAATGAATTGGTGGGGGAAAAGAAGATTGTAGTTTTTGTTGGTGTAGCTTTATACCTAAGCTGAATGCATTATCATTTCGAGGTTTGTGTGACTAAAAACAACACGTATTTAGTGAAACTGATAGATTAATATCTTACAACAACATGTCAAATGAACACCAAAAAATACCTATCTTCAGACTAACCACATAAACTATAATCCCAAAGATTAGCAGCTATCATTGTACTTTCAATCAAATCAAAATACCAGATAACTTTATCCAGATGAGATATTTAGCAATTGATTGACAGCATTATAGAATAATATTACATCATTAACTGACTCGTGGTCTGAGTCACTCAATGAATATGATTAGTGACGACAATTGCTTCGAGTCAATCGCAGTCGTCCAAATCTATTCACGCTTCATCTCACAACTTTTTCAGTTTCCAATATTATTTCATACTATTTATCTGGTGAATCCATTATTTCTTCTGGAGCCATATTCTGTGTGGAGTTGCTATTACTGGCACTATCGTTACGTTTGATCTTGGTCAATTTGGCTTCCATAAAGTCATCTCCAGAAAATATATTATTGTATGACAAACATTTTAGATTATAAAACTATATAAGGTTAACGTAACTTGCAAACTAAAATGGTTCGTATTTTGTTCTTGTTAGAGTTGTAGGTATCGTTGTCACTTCACTGTTGCGTACACCGTGAAAGAATATTTCTTTTCATGAAGTATTAAAATAAAAATCAGTTATTAGTCGCGATCCTGTCAACACGAAAGTGTAGCTTTACAACCTAAGAGAGACATCTGCTTGTGTCTGGTCACATAGTCAGTCAGTCATTTACAATGTAGAAGCAGACATTTATATGCATTAGTCCAAGTTGCCATACTTCATTAGCACAACAAGATGAACACCGAATTCATAAATGTAGTTACTTCAATGGTAGTAATATATATACATAAAGATTGTATACAGGGAGTAAGAATTAGTTCGTAGAAAGAAAGTGATAAAGTAATTTTAATCTCATCGCTTAAGGGAAGACAAAGAGTGTATGCACCCTACGCCATTGTGATCGATTCCGAGTTATCATCCAGTCTCCAACCAGTGGTTATGATAGTCACGCGGACCCCAACCAAGTAGTCTGCATCTACCAACATGGATCAGACCAGAAGTTAGTGACTTTATGAACTGATGTCATGTTGTGGTTTGGCTGTCCCTAACTTTCTTCCATCCGTCTCCAACACTAGTCCGCATTGCTTTTAGTCACATAACTTTTTGTAATTAGTTTGTTATGTATTTCCATACTCAGACTTTACAGGGGACATCGGGAATCTATGCAGCAAGGTGAGATGTGCTGGTTGTAGGTTCTACCTCTCCTAACTTTCTTTCATCGTGGGAAGGTAGTATTACCAGAGATCCTTGTTATCTGTGAAGAATACCGTGCTACTACTATAACTCAGCACAGTTAGTAGTGTGATTTCACCCTCGGACCTTAGATTTTTCATAGGACCTGTTAATCAAAACTAACTATTGAAACAAAACAGTGTTTTGAAAAGAGTGACGATCCGTATTTCGTATATAATATAATTATTCAATGTTCACTCAATCAACCATTAACAAAATGCAATGCTAAAAAAGTTGACTCAGTCATGTTGGATAGATTGTATTAGACATCTTTAAGAGAGACATGAAATTGGATCTACTACGATAGTGAGATTATTGGTTAATTGTCAAAACACCTGATTTTCAGTCATTGAATAATTGCACATGACAGACTCGCTTTGTAGACGTCACACTAATAAATGTAGCTCATACTTGAGTGTACTTCGTTAGTAAATTAAAACAATTTTCACTATCCATTTTTATTACTACTACTATTTTGTTATGAGACAGTGTTCCAAACAGTTTATTGCTGTTGATTTTTTAACTTAATATTCCATGTTTTCTTAAACACAGTATAAATTCATAAATAATCATGACCACTTTGAATTGGTTGCATAATAATTACTTGCCAGTTTTCTGATAATTCTATCATAAACACCTAACAGGCTTACTGGCCTCTTGTCTTATATCATTGCCAGGCTTTGACAAGAACTATTTATTAGATATGGCTTCAAATTATTCTGTGTTTGAGAGGGAAATTTTTTTTACTGTTTTATTCAGTTTAATCATAACCTGTTTTTCAGATGAATTACAAAAAAGTTGTTTTACAAACATAGAAATATACATATTATCTGGTTTTTGTTTCGTGTTGATTTTTTAAAAATAAAAGTCTAACTTCGTTGGTGTATTTGCCTGAAAGTTTATATATAATATGTCTGTTCTCTATTACCTGTCTGATTTTTATGTTTTTATTTATGTCTGCTCAAAGTGTATTGTTCGAATTTTTTCTTAAAATTATGTCTGGGTCTCGTTATTTCTAATGCCTTATGTCTTTGATTTTATTGGTTATTCTTATTCTTTCGTTGTACGTTAGTTACATCAATTCAAACCATTTTGTACACATATCATTTTATGTCCTTGAATAAGATCATTTTTGTTTTGTCCGAAATTCGTCTTTATGATCTAAAAATATTTTACATGCTTTATATTCCTCTTTTTACTCTAAAACTTAATAATGGAATACTTTGTAGAATTCCATTACTATAGTATGGAAAATAGAATGACAATAGATTTTTATTATAATAAATGTCTAACGCTACCATTTCCTATATGAAGGGAATGTTTGTTTTCTACAAAACTGCTGATTATAGATATGTAAATATTTTTATACTGTTACGATTGGATTAACTAAAATTGTACAGTTTTTTGTTCTACTTTTTATTATGTCCTATTCTTTTGAAAATTACCTATACTCAGTTTTAAATTCTTTAATTCATTGGACCAAATGTTTAGGTGCCAGCAAGTTTTTTTCGAAAAACTTGTGTTAATTATCATAATAGTAAGTAAAACTAAGTGTTTTTATATATCTGTAACGAGTATGTCTTATTTACTTAGTCTTTTCTTTTTCTAAATAAACATTGGTTATTTAGACTTTCTACCACATGTGATCAAGTATGATATGACTGCAATGGTAGCGCCTAACATTCTTATGCCTGTCTTCTTTCTTATAACAGTCACTTCATATCTCAAAGCAATAAAAATTCATATCGAGTTGTTAGCAAATCCTACCGCCCAATGACCTCATAAGGTCATGGCTTTGTCCTTGTCCTTATTATGACCTTCACGGTTAGATCAGTATACATACTTAATTCTTTGTTTAGGTATATACGCCTGCCGTTTGAGAAAATCATAAATCAATTAAGTTTCAGGCCATTCATTGTTCTGGTTCTTCCTTATGGTTAAACCGATTTTCTACAGTTGTTTTAAACATCAATCAATTTAAACATGTTTAACTATTCTATTTATTTAGCTGTAGTTATTTAGTTACTCATAAGTAGATAATTACATGACAAGCATCATTTTTAGACATATAAATAATGTCACTAGTCCAGTAAAGCTGTTAATTTATGGTACTTGACTAACTGGTATCTCATAAACTAACAACGCATTTGTTAGATATCATTCAGTACATTGTTGACAATAATTTTTTCAAAAGTTTGTTGGTTGTCATCACATTAGGTTTTATGAGACTTCAGAAATATATGGTGGTCAAAACTCTCAACTACCTCACTCCTTTAAGTAAGCTAAGGATTGATATAAAGCAATCTTAGAACACTATTTTGCATGAAAAAAAACATTTCCAACCACTATCTGGTTAATGAAGGCTTCCTGACTATAGCTCTTACCTTTGACACGGTGGTCAGGCATGCCTATCGCTATGACTAAACCAGGGAATATTTACTGGAATACATGTTTCTTTTGGTCCCAGCATTTCAGACAGGTCGGTCGGTAAACGGTAAGATTAAACGTATCAAATTAAGGTTCGATGACCAAGTCATACTGTAGACTGTTGATGGAGATTATAGCAGCAGTGTTCCCCTCGGACGGCCAGCATTTGCAGCGATGCTGTCTTTTCACAGTAAAAGAAAAAGGTTTTAGAAAAGAATTTCCCTAAAAATGTGGCACGTCGTCTTATCCCACGTATTTCCGTCTACGGTGGTAAAGCTTTTTAGAGTTTCGACCTATCACATCAAAAAAGTCCGATTGAAACGTCGTGAATGACCGTGTTTAAACATCATTGACTTGGGCTCTACGGTCACGCTGCCAGGTCACTAACCCAGCTTCTTTTTCAGTTTCCTCAGGAATAAAAGTATCATTGTACAGTGTGGGCAACCGGAAAGTGACACTTGCCTCCATAGCTCTACCTCTCTTTGACTAATTATTTTCAGAAATATGGAATTCGTCAGCCTATGCGTCATACATTGCTCTAAATTCGTGAAATTTTCTGTCCAACTGCATTCTTGTAATGGAAAAAGTAAAAATAAGCTTCCGATTCTAACAAAATCGACGCTTGATGCAACCAATCAAAGTGAAACAGTTTATCCTTTCGTACTGTTCTCAGACATATCACCTTTCTGTGGAATTTACCTTATAAGAGTACGACTGAAACCTGGGACTTGAAAATTGACGTTTTTAATCGTTTTGCTTTATTTATCCTTTGTTGCCAGTGGTAAGATCGCAATGGACAATTTTATTCGCAGCCGTATTTACTTACACGAGTCATCAAAATAGATTATGGTCTAATACGCTGCAAATTAATTAAAAGTTAAAATGTAAGCCTTTGAATGTTTATTCTGTTTGAAATCTAAACGGTAGTGGCTATTTATGAAGATCCTCATGTATCAGTTGAGTACTACTGACGAGTCCCATAATGGAGCGAAACATCTGTTCACTTCATCTTGGTGTTCAGTTGTTCGTCAACTAAAAACGAATTCCTGATGTAGATTAAAAAGTAGACGAACGTATTTGTTATTCCTCCTGATATTTTAAGTGCCTGATAGAATTATAGATTTGATTATAGATAAACTTTGACTGTTGTTTTCTACTCATACAATACCCGTTTGTTTAACAACACTTCTGTCTGTTTATCTATCCTTTTGGTTTTGGTTGCCAATTTTTGGCAACAATCCAAATTTATTCGATTGTCAAAAATATCACTATGGTGCTGGAAGAGTAGACAAAATAGAGTTATCATCACCACAATATTAAGTCTTCACTTAACCATTGTTTTTGTTATTATCGGTATTCACCTGCCCACCCTGTATAATCACATAAACACTACGAACATAATTCACTGCGTCATTGAGTATTAGCCATAATAATAACAATATTCACATTTATTATTTCTGTATCCATATATCCATATATATGCACATGAAAGTAGCGATGACCTTGTGTCAGCTTAGTTGTCTAGTATTTACTTGTGTAAGTGTATCTATCTATCTATCTATCTATCTACCTATATATATATACAGAGAAAGAGAACTTTTTTGTAATAGAAAACAAACATACTACCTTGAAATTCATGCCCAGCAGAAATCGAGTTCTAGTTCATTGACTCGAGTAAAAGGCAATAATTTGTTCTAAAATTAAGACATCTGGTTAGTTTGTTTTAATAATCACGGATACATATGAAGTTGATGATAATTATGTGACTTGTTCAGTTCGATAAAAGAAGTGCACCACATTGATTACACCACACTATAATGATTAAATTTTTCATTGGAACTATTGTAAACCTTTTTCAAGATTATTGGTGGTTATGAAAGAACTACTGAAAATATGACATAAGCTGAATAGTACAGTTTAAACTGACAGAATACTTTGAGTATTTTGGTTGATATTTTTGAAATCGTTATTTTCATGCATAGATTTTCCCTAAAAATCTTATGTTTTTGTTAATTATGATTTTTTACAGTGCTATTTCTATATTAATTTTAAATCTTTATAGCTTTTTGCGATTATTATTACTCTATGCAAGCTCATTTTCAAATCCTTATCTATCCTAGTTATTACAATTCACATGTGTAAACGTTGTGAATGGATTTCACTAGGATAATTGTAGTAAACTAGTAAAGAACAGGTGACCCGAGTAGAATTAAAGAGAAAATATTTAGTATGATGAAATGGTCAATATCTAGCGTTATATATACATTGATCATCATTATTACAATTGTTGTGCGAAAACCAAATTAGAATCGTACGAACCAAAGGTTCGTGATTAGACTGTTAAATTTTTCTTTTGATGTTCTTTTCGCCCTTAACCTTGTTCTATTATACTCCATAGTAATATAATCACTGAATGTAACACTACTGATATTAGTTGTATATATTTTAGAGACAATTAAGGATAATCTGAAAACAATTTCAACTCTCATACTTTATTCCAACACATTTTAAGGTCAAAATTGTACAACATTTCATGCCGACTTAATGGTCTAGAAGTTGAGCATTCGAGCAGGATGCTGAAGATCCTGAGTTCGATCCCCATGTTCGTAGATTTTCACTTCACTCCCATACTAGAGCGATACAGTTGCTCAGTGCCTCCATGTTTCCAATCCTTGTTTAACCTATGTTGGCTCTTGATTTCAGCAAGATTTTATCTCATTGAATATGTTATTCTCCTTGTGTCCACTAATTTGATTACTTACTTACTTACTTACGCCTGTTACTCCTCGTGAAGGAGCATAGGCCAACCACCAGCATTCTCCATCCAACACTGTCCTGGGCAATCCTTTCAAGCTCTTTCCAGTTCTTATTCATCTTTTTCATATCTGCTTCTATTTCCCGACGTAATGTGTTCTTTGGCCTTCCTCTTTTCCGCTTCCCTTCAGGATTCCAAGTTAGCGCTTGTCTCGTAATGCAGTTTGATGATTTCCTCAATGTATGTCCTATCCATTTCCATCGTCTTTTCCTAATTTCCTCTTCACCTGGAAGCTGGTTGGTTCTCTCCCACAAAAGGCTGTTGCTGATGGTATCCGGCCAATGGATGTTGAGTATCATGCGTAGACAGCTATTAATAAATACCTGTACCTTCTTGATGGTGGTTGTTGTAGTTCTCCAAGTTTCAGCTCCGTACAGTAGAACTGCCTTGACGTTCGTATTGAAGATTCTGACTTTGATATTGGTTGAAAGTTGTTTTGAGTTCCATATGTTCTTCAGTTGAAGGAATGCCGCTCTAGCTTTGCCAATCCTCGCCTTGACGTCTGCATCTGAACCTCCTTGTTTATCGATGATGCTTCCCAGGTATGTGGAGGATTCCACGTCTTCCAGAGTTTCGCCATCAAGAGTGATTGGATTGCTGTTCTCCGTGTTGTGTTTGAGGACCTTGGGTTTCCCTTTGTGTTTGTTGAGGCCTACTGATGCAGAGACTGCTGCTATGCTGGCTGTCTTTATCTGCATTTGTGTGTATGTGATAAGAGGGATAGGTCATCTGCGAAGTCCAAGTCGTCTAATTGGTTCTGAGCTGTCCATCGTATGCCATAGTTTCCCTCAGATGTCGAGGTCTTCATAATCCAGTCGACCACCAGAAGAAAGAGGATGGGAGAGAGTAGACAGCCTTGTCTGACTCCGGTCCTTACTTGAAATGCGTCTGTCAGCTGTCCTCCATGCACTACTTTGCACTGTAGTCCATCGTATAAGTTCCGGATAATGTTGACAATCTTCTCAGGAACTCCATAGTGTCGAAGAAGTTTCCATAACGTCCTCCTATCTACACTGTCAAATGCCTTCTCATAATCAATGAAGTTGATGTAGAGTGACGAGTTCCATTCAATTGATTGTTCGACGATGATCCGTAGTGTCGCAATCTGGTCTGTGCACGACCGGTCCTTACGGAATCCAGCTTGTTGATCTCGAAGTTGAGCGTATACTGCGTTTTTCATCCTGTTCAGTAACACTCTGTTGAAGACTTTATCTGGTATTGACAGTAGTGTAATGCCTTTGTAGTTTTCACACTTGCTCAGATCTCCTTTCTTTGGAATCTTGATGAGGTGTTCTTCTTTCAAGTCCATCGGCACTTGTTCCTCCTCCCAAATCTTCTTGAATAGAAGATGAAGCATGCTTGTAGTTACTTCGATGTCTGACTTCAACGCTTCAGCTGGTATATTGTCAAGTCCTGCTGCTTTCCCGCTCTTGATTTGTCTGATGTCCATTCTGACTTTTTCCATTGTTGGTGGATTGACATTTATAGGAAGATCTGTGTGTGCTGCTTCGATGTCCGGTGGATTCATTGGAGCCGGCCTGTTCAGGAGTTCCTCGAAGTACTCTGCCCATCTGTTGCGCTGTTGTTGAATCTCAGTGATTGGTCTTCCTTCTTTGTCTTTGACTGGTCTCTCTGGTTTACTGTATTTCCCTGCTAGCTTCTTCGTCGTATCGTAAAGCTGTCTCATATTTCCTTCTGTTGCAGCTTTTTCCGCCGTCGTTGCTAGTTCTTCCACGTATTTTTGCTTGTCAGCTTTAATGCTCTTCTTCACTTGCTTGTTTGCTTCTATGTACTCTGCTTGTGCTTGGACTTTCTCTGCTCTTGTTCGACTGTTGTTAATTGCTGTCTTCTTGTTCTTTCTTTCTTTGATCCTGTCCAGTGTTTCTGTAGAGATCCATTCCTTGTGATGATGCTTCTTGGGGCCCAGAACCTCTTGACACGTTGAAGTTAATGTTTCCTTGATACCTTTCCAGTTATCCTCCATAGTAGTTTCTTCTTCCTTCAGTAGATCCTGTAAGGCTTGGAACCTGTTGTTGAGAGCTACCTTGAATTCATTGAGTTTGTCAGTATCTCGAAGGAAGGCTGTATTGAACCTTTGTGGTGCTGTTTGTCCAGTTGTCCAGTTCTTCTTTAGCTTCAGTTTCAGTTTGGCCACAATCAGGTGATGATCTGAAGCTATGTCCGCTCCTCTCCTGGTTTTCACATCTCTATTGTCCTTCGTAACTTTTTATTGATGCAAATGTGATCTATCTGGTTCTCTTTGGTGTGGTCCGGTGAGATCCACGTAGCTTTGTGTATACGTTTGTGTGGAAATGTTGTACCTCCTATGACCAATTTATTGAATGCACACAGATTTGCAAATCTTTCCCCGTTTTCGTTTCTCACTCCCAGTCCATGCAGTCCCATGATATCTTCATATCCGGTGTTGTCCATTCCGACTTTGGCGTCTAGATCTCCCATCAGAATGGTGAGGTCCTTTCTTGGGCACTTCTCTATGATTGATTGCAGCCTCTCATAGAATTGATCTTTAACGTCGTCGTTGCTATTATTGGTGAGTGCATAACATTGAATAATGTTCATTGTGATCCCCTCCTTCTTTGTTTTGAATGATGCTTTGATGATTCTGGATCCGTGAGATTCCCATCCTACAAGTGCATTTCGTGCTACTTTGGATAGCATTAGAGCAACTCCCTGAGTGTATGGAGCATTTTCCTCTTCGTGACCGGAGTATAGCAGCATCTCTCCCGTATTTAGCCTTTGTTGTTCAGCTTGGGTCCAATGGGTTTCACTGATTCCCAGTACCGCCAAGTTGTATCTCCTCATTTCCGTTGCTGTTTGACTGGTCTTCCCGTTCTCCCACATTATCCGGACGTTCCATGTACCTATAAAAATTGTTGCTCTGGTTGTTAGAAGGGGCATCGGCCTCGTGGCTTCCGAAGGAACTCGGCTTTCACCATGAAGCGTCATATTACCTCTAACTCCCAGGGCAGAGTTTAAATGGTTTGAGTTATTTTTTCTGGTTAGCGTTTTTTTAGCGAGTTAGGTTTCTACGGGATGGGGACGCTAACCCCATGCCCAACCCTCCTCCTTTACCCGGGCTTGGGACCGGCAGTAACTCTGGAAGAGCTACAGGCGGAGTTAATTTGATTACTAATAGTAAATTAATGATTTTGGAAATCAAGTAGGCAGAATACACACTGTCTTTTTTGTGGTCTCGTCAGTGATCATAGATGGTTTAATATCTAATGAATATCTACCATAAACACTCGTTGGTTTGGAAAGATCTTCGTTTAGCCTTCATTCATTATCTATATTATCAACTAATGATGCTTATAACACTGATATATTAAGTCAGTGTGAAGGACGTTCGATTTAGTCTTTGAATCTTTAAATACTGACCCTTCTACCAAAAATATTGTCTTCCTGTTAGCTGCTGAGTTCCTCATAACTTTTTATATCACTGATTTGTATTCTCTTGGGTTTTATCTTCTATGCCCGGTCTTTTTTATTACCACTGATGCTGTTACTTCCTCTTCTACCCTGAGATACTCCGTGACAATTTCACCTCTTCGTGTTAATGGGATATGATTGTTTGGACCTCTGTACACACGTACCAGGTTTTACGTTGTGCGTGACTGACTGACTTCCTGATACTATGGGAAATTTGTAGGGTTCGATTAGTTTTGTGATGTATCTCATGAACCGATTTTCCATTAGACAGCCATTGAGGACCAAAAAAAAAAATAAACGATTGTTTCATCCTGGGGTTACACCTAATCTCTTAGGCTTCATGATAGCCACTACATTTGCATCCGATAGTGCGTAACAATGGTATTTTTACACTTGTCGTCATTGTCAGTTTCAGCTTGGGAAAGGCAAGAACTGGTTGATCTGTGTCAGTTCTGACTATGGCGTTCTGTCAGTTGATCTAGCTTTCTTTTGAGTGAGTAGAGAGATGGGGCTTCGACCACTTGCTTGAGGTGAGGAGTTCCATTTGTTGAAAATTTTATAGGAAACTTAGCAATTGTCTGACTAGTTATTGGTTCTGGGTGTGTTAAAGTCTGTAAAATTTTTTCACAGATCCTCTTTTCCGGAAGACAAAAAATGAGGACACTGAAGACCGTAATCCAACCATCTCTACTTCTGCTGTATGTCAGAGTTAATAGGCTAAGTTTACCCAGTCTCGCATCATACAATAGCTTTAGGATTTTAGGAATCAATTTATATGCGGTTCTTTTCAGAAGCTCACTGTCTTTTTAAACAGAAACTAGTTACTTACCTACTTACGCCTGTTACTCCTAATGGACCATAGGCCGCCGACCAGCATTCTCCAACTCACTCTGTCCTGGGCCTTCTTCCCTAGTTCCATCCAATCCTTGTTCATTTTCTTCAGGTCTATCTCCATGTTCTTTGGTCTTCCCCTTTCCTTTGGCCTTGAGGATTCAATGTGACGGCTTGCCTTGTGACGCAGTTGGGTGCTTTCCTCAATATGTGTCTTATCCACTTCCAGTGCTTCTTCCTGATTTATTCCTCCACTGTGATCTGGTTTGTTCTCTCCCACAGTAGGTTGTTAGCAACTAGTTACTTGTATGCAATACTTGAATTTTGTTCAAATGAACACTGCGTCCAAAGTCTATGTTAACATTTAAAACAAAAATTAAAAAATCTTCCCATAATTTTTATTACTCGTGGAATGGAATTTTGACTTCCTCTAATTCATATGTGACTGACTTTTAAACATTGTGTTGTCATTAGGTCGAACTTATTCATATCGTCATCATCATTAATTTGACTATTAGTTCACCAACTTGTATATTGTCGTTCTATTTTATCCTATATTTCTAATCAAAATGTATGAATAAGTAAGAAATAGTGAGAGAATTACAGGAATACATTACAACCTTATTAGACATTTCCATTTATTATTATTATTCTATTCAATTATAATAAATATAAAATGAATTAGTTAATAAGGAGAGAGAGAGAGCAAAAAAAACAACAACCTAATGATAATTCAACTGATTTATTTCATCTGTTGTTTATGTATTCAATATTTATTTTTCATATTTAATAAATATTTATTACAATCGGGATTAAGTGCATTTTATATTTATTATTCTCTGTTTTTGTTATTATTTTATAAATGATTGTTTGAAATTATTATTATTTTCATTATGATCATTTAAAACTTTGATGTAGATATAACACGATTGAAAATATTATAGAAAAATATTCACAAAGTTCTACTGACCAATTGTTAACATCAATAAAATATATGTTTGATTATATGTGAATATACAGTATAGTATAATGTTCGAATGAATTATATATTTTATCAGAAGGGTTTTGTGGAGATTTTTAAAAATTTCAATAGTTGAAAGCATGAGTCAATTGAAGCTAGACCACCATGGAAAACCTGGAGCACTGGACGGCCGTTTTGTCCTAGTATGGTACTTTCAGCAGTGCCGGCTCAGTGGTCTAATGGTTAAGCGCTCTCGCGCAAGACTGGTAAGTCCTGGGTCCAAATCTCGAGGGGAGCGAGATCATGAAGGAGCACTGCTGAGGAGTCCCATACTAGGACGCAACGGCCGTCTGGAGCTTCCAGGTTTTCCATGGTGGTCTAGTTTCAATTGACTCATGGTTTCAACTATTGAAATTATATATTTGTTAAGACTGAACTTATGTTTATATCCAACGAGAAAATAATGATAAAAATAAGAAACTGAATGAGATATGTGTTATAGGTGCCTAGGCATCGATTACTTTAAACATTCAATGTTTATTGGTGTATCAGTAGATTAGAAGAGAAAACTTGAGACAGTCAAATCAAGATTTCATAATTTAATTAACTGTTAGTTTGGATAATGATGCAGATTTTTATGTTTTAACGTATATAGTAATAGTAATTTTTGATAGTCTAAATGAATTCTAGTGAGATAAATGTATTCGTTTTTTTTATGTTTCCTTAAAATTTGCTTCTTAGTATCATCGACAAGTTTATTCATTTGACTCCTTCACTAATACAAGTTGTGAATTTTCACATGCTTTACTTATGTGGTGACTGATAATATGAACTGATACATATTTGTATAAAGTCCTAACTTGTTTACACATAACGGACTCGATCAGCTATGTATTACACAAAAAAATGACTTAATTTCTGATGCCTTCCAATGATTTTAAAATGCATTATTTAGTGTGGCTTCCTTAGTCCTATAAAACCTTTGAAATTTAAACTGTAATGAACCGATTAATTCATCTCAACAAATCAGTACAAGTTAATCACAACACCTATTGAGATTTGACTCTATTCATTGTGTTAAATGAAGTTAATGTAAATTAATAAGTGTTCAAAATGAACTCTTATTTTAGGCCACATCAGTCTGTATTCATAAGCTTGCTTACTCTTGTCAAGCAGGTTACATAGGACAAATAATGTGAGTGTTTTCCAAGCTCATCCCTGGATATTATCCAGCGTGGAGAGTGTAAAATATGCACTGCAGAGGTGTTAACAATCCATTTTTTAAAACTTGAACTCTATATACAAAAGGGGCACGTGAGAAACATCATTTATTTGTAAATACATTTTTATAAACAGTACTTTGATTGTTAATACATACTTCTAGTGTTTTTAATCTCTTTAATTCTAATTATTCTTTATTAACACTCGTTCTTAATTTATTCTTTACCCTTCTCATACTCGTAAAGTGGACAATCATCTTTCATGCATTTGGTTTCATCATATTTCTTCAAATTCTCTATTATTAAGCGGTTTTTCTTTAACACATTTTATGGTGTAATTGTCCCCCTATTTTTCGATAAACTACTTTATGTGTGAATTTACTATAAATATGGTTGCATAGCTCGAGTATATGATATGGTCGAAAAAAAATTTTCTTCGCTGAATAGTTTTTTTTTTAATATCTCTTCAATAAAACTATGAGTTGCATTTGTATTCATATTAGGAAACTGTAATTGTAGATCATAGGTTGTACTGTATTAATTCTCATATGATACAAAAGTGGATAAGTATGAATTCATTCTGTCTAACTTTTGGGGACCTTTTTTATTACTTAGTAATTAATTTAAGTGAAATTTTATTGTTACTCTCCATTCCATTTTTTTACTAATAGTGAAGATGTTTCTTCTGGAAATTCAGAATGGATCGAAGAAACTCGTCTAGATGGTCATACTGATTGGGTACGTGATGTTGCTTGGTGTCCAAGCTTGAATATTTCACGGCAATTAATTGCTTCATGTGGTCAAGATGGAAGATTAATTATTTGGCAGTCGACAGCTAATAATGATAATAATAATGAAAATCGTATGATGAATCGATCGACAGCAGTAAATGATAATAATAATGATAATAAAAACCCAAATTCTAATGAACTAGTAGAATCAAAAGATTTCCAATCTACACAATATTCTACATTTTGGCGTCCAACAATTTTATATACTTATTCCGATGTTGTTTGGAATGTTTCGTGGTCTGTAACTGGGAATATTTTAGCGGTATCTGGAGGAGATAATAAGGTATACTTTCAAACTATAGATTGAATCTGTTTTCTTTTTGTAGAAATGTTTATTATGATTGAATTTTTAATGGTTTGAATTGTACTGTTATTGTTATTTTGACTGAAATGTGATCAGTTTTAGTTAATATCTTATGAGAATTCCCTCGATATAGCCATTATGACACATTTTTTATGTTGAAGTGGAATGTGTCTATGAGTGGAATCTAAGATGTGCGTTTCATCCGACTTTGGACTCGTCAGTTTAATCTACCTGCGTTCTAGCGTTTGTATCCACTCCAGAACTGGAACCCAACATCTTTTACCTCAAACAACGTGTTATCCACTTGTAGATAGCCACTCACTTATGGAATGACTATAACTCGTTTTTTCATCGTTTGGCTTATCTCGTTGTTGATGTTTTCACGAGGTAATCCAGCTGAATAGACCCACATGAGACGAAGCGTCTATCTTGCATTCCACTGGCAGCCACATTTCATCTGATGTACATAAACTTTGCCTATCATGATCATTAAATTGTCATATTTATGATGAAAATGATGAAGTCTATGCAACAATATGACACCGGCTGTTTTTATGGCTTGATGGTTTCTACCAGAAATCGTGTCTTTCTTTTTTGCATTGTTACTTTAAAGTTGTTAGTTGAATATTCTCACTTTCATTTCATTAAAATGAATGACTTATTGATCGTATCCCTTATTTTCTGTCTGCATTCAGTATACTGTTTGATCCTTCTCACTAACACTGATCCTCCTATATTTTTTGACCCTTTTATCTATTCCTCTTGTTGAACTCATCATCTCTTCACACTGACAGTGATATTATGACAACTTGGGCAAATGCACATGTCAGGCTTTATGTCGATTATGACTCGCTGATCGGTTGACTGACTCGTGACTTTTCAAAACTTGATATAATTATTGTTTTGACTTATTTCACTTTTCACTTTGGCATAATCCCTTTATTTTCATTAATTCATTCTGTACACTCAAACCAAAAGTGATTTTTTTCCAGATATTTCAAGATTGATTTATCTGTAGCCAACTTCTCCTTTATGAAGTCATAATAACAATAAATCATGATTTATTTGTTGTTATTTTAATCATTGTTAGTTAATTGCTGTCTATAATAAATAAAGTTCCTCGAATGTATATAATAATTAGAATGTTTGGTTTCATGTCATTTACTCACTTTTATTTTCTTTTTTTCTACTCCAAGAAATCATTCTTAATTCTCGAATCACAATGTCTATCACCTAATGTATTTTGTTGCCTTTCGTACTAATATTATTCCTGGAATTCGCCTTGACAATTTCATCTCGTTATGCTAATGTACTATGGTAACTTGAACCGATATGTGTTAGGTTCTACTTCGCCACCTGCGAACTGACATTGGTTTACATTGGTTCTGTCTCACAATTTTGTATTGGGTGTTACAAAATCTATAATAGCCAATTTGTGTTTACGACTTTTTGTACAGTTAGTATATATTTAGCAACATGTGAATAGGCCATTGAAATATATGTTGCTAGATCATGTCAACACAGTTCTGTTAAAAGACTAATATTTGAACGAAGAATATTCTTTTCGATAAATTCTCTTCAGGTTCTACAATTATATATATATATATATATATATATATATATATATATATATATATATATATATATATATCCGAAATAATAACCTGTTATTGCAATTAGAAGACTTCTATTAGCCACCCATTTGTCCTTTTTCCTTCATATGGTGCGGCTGATGATTTTACACTCATTTTCTGGCAACCATTTTTCAACTACTTACTTTCCTCCGCTTGAATTCTGTATGAAAACTTTTTATCCATTGATTAAGATACTTAGTCTTAATTATTAGGGCACTGTGTTTTTTACTCGTCAGTCAGTCATAGACTATCGAAAATAGAAAGTTCTGTTCATGACTTGTATGTAAACCTGTTTGGGGTATCCTACGAATTACTTAATTTGTGTGTATTGTTTTCTTTTTTTTCTTAGTAATTTTAGTTGTTAAACTCATTTTATACATTTCATATTATGTTATTAGGACTCATGTTCACATTACTATTTAGTCACAATGCGACACTGTGATGCTCTTTTAGAGAAAATCCTCTTTTGTATACACTCAATTTATGGAGATCGGATTGTTTATATTCTTGGATGTCAATGTCACATACTGAACTGTAGAGCATACCACTTTTAATTCCCTGTCCATAAGTAGTATATGCCTAACTTCACTCAGTCGTCTGTCTTCTGAACAAGGTTTTTTATATCATCCTTGCAATTCATTCTTATGTGATTGACAATTAGACATATTTATTTATTATTTTTTAAAATTTTCCTTCAAATAACCCAGTGATAGAAAATATGTGTTGATTATTGTTATGGTTTATGATCTGATAAATAATTCACGATTAAAATGAGTGAATAAAATCTTGATCAATAAATAAAGCGATTTAGCTCAGTGATAACCAACCACTCACGAGACTGAATTATTAATTGAAACCGTCGAATTGAACTGAGATTAAGAATAATTTCACGAGTTCAAATACTTTTTTTTTAATTTTGTATTTTAAAATAAGATGCTTCTTTTCATCATATTAACATTTAAATAAATTCTGTATCACAAGCTGTTGGAGAATAACACTTTTCTGACTACTCATTCACTAATGCATTAAGACCTAACTATTAGGTGTCATTAGATTAATTGTATAGATTTCAGTTTATGGGTTTTCCTACCCAACAACTAATTTATAGTTCTGTGACAAAGTCAGTTGGTGATTTTAGGCTGGACATTGACAGAACTCACTAACTGCCATTGCTAAAAAATGTCGAGACGTGATATAATGAAAACTTTCTCATCTTTTGTTCTCATTTGACTAATGACTGGTTAAATATAAGAAAGTTATCAAAAAATTCCCCATATTCCGCAGAACCATTTATAATGAAATGAATAATAATAATTTTAATAGAAGAGATATGTTTGTATCGTCGTTTTGTTTATTCTTGGAAATAGTAAATTGAGTTTTGTGTAATTACAGAAAGACTATTTTTTCGTACGTTAGCAGCAAACCCAGTTGGGGACAACCGATTGCGTTCAAATAGAAAATTACAGATTCTCTTGGTAAAATATGAGAACTATACACTGAATAGTTCATTTGAAAATTTCCATCATTTGTCCTTTACATTCTGTATGATTCTTCCAAGTCGCGATTCCTTTTTGTTTGTGTTCACTTCAATCCGACCCTCATATCCTTCAGCATACACCACAACAGAAAAGTAATTTTATGACTGCTAAATAGTACAAATCCTTTGTTAATGGAATCTTACCAACTGTGGTATTTCTTGCTCTGATTAATTATAATCATATTAGTTTGTTGATTTTTAATTTCTCCTATATTAAGTTAATTAGTCAGGCGTACGCAACATAGAACCTGACGTATATGTGTATTGGTTACCATATCACATTATCACGAGATGAAATTGTCAAGAGAAATTCCAGGGTCGTAGAAATAGTAACAGTATCAGTGGTAGTAGAGAATATTAGAGAAAGTAAAAAAGGTTGGTTTGAAAAGGAATGATTTCGTGGATTTAAAAAGGTGATGAAATAATCTTGAGACTCAGATATTGGAGAAGATAAAAAGTGAATTCATTCACGCCATTGCAAACAATTCTGATTCTTATAACTTAATCCCGACCGTAGCTGCTACCTTGACGTGGTGGTCGGGCTTGCCTATCGTGATGACCCAACCGAGCTATATTGGCTGGAACACATGTTCCTGCAGGTTCTGGCATGCCAGGTAGGTCGATTGGAGAACGGTAAGACTAAAAGCAGCAACTCAAGGTCTGAGGGCGAAGTCGTACTGCTGACTGTACAGGGGTGTGACAGCAGTAAGGTGTTTCCTTCGGACAACCAGCATCTACAGCGATGCTGCCTTCTCACATGGAAGGAAGGGGTTAGAAAAGGTTGACCCTAAAAATGTCACACCTCACCTTACCCCATGGATTTCCGTCTCCGGCGGTAAGGCCCTTTGAAGAACGGAGCTAACACATTAAAAACCTCTCACAAAAAGGCCGTGCGCGACCGGCCTCAAGTAGTTGTCCCTTGGGCTCTGCGGTCACGCACCCAGGTCATTAAGACCAACACTAATTCGATTTCCTTTTCAGGTTCCTCAAGAAATACCCTACCACGATGTGGGCAGCCGGGAAGTGATATCAGCCCTCATACCCGTAACAGCACACGAGACCAAGTTGATCACATTCAAATCCTTCCTACACCTCCTAATAACTCTCTTATCTCCACGACTAACCATTCTTGCGTCCCTTTATCACCTCGCCCCGCTAGTGCAAACGATTCGAGTACGCGGAATGTTATTCCTGGTCTCCTGTAGCCACGCTCCAAACTACACGTAGTAGCTTTCAACGTCCGAACACTATGCCAAATAGGACAACAGGCTTCCTTAGCTAAGACTTTAGAATCTCGCTCCATCGATGTGTGCTGCGTCTCCGAAACGCGCATACAGGATCCGAGTAGTGTCATTCATTTGACCGCACCATGTCAAAGTAACAAACCAACTCGATTTACGCTTCGTGTATCTGGAAGCCTTGATGCTGCTTCCCGTGGCCTCGCTGGTGTAGGTGTAGCATTGAGTCCTAGGGCGGAACTAGCTCTCCTAGACTGGATCCCAGTAGACAGTCGTTTGTGCACTGTCCGACTAAACGAAACAGTAAGGACTCGAAAAGATAGAGACACTCGTCGTTGCCTCTTCGTCGTCTCTGCATACTCTCCCACTGACTGCAGCTCAGATAATGTAAAAGATGAGTTTTACAGAAAGCTTTCCGACCTTCTCCGAAAAGCTAGGCGTTCAGATGTAGTAATAGTGGCTGGGGACTTTAATGCTCAAATAGGCAAACTAAGCGAAAGAGATAGACACCTGGGTGGATCTTATGGTGTCGCAACTCAAAGAACAGATAACGGCGACCGTCTGTTGCAGCTATGCTCAGATAACCGCCTGTTTCTTGCAAACACTAACTTTAAGCATAAGGAAAAACATCTTTTAACATGGAGACCCCCTAATTCGTCCCAACGTTGGACCCAAAAAGATCACATCGCTATCAGCCACCGATGGAGGGGCTCGATAGAAGACTGTCGCTCATTCTGGAGCACATGCTTAGACTCAGATCATGCTCTGGTGCGAGCGCGTATTTGTCTACGTCTTACTGGACGTAGGAAAGATGGTGCAAGGAAACCCCTTAAGGTCCTACTTAATAATAGTCAAGCTAAGAATATATTTCAGGAACAACTAGAAAAACAGTTAGGCAGCTATGTAAGTGATGCCCACCCCGAGGCAGCGTGGAATGACATCCAGAAAGCTGTAGAAACAGCAGTGATGTCTGCAAGTACGGTAAACCATAAGGTTAGGGAGAAACATTGGATCTCAGCAGCGTCTACCGCACTGATAGATGCTCGAAAACTCATTCCATCTGGCTCTGAACATAACGAAGAGCGGAGTCAGCTTAAGCGTAAGCTGACTAGAAGCCTACGCAATGATCGTGAACAGTGGTGGGTAGCGAAAGCAAGAGAGATGGAAAAGGCAGCGGCAATAGGTAACAGTAGGCAACTGTTCAGGCTTGTTAAGGGAACCGGTATTAGGAACCCAACTGTTAGCGAAACAATCTTAGAGAAAGATGGACATATTATTCATTCTCAATCCAGGAGATTGGATCGATGGGCAGAACACTTTAGGGATCAGTTCAACTGGCCTTCAGCCACACTTGGGTTTCCCACGATCTCCAATCTACCTGAATGGCAAGTTAATGTGAATCCTCCGACTCTTTACGAAGTTGAAAAAGCTATAGGAAATCTGAAGTGTGAGAGAGCAACAGGCCCTGACAGGTTTACCCCTGATATTTTTAAGGATGGCCGTCCAGTATTAGCAGCGAGATTGACTGAGGTCTTAGATAGAATCTGGGAACTGGACGTAATCCCATCTGACTGGTCTCAATCACTGGTCGTGCCAGTTTATAAGAAAGGACAAAAGTCTTTTTGTGACAATCACAGAGGAATTAGTTTGACTAATATAGTGTCTAAAATATTAGCTTCAATAATACTTCGACGTCTAACCAAAGCTCGTGAAATGCAGACTAGAGAAAACCAGGCTGGTTTTCGACCTGGACGTGGTTGTATAGATCAGATATTCACACTATGTCAGGTTCTAGAACATAGACACACATTCAGACGCCCCACAATGGTAGTATTTCTTGACTTTAAGGCGCATTTGACTCTGTTGATCGTGAGGTTCTATGGCAGTGTTTGTCACTGAAAGGAGTACCAAAGAAGTACATTAACCTCATAAAGGCTCTCTACTCGAACACAACTGGTCGAGTGAGAGCTTATGGCGAACTGTCATCAGAATTGATTACCTCAAGTGGTGTTCGTCAGGGCTGTCCACTCTCTTCATTCTTGTTTAACTTTGCCGTTGACGTGCTTTTAGAAATAACAATTTCCTCATCTAAATTTCCAGGAGTTGAAGTTCTACCGGGAGATCCACTTGTTGACTTAGAATATGCCGATGACATAGTTCTATTTAGTGAAGACGCTGACAAAATGCAGAGTTTGCTGACCACTCTAAGCAACAATGCAAGCATGTTCGGCATGCGATTTTCTCCCTCGAAATGCAAAATGTTGCTTCAGGATTGGGTTGCATCGGCACCCGAACTAGTGCTAGGAAGTGAAGTTGTTGAGCGTGTCAACCGCTTCACTTATGTCGGAAGTCTCATCAGCCCTTGTGGTCTGGTGTGTGACGAAATCTCAGCACGGATACAGAAGGCTCGACTAGCTTTTTCCAACTTGCGTCATTTGTGGCGTAGGCGAGATATCCGTCTATCAACCAAAGGACGTGTTTACTGTGCAGCAGTTCGTTCCGTCCTACTATATAGCAGTGAAACATGACCAGTAAGAGTAGAGGATATTCGTAGGTCACTAGTATTTGATCATAGGTGTCTTCGAAACATTGCTCGTATATCCTGGGACCACCGAGTAAGTAGTGCAGTTGTTAGGAAACGGGTACTATGTAAGGATGGCAAATCAATTGATAAAGTAGTGAAACTTAATCAGTTGCGATGGCTGGGACATGTGTTGCGCATGCCCAACCACCGACTGCCCCGACGTGCTATGTTTTCTGGTGTAGGAGTAGGTTGGAAGAAAGCTAGGGGCGGCCAGACCAAAACATGGCACAAATCCATGGAGTCACTGACAAGTGGACTGAGCCATGTTGGTAGATGTAGACTACCTGGTTGGGGACCACGAGATGATAGCAATCGATGGTTAGAGACCTTGAATGACATGGCTAAAAATCGTTTGCAATGGCGCAGGTGCATCCACTCTCTGTGTTCTCCCAAACTCTAATCTTCTGTATTCTTCATGTCCTTTATTGTTTTTCCAAATCTATTCCACTGGACTATACTCCTTAAATAACATAATCAAACCCTAATTTTCCCTATCACTACCTCTACCACTACGGGATTTGAATCTCTGTGCTAATGTGGGATGGCAACTCGAACTGATGTACGTACGTACGAAGTTCCACGTTGTTTCTGACTGACTGACCTATCACTTAACATCTCTAAAGATCTATTAACGAAATTGCACGGAAGCCAACCAGTTAATCTATCCCTATACCTATACGAATTATCCCGACTATCAATAACTTCTTGAGCTGGTACTAAGTCAACTAAGCGTAGTGCATAAAATTAAAGAAAATAAACATCTTGTTAATACTCTGAAGTCTTATATTTTGCTTTTTCGGTTAATCTAAAATCATGGTATCAAACATAACAACATGCAATTTAATCTACATATTAATTAAAGGTGTAAAAAAAGTCACCGAAATTTAATTATTTTTCTCTCTCAAGTATTGAAGGGTGTATTTTAAGTCTCTACATTCAAACCCGTTGTTCTCCTCCTTTTGAGTGTTAATATGTACAACCACCCCACTTATTTTCATAGTTGGTGTTACTCCTATTCAAGTACCAGTCAATCTACCTCAAAAGTTAGCCATTATGCGTTGTTATTTGTCTGTGTGTTATGCATGTATTTATGTGTGAGAGATAGAGAATCGCTTTTCTCTGTGCTTATTTACATTTCGTAATTATGTATTCACCTCAATTTAGCATTTTTTTACTTTCAAGGAAAAAACCAACCTAATTTGTTACTCTTTCATCTTCGGATGATATCATCATCTTCTTCGCTGAATATTTTTATAATTCGTTTGTTTCGAATCGACTTGGTTATTGTATGTATATAACCTTGACCTTTGTTTTGCAAGTTTAAACCAAGGTTATAACAACTGTCTTATCGGGTCAAATATAACATGAATTCTGTGAACCGAAACTTCAACTTTTTTTATTCTATTCCTTTCATTTCACTTTGTTCTTTCTTTTTTCTAATGTAAAGATGAATGATTGATTTGGTAATTATACGGAGATGAATCATATTATTCTTTATATTTTATCATGTTGTTGTTCTATTACGAACAATTTTACATTTGTATTGCAGGCACATAGTTATTGCTTTTGACCTGAGTGTGACCCTAATGGAAAAATTGTATATGTGATGATGAACTGTTACATGCCTATATATTATGTGGGTATAGTAGTAGTAGTAATAGTAGTGATAGTAGTACGTTGTTGTATTTCAATAATTGTAATTAATTATGCAACTGTAACATCACCGCTATATTTCCATGTAAATAAATATTTTCTAGTTTATTTAAATACAAACATAAATGCTTGAAGCAATGTAGCCTGACCAAAAAAAAGTCAAAATTGTCATACTAAATGAATACTTTTTAACGTTTTGGATATCCTTAAGGTTGAGAAAAGTTTCTTGTCATATACATAAAAAGTTGTATACTTATATTCTTTGTCAAAGGATTGATCTCCAATCATTTTGTTCATGTACTTTCTATACTACTGCTATTACTACTACTGATAATGTTACTACTTGTACTACTCACTATGTTAATTTAGTATGGCAACTTGAATCGATGCACATAATATATCAGTTTTCGTATGTTTAACGACTGACTGCAGCCATCTATTTCACTTAAAACTGAAGAGATAATGCCATCTACTACTAAAACATGAATTGTATTCAGTGAGTCCATTTAATGAGTATTGATTCAGATAAATGTATTTATTTGGAACTTGTGTTTCTGATTTCATTCAACTCTACAAACTATTGATGTGAATTGTTAAACTCACACCTTACCGTAAATGATTTTTCCAAGCAATCTAATCAAGTAAAAGAATTCCACTCAATATTATATTTTTAATTAATTTAAACATCGTATGTAAATTAATTTTAACTGAGAATAATATGAATTCATTTGTTATTTTATTGTTGTGTAATTCTCAACAACCAACTACTTTCAGTTTCTATACACTTTCAATATTTAATTGTCTAGAATGCAATAGAATTGTATAATATTGTTCTATGATTAAAGCCTATTGTTATGCTATTAGAAATAAAATCTATTATATAAAACGAACATAAAAGCTACAATTATTGTTTGGAATAGAGGAAAGAAAATCATTCGCATCATCCACTTTACGTTTAACACACCTATATTTTGCACTACTGAATTACCACTATTTATACTCAAAAAAGTATGGAATCGGTTAAAAGAAAAACGAAATGAAATAAAATCAGATGGTAGAACCCTAATAAAAAAGTTTTTAGTGTGAATAAGGCAACTGAAGAAAAACTGGTGAATGGTTAACCAAGTAATGATGTTTTGATCAAATAATGAAAATTTCTTATATAGAATAGATGAAATGTAACTAATAGTGGAATCCAAGACGCGTGTCTCATCTTACTTGAGATTCGTCAACTGAATATACCTGCATCCCAGCCTAGATGTTTATTAGGGTATTCAAAATCAGTACCTTCCGTTTCAAGCTCCAGTGCGTTGTCCACTTCGCCACTTTTAGCCATATTTCATCTAAACCTATATCACAATGGCTATAACTAGACAGTCCACACATGATTCACATATGTCATATGAAACTGATCACATCTCAGTCATAATATCAATAGCAAGACAATCTAAAGCATTACAAATGAAATCAAAAAATGTATTGAATTACACTGGTCAGAGAATTAGATTGAAATGCTGTTTTCTTCTCTTTTCCAAGTACATAGATAATTATTAGTAGTTCCTTTGATGATAATAAACAGTGTACTACTCACTGAATCACATTGCATCTACATTGTTCTTTTCTTAGTTTCTAGATGTCAACATTATGTTATTGATAACTTACATCGTTTGGTTAGTATAGTCATTACAAACATATATAGATACCTCTTTGTATTCATATCTGAATCTATTTCAGCTTATAATTATATCATTTGTCTGTGTTTGCTGATTCTGTGAATTCTTCCCATGATAATATTAAAAAAATGCCATATTCTTTATATAAGCATTATGTATTACCTAACCATAAAGTTGTCGTTATTTTTTTCACAGTTCTAATCATTATTTTCATCATCATTGTGTTTAAAGTACAATCAATTTTGTCTATCAGCTTGTATTTTTCTAAGATTAAGGTCAGTTATCACCTCTGGTCAAACATCAAAACTATTTAAATGTTAATTATGATATGAAAATTCCGTGTTTAAATGTTTAATTCTCAATACCATTTATTTAATAGTACATGGTTTCGCTTGATTAATATAATAAATCATAGTGAAATTTTGTATACATATTTCAAAACCAAGTTCAATAGGAATATGTCGATATGATTACATCCGAGAACAATGCGATGATAGCAATTATTATTGTTCTTACTTTTACACATTGAATAATAGTTTATTCTATTAAACACACTTGTATTTTTTTAATTTTTTTTCACCCTATTGAATAAACATATTTATTTTTCTGATGAATTAATTCATTTCCATTTTTCTAATGGTTGAGTTTTTTTGTTAATGCATGAGTAAATGATTATTGTGTTCTTTCTATCTTCTCCAATCATCATCATTTAGGTTACACTTTGGAAGGAAAATTTAGAAGGAACCTGGATTGCTTTAAGTGAAATTGCACGTGGTGGTCATGATGCATCCGCTTTAATTGGAACTGAAGGGAATAGTCAAACATCAGATCAATCTACAACACAATTGGCTGCTGCTTAACAGTTACCTAATAAGATCTGTGGCCGTATGTGTATACATGCATGTACTTATGTATATGTATTCGTGTGTCAATACTCTTGATTCTTTGTCCTGTACACAATTGGTTCATCAATGCCTTTTATTTCACGTTGTAATCTATACTTTCTGCCTTTCTATGCTTCTACTGTTAATGTAGTAATAATATATTTAGCTAAAGCGTTTGTTGTTAACATTTATATGTTGAATGAATAGTTATTATTCACTTTTGGAAATTCCTCGGAAATTTGTACGACTATTTCTAATTACTTTTTTCAAAGGAAATAAATATTCAGCTATAAACGTTCATATTTATTTTAAACAACAGTTCCACTTTTTTTCATCTTAAAACAGCCCGCTAGTAACTTTTTATCGGAATGCTTGAGACGAATTTATAATTAGATGTAATCAAAACGATCTAACTAACATAGATACGTAAATATGTATTTATGAGAAATTACATTGTGCTCAAATTGCTAATGTCTTATTCATGACTCCAAATAACTATTAATTCGATAGCATGAGACAAAAAATAATCAATTTTCCAAAAGTTAACTATTTACCATAAAGGTGGTCAGTACGTGCGCCTCTATTTTACTAGACGACACTAATGGCTTTTATTGTTTACGGTTGTCACTATGGAAAACTTAACACGAATGTGACCTTTAGCCAGCAAGTGTATAATAGTCTGTTTGTAAACCATAATCAACAATTCGCTGGAAATTCGCTTTTCGTCCTCTCATTTTCGTAAACAACACCCCCTCCACGAGAAGGCAGTGAGTAGGACTTCCCTGGCAGAGGTCATATACGCGTGGCCATGTGAGAGCATTTCGAGAGGTAGAGCGAACTCTCGGCCCTATTAGGGCATTTTGGGGCGCTTTGACCGGATCCCAAACCAATGGTGCACATGGGCTCCAGTATCCTGAAGGAACAAATGGCGTGTGAACCAATCGTTGGTCACCGGCTACCATGGGACTGCATCTCCTTACGATGCTCCACTGCCTTGTGGGTCAGACGTTCAGGTCGAAGGCTCGGGGTGTGACCCCCTGAGAGAACCACCTGCCTCGGTCTGGGTACCCGGGCAGTATCACAGCCTTCACACAAATCAATTGAGATTCGTGTGGCGCATATGTACTTGGTGCCTCCTTGTATCAATACCTATGTGTTAAAATAAATAATAAAAATAAATAAAATGAAAATACATCAACAATAACCCAGTTAAATACTAATTCCAGTTGATGATCAGGTGCTTGAAACTATGTACGCTTCCACACCCAGGATAATTAGATGAGTTAAGATCTAATGCATGTACTGTTAGTCTACTACTAGTAGAACCCTCATCTACATTGATTTAGTTCGAAGCCTAAGTTAAAAGCCGAATGCCATTTGACTCTGCTTGATAAAAAGGCACAATTAGATGATGGCATATTCGTCCTCTGTTTCTCATCGTCAATTGAATTTCTAATTAATTTTATTAAAATCCCGTACAATGTAATTGTGTGTTGGCGATTCAATTAGTAATCATTAATTTTAGCTTTGAATACTTATAGCATCCAGTTTGTAATCGGAAGTATCCTTCGTCCTATTACAGTCCAGTAGATAAATCAAAATCATGTTATTAATAAGATTTTTAAAAATCTTTTATTTTTGCAATCATTGTCAAGAATAAACACACCAGAAAAAAGAGTGACATATTATAATTCAGTGATATTCCAATAATTTATCCTAACTTATGGTGAATTACTCGGGTAGGCAGTTTTTATCACGAATCGATTTCACCCAGTGAACAGTTGTATACGATTGGAACTTTATAGTTATTTTTGCGAAAGTATGTTTAGCTCAAAACCTTCAGTGACTTTAAACTGACCTTGAGGAAGTAAAACTAATCTTCAACCAGTTTATGAATAAATTGGTGAAGTGCTCTTTAGGTGTGGAAAGGAATAAATATGCTCTTTACTTTTTGACTTTAAATGTTAAAAACCCTTAGATTATCTTCAGGACTCCATGAAATGTGGTTCGTATTATTTAGTCTTCTGGTATTTGACAACTTGAAACTTTTTAGTAACTATATATTGGTGATTTTCACTTGTTTCTTAGTTAGCTTTCAATAAGATGCAAGCTACCGATCTTTATGTTTCAGATTTCGTTCAAAAATTCTATGAACTATCAAAACTGATTGGTTCGTCATAAGTGTATTTTCACCGTTATTTCTTCCTATTTGTGCATTCACAATCCCACATTAAATTTTTTGTCGAGCGTTATACCATTCACTCGACAGGTTGAGTTCTATTAACTATCATTTTCAAATACATCCTATTTAGCTTCCTTCCACGATCATCAATACATTCAAATATTTCAATTCAGATTTAATTTATTCTACAATTTACTACTTTTCAGCCTCAAGCAAACCAAATTATTCGTAATTTTGAGATTTGTTTCTAATCCATTTGATTACAATTGCAGCTGTTATGTATATGATGTTAACTTCTTGTAAAACTTGTTCTGAAGTATGGTAAGTTCTCAAAGAATCTGTAAGATTTTGAATGATTCTGTAGTGTGTGCTATTTATGTAGACATAAGTAGTATATGACGCGAGTTTTAAACGTAATGTCTGTCAGCAGAAGATAAAGGAAGATCAAGAAAGGAAGAGCGGGAACACGATGGAATTTGTATGGGAACTCATGAACAATCAAAGGACAGACAATCGATTGATGTTTGCAACAGGAACAGTCGAGTTTGATATGATGGATTGTTATTTTGCAAATTAACGATTCACTATATGGTTGTTAGATTTTAGTAAGTAGTTCTGTAATTCGTTGTTAATTTCTTTCGGTTGTCCCCATTGGTGTTCTTGTTCACTACAATTCTGCTTAACAGCCATTGTCATCAATTTTAAAGTTATTTTCAAATGTATATATTGGTTGTCAGTGTCCAGTTACCATAGCAGCCAGGGATTTATTTGTTTTCTGGAATAAAATGAGAAAAGAAATGTGAAAGTGTATGTTTTTTTTTATTCTGACTGATTAGTTTTTTGAGAGGTTTGAAATGTGTTTTGTATATACTGTTCCCTTCATGTGACCTTAGGTAATTTGTGATATGTTGTTTATTCTCCCTTTCTTCCTTTTGCTTTACTTCTATACCAAAATTAATGAGACGTATTAATATATATAACTTTCTGTTCATCCTTAACACCCGCATTCATTATTTTTAAATATCAAACTTATTTTCGAATTTTTGAAGTCCTATTTTTTCATTGAAGCAATAGGCCCCCAAATGCCCTGGTATGGCCGAGAGCGGGGAGGGTTCGCCCTCCCTCTCGAAATACTCTAACACGGCCACGCGTTTACAGCCTCTGCCAGGGAAGTCCTACTCACTGCCTTCTCGTGGCGGGAGTGTTGTTTACGAACATGAGAGGACGAAAAGCGAATGTTTGGCGCTATAACCGGATCCCAATTCTATGGTGCACATGGGCTCCAGTATCCTGAGGGAACAAATGGCGTATGAATCAACTTCTGGTCACCGGCTTCCATGGGACCGCATCTCCTCACGATGCTCCATTGCCTTGTGGACTAGACCCTTGGGTCAAAGGCTCGGGGTGTGTCCCCTAAGAAAACCACCTGCTTCGGTTCGGGCACCCAGGCAGTATCTCAGCCCACGCACTAAAACCATGTTGATGAACTATTTGCTTATGGAAAATATTCCTTTCTATCTGATTAACATTGAAATGACTCGTACTATTATTATTATTACTATTATTATTATTATTGTTATTATTATTATTATTATTATTATTATTATTATTATTATTATTATTATTATTATTATTATTATTTTACCACGTCATTTATTCACCCTCTCTTATACCTACTTTAAGTATCCGTTTCGACCTAGACAGCAGCTCGCCTATGGTGAAAATTCAGCTTTATCTAAACGTTCTCGAGTCACTGCCTGGTTGAAAATTGTATGTTACCACCGAATATGAATACTGAAGCAGTTTTTCTGAAACCACGTACACCATTCAAACTGGCTGCCTTCAACGTTCGCACTCTTATGCAGGTCGGACAACAGATAGGGCTGGCTATGTCTTTGGAAAGTCTTAATATTGACGTGTGCTGTCTATCAGAGACCCGTATTCAAGACTCTGGTGAAGTACTACAAGTTCGGTCTCCATCTGTCGCTTCAAAAAGCTTGTTTTATGTGCGTTTATCCGGGGACCCTGTGGCATCTTCGTCTGGTCTTGCTGGCGTTGGTGTCGCACTAAGCGCAAGAGCTGAGGCAGCACTAGTCGACTGGATCCCCATTAACAGTCGGTTATGTGCTGTTAGATTAGAAAGTTCCATCAAAGTGAGAAGAAATCGGCGTGAGAAACGATGTCTTTTCGTCATCTCCGCCTATGCCCCGACAGATTGCAGACCGGATGCAATCAAGGACGAGTTCTACCACCAGCTAACTGTTCTTCTCCAGAAAGTGCGTTCGACAGATATTGTAGTACTAGCCGGAGACTTGAATGCTCAGGTCGGGCGTCTAGGCACAGAAGAGAGTCGTTTAGGTGGCCGATGGGGGCTTGTTGGTCGCAGGACAGATAACGGGGAATGTCTACTGCAACTATGCACAGACCACAACCTGTTTCTGGCTAGCAGTAACTTTCGGCACAGTCATCGCCGATGTGCCACCTGGCGTCCTCCTTCTGCATCTCAAGCCTGGACTCAGATTGATCACATCGCGATCAGCTACCGCTGGCGCGGTTGTGTACAAGACTGCCGCTCCTTTTGGAGTACCTATCTGGAATCTGATCATGCTCTGGTCTGTGACAATCTTACCTTACTTTTCAGTGGACAACGAAGTGACCGCCACCACAGGATTGATGTTAGCAAACTGGCTGCAACTTCTGTTGCTAGTATGTACCGAACCGAGCTAGCTTCTAGGCTAGCTACCACTCCACCGAAAAGTATAGATGAGCATTGGTTGCAATTGCATGACGCCATGAAAATGGCGGGTCAAGTCAGTTGTGGGTTTGCGAAACGTCTGTTGGTCCTTCACGACTCCCTGGTTGGAGTCCGAAAGACGGTGTAACGCACTGGCTAGAGACGTTATCAGATATGGCTCAGAATAGAAGCCAGTGGCGATCCTGCTGTAACCTTCTTTTACTTTCTTCATAAAAAGTGGTTGTATCTTCCTTAACTGAAAGATTTCTTCTGATTGTACCTTACCGTTTCCCCCACCAATGTTCTCTCTCTCTTTTTTTTTATAATTCCCCACGTTCATTACTTTATATATATATTTTTTTTTTTCTCCTTCTCTTCAAATTATCATTGTTTTGTGTGGCGCATATATATTTGGTGCCCCACTGTACCAATATTTATGTGTTCAAATAAAATAAAATAAAATAAATATACAATTGATTTTTGTTATTACTCAGTACAAAAATCAAAATGAAATAACATTCCTAATGTTTTAATCAATTGATTTTTTGTTTTAATCAAATTGACATGAAAATTAGATCCCAAAAAAATGATGTTAGTTTCATTTTATATTGTTTGTTTGAATCTTCCTATTGATGTTTAGGACTACAACTGATCAGTCCCTTATTGGCATATGTGCATCTTGTTCGTATTGCCTCACAAACATTATCAGTAAAGATGGATGGTGGCTAGCAGTGGAATCTAAGACGCGCGTTTAGTCCTATTTGGGACCCATCAGCTGGATGTACCTGCGTCTTAGAGTTGATGTTCACTCTGGATCTCAAACCCAGTACAGTTGGCTTCAAAAGCCATCGCGTTATCCACTTAGCTACTGATTCCTGATAGCCACTTGCTTGTGAAACGGAGTGAAGTTTAAATTTACTTGGTATTGTTTACTTGAATCTTCCCATTGATGTTTAGGATGTCGATTTGTTTTTATTTTATTTTTTTTATCTCATTCTGATCAAGTCTTAGTTCTCTATAAGCGAATATAGAATAGATGCTAAGTATTGAAAATTCATAAACAGAATAGCCTATTTCTTAAGCTTTGTCTCTGCTTTCATTCATCTTTTAGGATGTTTCATTACATTTTAAGAAAGTTCCTGATACATTAAAGATTGAAAAGTTTTTCATTATTTTTCATCCTTCAGCTATTGAATTCAATATGATCGACGTTCAGAAACTGAGTGATAACAAAACCAATGTGTAACTCTATTTAATTAATTAGGAATTTCGAATCAACAGTATACTGTAGAAAGCATAGAAGAAATACTTTCTAAATTGTTTGCACCATGTGAAATTCGTTGATGTATATTGACAATAATGAGAAACATCATTATTTTCATGTTTTATCACTGCTAATATATACACAATTAGTATTTTAGTCACATTCCATCTACAGATTTAATTTTCTAGCAATGGAATACAAGATGTTCGTTTAATTCTAGCTGAATATCAACACCAAAGAAATACAGATCATTATAAATAATATCATGGACGTTGAATAGTCTAATGACTGTTTGAACTTAACCACTTAGTTAATAATGTCTGGTGCTTGAAGAGATAGATACTGGATCCGAGATTCAGTGTGACACATCGATACTATGATATAAATACATCTATGTGATAAGTGACAAATAGGACGAAACGCATCCTTTTGCTAGTCAGGATCCAAATACGTGCTTAAACAATATCCGTGTTGTTGGAAACCATACTATCTGTTATACATATTTATATAAGTATAAATAAATTAAATGTTTATTGTTTTGTCGTACAATAGTCAATGTTGTTATTATTGAAAATGTTTTTATTATATTAATATTCATTAATTAGGTTGACTTATATTTGTAAAATAAATTCTGGATCAACTTATATAATCGAATTTCATAATAGATCAGTCAATTGACGCTAGTCCACATTCTTCTATATTCATCAATATTAAATAAAATCAACATGATTATGTTTCTTATTGTATTGCAGAAACAAAATTTATCCATGAGAATTTTCATTGGAATATAATACAGTACAATTATAGGTATTTTAGTTGATAAGATTATTGAAATATAAGTCGTTAGTTTTCTAGTTTTTGTTTTCAAAATGTAAAGTTACTGATGTATAATAATAATAATAATAATAATATTTTTTATTTTCATATTCCATAATAAGTAAATCAGCTGATGATAAATGATGTCATTTCAGTTATTCACTGTATAAGTATGCTGATTTCAAACACACTAACTTATTTAGTTAAGGAACACAGAATAAGTATAATTTTTTTTGGAAAACATCTAGTCCCCTTTCAAACACTATCGATTAATTATGTAGGAAATATCGATGTATAATGTATTGAAGGGATAGTAGCAGTCATAAATTATTACTGATATATAAATGTAATGATTAATACGGTGCATCCGTTCTTTGCCTTCCCCAAAATCGTGAGATTTTAAATTCCTCGTAGCTTTTTTTGTTTTTCTCTAATTTATATTTTCTGTTTGAGTCGTATCGTCGATACCTTATGTACTGATTAATTTGAACACATAAACATTGATACAAAGGGCAGAAAATACATATGAGCCATATAACTATTATGAAGTTGTGAAGAGATAATGGATGTAAAGTGAGTATAATAAAGAGAAGAACCACAACGAACAGAAATTAGTGTATAAGAGTGAAATAATGATATTAATGGGCGAAGCAGGTCGCTCAGGAAAAATACAACCACAAAGAATCGCTTCAGTTCCAGAGGTTATGTTCACTTCTGTAGAGAAATTAAAGGAAAGTTACAGCAAGACCGTCACTCATTTTTATTCTGGGCCATGTCTGATAACATCTATGGCCACTGTGTTGTATTGTAGTGAATGAAGAACTCAGGTGGTGAAAAACAATTACCGAGTGTCTTCGTTAAGTATGAAAACCATACATTAAATACATTATTTGCACATCTACCTTCATTTGTCCTTCACATGCCTCATGATTCTGTCAGTTCTGTTATTAAAATTAGTCTTTGTTTACATAACTGTTCTCTTCAATACGATTTTCTAAGTCTTCTGCTCCCAGGTATTCCACTTCTGATTGGTGTTACATACTACTTATATACACCATAGTACCATTTCTAGCAGCCCAATCGGGGAATCATGAAGGACCAACATGAACCAGTCCTGTAAAGTTTTCTTCCGTGCCACGACACAACGTCATACACTGACTACATCTCCTCTTTTTTCAAGCAGTTCTAGCGTCGGCAAACAATGCACGACGTGGCATTCTCTAGGACGATATTCATAAAAAACATGTCTAAGCCACCGAAGTCGATGTTTCAAGATAGTTACACTAATTGGATTATCGTCTTTGTGCCCGAACACACGATGCCGTACCTTTGCATTACTGACATGGTGTAACCACTGGATGCCAGCAACCCTTCGGAGACAACGATGATCGAACACAGAGAGTCGTCTAACATCCTCAACTCGGAGAGGCCAGGTTTCACAAGCATAGAGCAAAACTGCTCTCACCGTCGCGTTGTAGATCCGACCTTTTACAGCCAGACTAACATCACGAAGGCGCCAACAATGACCCAGATTGGCATAAGCCGCTATGGCTTTCACTATACGTGCATTGATCTCATCACTCACACCACCACCACCAGCACTTATGCAGCTACCTAGATACACGAACTTCTCGACCACTTCAATCTTCTCACTAACCAGAGTGAGTACAGGATTAGAATCCTGCCAGTCTTGTAGAAGTACTGTGCACTTCGAGGGTGCAAAGCACATACCATACCTACGGACACTGATTGCCAACTGATTAAGTGCGGATTGCATAGCTTGGGCATTCTCGCACAGTAAGACAATATCATCCGCATACTCAAGGTAGAGAAGTCTTTCTCCAGTCAACAGATCCACATCATAAAGGTGAAAATACACTCCACGGAAAACGATCCCCGATCAACAAAGTCACCATTGAACAACTAGAGAAACAAATCGTAAAAGTAATATTGCTTACGTAAGGATTATCTTTGCTTGGAAGCCCGCTAATTTTGAATATGTTCATAAGATCGTAGAACTGACCGTGTATATCCCCACAAACAGTAAACTTAGACTGTTCTGGGACTTTAATGTCTACCAAACTTGGTAAATCGCGAAGAAATAAGAAAATATCTTTCATTATCTACAAATAAACAATAATAAATATTATGTTAGACATGCACAGCAAACGCTATCATATTAGAAATAGATGCAACTCATACTCGCCAGACGTGAATTAATCTCATCACTCACACCTCCACCACCAGCACTTATGCAGCTACCTAGATGCACGAACTTCTTGACTACTTCTATCTTCTCACTAACCAGAGTGAGTGCAGGATTAGAATCCTGCCAGTTTTGTAAAAGTACTTTGCATTTCGAAGGTGCAAAGCACATACCATACCTACGGATACTGATTGTCAACTGACTAAGTACGGATTGCATGGCTTGGGTATCATCACACAGTAAAATAATATCATCCGCACACACAATGTCGAAACGTCTTTCTCCAGTCAACAGATCCACATCATAATTATCGACATGTTAATGATTGGTATCTCGTCATCTTCATAGATTGTTCCGCTCACACGAGACTTCTTACTGCCAGTGACTCGGATGAGTTGAAACAGCTTCCAGCAGTTACTGGATGCAACTGCTGTTTTCAACTCAGTGACACGCTCCGACCACCAGGCTTCTCGGTTCCTACGCAAGCTCTGCACGGTCTCATCACGTGACAGTCCACGTTTATGATCAAACTCACAGCCACCAGAAGTAAACTGACGTGCTTCAATGATTTGTAAGGATCCTGTATAAACCCTGTGCCTATAAGTGGGACATTTCGCGGAGCCGCATGCAACTTTACTCGCCATTTTCATGGCGTCATGAAAGTGCAATCAATGCTCATCCATACTTTTTGGTGAGTGGTAGCTTGCCTTGAACCTAGTTCGCTTTGACATTTATTTGCAACAGGAGCTGCAACCAATTTGCTGATATCGATCCGTTTGGGACGATGAATTTGTTAGCCATTAAAACGTAAGATAAGATTGTCGTAAGCAAGGGCATGATGAGGAAACAGATAGATACTCCACAAGGAGCGGCAGTCGTGTTCACAACCACGCCAGTGGTAGCTGATCGCGATGCGATCAATCTGAGTCCAGGTTTGAGATGCAGAAGGAGGACGTCAGGTTGCACATGGGCGATGACTGTGCTGGTAAAAAGTTGTGGTAGGTGTTCACCGTTATCCAACTTGCAACCAACAAGTCTTCATCGGTCACCTAAACGATTCTCTTTTGTACCTAGACACCCGACCTAAGCATTCAAGTCTCCGGCTAGTACTACAATATCTGTCGTACTCACTTTCTGTAGAAAAACTGTTGACTGGTGGTAAAACTGATCCTTGATCGCATCAGGGCGTAGGTGTAGATGGCGAGAAGAGATCTTTTGTTCACACCGATGTTTTCGCACTTTGATGGAGCTTTCTAACGTAACAACACATGACAGACTGTTGATGGAGATCCAATCGGTCAATGCTGCCTCAGCTCTTGTGCTTAGTGCAACATCAATGCTAAGAAAACCAGACAAAGATGCCACCGGGTCCCTGGATAAACGTACGTGAGTCAAGCTTTTCGAAGCGACAGATGGGGAGCAAATTTGTAGTGCTTCACTAGATTCTTGAATATGGTTCTCGGATGGACAACAGATATCGATGCTGAGACCTTCTAAAGAAATACCCCCTTATTTGTTTTCTGATCTGCGTTAATGTGCGGACGTTGAAAGAGACCATTTTTGAATGGTGTATGTGGTTTCAGAAAAACTGCTTCATAATTCATAGTGAGTGATAGCATTGGACTTTCGACCAGTCAGTGACTCAAGATCGTTTAGATAGGACAGGGTTTCCACCATAGGCAAGCTGCTGTGATGTTGAAAAGTAAAAAATGAAGTAAAATACGCAAAATAATGATAAAGAGGGATGCATAAGCGTCGTAGCATTAAAGAAATAAAAGCGAATGTTATCAAATGATTGTTAGTAGGATTCGTCTGAATGCCAGTTGAAGCAAGAATAATTTTTCCAATAGTAATTGTCAGTAGATGCCAAATTTTTTCCTTATTCATTGACACTGTTACTACCTCCATTATTCAGGGATTTGGCTTGATAGCATCTCTATATGCTAATGGGGTCTAACAACTTGAATCAATGTACATATATCACATGTTCTATGTTGTGACCTACTGATTGCTTCTGTTATTAAGTTCCTTTAATTTAGCTAAACTTTTTGTCGATTGGCTGCACAATCACATAGTTGTACTAGAAATCTCCTAAATTAGCATCCAAATCAAAATTTTTCTCTTATTCTACATACCTAGCAATCGAGGCATAACTGAAGTAAGGTTTACACAATAACATTCTCATGAATTGTAAATTATTTAAGATGAACACATTTAGTCACTTCATAATCCTATATAGACCGTAATAAAACATGTAAGAATGCAATAGTAATTTTTAAAATAACATATAATTGTACATAAGTAAAGTTTTTATTGTTTTCTTTAAGGATAGACAATTTCAAGTCATTTGTTTTTTTCATGTTAATCACGTGATTCTCAGTCGTTGTTTTTTGTTGTGTATCTGGTTTTATTGATTTGTTTCTGTCTAATGTTATATGCATATATATATTATGACATCATAATCATATTCATCTGTTTACCTTTTGGTTATCAATTCGACTGTGTGTGGTTAAATTTAGAGGAATGATTCATTTCATGCCTTTGAATTTACTATTATTGATAATTGTAATCGACCAAGGAATAATTTAATGCTAGAAATACTCTATTTATGATGCATAACTCAAGAAATTTGTATTTCTTGTTCATGGCTTTTAAAATACAATGTTGTCTGGATTTATATATATTTGACCATGTTGATACGCACATTCTCGTACACACATCTATTACTTCATCAATTAGTATACACAACATACCTAAAATCTATTCAGTTAATGATTTCGCATTAGCAATAAGTTCATCAAGCATTCATATGTAGATTCTAATCACTAAAGATTGATCTCATTTGAGGTTAATTTAAAAATTAGGGAACACTGGACACCTTTTTTGTCATCCTATAGAACTCCTCAGAAATACTTACTCACGTCCCCAGTATGAATGGAATTCAGGACCTTAAGGTCACTTGATGAATGCTAAATCGTTACAATCAATTGAGATCATTTTGTGACAAATGGAACCCACAGATTAGAATCAATATTTGTTCCTTTCATCTAGACTAAAATTGTGATTCAACCGGCACCAAAGACTAGTTCACGCGACACCAATTGTTATTAAGAGATTAGTAGCATTTAGTAGTTCCATTGTAATTGTATCATGATCATTCATATTTCAGTGATGACACTTTCTACTTTGACGCTAGAGTTCAAACCCTACTAGGAGATATGTCTTCAAGATTATATATACTCTTGTTAGGTGTTTAGGGTTAATCTCCAGGCAACTATGGACCTAATTTTCATGCTATCTGGGACTTATCAGTGAAGCGGACCTGAAATCTTTAGGAAACTGATGCTCACTGATGGGTTCACACCCTTTTGATGAGGTTTCACGGCCTGAGACGTTATCATTGGCTTCCACCAGGATTGAGATATTTACATTTACCAATCACTTAACATCAAACCATTTTGGACACAACGTCAGGTCACATCGATGAGTGGCCATATTGTAACTTAGTCATTAGAATTCAGTCAGCTTTAAATAAATAACATTAGTCATTATTCAGTGATCAATCAATATGTAGCTACACCTCCTTGACTAGTGTCAACTAGTACAAAATCTAATTTCACATCTTCCTACCAATTGCTATGAACTAAATAATAAACAGCTATCCAGTCTAATTCCTAAACAAATTCTAAATAAAACACCTTTATCTTCAAAACTGAATGTAACTTCTTCCGATTAATAATTGTTAGTCTTTTTTATTTTGAATTATTGTACTTAATTTTAATTGTTGATATTTATATAGACTATCGTTTTTGTCACTCTAAGTTTATCCTTTAAACATTAATAAAATGTTACCAAAAAGAAGAACAAATAATCATATTACACTTAATAATTTCAAATTATCAGTTGAATTTAAGTGACAATAACTATATGTCTAATAAAACCAATCATTACATTTGTCGTGAATCTTCCCTTTCTCATTGATACTTATAAATATTCTAACTAATTATTAATAGTACTATTGTTAACGAAATAAATTGATTATGATAAGAATCAAAGAATGTTATAATGGTATTCATATGCATTATTCGTACATAAATCTCTAAATAATGTATAATTATATGTGAGGATTAATAATTTTAACCCACACTGAAAATTATTATGTGTCCACTAGTAACTAACCTCGAGAGGGAATTTTCGAAGTTCTAATGAGAAACTGTGACAAGTAGAGCTAAAACCTGTTTGATGTTAGTCAGTTATCCACCAAAGACAGTGTAAGATAATCATAATATGTCAAGGATTGGTCGAAGTTAGACATTAACACCACTGGATACCGGCTCAGTCGTCTAGAGGTTAAGCACCTTTATATGAAACTGAAGGTCCTGTGTTCGATTTCCATGTGCGGAGTAGTGGTTGTGCATTGTTGAGGAGTTCCACACTATGTTGAGTAGGTCGCCCAGTGCTTTAAGGTTTTCAATAATGATTTAACTTAGATCAGTTCATGATTTCAGTTATATTCTAATTTTGTTACTATTTTATGATGCTTGTTCCATTATGATAATTCGTTTATTCATTTAATTACTAATCATTATGTTAATAATAATACTAATGTTATTTTTGTTATTGTTTTAATACGCGTTATTGATGTTAAAGTTTATATTTTCATCCAAGAATATTTCTTTCATAATAGATAGTATAGCAACTCACGTTCAATTGAGTTTGCTCTCATCTAATTCGGTTAAGTCCTTTTATTAACTTATTAAACGGACAATGTCATCTGCACTATAATAACTTATTGTACCTTTATTATTGTTATGCTTGTATGAATAAGTATGCTTGAACATTGTTGACTGCCCACGCATATATTCATCCCGCTAACCTTATTATTAGCCACTTAATCGATTCGATAATCCATTCATTTTTCTATATATATATACATGTATATTTAACACCTTCACATTCACGGTTCGCTGACTCATTTGCCTCTCTGCTCTGTGACTTGAGTTACCTGCTAATAAAACTGTAGTAGCTGCTTCTCTTTGCATTCTGATTTCAAACACCGTTGAGGGATTATACGATAACGGTTACGAGGGTGATGGGTCCACGAAGCACAGCCACTACAATAGTACTAAAAAGTACAGTTTGTTAGGCAATGTTTTCGGATTTCTAGAATTGTAATTAAAAACAAAGGCCATTGGAGTACATTAATTTGATTTGTAGTTGAAAAGCTCAACAATCCCATGGTTACTGGTTCCTAAAATTGGGTGACTAAATGAAAATGGGAAATTTCCCAGCTGTTCTCCGAATTGTAATGTCTTAATTCACTTATTAAATGCTGCTGAATCTTTTTCCATTCATAAACCTCCTGTTCTGAACTACAAACAAATTCAGATTTATGTCATAAATATATTAAGTACCTGTTTATTGAGATTTGCTATTGGCGATACATCGTAGTTTTGTGTTCTATACAACATAATCGCGTAGGTTTTTCTGTCTGAATTACTTACTCAATGATATACACAATTTACAGATTTAATAATAAAATCTTACTTCAAACTAATTCTTCTGAGATTAAATTGTTTCCTTTCGATCTAATAGCTCGTCTCTAAAATCGACAGTTCACTTTGTCTACTACACAAGATGAAATGATTTTCCTTTTTAGAATGTTATCACCTTTTTAAACTCAATTACAGCAAGATAAAGATGATAGTATTCATTGTGTTTCAAGTTATTTTAATACTATCTGTGTTATTGTATTTTCATTTGCTTAAAATGTCACGGAATTTCCCTTCAAAACTCAGATCATAACTGCAAAGCAGATAAGAGGCCATAAGCACCGTATAATTTTGATTTTTTGCTCATAAAATTATGTAAGTAGCATAAAAGATGCAAACGTAAAGGCGAGGATTGGCAAATCAGCGCCGCGTTCTTTCAATTGAAGAACATATGGAACTCAAAACAACTTTCAACCAATATCAAAGTCAGAATCCTCAAAATACCAACGTCAATGCAGTTCTACTGTACGGAGCTGAAACTTGGAGAACTACAACAACTACCATTAAGAAGGTACAAGTATTTGTCAACAGCTGTCTACGCAAGATACTCAACATCCATTGGCCGGATACTATCAGCAACAGCCTCCTGTCGGAGAGAACCAACCAGCTTCCAGCTGAAGAGGAAATTAGAAAAAGACGATGGAAATGGATAGGGCATACATCGAGGAAATTATCAAACTGCATTACGAGACAAGCCCTAACTTGGAATCCTGAAGGGAAGCGGAAAAGAGGAAGGCCAAAGAACACACTATGTCGGGAAATAGAAACAGATATGAGAAGGATGAATAACAGCTGGGAAGAGCTGTAAAGGATTGTCCAGAACAGTGTTGGATGGAGAATGCTGGTGGTTGGCCTATGCTCCTTCCCGAGGAGTAACAGGCGTAAGTTGGACGCGATTTCGAGTTACTTTGACTAGTGGCCGCTTCACAACTTGATCGGTACTAAAAGTTTAAACAAGCAAATAAACTCAATGATTAATCAATTTAGAACAGTGAAATGTTTCATTCTAGTTTATTTTTTAAGTTAGCGTTGTTCCCTCCAATATCCCTTTGTATCGTAATGATCTATAACAAATTAAATTACTCAACAACCGATAAATTAGCTAGTTACCGTCTAATTAATAATTAGGCATTCATGACTTAATAAATGCAAGTTCTGATACTCATTTACGGAACAGAAACACAAATTCACAAAATCATCGACCAACATTAAGATTTTGTTTACAAATGTTTTATTCCTGACAAAATAATAATATAAACAGTCAGATGTCAGTTAAGGTCAAGGGTCATGGATTTAATGTTCTTTCTTACCTATAAAATGAGTCAACAATATTTCAGTATGAAAAGAGTTTTCATCAACCAATTAAAAAGTAGGATATGCTAAAGGAAGTTCTGTCTTAGTGTAAGACTAATTTATTCAATTCATATAATTTTATTATTATTTGCAGTGGTATAGTGTTTTCGCTTTGGTAATTGTCTTGACTGATTTCTATCAGTTTATTTGGGCCGAAACTCCAGTATCCATTGTATCTCAAAGTTTGTAAATATTATTATTAAGCAGATGGATTTTTTTTCGGACAAACTGTCTTTACAACCAACTCGCCTCATATTTGGACTGAAACACTTTATACAGATGAACATCGTTCGTGTAAAGAATATTCATGCTCTTCGTACTAAAAACTGTTTGTCAATTTACCAGAAATTGGCATGAAATACGATGAAACTATCAGATCATTATTATTATTATTGTGAAATCGTCGAATTACACGTGAACTGACTTAGTATCTGTCGTCATGTAACCACTTATTACCTGGGGTATTGTAAAATGCTTGATTTTATGTTGACCACGGCTAAAAACTATAATCAAAAGCGATTCTTGTTAAATTTTACGGAGATATATTTCTAAGTATAAATAAATCTTTGGCACATCACGTTTTAGTATTACATGTTCATACTTTCCCATATAACTTAATACTATTAATCATACCCTTCTTCCTTTAGTGAATAAATTTCCTCGTGTTTTATTATTGTATTTAGTTAACCTAGACCTTTCTGGCTCGAGATCTTTATCTTAGATATTCCCTAAATGAAAGTTGTACTATGCTCTTTATCTATCATTTTTTCTTTAGTTGTCTGGTAATTAATTTCCAAGAACTATTTGAATTACATATTATAGTGTCATCACGATGAACTTTTATAAAGTAATTGAGCAAGAATACACTGTCATCGCTATCAGAAATGTATGAAATTTTGATTGTTAACACATTAGAAATGAATTGTTTTGCCTTTGCTCCCGTAATCTAGTTCCTATTGATGTATTATTATCATTATTATTATGAACGTTTTTCTTCTGATCACTCATACACTGTGACTAACAGCCATTTATGAATGTGTGAATGTTAAAATACATGCACCTTATGAAATAAATGAAGTTATTTATCAAATGAATGTATTTATGTGAAAGTATATCACAGCAAAATCCAAACATCTTTCTAATCTTACTAGTGTATAAATGTTTTTTTTTTATTTTTCCAGATATTTAAACAGCTCTCCCGGTCTCCCATATTGTCTAGATATTTTATGTACCCACATTAATTATTGTCATGGTTATCACAAGGGGTATAGGCCTCGTAACATCCGAAGAATCTTGATTTTCACCATAAGGCGTCATGCCTCTTCTACATGAAGAACTTCCAAGTCCATGTACGGAGTATAAATAATTTAAATTATTTCTTCTAGTTAGGAATTTTGTAACATGATAATCTCCGACAAATTACGGTTACCAACCTTACATCCAATCCTCTTTTACCTGGGCTTAGGACTAGCAGTAATCCTAGATGGGCTCCAGGCAGAATTCATGCATACATATATTTTCTGTATCTATTTTTATACATCAACTGATCCTTTTTAAACGCCATGTCAACTTTTATTTAACTCTTCTTACGCATATGGATGTGTACTGATTAAAAGAAAAATAGCTTGCAATTTATTATTTCTCGTACAAATTCAGTTGATTGTCGTTTGTTTGTTTTGCTAAAAAATATCTATTTGTCTATCACCAGTTTGTTTATTTATCCTACACATTAATCAACCTTCAAGTAAATATCACTTGTAACTTCGATTTTTTTCATTTTTTTTCTCTGTAATATAAAACATGAAAGAACACGAAGTAAGAATTGTTTGTTATCTTTTCAAAAAATATTAGTAATTGAAGTGTTTCTCTCTCTATATAAAGGGAGATAATTTAATCACAAGTAATAAATATAGTTAATCGTCATAAGTATGTTGTTAAAGTTGGGCATAAAAAAATTAGTTCAATGTAGAATGAAAAGTTTATTTTACACTTTCTGTTGTAAATTATTAATGAAGTTAGTATTTTTTAGTGTTTTCTAAATAATGACATTTCTGATCACACCCGTGGTTAATATAATAATGATGCTTATTATTATTATTATTATTATTATTATTATTATTATTATCAACATGATGGTTTATGAAGATGGTTGAATGTCATTGGAATCACGACACCTACAAACTCCGATATTGATAATCATTACTTGCCCATAATTAGCTAACTTTGAAACGAAATTACAGGTGTTACAGTGAGATGACACGACAAGTGAAGTGGAACGTTCTCGAGTCTTTGGTAAAATCAACTGAGGACAATAGATGATAGTTGCACAACATCGCGAATTTACTAAATTTATAGACGTAAACAATTCGATGCCAATTTAGGTGGCGTAAACGTTAAGTTACGACCTGAAGGTCGTGTGTTCGATAGCCTGTGATGGTTCTTGGATGTGCTTCGCTGGGGATTTTCACTTAAGAGCAAGACAATTGTCAAATGCTTCTTGATTTTTCATGGTCTTCCAACCCAGGTCAATTTACGATCTTAATAAAAAGTTATATTTTTTGTTCAACCTCATGTTCACTATCATGATGTAGTGTTTCTTACTGTTCATAGCTTTTATACAGAAAATTAACTGTTAACTTTCGAAAATTTATTTTCGTTACTATTCTTTTTTCTGTCTCGATAGGTTGGTTGATTAACTATTTTTTAATATGTTTAAACTTTTCTCTCGTTTTGGGGGTATTTCTTTGTTCTCTGAAGCTGTGAATCTATGTGGTATGATTTAATCACTATCTTCATTCGAATTTCTTTACATTCAAATAAATTTTACATTTAATATGACAGATATTATTTTCAATGGTTGAGATCATGACTCAATTTAAGGTAGACAACCATGGAAAACCTGGAAGTCTTGAGTTCGAATCTCGTGAGGGCGGGATCGTGAATGCGCACTGCTGAAGAGTCACAAGATAAGATTTAATAAGCATTTTAAATTTTCTAATACAACTGTTTATTATTATTTATAAGTTCAGAAACGCTTCAAAATCATCACTCAAAACTCTTGTATCATTCCACAGTGATATGTCTAGAAATAGTTAAGCCTAGCGATCGGGTTCAGTTTCTTCATTGTTGAATACCGTACACATTCGTGTCCCACAATCATTTGCACTTAAAATGTTTTGCCAAATACTTTGTAAATAAGTATTTAATTTTGCTATACTCAATGTCCCTCTTCATGGAACAATTGTTCTCTCTTCTTGCTATCTACTCGTTGAAAGTTTGTGTCAATAATCAGGATTTTGTGATTAGTTGTCATTTGACCATATTATTCGAATTAATTAACATAGTTGATTGCACAATCTATATCTACATAATTTGACAATGTTTATTCCATCATGTTGTGAGTGGATAGGAAATTATTATCGAACTTTGTACTGATTGTCATCTGAGAGATAAATTAAAGATTACTTATAATTGTTAGTCATCAACAAATCGTTATATCAAGTTACGTGTTTTATATCAGCTGTTATGATTATTTCTTACTGTTTTAAACAAAATATAATTGTAATTATTTTGTAGATATGAAATAAAATTGAAAATGAAACTATATAATAATTTTTATTATGTATATTTAATATTTAATGTAATAGTAACTAATTGTAGTTGAGTATAACTAAGACCAATTCTAATCACAATTGATTGATCACTGGGTGGTGATCAATGTCATGTGTGTCAAGTTCTTCTTAGTGCAGATCGGTTGAATTAAGCAATGTCGAGTCACATAAACTAGTAGCCACGTTGCAACTTGGTCGATAGCATTCTATCTGCATTCAGAAGGACTTGACACACATGAAATTGATCACCACCCAGTGATCAGTCAATTGTGATTACATCTCAGTCCTACAGGAGGTCGGTAAAGGCCCGGATCGCCTAGTGGTAACGTCTCTGATTGTGAAGCTAGGTGACACGGGATCGAATCCGTTAGGAGGCACCAGTTCCCTCAAGATTACAGGTACACCTTGCTGACGAATGTCAAGTAGCACGAAACTAAGGTCCAGGGTTTCCTGTTGACTACCTCCAACCACCATCTAAGACTAATTCTATTTATAAATTTACGCATAAATCAATAGCCTTACTGATAAATATTTGACTGAAATAATGAACTCACTTAATAGTCTAATAATGTTCATTTATTATTATTATTTTTAACATATTTGATTATTTTTTATTGATAGTAATTTTGAAACAAAATTAAGAACTTAAGGGTATACAATGATAGATTGATCTTACATGAATTATTTTAAAGAAATTTATGTTAGCAACAATTGTTGAAATAAGAAAAAAATAATAAATCAAGGGTTTATTATAAGTTTATAACGTTAATTAGTCAATAAATAAATAGAAAAAAAATAGATCGAATGTAGTGCATAGACTACTTATATGACGAAAACAGTTTTTCTTCAATAATATCAATATATGAAAACAAGTAACAGAAATCAAGTGAGATAAAACTTATTGTAATAAATATGTTTCAGCAAATTAAATGAGAATTTATAAAATGTAATTAGAATGACCTATTGTAGGACTTCTACTTGATTGAAAGACAATTTTAGTTTTGAACATGAAATAACTGATTGAATACATACACATCTCATGTGATACAATAAATCCTTCTGAGTTTAAATTGATTTTCATAATTTACCCATTCAATTAGGAAATCATTGAAAACTAGAGATCAATGGATAAGTTTATTATTCAAGTGCGTAAATAATCAGCAATGTTTACTGATAGGCTGAGAGAGTATGTCACAAGCCTATAGCCACATCCCGCCCCAGGGTCAAACTGCAGATGAGAGGTTGTAGACACCACTGGTGGTGTCAGCCCATATGTCAGCAGGGTGGTCATATATATACCTGTGATTTGTATGCATTACAGTTTGATAATTTGGTCTTCTGACTAATTTCTTTCTTCTCGTTTGCATAGTATATTTGATATACTATAGAAATTGTATATCTTAACTGAACACAACGTGCACTCAGTACAAAAATATAACAGAATATTTAGGGCCAAAACCAAATTCGAGTTAAATAAATATCTGAAAATTCTCTAATTAGTATCCATGTAAATTAAATTGATTTAATGATCAGTTATTGTATACTAATACTAATTTTATCATCAGAAAAACTATTTTCATTTTTTGAATTGTCACTTATTTTTCAATCTCTCATCTCCCTTTTTTTGAACGCTACACTGATAAAAACAAATTCTCTTTGATATAATAGCAAGTAACTTCTTATAGTGATCAATGAAAAATGCACTAAACTTTTTGACGATTAGCTTCAATCACCCAAACATCAGATTCAATTACTTCAATAGAAACAGTGTTATAGTTCCACAACCATTTATTTCATATTCAGTTATTTATCATCTACCAACAAAGTGTCATGGATAAAAAATCTGATTAAATAACTCAAGGGTATTTTGAGCCAGTGCGAAATCACTCAACCCTAGCCAAATCATCCATCAACTTAAACATCTTTAATGTCCAAATGTTGGTCAATAGACGTTTAACTATTTACGGAATATCGAAAAAGTTAAGAGTGACTAGTGCGGACTGATCAATGCTTACCATGGAAGTGACCCATTACCTTCTTATCTAAATAGATCATACTTCTGGTAAGATTCTATTCAGTGAAGGAAATTTTCTATTTGTTCTACATAGACACCAAAAAACCAGCACTGTCTGGACATCACAATAGATTAATGCAGAATGGATACTTATTGCGTGATTTAACTTCGACGTTAGTTAAGTGGTCATAGTATTCCTGTTCAATTCTAGTATACTTAATATCCACTGATATTTTATCGATAATACATTTATGTAATTGTTAAAATTAAACACAATTCTATTAAGAAATTGAAATTATTTAAAGACATTTTCAGATAAAGAATGTAATTTATTATACTGGTGAGTTTTATAGATTGTTTCACTAACACACATACGCATTCATAGAACTGGTAATAACCAATATATTTTCCTAATAATAGTAGTAATAATAACAATATCATAATAATTTCTAACATTTTCATTCGTAATTTAGTTCTTGAAGGAATTAAATTAATCATCATTATAAACTATCATCTAGATAGATACCTGTTTGGTTCCCATAATATTCAGTTTATCATTGGTCATACTAACAACTTAGTTCAATTCTATGACTTGAAAAATTTCTCACATACTATTGTTGACTAAAAGTAAAACAAAAAGCTGATTTATTATTTCCTAATCTATTGAACTGTTTGCAAGTAGTATATAAATATCCGGTATACTTTATTCTTTATTGATTTCTGAGTGAATGAATTTTCGCACGTTATTGTTGTCATTTTTTTTATTGTCACGAGTAATATCAATGATTGTAAAAAGGAAAAGTAAACATATCTTCTGAATTTTTCATTTTACTAAGATCATGAACCGATTTCAATTAAGAAGCCACTACAGATCGGTTTGTGATCTCAACAAATATTTGACAAACTCCACAACCTCTATAATGATAATCGTTTGTTGATTATTGACAATAGAATTTTTATCGGCAAACTATTGGAATTCTAACTATGGGAATCTTTAGTGATTAAATTTGGTTAGAATGAAACGTTACGCCTAAGGGTGTCTGCAATCTTGAAGGAACTGATTATCTTCAATCGTCGAATATCCAAATCTAGGGGATGTGTAGTTATTTAGACTAGTATTAGCACTTCAAAAGTGATTAGTAGAATTCGATCACTACTGTGTACTATACAAACCGAACATTGTTTATTACTTTGTGATCAGTCAAGGTAAATTATGAAAAAAATTAATTTGAAAGGAAGGTATTAAAGAAAAGATGATAGTGTTTTTATTCACAACGATGATCACCATTAAAATATAGGGATTCCCTGCTCATTTAATAAATCATTAAACTTTGAATTTAATAAAAGAAAGAAACAGTAAAAGGACTGTACTGTATAAAGGTTAAGTAGGATTTTTCCACACTGAAATTCGAATGGACCTGAGTTCATTTTTCATCACTGATACATCTTGCATTTAGATTTTTGAACACCAAAAGTTCAGCTGTCTCCTAGTGGCCAGAAATTGATGATAAATTCAGAAATTGTCCATTCAGGAAGATGGAAACGAGATTAGTCGTCTTTTGGATAACACTAACTGATCTACGTATTTTTAACGTTTTTCCTACTTGTGAAGTGTTTCTTGAGGAATCGTCAAGAGCTCTTAGTAGTTATATACTATTTTGGGTTATTTTTTTCGATACTTATATAATCTAGAAACAAGCGACGTCATCATATCAGCTACCATCATGCAGTTAAAATTGAAAAATGAACTAATATGTTAGTTATTACATTGAGGTTGTTGGATATAGAGTTTACTAAACTTTAAAGGTGTATTTCATCAAGAATTAATATAGTTTACAGTTAACTCATTGCTACTACTGGATAGAGATCATGATATATTATAAATTTAGTGAAATCGAGGACTATTTTATTTCAGTCTTAATGAGCAAGACATAAATGATATAGGTTCAACTCTATATTCAATAGTTAGTCAGTAATACTGAGGCGTTATTATAAGAATTATGGGAAATATCAGTAACAGAGATTGCTTAATCAACCATTCAGAAATAGGCAGCATTGAACAGTTGTTTCATCTTAGTATGGGACTTCTCAGAAGTGTAATTCAACAGCCATTGTAATATCATGCATCAATTAAGTAAATATGGAAACCAGTGCATGTCAACTCAGTGGTTTGAAGGCTATGAGGTTACTACAAAATCCTAAGGTTCAAGGTTTTATCCATGATCGAATTGTGAACACCGATTACTGTGTTGTCCTGTATTAGGACAAAACAACTATTCAATGTTTCGCGGTCTTAACTAGTTATCTGTCCAAGGTTAATCGATGATATGAGTCCAAAATAGGAACAGAACAATGCTTTCAGTATTCAATGATTCTACAGTTGATATCCTTTTATGAATATTAATTTTTAATTATGTTAATATGGAATTTATCTATAATACTTTGTAGTCAAGAATTTCTCCGAAATTGTTTAAATAATCAGGATTTTAATGGTGCTTAATAACTTCATTTACGCTACTGTTAAGATTTAGAGTTCGTTGAATGAACCTTCCATCTTCCCCTTAAATCTTCTACCCCCAAATGGTTTGTTTTCATCTCCACGATCATTGCGATTACATTTCATCTCTATTTCAATATTTTATCTTATCATGCTAATCCATCCTTTCCTAATGATAATTTCCCTATCTATCTTTTGATGAATACTTAAGCCATTAACAATCAAACGATTATTAAATTTTCCTCGTTTTAAAATTTTTTTAATATCTTTGTTTATTTAACCTTACTGTCATCATGTATAACAGAAGTTTATTATCAGTATTAAGTATATGTGTTTGCGATTGTACAACTTTGAAAATGAATTCGCCGAAAAGAGAACTCTTCGCTGAACTAAACTTCCTTATATAATGAACTAAGTTTATCAATGTTAAAAATGAATGAATGACACACTGATTATTATTACCATTATTATTAATGGTTTTATTCAATCTTATATTTTGGTACAATATAGAGTGCTCAGCACTATGTATTTTAACATGTTTCTTTTACAATACAGGTTATTGACTAGGTCAACTCTAATAACTTGTTCTTCACAGAGTATATTTGCTAGATAAGTTATTGCAGAACTTCTATACCTTTGCTTGTGTGCATGGATTTTAATATATTTACGTGTTGTTCTATCAGAAGATATATAAGGAGAAAGACACAAATGAAGGGGATGGTTAGTATCTAATAAGATATACAATGATGCAATTTAACCGAATGTTATCTGTTTACTTAACCCCTGAGTTATTTATCATTAAAGATAAGACCACTAAATGAAACAATGCTTCTTTTTCCTAATTAAATAATACACTTAGATACAAAATATTAGTAAAAAAATAGACATTATTAAATATAATAGACTATTGAAAAAAATCAATTTTGGTAGATTAGTAACTTTAGAACAACATATATAAGCGAACAATATTGTTTTCGATTAGAACCTCATCAGGATTTACTCTAATATATTGTATATTAGAGTTAAGCCTAATGAGGATCTAATCGAAAACAATATTGTTCGCTTATATATATTTTTCTAAATTTACAATATGAAAAGACTATTAACTCTCTAATTAATCATGATCTCCATTATATCAATCATCAACTAAACTAACAATTTTAACGAAATGTAAATAATGTTCAAGGAACAAAAATGTTGTTAGGTAGTTATGTTGATATTAAAATTTTCTTAGTAAATTTATGAATATTTATCATTTATAATTTTTGTAGTAATTTGTTTATTAAATATTTAATTAGATTGGTTATTGTATAACTTTTAAGAATAAAACTCTACAGATGAAGAAACATTTCTGCCTTGAAATAAAATTAGAAAAATTTTTTTCTTTTCTGAAAAACTAATCAAATATATAAGATTTACAACATCTGTAAAATAAATATTGATTTCTATTATTTATTTATTGTTAATCACTTTGACATCAAATTCATGTTACAGACAGGTGAAACAGAGAAAAATAAAGCAGGAACAAATAAATCTATAGTCATAACTACTATCTTAATTATTATTAATTCAAGTAATACTTCATGATAAATAGCTGAACAAATGAAATGACAATTATAATCTATCCAGGTGTAATGATTAAAAAAAGTAAACATATTTTTCAATTTTTTTTCTTACATTTATTTTTTCATTCTCTACTTCCTATCTCTCTCTCTCTCACACACTATTTCACTTTCGCTTGCACTTATTCATTTGTTTTTTTGCTTTTCTTAGATTTTCTTTCGAAAGCATACTGACATCTCTACTATTTTGTCACATTTATTTGTGTTTTTTTTAAAAAAGAAATAGTAGACAACTTGATTAAAATAATATTTTTTTAGAAATAAAACATAGAACATGAAAGAATTAATGCAGATAAAAATGTTGAGTAGTAAAAACTAGGAAAAAAAAGAGCGAGAGTAGTCATAATAACAACAGAAGCAGAAGTGTCCTAGATTATATTTGAATAGTAATAATAATAATAATAATAATAATAATAATAATAATAAGGATTAGTATTAATTTTGTTATTTATTATTACTATTGACATATGAACATGTGAAATAGATATTTTTTTGTGTAAACAATGAAAAAAAAAACAACAACAGAAAAACGACAACAAATGTACAATCATCTCCGTAGAGAAAAACAAGCTTATCCTACAAGTCAACTAACAGATTCATCAATCATTTATTACTAAACCTCTTGTTAATAGTAATAATAATAAACTTATAATAAATGAATAAAAGCATTATATATATGCACTTTATATTTGTGGAATACAATGAAATTTTTGACTGAAAACATCTGCTTTCAATTCATTTTATTATATGAATATGTAGGAGTATTTTTATGATTTACATTCGACTTATTGATAAGCATGTTTTACTGTCTTTGTAATTGTCTGCGGGAAATGAATGAAATGACAAATAAAAATTAAAAAAGAAAGAAATAACAATATGTACTCAGTTGTCTGATATGATTATTTTGTGTAAACACGTTTGTGTTCAGTTTTGATCATATGATAATCGAGTTAATGTCTTATTTATAATTTGAAATGTAAGAAAATTTTTTTCCTTTCATAAAATACTTCCATTTTGTGGCATTACATTTGTATATTTCACTTGTTCTAAGTATCTTTGAAGGAAATAACAAGTTACATAGTTCAGCTACCTTATCGATTCCTGAATTACGTTTATATTGACATTGCAATATTCATGATCATCAATGAAATGTTTGATTTATCTGAATAGAGCTTTATATATATATATATATATATATATATATATATATCAGATTAGCTATAGCTCTTTGAACTTCAATTAGATTCTTGAGAATGGCAGGTACCTGTAGAGTAAGTAGCTGAAGGCCAGCTGAACTGCTCCTTAAAGTGTTCCACCCATCGTTCTAAACGTCTTCACTGAGAGCAGATAAGAGTGTCGTCTTTTTCCCAGATAGTTCACTTACACTTGATTTCTTAATTCCAGTTTCTTTTATTAGTCTGAAGAGCTGTTTGGTGTTACCTGCAACCGCTGCCATATCCATCTCTTTTGCCTTCACTACCCACCACTGCTCACGGTCGTTCCTTAAACTTTTGGTTAATCTAGATCTGATTTGTTTTCGCTCGTCAACGTGTTCAGAGCCTGATGTGATAAGTATACAAGAGACTTAAGAGAAATCCATTGAATTTTCGTAACGCTTTAGTTCAAATCACCAATAGATGTCACTGTTGTTTACACAGCTGTTTGTATATCTTCCCAAGAAACATCTGGGTCAGCCTCGTTTTCAGAACTACCTAATTGTGTCCTCGGTTGTTTTTGGAATCTACTTTTGTCTTTCTCGTTACTGAGTTCAACTATAATGGGTTTTCCTAATGTGGTTTTTCTGCGCCCAATGAGGCGCGCACAAGTGCATGCTCGTATTATAGCATGATCCGAGTCTAATCATGTATTCCAGAACGAGCGACAGTCTTCTCTCGAGCCTTTCCAACGATGAATGTGTGTGTGTTTGAGTCTATCGTCGGTTTGCTGCAGTGAGTCGCCATGTTATACGATGTCTCTCCTTACGCGTAAAATTAGTATTTATTAGAAATAAACAATTGTTTAGACACATTAGCAACAGGCGGTCACTATTATCTCGTATCTCGTCAGCTCTCTGTTTTGGCAAGGTGTGGTCATATGAATGACGACATTAGAATCCTATATGCGTGTCTCGGAGACGCAGAATGCATCGATGGTACGAGATTATAGAGTTTTAGCTAATGAGGTCTGCTGGCTTCAATGTGTAGTTTGGAGCGAGTTTTCAGTAGACCTGGGACGGTGTTCCGCGCACCAGAATCGTTGGCCATGTTGACACTTGATAAGGAAGTCAAAAAGGAAGTTTAGAGTTGAAGGCCAAGGTAAGAGGAATCATGGGAATTGAAGAGGGAAGTTGATTATGAATACAGTGGTCTTGAGTGCTGTTAGAGGTATGAAGACGGTTATCATTTCCCAGCTACCAATACTGTGGGAGGGTTCTTCTGGCGGCAAACGAAAGGGAAATTGTGTTAGAGTTGGTCTTAGTGACCTGGGAGCGTGACCGCAGTGCCCAAGGGACAACTGCTTGAGATCAGTCATATACGACCTTTTTGTGAGTAGTTTTCGTGTTAGCTCCGTAATTGTTGAGACCTTACCGCCAGAGACGGATATCCGTGGGACAAGGCGAGATGTGCATTTTTAAGGTCGACCATTTCCAACCTCACCCCTCCTTGTGGAAGACAGCATCGCTGCTATGCTGGTTGTCTGAGGAAAACACCTTACTTCCATCACACCTCTGTACAGTCAGCAGTACGACTTCGCCTTCGGACATTCGATTTGCTGCTTTTAGTCTTACTGCTCTTCAACCGACCTGTCTAGCATGATAGGACCTTGAGGAACTATTGTTCCAGCCAGTATAACTCGATTGCTTCATTACGATAGGCAAGCCCGACCACCACGTCAAGGTGGAAGCGCGTGAACATACGCTGATATTAGACAATTGGGTAGCAAAAATAAATTGTAAACAAATAAAAACTTGCGGCAACAAGTGCATGTTTAGAAAAACGGTAGCTACTAGGTTTGATCAGGCTGCCACAGATTTGTGGCTATTTGTCATAAAGTCTAATAAATAGCTGAAAATGCGTTGCTCTGTCGCTCAATTAGTTCAGGGTAAAACGCCAATAACTCGGAAATTATATAAGAATCTGTTTAAACTGGAAATTGTATCCCATTAGCTTAGTTCATGATGAATGAATAAAAAAGATGTCTTTTAGATAGACCATAATTTAAGTCCACCTAACCGTGAAAAGACAACGATGATTCCAGACAGTCACATGATTGGGATACATGACTAGACTTTCGACCTTGTCGGTAAATTTTATGGCATATTGGTGACCAGACTAAATAGGTAGATGGCTAGACAGACATGACATAATTGTTTTATATACACCAAACCTCAGCCGTAACCTAGTTCACGTTATCATAGACAGACATGTTGCGAGTCTTAAGTTGAATGATAGTGTTTTTTAAGTGTGTGAAAAAAGTATTACAAATCTGTTTCACAAAACGGGTGGAAAACAAAAACGCAGTATATATATATATATATATATATATATATATATATATATGGGTTGTGGGGTTGTGGAGGTTGTCAAGTTTTTTATTAGGATCATGAATCAATTGATGTTAGGTAACTATTGAAAACCTGGAAGCACTGAACGACCGTTCCGTCCTAGTATGGGACTTGTCAGCAGTGCGCAACTTTTGCAGTTTATTGAAATAAATTTATTTCTCTACTTTGTTTTATTATAAAATGTACTTCCAGGTTTTCTATAATGGTCTAGCTTAGATTGATTCATAAATTCAACCATTAAAATTACTATAATTTCCACTAATCTCCAATCTGATTATTGTAAAAAGTCGAATAAAATGATTTTGAAAAAAGGCTAATAATTAAAATGTGAAACTATACTGAATAAAGATAAAAGTACTCTTTTATGTATATATTATTAAAATTTCCCTACTATTGAATAGTTAAATGGCAAAGACATATTTGATGGATATGTGAGATGAACTCCATGAAATCGTTAAAAATTCTCATAATAAAACACATTGGAGTTTGTGAACAGTTTTTCTTAATATTTTCGTAAACATGTAAACTGTGTTATGAAGTTGTATGAATATTTGTTTAATCCCACTTCTGTAGTTATTTGAACAGAAACTGAAATGAAACGGTGAGTGAGTTAGGGAATACTGAACAGTTACTTCCTTTCAGCTTCGCTTTTATTAGCAGCATTAAACTTAGGGCTTAAAACATTGAAGTCTAATATTAGCAGAGGACTCTGTAACAACACACTATCCTAATACTACTCAATATTTGTATGTCGCATGTGGTTTAACGGGGATAATATAACTTAATATTGAGTTTTTTATGACACAAAATACATTTGCAGCATAAGTTTTCTCATTTTGTTAATAGCTTTTCGTACACCCCGCCCTCCATAGAAGTATTATTACAGATTATGACGTCTGTTGACTTTTTTATAGGTAATATCAATACTACTAATAATACTAACCAACTACTAGCATAACTTAAAGGGTGTATGTAGATTCTTATCTAAAAATAAAAAGAGTAAAAGAAGCGTAAATTTAAAGGTTGAACGGAATTTGCTCTTGTTTAAGAATGTAGGAAACCCAACACAAACTTTTTATGCAACAAAAAATCGATTGAAGAGTTGATCATTTCTTATATCTAGAACTCCTATATTTGACCTTGTCCTGTAAGGATACATACAGACATACTGGGGCATAAATGCACATAACAAATACTCTTTTCTCATCTCATCTCATAAAAAGAAATCTACTTTTGACATTCATCAGAAGAATATGAATGAAAATTAGGAAACTAACAAGTCAATGAACAACGAGCAAACAAAAACTAATTTCAGCAAACAAACAAATGCAATGACACAATAATTACATACACATGCATACATACATAGATTGCATATACTATAAAGAGAAAACTCAGTAGGAAGACAATCAAATCAACGAGTTACAGACCTTAGTTGATCATATAGTGTGTACAGTAGAGAGTGGATGAGTAATTAAACCAGAAAGTAAGTGAGAGAATAAATTTTGATTTTGATATAAATATCGAAATAATCGATAGGGAAAGGAGAATAGGCTTATAACTAGAACAAAATTAATTTGGATGCTTGTGTATATTGCAAGAGAAAACGAAAGTTTCAGTTGGTTTATTAACTTTACTTATTTATCTTAAGTGATGAGTTAATATATTCCTTACCTAATTCAGTTTAACTTTCCTTTTTCATGACCTTGAAATTTGAAATAAACACAACACGATAAGTTCACATGGTTTTAATTATTCAATATTCAATAGTTATTTAATCTTTATTTTATTGTTATTTTGTTGATTTATTTATAGAAATGTAGCTATTTTAGATAGAAACAAAAATTGGCTGTTTCAAGAGGAAGATTAATAGTGAAGCTGATAATGATAATGGTATATTATCCTTATATTATGCCTTATCACATGAAATGTCAGATTATATATTTGAGTGGATAGTTGACAAAAAGAGTTATTTCATACATGACATTTTATCATTATACTAAAGAATAGTTGACATTTATGACATTTAAATAATCATACACTTGGTCTACTACGAATTAAAGTTTAAAAGGAAGAGGAGGTTCTGATAGAAAAATAGATTACGATCAATAATTTATAGAATGATATTATAAATATACAGAAAATAATAATTACAGAATTCATGCCAGTTTACAGACATGATCAGCTTGATATAAATATTAACATAAAATGTAGAGAACAAACATGTGATATCAGATTGTTTACTAGTTCAAAAATTGTTTAGGTAGTACATTTATGACATGTATCATAGCCATGAAATGCATCAGCCAGGAATTTTTAATTCTTCTTAAATGAACACACTGTTGACGTATGAACAATGCATTTAAGGTTATTTACTGCGCCATAACGAATTTATTATAACCATCTGTAATTACAGAAAATAAAACAAATTCACAGAGCACGTAATAAAAAGGACAATAATTATTACCATAGATTAGTTGGGTCTACCATAATACATATATCAGGTTACTTTCTGATCTACTATTTGTGCTAGATATTATTCAAATTATTTAGGGTTATTAGGGACAGTATAATTGCAAAGTAACAGCAGGTAGGTGGTTTTTACTTAGTGGATTCAGTAATAAGAATGGCTAAACATTTACACTTACAGATGCATTTTCAGAGGAGCAGTAGGTATCAATTCAGCGAACAAAGGATGGAAATGGTTTTGTCTTACGAATGGATTATTCCAGATTCTGGAAAATTTACTGGCAAAGTAATTCATACAGAGAGATTATTTAGAATGGGTTTGTTTCATTAATGACAAGAAGTTGTGGATGTTATAATTGGAAGTTTCTGCATACTGAATTACTTGACTGAATGTAAACGATAGTTTCTTAAGTATTTTAAAGAAAAAGATTAGATTTAGTCTGAGTCTTCTCTTCCATAAAGGGTCGAGTCCAAGTTTATTACATCTGGACTTATAATTCAAGGTACAAACAGTTCCAAGAATCTGAAGTGTAAATCGTCTCTATATGGGTCCCAATCTTAATTTATCTTTTATGCGCACACTACTAAGAATAAACGTACAATATTCTAGAAGTGGTCGAACACATATTTATACATCAAAATACGTGATTCATTGTTATGGAGGCTTCGAAATGTGTAACCCATAAGACGTTGGGACTTGGAGATCTGTTTCAATACCTGTTCTGTAAAGAAGAAATCATAGGAGTATCAAGTGTACTACTGTTTGTAATTTAGATAACACATAAGTTGTGATTTATTACCGAAGCTAAGCCACCCACATTTAGCCGTGTTAAGCGCCAGCTGACATTTTGAGCACCACCGTATCACCTTGTTAAACTCTATGCTGATGCAAATTTATATATTGTTCAGCTCATGAGGACAAAATGAGTACACAACTTTAAGATCATCTGCATACAGAAGGTGCTAACCCATACAAAAACAATCGCAAATATCATTGATATAAACCAAAAAGAGCAAAGGACATAAGACACTGCCTTGTATTATGTCACTTCTGAGAGGGACAGCTTTCGACAAGGAGGAGTTAATTTTGACTACTTGGTGTCGGCGGTTGAAGAAAGAATTAAACCAAGCATACAGAGGGTTTTGAACTTCATAAAATGCTAGTTTATCTATGAGAACCAGGTATTTAACCATGTCGAAGGCTTTAGAAATGTCAAAGTTTAGTGCTAAGACTGGATATCCTTGGTTACCTAGAGTAAAGACTAAATTAAAGAAATCGAAGTGGCATATCATACAAGATCGATTTTTAAGAAATTCATGTTGAGAACCATTGATAAAATTTTCAGTGAATAAATAGTTGGAGGGTTCGTCACCAACAAGTTTTTCCATAATTCTAGAGATAATTGGAATAGTATTTATGGGCCGATAATTGTTCATATCAGTCTTATCTCCATATTCGTGACGTGGTATGACATAAGCGATTTTCCAACAGTAAGGGTAAGTACCTACTTCCAGTGAGAAAGGGAAACAGTAAACAGCTTTAGAAGAAGTGTAATCTATGGACCACCATATATGTAGAGAAAGAACGAAATCCCATCTACTCCATGACCACTCAAAACCTTAAGGGTATTTATAGCTTTACTAATTTTTAGGTACGTGAAGAATACAGATTTTATTGAGTTATTAGTCAAATATATGACTTTCGAAACAGTACCATTTAGGAATTCTTTATTGTCCGCAAACATATCACTGAAGAGGTCTGCTATGGTTTTAAAGTCGTGTATAAAACTGATGTTATGTAGGATGTATGTTATAACAACATTTTGCGTTACTTTAACACGTTTACTGAAAAGGAGGATTAAGTTTGTACTTTTGAGCTAGTATTTAGTGCTAACAGCTCATCATTAAAGGCTTTTAACCTGTGCTTTTCTTTAACTTAGTCAATAACTATTGTTATTTGTGCCACTGCTATGAAATCGTTTGACTTAAAACAACGTTTCTGTGGGCGTTTTAATTTATTATGATATTTAGCTAGTATAAATAATCCGTTAGGTTTACTAAACCTGTACGTTTTAAGAGGTGCACAGGAATCTAAATATGAGTTAGCGCTCATATTATTTATTTATTTGAACACATGGATATTGGTACAAAGGGGCACCAGATACATATGCGCCACACAATTCACTTGATTTTTGTTTGGGTACGCAGACCGAAGCAGGTGGTTTTCTTAGACTTTTTAGCCCTCGACCTAAAGGTCTGATCCACAAGACAGCGAAACAACGTCAGGAGATGCAGTCCCATGGTGGCCGGTAACCAACGGTTGGTTCATATGCCATTTGTTCCTTCAGGATACTGGAGCCCATATACACCATTGGCTTGTAATCAGGGTTTTCCAACTGCCCTAGGTGGATCCTCCATAACTACCAACCCGGTTAAAGCGTCGGACATTCGTTTTTCGTCCTCTCAATTTCGTAAACAACAGTAATGTCTCGAGAAGGGGTGAGTGGGACTTCCCTGGCAGTGGTTGTATACGCGTGACCATGTGAGAGTATTTCGAGAGGGAGAGCTGACTCTCCACACCCTCGGCCGTACCAGGGTATTTGGTGGCAGCGATCAGATAGAATGTGTTAATCGCATACACGAGGCTATTATATGAGAAGAAGGTATCCCAGTTTGAGAATTCAACCAGTGAGCTCAGGAGGTCTCAGTTAGCATATGCATCGTCCCTTAATTGACTGGTTTTTTTGTATGGGTTGGTTATAATAGGGACAGATATGTAAAACACAAACTCTTATTCTATCGTCATGGCTTTCAAATTGATTTCATACTTGTACAGATAGTGGGATGATAATTCTAATAATATTATATCATGTATATGATCACGACTTGTTGGGGGGTAAGAACCCACCATGACCAGCGGTTCATGTTAATGGTTACTGAGAATCCATCATTACATGACTGACAACTCCCGGTATTCCGGTTTATTCCAGGGTAATTAAAATCTGTTGTAATAACGCTAGCATTGTAGTTTAGATCAGGTGCATGTATAATTGATAGTAAGATCGTTCACACTACCCAAACTATCAGGGCTCTGTATATACATCTCAGGAGTGGATTATGATTCAGGGTGTTGATTATTCTTCAGACAGATTCAGGTAAACTACTCAGGACACTCTCTTGTTAAGGGATCCAAAGCATATATAAAACAACCACCCCCTCTCTTAGTTTCTCTGTTGCAGCGATAGAGTCAGCAGTTTCGAATATTTAAATTGAATCAGACTGCGTGAGAGCGACTCCGCTTAAGGCTCCTCTGGGGCTACTGCCAGTCCCAATCCCAGATAAAGGAGGAGGGTTGGGCATGGGGTTAGCGACCTCACCCCGTAGAAAACTGACGCGATAAAAAAACTCCAACCAGAAAACTGCTTGAGAGCACCATGTTTCAGTGACAAGTATGAAAGAACGCTTGGCTAGTAAAGCTAAGGTTCTCAAGGCCGAAATTTTGTTTAGAAGTAAACATGCATTGATAAGTAATAAGTTTAGAACAGGGATATGGAGTGTAAAAAAGATCTGAGAACTTCCACATCGATGTTATGTATTTTGGAGTTGCCTGGACGACGACACAAAACATGGTGTCGGAAAGTATATTTTTGTACGGTTGATCCATTGTAATGTTTTCGGTATTAGTTTTGGGAACCAGACGGTTCTGTATATACGTTCTTCTCATAAGGTATAGACTTTTTAATCTTAATTGTATCTTGAGGGGCTTTCACGTTAGAATTAGGTATTTGGGTATGCGCTTTTAATGTTACACTGGGAGATATTAGATTAATGTCAACATTAGGTATACATTGGTTATCTGAGGTCACTACAAGTATAAGTGGTAACTTAGCACTCTTCATTGATAAATCAGAGTATTGACTGACATGCGACTAGTTAGGTTAGTTGCATCATTGGGTCTTGCTGCTGAGATAATGAGATTCTTTGTAATCTCTACATCGTCGTTTTTGTTTAAGGTACGCTATTGCGAAAGCCTTTGATTGCTGGTTTCATCTGAGACTGTACGAGTGTCCCTAAACTTCATAAACGCTCAGATTCCTTCAGCTGTTCAGCTAATAAATGTGAATCGAATCTAAACAAGATAGGGCACGAAAACTGGTGCTTCTTATTAAGGCGGATATATTGACGTGGACTATCTTGAAGGTTATGTGCTTTTATTATAGAATTACTCGTGGATTTAAGGACGATTTTTTCAGGTATATTGTAGATAATCACGTTATTTTGAGAGATCATTTGCTTAGTAACTTCGCTAGTGGTTAAACCGATGACAGGTTCTACTTTGATAATGTCTTCAGGTACCTCCGGAGCCATATCCTTCGACATTAGCAGTTTATGGAGTGATAATGCTTTTAGTTCTTGCTTGAGATTATCATGCTTTAATAAAGAGCCCGCAAGTGACGCATATCGCTTAATTGCTTACATATATTATCTAATTCACTCTTAATATTATCGTTGCTTACTGATCTTGATGTAGAACTAGTTATTAAATTAGAGACTGAGTCATCCAGCAGTAAGTGTAGTGTAAGTGCACTCCCAACATTATCCGATTCAAAAAGAGTTACTGGTCATGATGTATAGGCAACAACAGAGTTGTTATTATCCGAAGGATTAGGGCTTTTCCGGACCCGTTTTTTTATAGTCGACCCATTTGGATGTAATCGTTGATCCTAATTCTATATATGCGTTATATAATCGGATTTAATAATATCTAAATACTTTTTATTAGATACCGTATCATTGTAACACAAAGTCCAAGTTAGATTCGAGAGGTTAATTACTGTTTTACAGAATAAATAATCGCTTTGGTAAATAATCTGTTTAGAATAATCGTCTATGAGCATTAGGAAAAGAAAGTCTTTGGAACTGTGTATCCTGATGTTTAAATTAGTGACAGGCGAATCAAAAATTCAACATGATAAATGAATTATATTTCTCTTTTTGTCAACAGTTTGTTCACTCAGAATTACTTTTATTTTCACGTCATATTTCTTTGAATTCAGGCAAAGACAAATTTTACAGTGTACTTCGTCTCTTCTTTTTATATTTTTTTCGGTTTGGAGACATCATGTGACCAACCAGAATCCTCATGAAAAAGTTCGGAGTGGTTTTTTTATGATGAATTAAGTCGACAGATAATAAAGTTGGTGAGCATATATGCGTCACTTGTTACAGGAGTAAGGCAGGTTATGTGACTCAAAGTTATCGTGAACTGAGATGTGCAAACAATGTAGGCCATAGATTCATGTAGTCATAGTAACTACTCATATTTTTGCCCGGATCAGTAGGATATATACAAACGTCTTAGCTAGGTACAGATCGTTTGGTTTGAATTATAAAGCTTCCTAATCACTCTCGATATTCTCACCTTGGTTAGCCGTCTGGTAAAGGTATATTGGAAAGTTCTGTATGCACTATGACTAACTTTGACTTGAATCACAAAACTGATTAACTTCTCATTTAGTTTACATTTCGCTTTTCTAGCAAATAACGGTTTAAGTAAAACACATAGTGACATGACCGATAGAAATAAAACCGATGGAGAACACTTTAAGCTCAGGAGAAACGATTCTGATGTTTTCGTGTTATACGAACTAGGTACTTGGAAATTTCATTGTCCTTCAGGATAACAAAAGCAGCGAATAACTTGTCGGTCATCATAGGGATTTATTCATCATACGTGGCTTATCTATTCACAGACTCATAATTGTAACATATTGCTATAATATTTTATCAGTGATTAATCATTTAAATTGTCTCACTGCTACTTTTTCAGTTTACCCATGCCCGGTCTTCTCGAATGTTCTGCCGGATTTTGTCGATCGTTATTGTGAAAAAAATATTTTGAACCAGGACAACAAGCAAGAGGTATGTATGATAATTGCGAGAAGTTACACAGTATTTATATGATATATATCTTCAGTCTGCATCCTCCGGTGTGTTCTGTAATCTGAACCATCTTCTCGACTGGCCTCCAAGTGTTTTACCAACATTGCGCTTTTGATGCACTGAAACTCTCTACTGTTTACGACAACTGTTGCAACTTTGACCCCACGTTTTGCCAAAATCTACTTACAAACATCCTTGTGAGTAGCGTCCACTACAGTATCACGATCTGTTACTAAAGTAACTTGATATCTTTAATATTTTGTATAACATTAATAAATTATTCATTAATTACTTCTCTATATCACGATGCAGTTATCCTTCATACGTTTTTCTCTGTAGTTATTGTGTATTTATGATGTGAGTATTGCTGCAGTGCGTCAATCAAGCATCAAATAAATGTTGGGGGCGTGCGATTAGCCTAAACACGACCTCTTTTTCTATGGAATGAGACACAAGCCATCAGTGAAAATATGTTACTTAGGTTTCTAACGGATATATTATATGTGTGTTCAGGTATTTCTCTATTTGATTAGTCGATAAAAAACTTCATTCTCACACTTTTCACTTTGATAGCCGCTTGGGTTCGCGAATAGGAAGCTTGATAATCAATATCAAAATCAGACAGTACATCACAATTAGTTTAAATCAAATATTTTCGATATCAGATTGTTCGAAATGCATGGAGCGAATACGTCACATTTTTCAGATCAACTCCATTTTCTTATCATTCTATTAGAAGAAATTTTAATTAGGTAACTTAGTATTGCGTTAGAACTATCTGATATTATGTGACGTAAATTATTTTCATATAACACAGACAGTGACTTAAAATCATCTCGCTTATTTTATTGAATCCCACCTATTATAATTATATATTTTTTGTAGTACCTCTCAGTTGTATTTATGAGGTATGATGAAATTTTTTCAGAATTTTGACTGAGCATTAGTATCAAAAAGAATAAGAAAATGTCTCACTATAATTAAATTTAGATTTTGAAAACCGCTATAGATTGCTTACTAATTTGTAGAGATGATCGAACTTTACAAGAAATAATACGATTTACCTAGTTACAATTATCTCATACTTAATGAATATCCTTGTATTGGTATAAGCTCATAGGTTCTAAATGTCTTATTATTTCTGGATGATTATTCTGTAAACCATATAATTTCATAGGAGAAAAATCAATTTAGTAGTCATTAGTCAGTCGTCGTTTATATGTTTTTAGTGAATGGCATAATAAACTAGGCAATTTTAACTTTGTGTAACCCTTTTATTAGGTAAAATATCAGAAAATATTGGTAATGCTACAGTCTTATTCATTGTCTATCTTGCTCTATTTTTTTTATATAAGTACTACTCCTAATGGATTGGTTGAGGTTAGACATGAACACTGTTGAATGCCGGCCAGCTCAGTGGTCTAGAGTTTAAGCGTTCACGCGCGAGACTGAAGGCCCTGAATTCGAATCCCGCGAGGAATCCCACAATGGGATGAAACGGCCTACCAGTGTTTCCAGGTTTTCAATGGTGGTCTAATATCAATCGATTCATGACCTTAATCAAAAACTTAATAATCTTCACAAACCTATACTGACATTACTAATTCGTCACTCTTTGATCTTATTTGTTCCACGTAAATTGCATTTCGACTATTTAAATTCTCAATAATACTTTGTATTATTACTGTTTATTCTCATAAACATCTCTTTACTAACAATGTTAGTTATAATAAACAATCAAACTGTTTTCAACTACATAAAATTGTTTTAATTTAAACTTTATTCTTGATTGTTGTAGGATCATCTGAATTATTTTTAAAATGTCTATTTTGGTAGTTCATCGTTTCATTTAATCAACTATCAACAACAATATTCAAATGATTAATATTCTTTCTAATGTTTACAACTAAATGAATTTGTTTTGAGCACATTTTTAAGATGAAAATTGAAATGATAACGTGGACTTGTAGTTTTGTAGTCAAGGTTATTAATAGGTTAAACTTTAACATTTAATTATTGTACATTTAATATTGCATTAATTATTTTGAAATATCATACACACGAACAAATGCTGATAAAGACAGTTAGTGTAGTAGCAGCTTCTGCATCAGTAGGCCTCAACATACACACTATGTCGGGAAATAGAAACAGATATGAGAAGGATGAATAACAGCTGGGAAGAGCTGTAAAGGATTGTCCAGAACAGTGTTGGATGGAGAATGCTGTTGGTTGGCCTATGCTCCTTCCGGAGGAGTAACAGGCGTAAGGAAGAAAGTAAGTATATTAATTCACATTCATTAACATTTTATGTAAAAAGTAACTTGATGAAATCATAGTAATTTTAATAGTTGAGATCATGAGTTAATTAAAGCTAGACCACAATGAAAAATCTGGTGGTCTAGCTTCTATTGACTCATGATCTCAACGATTAAAATTACTATAATATCCGCAAAACATCTGCTGAAATTATAATAATTGGAAGTAATGGAAAGTTGTTGAAATTGAATATATATGAATTTGATTTTGGTGGAGTTTTGTTCTTTGAACTGGATGGTTTGGTAGAAGTTTGTGCTGATGATATCTTTCAGAAGAACGATGAAAGCTTCACGACCAAGCCATCAAGTTCAGAGAACAAAACTTCACCAAAGTCATCCACTTGAGCTACAAATCTTCTCCATCATATATGAATTTGACTTATCCGTAAGCAAGTTTATAATCACAGAGATTTATTTCCAAATCAAATAAGATAAAGATTTCATGGATCGGAATTAATTCATCAATGAAAAATTTAACGAAAAACTCTTTTTTTTCATTAAGATAAGAGATTTATACAGATTAATTCACTTGATATTGTTTTACTTGAATCTTCCCATTGATGTTTAGGACTGCAATTGATCAGTCTCTTATTGGCATATGTGCATACTGTGCGTATTGCCTCGATATTGCCTCAATTTACAAGCATTATAAGCAAAGATGGATAGTGGCTATCAGGACTCAGTAGCTAAGTGGATAACGCGATGGCGTTTGAAGCGGACGGTACTGGGTTCGAGTCCCAGAGTGAACATCAACTCTGAGATGCAGGTACATCCAGCTGACCAGTCCCAAATAGGACGAAACGCGCGTCCTGGATTCCACTGCTAGTCACTATCCATCTTTACTTATACATATTGTTTAAATTGATTTTGAAAATACATTACATTGTAAAATAACTTGAGCTAAATAATTAAATAACAGTGAACAAATGTTTTGTTACTACTATAGGACTCTTCAGTACTGGAGGTAGACAACTTCATCTATTATCAAATCAAAGAAATAAAATTCTTACAATGAATGTGTTGACTTTACATCACAGATTTATAAAACTTAATAGTTCTTTTTTATGAACTCATTGAAATTGTGCTATGATTCGAGGTGTAAGTGTTCATTACTGTAAAATACTAAATTAAGATGAAATAATAATTCATTAATGTACATTATTTTTCAGTGATTGTTCAGTTAATTCCAGACCTCTCAACAATAATAAGTGATGCATCAATCAATTACTTATTGATTTTTATTAAACTAATTAATTATTATTATTATCATAACATCTTTACTTTTTTACTATTACAATTATGATTACTTGTTTTGTCCTGGTTATTATTATTATCATTGTTACTACCAAATAAATGACAAAATTCCGACTTTATTTTTTTCTTTTTTAAACACGTCAAAATAAAATTGCGAAAGAAAGTTTACAAAGAAAATGGTCTACCTTAGTAGTTTATAATTGTAATATTAGCAAAATTACTTCATTCTACCTTTTGGATGTACATTTACACTCATATGAGAATGTTGATATTATTTATTTATTTATTATTGTTATGGTTGTTGTTTTCTATTCATGATGATGATTATGATATTGATGGATACTGATTTTATTTTTATACAAAAATAAAGAACAAAAGATTGTCATCTGACTTAAAATTTTCTCGTGTCCTTTCTACTTCTCTTAACTAGTTTATTCTTTACATTTAATCAAATGAGTTTTTCTTTCCTAAAATAAGAATGTCAAAAATGAATCACAACGAAGATGACGATGATGATGATGATGATGGTAGGGAATTAGGTGAAAAGAAATCATCCAATTGTTAGTGTATCATTTTTAATCAAGTTCATGTTTGTAATTAAGCGATTTGTTATACTTGATTATGTCTACTGTATATACGTTTTTGATATAGATGTATGTTATAAGTGACTGTTGAGAAGATATGAGCTTAATAACAGTAAACACACTGATTAGATTATACTGTTACAAGCTGATCAATTCATAATTGGTTGAAATCTTAAGTATTCTTCACTGACCATTTTCTATTAGCGTAAAACAATGTTGCTTTTGACCTGATCTTAATGAATTCTAATAAAACTATTAATTAAGTTTCATATTTACTAATTGACCTGATAGTTTACGAAAACGGTGTTAACAATTAATCTGAACAATTATGTTTGAAGAAAGTAATGTCAATGTGGAGAAAAAAATAGTTTCTTCGTAAATAGATTATTGTTTCAAATTAAAGAGGGAATAGTAACAATTATTTGTAAGTAGTAAATTAATTTTTCTAATGATATAATAATAGTTCTGAGAAGTTGCACTTTTACAAAGGTTAAATGATTGAAGCCAATTTGTAAGAATTCTTGAATCTGGGTTATATATTATCTAACACTCGTTAACGGAAGTATCTGTAATCTTCAAATGACTGACATTCCCTATGATATTCGAACTTATGCCATCCAGACATATTAATATTCAGATGCTCAGATTGTAACAAACCTCCTGGTACATGCTGAAAAGTTAGTATGTATACTACATCATTCGTAACATATTCCACTTTTAATCAATATTTTGTAAATGTATTCTGTGTTTAGTCTAGAGAGTGATATTTGAATTTTAAAAGGGAATCGAAAAAAAATGTAATTGAGATTTTTGCATATAAGTATATTTTCATTCTTCCAATGAGAAAATGACTAAAGACGATTGAGGAGAATGTGAGTACTGATTGTGTGGTGACCTTATATTTCATTCTTAACTAACAATTTGTTATCTGATAAGTCATATTATTTAGATTAAAAATTTTACGTTTATAGATATATCAGATTAATTCACCAGTATATATTCAAACATATGGACTTACATCATTGAATTACTTCAGTTAAACTATGACTGAGAAAAAAAGATTTGACATAATTTGGAGCTGTAAGCTATCAAATCAAAACTCAGTGGTTTGAAAGTTAAAAGCTCACTATAGTGTTTGCAGTTCCTAACTTGGTCCTTTGTCTGTCACTTAACTAATTTATCAGCCAATTAAGTCATTCTGAAGGAAAGAAAATCTAATCTTGTTTGTATTCAGAAGGATTTCGTTACTTAAAGTATAAATATTATGTATTCTATATTTCTAATTAGATTATTCATTATTGTTTTTGACTTTGATGATAATCCTTTTCAAGTATATGAACATGAGACTTAATAATCAAAATCTAATTATATGATTATGATCTTCATAACTAGCATACAATCAGTTAGTGACAACTTCTGTACATAAACACTAAAAATTTCATCTAAGAATCAGTATTTATCAAGAAGTATGACTATGTATTTTTGTTTAATTACACACAGTAGTGGATATACTACACCTTGTTAAAAAAAACATAATTTAAAGTTGAAATCATCTTGGCCTCAACTTAAGATTAGTCTTGCCAGTCGAAGGGTTTCATTGATCAAAGATTAGAACGCTATGCTACAGACGAAATAGTACACGTGAGTTAGATAAATATAACAAGGATTCTAACTGGTAAATCTTCTTTAGATATTAATCCACGCAGCAGTCATAACAGATTGGACCTGGAACCTCAGGTCTTGTGGCAAGTTAATCATTTTCAGCTTTGAAACAGTCTTTACCCGATTTGACGATCTCCTTTTTTAAATAACATGGCTTTTAGTATGGCTTTACTTACTCTCAGTTACTGACATATTTCGCTGAGAATTTCAAGCACTTTCTCATATCGCTGTATAGCAAACTGATTTTAGGTCATAACTACCACAGTTACTGTATTTTAATTCTTATGGGTAATTTTGCGTCGTCTGAGCTGCTTTAATTGATTCCTGAAAATGTATAGAAATATCTGTATGATCACTCACCTAGCCAATAATTATTTACTCGGTACTGAATAACTTTATGGATGATTTTCTGAAGTCCCAGTGGTCAAATTGAAGCAGTAGTTCACTTATAAAATCCATTAAAGATTGCACTATTTCCAAAATTTAATGATGCTGAAAATTGTGGACTAACGGTTCTTCAGGTTGATGGTGATTTATTTCAGACACCACTTGACACGTAAATTGTTGTTAATAACAAAAAATAAGCCGTAATAACATAACAACTACAAAATCCAATGAAAATCTCGTTGGCATAATAGCATTATTTATAAAACCATTAAAAGACAGTGTATTCTGATTTAATTCATAATAGATCATGGCTCAATAATTGGAAATTTAACATTGAATTTTTAATTATTAAAAGGTGAAATGGATAAATATTTTATAGGATCTTTTAAATACTCATTGAAGAGATCTATTTAAAAAGATATATTTTAATGAAGTTAGTATAATTATATGTCCAACAGTATATGCTTAGATTATTTAACATCGTCAATGTATCAGGACAAGTGAATGTGTGTCAGAAAACCAGTTAAAACCATAAAGAACTGAGTAGTTATTACATTCTGACCGGAAGTGTATGACTAGAACTACTCTAAGCTTATTACATAGTTAAAAGTGAAACAATTAATAAAATAGGTATCATTACCAAGATTTGATTTGATAATTTCGAATAAATTAAGGATTAGGTAGATTGTTATAAATAAATAATATATTTGTAATATCCCAATGAGTAGAAAATTTAGATTTTCTGACGTTTTGTGACTTAGTGTAAGCCACTTTTTCTGAGAATAAATAACCAAATTAAAACTAATCCAAGTTTAAATAGTCCTTCGTACTATTTAAACTTGGATTAGTTTTTCTACTCATTGGGATATTACAAATATATTATTTATTAAATAATAAAATAATAAAAAAAGCATTGCCCATTATCATTTGATCTAGATAGATCTCACTTTTAATTAGCTTTCAACATGACGAAGTACTTTAGACCTAAACAACTAACAATATATTAAGCCAACTTCCTTAGTCCTTAGTTAATTCTAAAATCACATCCAGTGCATAAGATTTATTGGATACATCTAGAAAAAGGTACTGACTAAACTAACCATATTTAATCGAAAATACAATTATAATCGATGAGACTATAATTTCTGGACGACCTTTGTGTGATGCTAAAGTGACCTTGTGAATATCCACCTACTCACTAGGGTTAAATGAATCTGAAGAATAAGGATTATGATCTAAAGTTGCTGGTTAGGGTTAGATGGTTTACATCACGAACTGACATCGGCTAAAATGCCAAAATGCTCTTTAACAGGATGGGTGAATGAATTTCGCACCAGAATCCAAGACCTGTTATCGTAAATCTGATTGACTAATCCAATCAATCAATTGTGGTCTCGCCGAACAAACTGATAAACAAACATTTTTTGAATAATATTTAATGCGTGCATATTTTATAAGATGAAAAACTGTAAATTTACATAGAATTGTGTTTCTACAACTAACATGATATTGGTACTGTTTTCCTCCTTTAAATTAGCCACTATGGAGATTTTACCAGATGCATTGATCTCAAGGAATCGAATCACACATAACAATATAAATCTGATCAACATATTTTAGAATCAGTCAACTATATTAACAGCGACTCTATTTGAAACGATCTATCCAACAGAAATCTCATGCCTATTTTATTTTTATCTAATTAATGATATATTATAGGGCTTATCTTGTTAAAATTCCGTTTATTAAAGAGTAATCTAAGAATTGGTTAACGTTTATCCATCATACAATGTTGTCAATAGCCTGACTGTAACAATTATATGGTCCATTGTTTCTAGTGTTAGATAATTCCAATATGCCGTCAGTAATATACACTAGAGATGACAATATCCTGGATGGTTTAGTTTCTGAAACACAACATTATTAATTTCTTAGGATTTTTACACTTCTGCCATTAATGTTGTCTATTGCAATTGACCATTCTCGATTGTTCATGAAAATCTTGAGTACTTTAACTCAATGTTTTGATTCAATCACAAGGTTTTGGTAAATTTGGGATGAAGAGGTAATGTGAGGATCATTTCCATTTGTGACTGACATTCCTCAAGGATCAGTCCTATCTGGAGTACCACAAAAAACTAGAGTGTACTAAACAGCTGTTTCGTCCTAGTATATGACATCTCAGCACTACGCACGTAACCTAAAGAGACCGAACCTTGTATGTTCAGGTCTCTCAGTGAACATTTAATTGCCAGATCTATTAAGTTCCATTACCAATTTTAACATTTATATTATTAATGCCAAACTGATCAAAGTAGACAGACAAACTGAATGCTATTGCATATTTATTCAAAAAAATGTACTTTAATTTTTATTCTGACAATTAGTTATAAATAAACCATGTAATTTTATGAAAAAAAGACAGACATTTCAAATCTGAATTCTGGCCAACTTATCAAGAGAGTGATAAGTTATAATGATTCATATATTCATTGTTTACCAGTACGTATGTATGGGGTAGGAGACATACAACTTTGAGTGTAAGTCTATGTGTGTGTTCACTTGATACAGGTCTACCAAAATAAGTTTAAAAAATTCATGACTAAGAATAAGACTGAATAGAATAGCCTTAATACTTAATAAAGAAATTTTTATTCAAGTTCAGTACCAGTAACACTTGGGGATTAAACAAAAAAGACAGAATCTATGTCCGAATAAACATACACTTACACACATACATACTCATAGAATAGCCTACAGACTTATGATTCGCAGACATAACAAGGTTGAAATGCTGTACTTTCCAGCACTTGTTTCGAAACTGTAAAACTATCCGAAAAAAAAGAAAGAATTTCGCTATAAAACAAAACGACAGTAACAAAGAACATGAAAATGACAACGATGCTAGTGATGAGGAGAAAAGGTGAAATCTTAATAATAATAATAATAATAATAATAATAATAATCATGTTGATAGTTAGACTAAGAGCTATTTCTTTTTCAGTTACTGTCCAAAAATACCAGTATATTTATTAGAATTTCCGAATTATAAGCTATTTCAATGAAGTTGAAATAAACCCATATCATGGGCGCGAATATTTCAACTTTGAAAAAAAAGTGTATCAAGAGGGAAGTTGAAAATTAGAATAAAAAATAAGCTGAAATAAATAAATACTCTAATATTTTCATCTCAATATTGAGTAATAATTTTACTGTGTGAATTACTGTTGTATAATGTGGTATACTCAGTAGATTAGGAGATTTACACTGCTAGACTTATGTTTGTGTTAAGATAAAATTGATTTGGTTTATTGAAAGAAATTTGCTTACAATTACCTATTAGTTCTTATCATTCAATTCTATTTTAAGAGGGAAATTTCACAAAAGGTTTTGATCATTTATATGTATACAAAAAAAGGAAACGGTACTGAAGTGGATTTATGCTCTATCGTTAGAAATCTTCAGTAATACAAAAATATGATTCATTTTGATGTTCAATTCTATACAGTTGAAACTTTTATTTTCAGGTAATAAACTTTGAACATATAAATAGTAATTTAATAAGTATCATTTTTGACTTGAATTAATTTATGATATAATGTGAATCTTTAGAGTTGCTGAAGTGTCACAATTATAGCGCAGTACACAACAACTTCATAGAGTTATAATTTTACCCAAGAATAATAAAGACTTGTTTCAAACGAACAGACATTATATTCTACTGAATATTTACAAAAATCTCAATAACCATGAAGTGATGACCAAATCATCTAGCTCAGAGAACAAAACTCCATCAAAACTATGAAGTGAGGAACATAAATAAGTTGATATTTTGTCATATGTAAAAGGATTTGTCAAACTGAAAACTAACACTGTAATAAAGATTTAAATCGAATGATATTATGTTGTAAACTTAAATGAAAATTCCTTATTTAGATATTTGATACACCTGAGATACAAATAATCATATTAATAAGGCTTGGATTAATAAATTTAAATGGATAATTACTTTGTTTAAAAAGTAAAACAATACTTATGTTGTAACTGGTATCGTTTTCATAATGTTTTAACAATTCTTAGTTAAGTCTTTATTTCATTTCATGTTCCTTTGAATATTTTGCTAAATTCTTATGAATTGCATATTGAATTTTGTTTGTCTATGAATTGAGAACTTATAAAGAATTAAGTCGCATACTTTGATTAGTAAAGAATTACAATTCATTATTTATAAGCTACTAATTGTGTTTCAGCTAAATACTACAATTTACTTTAAATCTAATTATTAACAACGCTTTATAATAATAATAATACTATTTTATGGACAGAATTTGTTATTCATAATTTCAAATATAGCTCTTAGTTTAGTGATTTGAATTAGTGGATATTGTAGAAAACTAACATGTTTGTTATTTTGTTTACCTTAAACGAATATTTGTTTATTTATAAAAAAGAAGGAAGCGGAACAAGTTAATAAAGAAGAATGAAAACAAAATTTTGTTTGGTGAAAAATCTATTTGTAATTTACCTATCATGGAATTAATTTTCTTAGTTTATTATTATCTTACATTTGAGCATTATGACGGATAAAATTAAATTTGATTGTAAATTATTGAATCGTTTTAGTATTACTCATACAAATACATATATACATGGTTCTTATTCACTTGATTTGTATGTGCGTGTACGTGCATGTGTGTGTGTGTAAACGTGCGTATGTTCAAATCTACAAATTTCAGCTTAACGATTATAAGAAATATGTATGTGTATTTAGTAAACCAATAACCATGATTAAAGTAAATATTACAATGTAATTAATTAGTTATTATTATTTCTTTTGTGATATTGGGTGAAGTGGAATTATATGAAAATCAAAGCAATGTATGACAACCATGGCTTGTAGTCTTTACTTTAAAAGTAATTATGAAATCAACTATAATAATAATAATAATAATAATAATAATAATAATAATAATGAGACGATTTTAGCCTATAAATAAGATTAAAAAGTGCCTATTAGATTTAGGACATAAAAATTAGCATAAAATCTACTATGTTGTCAATAGAAGTTTATGAAGATTTAAAACAAGTTATTCATTCAGTGAAAAATAATCTTAATTCTTTAATTTTATTCAGGCAATTCCTCTTGACTGATCGTCTTATGAGGACTACTACTACTACTACTACCAATAGTAATAATAATAATAAATGTTGAACTAATTAGTATACCTAGTTAAAAACTTTAATTATCAATTGACTATTTTATAACAGTGAAATTAATGTTTATTGGTTATAACACATGCCTTTTCAAACAGCAGTTTATTTTGAATAAATTAATATATTTGTAATATCCGAATGAGTAGAAAAATTAAATTTTCTGACGTTTCGTTGCTCAGTGTAAGTCACTTCTTCAGAGAATAAATAATAATACAAGTATATTAATTTACTTATAACAATCTATCCAATACTCAATCTCTTCAAAATTATCAAGTCAAACCTGGGTAATGATACCTATAGTAATTTAATTGTTGGACCCCTAATCAACATGACTCTATGCAGGTATTTATTCATTTAGTATCTTAGTCTTCAACATAAAGTGTAACCCCAAGTTGAATATGTGAATTTGTGTGTATGTATGTGTGGGGTGATACATGATTTATATCATCGTGTTGTTTTATTATAAAACTATACTTAACCATACTTGTTTTTTAGTAAAATATATTGAAGTATCGAACGAGCATTTTAATAATTTGGAATGATTTTCATCATTTGTGAACATTGTGATGTTTTTTTTCTCATAATTAAAACGAATCATATCATTATTTTTTTTTATTTCAACACCAAATATACACTACTTAACAGAAAACAGTTTTAATCACCGTCAAGTACAAAGTATTACTTAGTGTATAACAATTAGATGGGAAATCATTGGAAACCAAAGAGTTCTTTTATTCTAGTGGGCAACTCACTTACCGTAGTTAATCATGACTGCATATACAATTCAAAATAAAACGTTTAAATAAAGCAAGAATAACGATCTTAAGAGATTTCACTTTCTTCATAGATTCACTCCAGCTGTTTTGAACCTAGGAACAATTGTATGATTCAATATAACAACAAGACAAATATATCTATTATTTGTGAAAGTTATATTTGGAATAATCCCAGCTATTGGGATTTTAATTATTACCCTGAAGAAGTATAGGCAAGTTTGCTGGACGAAACATTCGGATAATATCTTCTCTATACTCTGCGCCTGATTTTTGTCAAACCATTCGTTGAAATATTGAAGAATATTGGTAAAAATATACTTACTAGTTTTTAAGAAAATTTTGTGAAGGGCAATAATTATGCAAGAATTAAAAATTTGTCTAAATAGTTGCTTATTCATAGGTTAAATATATGAATATTCTAGAGGAGGACACTGAGAACAGAATGGAAATAAAATTTTCCTTAAAATTAAAAAAATTAGTAACATAGCCCATGGAATACTTTAAAATATTGAATTACAGAGTAAACCTTAAACTGGATACAAGAAACAATGAATTAACAATAAAGTCTTAGAAAAAGTGTTACGTAACAATCTTTTGAAAATGAGATTATGAAGTTAAAGAGCTGTAACCCTTTGTTGAGACGAAAATTGGCACTTGTTAATAATTCCGTGAGAAATTCATTTGCTAAGTAATTTGTTCTGGTTTTGTGAAACTAACTTTCAATACAAATCACATTTGGTCTGGCTTTATTAACTTGTGCTTGCCAAGAGCTGTACCATTCTACTAGTTTATGACTTTATGCACTACACCTTTCGTGTTGTATTACCTTCCATATATTAATGACGTGGGTAACTTATCCTGCATCAAAAAACGGAGTAAAATAAACAACCAAGTATTTTGAAATCAAAATCACAAGTTCTCTAAGTGGTTTAGTAATGATTTCATCTGGCCTAGTTGATTCGCCTACATAGGGATTATTTAGTAGACTAAGGACGTCGAGTTATTGAATTGTCACAGAATCCAGTGTGGATATTATGATTTGAGTATTTATGTAAGAAAGGTGTCTACTGTATATACATATTTATGAAAAGGATCTTAAGATATCTCATGTATTGATGTAATAGACACCTTTCATATGCTATTATGATATCTCATCTCTTCCCTGTAGTTTACTTAAAAATAAATTGTACTTTTAAATCGCTTCCGGACTTTTATTAGATTATGGTTTTTCGATACCGAGACTTACTTTTCCAAGAATCTGGTGACCTAATTTTCTTTCATTATTTTCCTTTGATTAAGAAGAATACGAATTTTTTGATAGACCTTTGTGGATAATATCTCAATTAACATGGTATTATCCGTGGCATTTACAGTTCAGTAATTCTTGTGTGTAAATTTCTAAAGACCTCACAAGTGATGTTTTAGAGAACTTCCGGTCCGACAGAACAGCCTACAATTAACACTAGGTATATGGTTATTTAAAGATTTACTTCTTAAACATTTGATTTAGCTGCCGTGAATTTACATCACTGTTTGATCACATATATAAAACTAAAAGTTACATCCCATGATCATTTTTCACAGGTGATGGTATGTAATTTCGGTTAGTGATATCTTTCTTGTGATAAATGAATGCAAGATTTAACAACGATAAATCGGAATCCAGGTTATATTTTGTTGGTTCTTTAAAATGGTGCACAAGGGCAGATTTTTCCGCTGTATTTAAATGATTTTTTCAATGCCTCCGCTCTTAAAATATCCAGTTTGTGATGTATGCATTAAACTCATCAAAGATTAAACATCTACTATCAGAAGATAAAGCTTCATGTTTGGCTAGTGAAATTTCATTTTTCTTGCTGTTTAGTCTGAGACAAACTAAGCTCACTAGCAGCTCTTGTTTCTTGAATTTCAAGTGGGAACAATTTATTTCGAAATTCTCACTTTCAATAATCGTGAAAACAATAGTGTTTCCTGTGTAGTTCTCCTACATCATTTTAACTCTTTATGATTCCGTTAGCCTTTAGTATTATAAAATTTTCAGTGATCTCATTATTGTTTACGTATGGAGTCAGCCATGTTTTTATTTCTGCTATTAAACTTGGTCTACTGAAGTTTATTAATACGTCTAGCTCCTATTATTCGTTAGGTCTAGAACATTTTCTTAACAGATTTGAAGACCATTTCAATTGACTTCGTATTGAATTTAGAGTGTATTTGGTATTATTTGCTTCTGAAGTCTTATCAACCACAAACTCATTATCATGAACCATTAGGTCTGTGTATACTTCACGATATCAACCGTTTTGACTTTGACTGTTTGATTAAAAATATTAGCGACGTGGAAATCGGTAGCCAATTTTTCTAATATATATTATCATTCGACGCTTCTCGAATAATAACAACTTAGATATCAGTAAGAATGAGGAAATAAAATAATGCATCGATTTATCAAGAAACTATTCAGGTCTAAGAAGTGATAAAACAATTTATGAATATATTGTATTTATGAGTATATATAATAAAAATTTCAAAAGCAATACTCTTTTTAATACATAAATTGAAGGTATCTTCAATTGGAGTTAAAGGATTAGTCTTAATAATTTAAAAATGACTGAAAATAGAAATTTTATTTAACACGGGAAAATACCGTTTTTTTTAAAATTCGAATTCAGTAAGGAATTTTTATTATGATCTAGCAATCGTGAGATGATAATTTTGTAAAAGATATGAATTATTCTGTTAATTTAGAGGGTATACCTATTTGTGTATAGCTGAACAGTAATTTACCTGTCAATATCATTATAAGGAAGAGTTTGATTTAATCTATTATTTAGAATTAGAATCGGATTTTGATCAGTCTTTATTGGTATATGCGGATTCTCAGTGGACGATTTCGATGTAACTTCATGTTAGAAGATCTAGTATATTCAGAATGTGATTAGTAGTGAAATTCAGGTTGAATATTTTGAATGTTAACATTGGAATCTAAGTATATCCTTTCGATGAATTCCGAATGGGACAAGACGCGTATTTTGGACTCCACTACTAGCCAGATACCAAATAAACCGACAACCTTTTTGTTAGAATATTTTTATTTTTAAGATGAGATTATACAAAATAGAATTTACACATATTGTTATAGTTAATGTGTGAAACTGATCATAGTAAGATGAAGTTATATTTATCAATCAAATATCAACATGTACCCACTTGAAACTTCATCTAAAGTTCTCGTTTTTTCGTTTTACATAAATAACAAATATATTTGCCATAGTTACTGCAAACTCACACAGATTTATTTATTTATTAAACATGTGTCTTTGTGAGTAAAATTAATTTTCAAGTTAAATATAAATTTTAATGTGGAACAAAGTACATTACAAAGTGGACGAAAAATGCACTTACAGTATACCAGGTATTAAAGGTTAATCGCATGCCAAAAGCTTACATTTGCTTAGTTAACACCTTCAATTCTATAAATAAATTTGCACACGTGACCACCGATTATATGAAAAACCTTCTCAAAATCAATAGAATATCATTAATGGATGAAAAGCACATCTTCAAAAGTACATAGTGTAAAGAGAGAGAGAGAGAGAAATGTGACCTTTAAGTTAACGTCCGAATTGGTATTAATGACAGTTTTGTTACTATGGCACAAATTCAAATAGTATATTAATTACTCAGTTTATTAGTTTATAAATACGTCTATGGTTATATGTTATATACGTCTACAGATCAAAAAGCGAATGTCCGGCACTTTAACCGGGTTGGTGGACACGGAGAGTTCACCTAGGGGAGTTGGAAAACCCTGATTCCAAACCAATGGGTCACATGGGCTCCAGTACCCTGAGGGAACAAATGGTGTATGAACCAATTGTTGGTGACCAGCTACCATGGGACTGCATCTCCTTACGTTGCTCCAGTGCCTTGTGGATCATACCTTTAGATCGAAGACTCTGGGTGTGGCCCCCTAAGAGAACCACCTGCTTCGGTTTGGGCACTCGGGCCCTCGCTTAAATCGGATGATTTATGTGGTGTATGTCTGTTTAGTGCCTCCTTGTACCAATGTTTATGTGTTTAAATAAATAAATAAAAATAGAGAATAAAACTTTATCATAATTATCCATCTGAGCTACGACTTTTCGACATCTCAAGATTTAGTGAATTGGAGCGTATTGATCATAAAAAAGACTTTTGTTAACATTTTGTGAATTGAATTGTAACTTTTGTAAATAGCTCAAGGATTTACCATTTTAATGATCTTTTAGTCAAGCATAACTATTTATATCAGTTCATTTGTTTTTATAATGAATAGTTCATTTCATTTATCAACTTTATTATGTTTTTATTCTGTTAAGGGTGAATCAAGAATAATACTATATTTAAAGCAACTAATCCTTTTGATAAATTTGAGTGAAATAAAGATTATCAGAACTAAGTGATATACTGGCGCAATACATTTCGAACAATCTGCTCACATATATACTTGTTAAAAACTTTTATGTATGACAAATTAAAAGGTTAACTAGACAAATGGAAGGTAAGAGGAAGCAAAGATAATAATCAAGAAAATTCTGAGAAAAACAGTGTAAAACTCACCATGCTGGATAATAAAAGAATATTACCAGTGTATAATTAAGGTGAGAACAAACTATGTTTGAATACATTGGTTGGATGGGGAGGGGTGAATTTTCGTACAAACAATGCTTCAATAAACCCTGTACTAATAGCTTCAATCAACCTTAGTAAACAACAGATTAATTTCAGTATCATATTAGTTCAGTGTAACATTTGAACGTATTTTGACTAATCCAATTATAGATTCATTCAGATTGAAATTTGTTCTGCATGATATCAGTCATAGTTATTTAAATTCTTAATTAATAATCACTGTGAGGTAAATTTGTTAGTAAATGGATTTATTGAAATATTGTTTTGAAATTTATTATTTAAATGAGTGAATAAATTACTCTTAGTCTTTTTATACTGTGCTTTCTTTCACCTGTGTCGAGTCGTAGATTCAACTCTATGCATATGTATTGCTGAACTGAAGAAGTAAGTTACAGCTAACAACAGGGGATATAGAATAAGGACTACAGTCATTAATTAGTAACAACATCCGTCCAATGAATAAGAAGTTATCTTCACCTGTTAATACAAACCTGGGCGTTATGACGTTTTTTTAGGAGATAAATTATACATAACTTAATGAACTGATTAACCAGTGTTTGATAAAAGGAATGATATATATATATATATATATATATATATATATATATATATATATATATATATATATAGGGCAACAAAAACAGTCTAACAGTTTTCCATTTTCAAATATAAATTTAATGATTTAATAGTTGAATTCATGAGTCGATTAAAGCTAGATCACCATTGAGAACCTAGAAGCACTGGACGGCTGTTTCGTCCTAGCATAGGACTCCTCAGCAGTGCGCATCTTTGACCTCACACGTGAATGCTTAACCATACTGGGACGAAACGACCGTCCAGTGCTTCCAGGTTTCCAATCGTGGTCTAACTTTAATCGACTCATAAATTCAACTAGTAAATTATTACAATCTCCACCAACCCCCATTCTGATAATCAATATAATAGTTAATGATAAAATTAGTCTTGTCTAAAATGAGGATGTCATTACAAACATTTCTCTTTCTTGTTATTTTCCATTTCCTATCCTCATTTGTCTTTTTCTTAAATCTCTACCCCGTAGAAATACCAGTCCTATGATAAACATATTAGATAAGATATTATAATATGCTAGTTACGTTGACACAATACTCAGAAATGTTTATTTTATACTCAACAAATTAATAAACGTTCATTTATATTGTTATTTACTCTGCAAAGCAGGAGAACAATTACAACACAAGGAAATTATGTCAAATATGTTTTTTGGAAGATGTAGACAATTTATGTAATGTCTAGATTGTGTCAGTTAACTTTATGCTTGGAAATCGATTAATATATACTTTGATATATTAGTGTTAAAGTTTAGATGTGTCGGATAAGCAGGTGGTAATAATGTAGCAGTCGAAAAGAAGATAAATGAATCAATTAATTTATGAACCTTTAACAGCTATGTTATGACTAAATTATCTATCTATCTATCTATCTATCTATCTATCTATCTATCTATCTATCTATCTATCTATCTATCTATCTATCTATCTATCTATCTATCTATCTATCTATCTATCTATCTATCTATCTATCTATCTATCTATCTAACTAACTAACTAACTAACTAACTAACTAACTAACTAACTAACTAACTATCTATTTGTTCTGTCATGAAAACTACAGACTTTTGGATGTACTTTTAGCGTGCAGATAATTTCTACTATCTGTATCACCTGACATTTTGACTATTTTCTCGGTTCACTTTAATTTGTCATTAAATTTAAATAATGAAGTTGAACAATAAATTTATCCCTAAAACCTTTGATTACTTAAATGAACTAGAAACGAGAAAAGTTTATACAGTTTAATTTCATGAACAGTCAAACTAATACTTCCATTAAAAAGGAATAAAATCAATAACTTTCTGATTAAATGAATTAAGTTTCTCAATTTATAGAACACTATAGAATATTATCGGAATGGGGTTTTGTGGATATTATAGTGATATCAATAGTTGAATTCATGAGTCCATTTAGGCTAGACCACCATTGAAAACCAGGGAGCACTGGACGACCGTTTCGTCCTAGTATGGAACTCTTCAGCAGTGCGCATCCACGATCCCGCAAGCGGAACTCGAACCCAGGATATTTTGTCTGGCGCGCTAACGTTTGACCTCTAGATTCCTAGCTGGCATCCAACGGTGTAATGCCCAGTGCTTCCAGGTTTTCAGTGATGGTCCAACTTAAATCGACTCATGAATTCAATTACTAAAATTACTTCGGAATATATTTGTTGACCCTTGCCTACAATCATTAGTCCCTAGTACTGATCGGATGATAGCTACTGAAAGTATGTGTACAGTCTTATATGGCTACAAAAAATTCAGTTTATGTGTTCTTATTTACGAGTGTTTCATTGCAAACTCAATGAAGAAGTGAATATTAATTTTGTTGATATTTGACTTTACTTAGAAGTTCAATAGTTTACTAGTGGGTAGTAGTCAACAATGGAGTCCAGAACATTTGTTTTATCACATTTTTGGAATTGTCATTTAAATGTACTTGCATCCTAGTGCTAATGTTCACGCCGAAACAAACTGAACCTTCTTACTAAATGAAAATACCAAAGCGATTCGTGTTGAATACACATATGTCAAAAGAGACTGGTCAATTGTAGATAAGAATAATGACAAAGAGTAAATACAAACCTCTACAAATAATCAGTAGTTTACTTCATTGTACTACTTATGAATAATCTAATCTTGAATCGCAATTATAAATACAATCCAGTTGTAAGTCTTGCTGACTGAAACTTCAAATCTCTCTTAAGATATCATCAGTGATCTTTTTAAGATTGTAAACACTGATTTACCGATAAATACCACTCAGCAACATTGATGATTTTATACTGTTCAATTCCAATCAGTAAATATATAAATAAAATGTTATCTGAAAAAAAGTTGCATGACTTGCTAATCATACGTACAAATTCAAATTAACAGTACTTTATGGTGTAGAAAACATGTGGTCATAATTACTACTTGGTAACCAACTAATAAGAACAATAAATTTTAAAATTACTTCTTATTACATCATGTTGGATTACATGTTGGATTTAAATTAAATGAATCAAGTCAATCATATTTCTGAAATAAACTAACGTTATTACAAAGTTGTCCACTGAATAAAGTTCATTTTATGTATATTTTTGTCTTCTGGTACTAACAAATAAAAAAGTTTAATAAAATACATAATGTTACTATGTTCTTTCACACTACACCTGTCAAATTTTAAATGAATAAGTTGGTTCTGATTGTTTTTTCATTCAAAAAAAGAAAAAAAGTTTTTAATAGTAAATCTCATCAGTTAGTTGTATCATAATATCTATTAATGTTGTTTTTTTCTTTTATCTAAAGGATTAATTGAATAACAACTGACTTCCATGTCTCATGTTTATTTATTAATGAATAAGAGAAAAAGAATATGTTCATCATCATCATCATTACTATTTACTGCTAAAATTTTCTAAAATAATGTGAGGTTTTCCAAACAAACAAACAACCTCTCTCTCTCTCTCTCTCTCTCTCTCTCTCTCTCTCTCTCTCTCTCTCTCTCTCTATATATATATATATATATATATATATATATATATATATATATATATATATATATATGGGTTTCAATTGAATTAGTTTAATTGAATCAAAAGATTCTTCGATTAGGTATAATTATCGAGTAAGCCTATATGGTTGTCTATTATATATATATACAGATATAAACAAATGTTCAGGATTAAAGTAGGTGAAAATTAAAAAAACTAATATCAATAAAATGATATATTTGCAAAATGTTCAATTCAAGATATATAGACATTGTTCTATGATGAATTAATTATAATATTCAAGGTTCTATATCCCACTAGATAATTGAACAGTTACTGATTTTATATATATTGTCTATTCATAAATACTGATTGAATTCTATTTATTAACTGTGAAATAAATTATTCTTTTCCACTAGTTTAAGTATTCAGATATTTACATACTTTTTAATTGAGTTAACTGATATAACAGTTTTATTTTTTTTAAATCGAATTTTTAAGTGATATAGACTCAAATATAGAAAAGTCAGATTTGATTTTCTCGGATTCGTAATGTTTCAGTGGTTATAAAATGTGGATAGATGAAATCCATATATGAGTAGAAGGAATAAAAATGATAGTTATTAGTAATTTAACGCCTAATAATAATTCGTCAGTAATTATAAAGCTGGAATTTTGCAAGAACGTACATTAGTTCAAATCGTTACATAACATAAAAATGACTGTTCGGTTAGTTTTGATGATAGTGAACTGATATACCACTTGATCAGTGTCGGTAGCATTGATGTAAACCATGAAATGAAAAATACTTAAGTTCGATTATTATCTGACAAACTTGATACTATGAACATTTAAGTTAGACAAAATCCATTTGCTTAAAGTTTATATCACAGATATTGAAACTAAACAATAAAGATATACATCTATGAACAGATACGAGTTAGAAATTTTCATCACTGAAAGTTATTAACATCCCTCGGATGTTGTGATAGGTTGGAGGGTAGGAAGAATCTGCTTTACTTTTTCAAATGCTTCCATACAAATGTCCATTTCTGGTCTTCTACTGAATTCTTTTAAAATGTAAGAAAAATATCCATAACAGTAAGAGAAAAGAGTAAAATTCTTCAAAGTATACTTCAAAGAATTTGTTTAAGATCAGTGGTGTAAATAGACTCCAAGTTCTTAAAAGAGATAATGACATACAAAGTAAATTTAGTTAAAAAGCTACCATGAGAATTTACTAATTGATATTTCTTTATTATGGATTATACCATTTGGATGAAGACTTCATTGCATGCGATCATTTCAAGTTGTGACAATTCGACAGCATCATAATCTTCTTCCAAGTTATAACAAAGTTACTAACAAAAATCAATCATAAAGAATGATAGTCTTGATAATTGATTTCAAGGAGCTTCCGTTAACCATTTTTTCTCTTTACTAAGATTAAATCTGAACAGGTAAGTAGAATACAAACTTGATTTTTCTTTTGAATGATTAACTGAATCTAATAACTGCTCTTAGGTTTTAAACAAATTTCTTAATTATTAAAAATTTTCTAAATATATACACTAATAGTTCACTACAATTTGTAATTTATTTTGATAGTAGATTGTGGTGTGTGCTACTGATGCTGGTAGATATAAGCAGTATGTATCATCAGTCAAAAGTGAAGTGTCTGGCGGTAGAAGGTTAAAAAGATCGAAGAAAAGAGAACGAGAACAGAGTGGTTGGTGTGGAAAGGAGGGAACAATGAAGTCTAAGAAGATTGACTGATATTTTGCAAATAAATTATTTAATGTATGGTTCTCTTTATTAGTGCATGTTTATCTTGTACGGATTGTTTTGATATAACCATTTATATTAAGAAAATAAATAATAATATCGTACCTTTTGAACAAGATAATGGCTATTTGGACTCACTAGCTCACTAGATAACCTATTGATTTTTAAGGCAAAAGCTACTGGATTTAAGTCTCAATGTGTAAACATTACTGTTGAGATGTAGGTACATCCAGTTGACAAGTCATAAACGGAACAAAACATGCGCTCTGAATTTCACTAAGAGCCACAATCTATTTATTCTATAAAACGGATATTTAGCTCTATTTTTTTTTCACTCTTATATAATGAAACATTCTCTGTTTTGAGATGGTTTCAATCGGAAGGTAGTTTCACAGAAATATATTTTTGGAAGATAAATTTCATACAAAATATAGCGCAAGTATTATAAAGCCGGAGATCAATAAAAATCTTTCAGGAATACAATGTTTACATTTACATCTACATTCTGTAGTTAAGACTAGACATATTTCACAACACCATCTTCCATTATTTTATTGAGAATGGTCTCATTGTTGATGAATTATAATAGTTACTATTATTAATACTCAATTTTCTTCTTTCGTACACATGTCATATTCCTACAATTTGGTGCCAATTGCTACAGTTAGGTAGAGTATATGTTATCTCGCGCCTTTTGATAAGTTACTTAAAACTTAATATATAACAAAGAATTCATCTTTAATTGTAATATTATGTCAATTATCAATAAGATGGTAAATAACAGTACAATCAATTAACTCAAAAAATTCTGACTTATGCGTACAAAAGTGAATCACTCATCTTCTGTGTTTATTTTGGGGCTCAACAGGATAGTCTTATTCTTAGTCCATATTTGGCTATGTACATGCTTCCTCATCCGTTTATTAATAAATTGTTATTCTTCGCATCATTTCCATTATGTTACTAGAATTCCTAATATTTTGTATTGTTTCCCTAATTTTCTCATTTTTTTTATTTATTTTCGATTGATTTTAGTTTAAGAGAAGATTTAATATACTTTGTAGCTCAAGGTCATTTATTGATTCTTACTACAGTATAGTTTAGTGATAGAGACTAAAGATTCTATTCAGTAAAGACTATGCTTTATACTGAAATATTATTATCACATAAGTATGACATCATACTAATCGGCGTGTTACATTTTCATGCTTATTTTAAAAAGAATTCGTTAACACATATTCAATGTCAGTGTTACATGAGAAAACAAGTAACTGTGTAGTTAATAAAGGATAAGAAAATGTAAAGGTACAATTTCTATTCATTAACACTAGTACTAACTCCAAATATATGTTATTAAAAAAGGTCAACTACTTATATTCTAAATTATAATCATTTAACCTTAATATCTAACTAAATTCCTAATTTTACTATAGTTTCACATAAAAGGTTTTACATTCTTGCCTATCAGTTATTCTTTTTTTTCTCATGTGACTGACTACTTAAACAATTCATTGAGTATTTATTTAGTATATAGAATTTTAATTTGATGAGAATTTGTATCGATAAAAGCAATTTTTCTTAGTGATTGATACTGATCAATATTCAATGTTATTATTATTATTTCTTTTTGACTCCAAGATTATTATGAATCATATTACTGTAATTAGGTACTACAAACTGTCATTACAAGATTTATAATACATAATGGGAAAATTTTAATCATTTTATTGTGTTTTTTTTCTTAAATTGATGAATGCGAGGAACCAATCAATGTCCATTACAGCATAGTATAGGACTCCTCAACAGTGCATATTACAACTCTGAACACGGGACTCGAACACAGGTCCGTCAGTTTCATATAGAAACGTTTAACCTCTAGATCATTTAGCATTCAACGATGTTAATGTCTAATTTCAATCAATCCACTATATTGTGTGATCATCTTTCATCGTCTTTGATGAATAAATGACTCACATCAAACACAATTTAGTTCCACTGGTCACATCTTCTCATTAGAACTCTGGAAATTTCTTCTCAGACTTAGTTGCTAGTGCGTATATGATAATTGTAAGTATGAAGTTGTGGATTGATTGAGGTCAAACATTAACACCGTTGGATGTCAGCTCAGTGGTCTAGGGATTAAGTATCCGCTCCCAAGGCCGAAAATCTTGCGTTCCACTCCTGAGTGCGAGGGTATACTAGGATGAAATGGTTCTCCAATACTTCCAGGTTTCCAATGGTTGGTTAACTTATGTCGGATCATGGTTTTAGTAAAATTTAACAATTTGCACAACCCCTTATTGACACATTGATCTTATTGTGAAATAAAATTATTTACCATTTTTCTACATGGATATTTATTTTGGTATTTTAGATAAAATTAGAAAATATTAGTTCGTATTTACTTAGTGATATTGATAATATCCAATGTGTGAACACATTATACTGACAAGATAGTGACTGAGAGTACTTTTTTGAAGCAAAATCAAAAAATGTAATGCAAGGTAACATTCGGGTAAGGCTATGCTTAACATTTTTAACATTAGATTAGTATCTTATATCTATCACTTTTAGGTGTTCATTTAGTGGGTGAGTGTTGCATATAAAATTACAGTTCTCATTACATAGAGTATACGAATTCACAGGCTATAACACACCTAACAAACATTGGAAATGTTTAAATGTATGAAGAGGCTTGAAAATACGTTTATATGATAGATAGATATATATACCTACAAAATACCAAGTTTGTGGAATAAAACATTCTAAAAATTTGTTAGTTTTGTTTTATTAGACAAGCAGATTTACTAAATCTCACAACTTGCTAGTAAGTGATGTAACCATCACTGGTCAAAAGTAAACTTAATGTATCCATGCGAGTTGATTAATATGATTAATTATAGATTTTTTTTTCATATTATAAATAGAAAACCTTGGATAAAAACATTTTAATAACGCTTCAATGGATTTCCAAGGCTATCTTCTATCAGTAACTAATTCTAATCAAAGAATCGTTGAAAATCAAGGTATACCAGAAAGTTAACATATTCTTTTTCAAAACTTTAACAATATTCAACAATGACTCTATATGAAATTAAATCCAAATCTTTTACTAGGATGAACAATCATTCATTAGAACAACATATATAAGCGAACAATATTGTTTGCGATTAAATCCTCAACAGGTTTTATTCTAATATACCGTAATATATATATATATATATATATATATATATATATATATATATATATATATACGAAATTATTCAACTAGTCGAAAGCTATATTGGGTGCACTACCAGACAATTGAGCCAACGAGTTAGTAAACATCTCTCTTAGTGGTTAGAAAAGGGTACCGTCAAGACAATATGAAGCTCTATTCTATCACACTTGATCGTTGGTGGTCATATAATGTAAAACAATAGGTCATTTAAAGTGATTTATTGTATTCCTACTAGTTTTCCTTATGGGATTGGATTTAGTCTCTTACACATATCAGAAGCTACAGGAATTCGAGCTAACAGTCCAAGTTTTCGTGTTCACAAGCAATTCATAACACCATCTCCCCCTTGGTCTTAATAAATGATTTTATGTATTATTATTTTCGATACTCTTTCTTTGTTTATTTTTCTTCACCCCTCCCACCCTTTTCTTTTCTTCTCAAATATACGTTTCCCTGCCCAATTATATGAACACTTCTTATTACGTAATCTTATAATTTTTATGAATGTCATCACACTACTGATTTGTACTTTTCATTTATTATGTTTATTTATGTAATCTTTCCACTATTATCATTGATTCATAAACTGTTTTGATTGATTTGATAATTTCGTATATCCACATAAACATTACAGTATATTAGAGTAAAACCTGATGAGGATATAATCCAAAACAATATTGTTCGCCTATATATTTCTTCTAAATCACAATATGGGAATTTTTCAAGTCATTAATTATTCTGTGGGTTGTAATCGATGTAAAATTGAGATTAGTTTGTGTTAGAAATGGAAATCGAATTACGAAAAGAAATTCATTGGAATCATGAATTTATCAAAGTTAGACGACCATTGAAAACTTGGAAACACTGGACGGGCGTTTTATCCTTACGTGGGACCCCTCAATAGTTTACATCCATGAGCTCGTACACGGGAATCGATGTTTCATGCGAAGGCCTGACATCTAGACAGCTGAGTCGGCATTTAACGGTAATATACAAGATTAATCACAAACTCATCTTGACAACAGTTGCCACTATTTTCTTGAAAATTATATTAAGTTTTAAATTTAATATTTTTTTTTCACCACAAACCAATTTCCTCTATACAACTGTCAAAGGTCAGGAAGCACTGGACATATATTTCATTATATTTTTAGACTCATCAGCAGTGTGGAATCACGGCATATTTGCAAATATAACCGACAACCATCTAACATTGAGCAAGGCAGAATGTATTACCTCTAAACCACAGTACTGTAATCCAATAGTTCACACGTTTCTAACTTCCATTAATTCAGGGTATTACTTAAATAGTTGTTTAACTGGGATTGGTTCTTAACGTAATCTATTTTCAAATTGAACAGTCTCCAAAATACATTGTCCTAGTATTAATGGCACGAATATGGTACATAGATGAGTCAACCAGAGTGGAGACAACTACTTTTGAGTTTTTGTGAAACATTGAAAAATCTAATGACTTTTATCTTTCATCAAATAAAACAAATGATAGAAATACCTTGGTATGGGAGTCAGAACATTTAAAATTGTTATAAAAACAATTCTTTTTGACATTATATGGTAAAAGTAAAAAATTTGGTGGGTATTAAGTGTTCATTTTTATACAAACATGGATTTTACATAAGAAGTAAATCAGTTAGTCCATATTTCAGTTTAATTTGCTTCTAGTAAACTCTCAAGGCAATCGTTTGTTTAGTGGTCTACTGAATAATAAGCTAGTTAGTTAAGTAGGAATGCTAAGGTAGATGGTAATCGCTACACATGACCTCTTCATATTTGATGTCTTATAACTTTGTCTCACTAAGTCTTAGAGGAATTTCCGAGTACTGATTTCGTTAGCAATTATAAATTTTCTATAAAACTATTTATGCCCATTAGCATGAGATTTAGAAAGAAACCTTCAAGAAGATGTATCTGCACTCAGATGAATGAAGTTGTTTAACGATATTTCTACAATACTAATATTAAAAATTAAAAATAACCTTTCGAAGGCCAAAAAACTCCCTAAAAATGCTCAACTGTAAAAGGCTTCATTACTTTCGTTAGGAAATAGTGTTGATTTATTCAGACTCTCTTTTGATTGATTGAAAAGTAACTTCGAATTCACGAGATCAGTTTAAGAACCAGTCAAGCTGGTCCCATGACTACACTTTTACCGAATTATTTATCAAGAAAATTACATCTTTAAAAAATTTGCTTTATTGTTAAACAGTAAATTTTTAAAACAATAAGCCTTTATAAAATACTCCACATTTACTAGTGATATGTTTAAAAGAGCATATAACTTAAAGATAATTAATCAGTAGAGAAACGAGTGATCAGTAAAATTCAATAGAATCTGCCTTTCTGAACGGGCTAAAAAGGGTTCAATTTTTTGTTTTTAAATTACCAAGACGTTTATATATATTTCGATTACGAATTCATACTCGTTGGAAATAACAAACTGTGGAAGAATAACAATAAATCTTACTTTGACGATTATTTTCTTGATTCAATTAACAGTAACATAATAGTTAAATTAACTTGATGTTGTTTGCATGTATCTTCCCTTTATTGTTTAGGATTACAAATGATGAGTCTCTTGTCGACATATAGGAGCATTAACTCTGAGATGCAGGTACATCCAACTGACGAGTCCCAAATAAGACGAAACGTGCGTCCTGCATTCCATTGCTAGCCACCATCCGTCTTTACTTATAATAGTCAAATAGTTTTTTAATTATTTCATTTGATGACTAAACTGAGTAATTTAAGGTATAATTTATGATTATCATTGAGAAATAGACAATTTGATGATTGTATATTATAAAAATTGAGTTTAATATGCAGTGTACTTTTATTTAGAATGCTTTAAATATTACGTTTTAAAAATAGTTTTTTCAGGTGTTTTGATTTGATTTGTAGTTCCGGATTAGTGTAATCTTTTTTAAAAGAGCTTATTGTTTGCGTAAACGATTTCACAAATGGAATGGATAATAATTCCTATATCATTATTACCATTACTATTATTATTATTGTTATAATAATTATTATTATCAGTGGTATCGGTCGTGGTGGTACTATTATTAATAATAAAGAGAGATGAAGATAGTTGGATAGATGGAATATTTGAATGAGTGAAAGTCAAACCAAGCGTAAGAGTAGTAGGTTGAATCTTTCCACGAACGGAAATTAATCAAAATATCATAAAAATTATAGCTTACCGGAAAGATATTTTTTTGTACTCTAGCAAATATATTTTAGATAATCTACGTGATTATGTTGAAATCTTTTAGGCTTAAGAACCTAACGTATCCGGCTAATCATATTACTAAAATGATGACAAACAATTTATCAACATACAATACTATGATTTGGCTGAAGTTACACGTCTGGATAACTGAAGCTAAACTAATTGGTGTAAATGATGTAGAATGTAGTGTAGTCACAGCCAAACCTGAAGGTTTATTGAGTGAACAATCGCGAATAGTTCCAAACTAAGAATAAACAACCATGTAGTGAGAAAACCATCAGAAAACCTATTTCCATATGTGAATCAAACTATCTCGGGAAGTAGGTGTATGAAGGTCATTTAAAGTTAAACTTTAGGGATAATTATTCACCCATCGCCCTGTAAAAGGTATCACTAAATAAATATATCATAGAATAGTTTAGTTAAGATCTAAATTGATGGATTTCCAAAAACCAGGTCAAATTTTGCCCAAATTTGTGACTAGTTGACCTACTGTATATTTTTGTATGTGTCCATTAAATAGTGAATTTTAGATGATTCAAAAGTTGAGAGAAATAATGATGGGTTGGATGTAGGATATGAGGTCAGGGTTGCAAACAATGCTAATGTTTTGGTATCTTCTTTAGTTTGTATATACATATGCATAGGCATAGGTATAGTAATATTTATAGTGCAGTACAAGTGAATAAGTTAGGAAAGAAAATTAATCCTAAAATGAGTGGAAGAATAGGAAAGTAAATGAAGAGGGATAAGAAGAAGGAGGAGGAGAAGAAGAAAAGAAATAAGTAGAAGCATGAACACAATAAAATTGAGGATGAAAATAATACAAAGTGAAGAACAATAGTATAGCATAGTGAACCATGAATGAAATGGATAGAAAAACAATAATATTAAGAGGAAAAATGCATATAGAGAGAACTTAAATTGAGCAGTTTTTGGACAATACACTAGGGTGTTCAATGGAAGAAAAGCACGGAGAGGGAGAGGCAGAAAGAAAAGAACAACAAGAAAATAAAATAAACTTTACCAACTAACACAATAAATTGGATGATTCATCGTCCAGGTTAAGCAAAAAGAGAAACTTTATCAATGAATAAGTTTGCATGGCACGTGTTTTCTTTTTATTATTTTTTTTCCATTGCTTTTTCCAGTTTGTTATTGTTGCAACGATTTATTCTATGATGGACAAGCAGTATATGAATGTAATTACTGTATTCTTTTAGGACAATTATGTTAGAGTATTTTGTTTCGGTATTTTTGTTAGTTAATTTTCCTAATTTAGAAATTGTATTTCTAAAAATAAATAAACAACATGTTTTTTTTTACCAAAGATCAATTGCACTTTAGAATGCTAAACAATAAAAAACAAGACTTTTAATTTGTAAAAACACACATTCACGTACATGGATTACCTGTGAAAATTTGACGGATTTTCGACTGACCTGGTGGTAGTGGGGGGAGTTGATATTTTTTTGATCGCCCACGTTTTTTCTTGAAATTAAGATTTGGTTATTTAAATGGTCTGATTGTTTGATTTTCAATACTATATAATCACAACATCTTGAGAAACTTACTTTCGTGTTAGTGGCAATATTGTCGATCATTGTGGATGAACTTTTATTCTATATACGTATTTCATGTAAAAATTATTTACATTGTGATGGCTATCATGGATAATCAAATGACAGGAAGTTTCATTATCTTACTTACTTACGCCTGTTACTCCCAATGGAACATAGGCCGCCGACCAGCATTCTCCAACCCACTCTGTCCTTAGCCAACCTTTCTTGTTCTATCCATTTGTTGTTCATTCTTCTCATGTCTGTCTCCATTTCTCGGTCTAATGTGTTCTTTGTTCTTCCTCTCCTCCTTTGGCATTGAGGATTCCAAGTCAGGGCTTGCCTCGCGAAACAGTTGGGTGTTTTCCTCAATGTGTGTCCTATCCACTTGCACCACTTCTTCCTGGTCTCTTCCTCCACTGGAACCTGATTTGTCCTCTCCCACAGTAGGTTGTTGCTAATAGTGTCCGGTCAACGGATCCGAAGTATTTTGCGTAGACAACTGTTAATAAACACTTGTATCTTCTGGATGATGGCTTTGGTAATTCTCCAAGTTTTCGCCCCATACAGTAGAACTCTCTTGACATTTCTATTGAAAATTCTGACCGTGGTGTGGGATTGCAGACAGTTGTTTTGAGTTCCAGATGTTCTTCAGTTACGAATATGCTGCTCTTGCTTTGTCGATCCTCGCTCTCACATCTGCATCAGATCCACCGTGTTCATCGATGATACTGCCCAGATATGTAAAGGTTTTTACATCTTCCAAATCCTCTCCGTCAATTGTGATTCGATTGTTGCAAGCTGTGTTGTATCGGAGAATCTTACCTTTCCTTTTGTGTATATTGAGACCTACTGCTGCAGAGGCTGCCGCTACTCTGGTCGTCTTCTCCTGCATTTGTTGTTGCGTGTGCGATAGAAGAGCTAGATCGTCTGCGAAGTCTAGATCGTCCAGCTGTGCGAGGAGTTGTATTCGTTGGCAGAGCAATGCGAGGGCCAGCGGGAACTGTTGAAGAAACAGAATTAGAACGGGGCTGGAGACCTAAGGTAGGTGATGTTGTTACGATCGAAACAGGGACTGCTGTGGGTACACCTGTGGGGATATCTCTTGGGGGAGGTTGTATGTTTGGGAGACGACAGACACCACTAGCTAGACCTCTCTTGAGTAAATCTATGTTGTCTTTTATGAATGGGGCGAGGTCCATCCCAGGATTGGTACTTTTAAGATTGCTGCTTAGTTGTGCACTGAACGAACTGGCATCAAGTTCTCCATTCACTAATGCTTGAATTAGCATTGCTACTGAGCTATGAGTGCTAACTGAGACATTCTTTGATAGTTCTAACAATCGGCTAAAAAATCCCACCAATTTAGTTGAGGAACCCGATAGAGATGTAACAACTCCTAGCATAACAGGAGTCGTGGCAATTACACAATTTATTTGGAGTACATGTTTTTGACGTTCAGTAACAGAACGATTTTAATGTTTTTTATAAGGTTGGGAATGAGCGATTAATTCTTAGACTAATAAATCTTTTATGGATAACAGAAACCGAATAGAATTAACTTGATAAAAACTGAAATATGTATTCAAAAAACAGATCAGCTCGGTAACTTTATTTTTTACATTTTTGATCGTATTCTTAACCTGTTTTATTCTTAAGATAATATTTTATTGTTTGAGTTCTTATAAAATTCTTTTAGTGCATATCAAATTGTTTAATTCTCATGATGTTATCACTGTTGTCATAATGTTTAGTTTGATCCTGCGTTGTTTGTATGTTATACTGTATTCAAATTCGTTTTTTCCAAACATCACAGACTCTAACCTGTCAGCTCATAGTACATATTTTTTCCTTAATGTATGGATGATGTAAATATAAATTCGGAATTATCTTCTAAAATAAATTCACTATTCCTCGTCTTTGCAACTCAATGTCTACCTCACTTTACTGGTGTACAACGATAACTAATTCAGTCCAAACTTTCATATATATGCTCTGTTTCATTAATGACTAAGACAATGTATTATTTATAAATCTAATGAGAGATTTATTGTGAAGATATTTGTTTTCTCGAACATTACTTCGTAGAGAAGTAAATTCGATAAACTATACGATGACTTATTTGTCAGGATTACATACAAAGGATGACTAGCTTTAGACCTATTAGATACATATTTTTTAAATCTGAAAAAAAATATTGTGGTAAATTTTCTTATTTCGAATCTGTTTTAACCAAATAAATATATAAATCAACTGTATAGTTTACTCATGTACATTCATGAGGGTAAATACTGTAAAAGTGAAATGAAAATACCACAGTATTTAGTATATTTCCTTCTGGTCTATATATATATATATATATATATATATATATATATATATATATATATATATATATATATATATATATATATATATAATCCTAAATGAAGAGATTGTTACTAACGTTATTAGTTTTATTACTATCAGTATCTAAAAGCACCATCTGTTTTTGACAGTGTTATGTTCTCTGTTGTTTGAGTTTACCTTAGATACAAGTGAGATCAAATTTATGTCGAAGTAAACTCTTATAATGTTGTCCAGAATGACAATGAGATCTCTTCAATTGAGCCATCCAGTTGAAATATCAGAACATCACGTAAAACATGAATCTGAATTTTAGAACTTTTTCATTATTCACCATTTTTATATGTTATTCATCAACTAGTTTCATTTAAACAATTTTTTGAGTTTAAATTAAAGTTAAGCGTGAAATTACAAAGTGTACTATTAAATACCATCACTAATTTGACCATTGGTATCATGTGATAAGATATAATGGTTATTTTTAAAAGAATATCTTATTAGAAGCTCATTAACTCAGACAATAAGTGTTCTACACTTGCCAACATTCTTAGACGGTTAGTAATGGTAATAGTAATAGTAATAATAATAATAATTCATAAAGGAAATAATAAAAAAGATGCAACCTTTCAGATGAAATAGAACGAAACGAAAGTAAAACGAAACTTTTTTTCAGTTAATATGGCTATAATTTTTTCACCAAAATATAGTGAAGAGAAGGCAAAGACAGTAATAGAAAAATTGCTGATAGACCCTAGAAATCAGCTGAATATCCTTATATATATTCTCATGAGTCTCAGGTCTAAAAAGTATTTTTTAAAACCAACAGAAAAAAAATAAGGAAAAGAACAAAAGAAAAGTGGCGAAAAATATAACGTTAAGTAAAATGGTTACACGGAAGCATCAAAAGGAAATATAACGGTGAGAATATATATATATATATATCCTCTGATCACGAAGAAGAAAATGCTCTGCACACTCCGGGAGTTGCTCTGATGATGTCCAAAAAAGCACGAAATGCACTTATTGGATTGGAATCTCATGCATCCGGGATCATCGAAGCATCCTTTCAAACAAAGAATAAGATAATCACGACGAATGTTATCCAATGTTATGCACCCACCAACGATAGCACTGAGGAAGATAAAGATCAGTTTTACGAGAGGCCTCAATCAATCATAGTGAAGTGCACAAGAAAAGACCTGACCATCCTGAAGGGAGACCTAAACTTAAAAATCGGAATGAAGATATCATGGGGCGACATGGACTAGGAGAAAGCAACGGAAATGGTGAGGGATTTGAAAATTTATGTGCATTTAACAAATTGGTTATAGGCGGTGCAATATTCCCGCACAAACACATACATCCAATAACTACAAACTAGTTGTGGCCAAGATGAAACTGAAGCTAAACAAGCACTGGACAACTGGACAAATATCATTGCAAAGTTTCAATACAACCTTTCTTCGACATTCTGACAAACTTACTCAATTCAAGATAACTTTCAACAACACCTTCCAAGCCTTATAAAATCTACTCACCAAACAAGAAACTACTATGAGCGACATCTGGAGGGTGATCAAAGAGGCAATAAATTCAACGTGTCCTGAGGTGCTGGGCCGCAACAAGCATCATCATAAGGAGTGAATCTCTATCGAAACACTGGACAAAATTCAAGAAGGGAAGAACAAGATGACAGCAATTAACAACAAACGAACGAGAACAGATAAAGTCAAGGCACAAGCCGAATACATAGAAGCAAACAAACAAGTGAAGAGGAGCATTAGAGCTGACAAGCAGAAATACATGGAAGAGTTAGCAACGACGGCAGAAAAAGCTGCAACAGAAAGAAATATGAGACATCTATATGACACAACAAAGAAACTAGAAGGAAATTATGGTGAACCAGAGAGACCGGCCAAGAACAAAGAAGGCAAGCCAATCGCTGAGATTTAAGATCAGAGGAACAGGTGGATAGAACACTTCGAGGAATTCTTGAATAGACTGGCTTCACTGGACCCACCGAGTATCGGAGCAACAAACACAGGCCTTCCCATAGATGTCACCCCACCAACGATTGGGGAAATCAGAATGGCCAGTCATCAGATGAATGAAGAGTGGGAAAGCAGCAGAACCTGACAATATACCAGCCCGAAGCACTAAAGTCAGATGTAGAAGTAACTGCGAAGATGCTCCACGTTCGACTCAGGAAGATTTTGAAAGAAGAACAAGTGCTGACAAGATGAAAAGAAGGATAACTCATCGAGATACCAAAGAAAGGAGGTCTGAGCAAATGTGAGAACTAACGAAAGAGGCATCACAATACTGTCAGTACTAGGAAAGGTTTTCAAGATTGCTTACTCCCCTTTTCTCTTTCTTCTGGTAGTTGAGTGGATTATGAAGACCTCCATACCTGACGGGAAGCAAGGAATACAATGGACAGCTCGGAACCAACTAGAAGATTTGGACTTCACAGATGACCTATCCTTCCTATCCCATACAAACTAACAAATACAGATGAAGTTAACTAGTGTAGCAGCAGCCTCTGCATCAGTAGGCCTCAACATACACAAGGGAATAAGCAAGATCCTCAAATACACCACAGAGAACACCAACCCATTCACACTTGATGGAGAAACTCTGGAAAAGGTGCATTCTTTCACCTACCTATCGAGGCAGCATCATCGATAAAAAAGGAGGGTCGGATGCAGATGTAAAAGCAAGAATTGGTGAAGTAAGGGCGGCATTCCTACAATTAAACAACACATGGGACTCAAAACAACTGTCTGAAAGCTAACATTAAAGTCACAATCTTCAATACGGACATCAAGACAGTTCTACTGTACGAAGCTAAAACGTGGAGAACTACGACAAACACAACAAAAATGTACAAGTATTTATAAACAATTGTCTAAACAATTTATTCAATGTCCGTTGGCCGGATACCATCAGCAACATCCTATTATGGGAGGAAACAAACCAGTTTCTAGCTGAAGAGAGAATTAGAGAGAGACATTGGAGGTCGATATAACATACCTTGAGAAAATCATCAAACTGCATCACGGGGCAAACGCCAACTTGGAATATATATATATATATATATATATATATATATATATATATAACCTGTTTTGGTTGGCTTTTATTATAAAATAAACTATTCTTGTAAAATAATTTGCCAACAAAAACGAAAATGATATTGTAGTTTACGTTATGCACTGATTTTCAATTGTATAACTATTGGAAATTCAGGGGAGTGTTACTTGACAGCTTTTTCGTCCTGATATCAGTGGATCTGTTCGAGTTAAATCAATATTCAATGGAATCTTTCTTCAAATCGTGTCACTATTCGTTCCTATCAGTGTAACTCTATTTTACGCCCAAAATGATTATATTCTACTGAGGATGGCCTTCAACTGTACGACACTTTTGATAGAACAATGAGAACAAGAAGTTGATCTTTACTATATTTCATATAAAATGCCATGACGAGCGCATGTGTGACCAGAATGTTCGAAATGTATAGCCCAAGTGCAACACATTTTTTAAAGGGAGATTGTTATTACAATGCCAACTAAATCTCTTTTTATCATGAATTGATAATCACAGAGTGTTCAGAAAAACTTATTTTAATCTAGTTGGAGGACGTTATTTCATATGAGCGTGATACGCTTCACGTTATTTCAGTATTGGTGCACGAAATCACATTTAAGAATTACAATATTCAGCTGAATGCGCTAGAATAAAATAACTTTTCAATACTTCATGATCTTCAAGAATGAAATTGACGATTTTCGTCGAGTTGATGAAAATCCTTTTCAACTTTCGTTCAATTACCAACTTGCTCTAGAAAAATGGATAAATAAATAGTGATTAATACTGAAAAACAGGTTGTGTAGATTCTTATAAGTAGGTTTTATTGGAACATAGATTTTTTAACTTTTGATTTTTATTGAGATCATAAACTAATGAATGTTAGAACACAATTGAATATCTAGAAGCACTGAACGGCTGTTCTCGCCTTGTATGGGGCTTCTAAGCAGTGTCCATCCATGATCGTGGGCACGAGACTCAAATCCAGGACCTCCGGTCTCACGCGCAAACGCTTTATCTATAGACTATTGGGCCTGCAAGTCAATCGTTCTCAGGAGACTGAAGGTCCCGGATTCGAGTTCCGCGTACATGATCATAGATGAGCAATGCTGAGAAGCTAGGACAAAACAGCCGTCCAGTGCTTCCAGGTATTTGACTGTGTTCCTGCTTCGGTTTAGGCACCCGGGCAGTATCTCAGCCCACGCACTAAAACCATGATGATGAACAATTTGCTTATGGAAAATATTCCTTTCTATCTGATTAACATTGAAATAACCCATATTATTATTATTATTATTATTATTATTATTATTATTATTATTACTCTACCACGTCATTTATTCACCCTCTCTTATTCCTACTTTATGTATCCGTTTCGACCTAGACAGCAGCTCACCTATGGTGAAAATTCAGCTTTATCTAAACGTTCTCGAGTCACTGCCTGGTTGGAAATTGTATGTTACCACCGAATATGAATACTGAAGCAGTTTTTCTGAAACCACGTACACCATTCAAACTGGCTGCCTTCAACGTTCGCACTCTTATGCAGGTCGGACAACAGATAGGTCTGGCTATGTCTTTGGAAAGTCTTAATATTGACGTTTGTTGTCTATCAGAGACCCGTATTCAAGACTCTGGTGAAGTACTACAAGTTCGCTCTCCATCTGTCGCTTCAAAAAGCTTGTTTTATGTGCGTTTATCCGGGGACCCTGTGGCATCTTCGTCTGGTCTTGCTGGCGTTGGTGTCGCACTAAGCGCTAGAACTGAGGCAGCACTAGTCGACTGGATCCCCATTAACAGTCGGTTATGTGCTGTTAGATTAGAAAGTTCCATCAAAGTGAGAAGAAATCGGCGTGAGAAACGATGTCTTTTCGTCATTTCCGCCTATGCCCCGACAGATTGCAGCCCGGATGCAATCAAGGACGAGTTCTACCACCAGCTAACTGTTCTTCTCCAGAAAGTGCGTTCGACAGATATTGTAGTACTAGCCGGAGACTTGAATGCTCAGGTCGGGCGTCTAGGCACAGAAGAGAGTCGTTTAGGTGGCCGATGGGGACTCGTTGGTCGCAGGACAGATAACGGGGAATGTCTACTGCAACTATGCACAGACCACAACCTGTTTCTGGCTAGCACTAACTTTCGGCACAGTCATCGCCGATGTGCCACCTGGCGTCCTCCTTCTGCATCTCAAGCCTGGACTCAGATTGATCACATCGCGATCAGCTACCGCTGGCGCGGTTGTGTACAAGACTGCCGCTCCTTTTGGAGTACCTATCTGGAATCTGATCATGCTCTGGTCTGTGACAATCTTACCTTACTTTTCAGTGGACAACGAAGTGACCGCCACCACAGGATTGATGTTAGCAAACTGGCTGCAACTTCTGTTGCTAGTATGTACCGAACCGAGCTAGCTTCTAGGCTAGCTACCACTCCACCGAAAAGTATAGATGAGCATTGGTTGCAATTGCATGACGCCATGAAAATGGCGGGTCAAGTCAGTTGTGGGTTTGCGAAACGTCCCGCTTACAAGCACTGGGTTTCTTCTGGTTCCTTACAACTGATTGAAGCCCGTCGGTCTACTCCGGTTGACCGTGAGTTTGACCACAGACGAAGGATGTTACGTAATGAAATCGGGCAAAGCTTGAGTGAGGACCGAGAAGCCTGGTGGTCGGGGCGTGCTAATGAGCTGGAAGCTCTTCCAACTCATCCGAGCCACTGGCAGCAAGAAGTCTGGTGTGAGCGAAACAATCTGCGAGGATGACGGAACGCCAATCACTAACATCCGTCGACGTCTTGGACGATGGGCAGAATTCTTTGAAGGGCAGTTCAACTGGCCTGCTGCTCCGGCAACATCGGTCAGACTGTCCTGCCCTCCATGGCCGGTGACGACTGATCCACCAAATGAGGCGGAAGTCCGCAAGGAACTCCAACTCTTGAAACGTTACAAATCACCGAGCCCAGACGACTTACCTCCGGCTCTTTTTAAAGATGGTGGTGACTTTCTGACTAAGGGATTGACGACGTTGTTTACAAAGATCTGGGAACTAGAGAGTGTACCAACGTCATGGAATGAGTCGATAGTTGTCCCTATCTTTAAAAAGGGTTCACGTCGTTCCTGTAACAACTATCGGGGGATAAGTCTACTTCCGATTGCGTCCAAGCTATTGGCTTCCGTCATACTTCGTAGGTTGTTCGGAACCCGAGAAGGATTGACTCGCGAGGAGCAGGCTGGGTTTCGTTCTGGTCGAGGATGTATTGATCATATCTTCACCCTCCGCCAAATGTTAGAACACCGCCACACTTATCAAAGACCAACAATCGTAGTGTTTCTTGATATCAGGGCTGCTTTCGATTCGTTGGACAGAACTGTTCTCTGGGATTGTCTATTGAAGAAGGGTGTGCCTGAGAAGTTTATTAACATCCTAAAAGCCCTATACACAAACACCTCAGGCAGAGTGAGGGCATACAACCACCTTTCTCCACTATTCCATTCAAGCAGTGGAGTTAAGCAGGGTTGCCCAATCTCACCATTCCTCTTCAACTTTGCCATCGATGACATTCTGGTAACAGCTCTGACGGATGTAAGTAATGGTGGTGTGGATCTGTTGCCTGGAGAAAGACTTCTCGACCTTGAGTATGTGGATGATATTGTCTTACTGTGCGAGAATGCCCAAGCTATGCAATCCGCACTTAATCAGTTGGCAATCAGTGTCCGTAGGTATGGTATGTGCTTTGCACCCTCGAAGTGCAAAGTACTTCTACAAGACTGGTAGGATTGTAATCCTGTACTCACTCTGGATGGTGAGCAGATTGAAGTAGTCGAGAAGTTCATGTATCTAGGTAGCTGCATAAGTGCTGGTGGTGGTGTGAGTGATGAGATCAATGCACGTATAGTGAAAGCCATAGCGGCTTATGCCAATCTGGGCCATCTTTGGCGCCTTCGTGATGTTAGTCTGGCTGTAAAAGGTCGGATCTACAACGCGACGGTGAGAGCAGTTTTGCTCTATGCTTGTGAAACCTGGCCTCTCCGAGTTGAGGATGTTAGACGACTCTCTGTGTTCGATCATCGTTGTCTCCGAAGGATTGCTGACATCCAGTGGTTACACCATGTCAGTAATGCAGAGGTTCGGCATCGAGTGTTCGGTCACAGAGACGATAATGCAATTGGTGTCACCATCTTGAAACACCGACTTCGGTGGCTTGGACATGTTCTACGAATGTCGTCCCAGAGAATTCCTCATCGTGCATTATTTGCCGACTCTGGGACTGGTTGGAAAAAGCGGAGAGGTGGTCAGTATATGACATGGTGTCGTGGTATGAAAGAAAGCTGCAAAGGGCTAGCTTCTGTTGGCCCTTCACGACTCCCTGGTTGGGGTCCGAAAGACGGTGTAACGCAGTGGCTAGAGACGTTATCAAATATGGCTCAGAATAGAAGCCAGTGGCGATCCTGCTGTAACCTTCTTTTACATTCTTCATAAAAAGTGGTTGTATCTTCCTCAACTGAAAGATTTCTTCTGATTGTACCTTTCCGTTTCCCCCACCATTGTTCTCTCTCTCTCTTTTTTTTATAATTCCCCACGTTCATTACTTTATATATATATATATATATATATATATATATATATATATATATATATATATATATATATATTTGGTGCCCCACTGTACCAATATTTATGTGTTCAAATAAATAAATAATAAATTCGACTGTGTTCTAAAATTGATTAGTTCATGATCTCAATTAAAACTTAACGATCTCCGCAACCCTTTTATGGTTTTTATTTTTTGAACGAATCACCTATTTTTTCAGAGATCAATAACTTTCTAAATCAAATAGTTTTGTGAACAGTTGACATTGATGTTGACCATATTAGTTTTAATGGATGTAGACTAGTTAAACGCATCTGGTCAAAGTTCATCGCTAGATTACAGCACAACATAGTATGAACCACTACTTCTACAAGACATTGTCAGTTCACACGTTTTACTTTCCTTTACTTCTGCATACAATGAAACATAAACTTTCTCATGACCATAACTGTTTTCTTCCTTGTTTATCTTCGAATCATTTCTCCTTCAGGAATTCTTCGAAAAGGCCTGAAGCCGGAAAAGTGAGAGATTATGTATCACATCTTGGTTGAATAATTAATTATTTTGTTACTAAATCTAGTGTATTTCCGGAAGGTTCTATAAGGTTAATATTATCAGTATATCTATAGATAAGCTTATTTTCTATAGACAAATTAACATTAAAGTAAGGCACATATTTTTAATTTTTACATTTTCTCTACTTTTGGGGTTCAAATGTATGAGTTGTCTGGAAATCCAAAAAGCTGATAGATAGTCAATATCAAGTGTTCGAGTAGCAGATATAATGATTTTGTTAGAAGATACTTGGGTAACATAATTTCCAATTTATCGTATCCATTGTCTTTTGAATTTCTATCATATAAATGTAAATGATATTTTTGATGATTATTTACATAACTGGATAATACAAATTAAAGAAGGTAAAAATTAAGAGAATATTTAATAGTAGTTTTAACACATATGGTATTTTCTAAAGTAATCAATACACATTCATAATAAAATGTATGAAATTGGAAGCATAGAATCGTTTTTCAAGCTGGAAACTATCAAACAAAACTAAGATGATTTCTGACTAGTTTACATTTATTCAAATTTTTTATCCTCTCATATTTATGAAGATATATATACAAATACTTATGTATTACTTCCTTCCTTCAATTCGCAGTGCGTTTATATTATTTGCCGTCTTTTAAGTCGTTAAGATGAGAAACTTTCATAATGTTCCAAACAGTTGGTTACTGATTGCACATTTATTTGCATGTGTGCTTGTTACAGCTTCTTATAGCGTTTCTTTTAACTGAGAAGTACAGAAAATTAGATTACGTTGGTAGGTAGAAAATGGTCTGATTGATTGCTGTAGGCGGATTGGAATTTTGTAATTTTTATAATTCAAGATAAATATTTGTCATTGACACAATTTTCTGTTATCTCAATGTTTCGTTCAAACCAAATAATATTTCTGTATGGCTTGAATCTCTTCATGGTTGCCATAGCCATAGGCACAAGTGTCACGTTTAAAACGACGAAAAAATATTATGTTCCTTTGAACCGCTGCTTCTACTCTTACTTAGTAGTTGGGATTGCCTATAGTGATGAACCATTCGGGCTGCACTGGCTGGAATAATAGATCCTCAGGGTCCTACGATGCCACGTTGGTCGGTTGAAGAACGGTAAGTTTAAAAGTAGCAAACCCAAAGTGCGGTGGCGGAGTCATACTGCTAACTGTACAGAGGTGTGACGGCATCAAGGTCTTTCCTTCAGACAATCAGCATAACAGCGATTCCGTCTTTTCACAAGGAAGGGTGAGGTAAAGAAGATCAACCCTAAAAGTGAACACCTCGCCTTAGCCCACAAATTTCCGTCTACAGCGGTAAGGTTCCAACAAGTACGGAGCTAACATGAAAACTACTCACAAAAAGGTCGTGTGTGACTGACCTCATGCAGTTGTCTCTTGGGCACTGCGGTCACGCTCTCAGGTCACTAAGACCAGACCTAACCCAATTTTCTTTTCAGGTACCTCTAGAAGAACCCTTCCACGGTGTGGGCAACCGGCAAGTATGGGTACTAGGGAAGTGACAACCACTCCCATACCTCTAACAACACTCAAGACCACTATATTCACAATCAATTTCCCTCTTCGATTCCCATTATTCCTCTTATCTAAGCCATCAGCTCTAAACTTACTCCTCAAGTGTCAACATAGCAAACACTGTCCCAGGTCTTCTGAAACCTCAATCTAAACTACATACTGGAGCCTTCAACGAACACACCTTGTGTCAAATCGACTGGCAGGCCTCCTTAGCTACAACCTTAGAATCTCGTACCATCGATGTATTCTGTGTCTCCGAAATACGCATACAGAACAATAGTTTGGTCACACTCACTTGACCTCACCTTGCCAAAACGGAGAGTCGACGAGATACACTCTCCGTGTATCTGGCGACCCGATGGCTAGTTCACGTGGACTGGCAGGTGTAGGCATAGCACTAAGCATGAGAGCGGAACAAGCGCTATTAGAGTGGATCCCCGTAAACAGTCGTCTATGCGCTAAACGGCTAAACGGCTCGGTAAGAACTCGAAAGGATAGGGACACACGTCGTTGCCTTTTCGTCGTTTCTGACCACGCTCCCACTGATTGCTGTTCGGATGAAGTGAAAGATGAATTTTACAGAAAGCTGTCTGGACTTCTTCAGAAAGCTAAACGTTCAGACATAGTACTCGTAGGAGGTGACTTTAATGTCCAGGTAGGTAGCTTAAACGAAACAGAAAGACGGTTAGGTGAGTATTTCGGTATTCCGGATCAACGAACAGATAATGGTGATCGTCTGCTGCAACTGTACTCAGACAATCGTTTATTTCTAACAAACACTAATTTTAGGCGTAATGAGAGACATAGTATAACATGGAGATCCCCTTCACCAAACCAACGATGAACTCAAATAGAACATATTGCCATCAGTCTTCGTTGGAGAGGGTTGATAGAAGATTGACGTTCTTTCTGGGATACATGTCTAGACTCTGATCATGTTTTAATACGAGCACGAATTTACTTGCGGCTCACTGGACACAAAAAAACCACATCAAGAAGACCGATTAGAGTTGAACTCAGTGCATTTCTGTGCTAATGTGGTGTGGCAACTCGAACTGATGTACGCACGTACGAAGTTCTACGTTGTTACTGATTGACTGAACTAAGTCACGTAAAGGTCAAAGGAAACATTCCATGACCAACTGAAAACGAGGCTGACCCAGATGTTTCTTGGGAAGATATACAAACAGCTGTGTAAACAACAGTGACATCTATTGGTGATTTGAACTAAAGCGTTACGAAAATTCAATGGATTTCTCTTAAGTCTCTTGTATACTTATCACATCAGGCTCTGAACACGTTGACGAGCGAAAACAAATCAGATCTAGATTAACCAAAAGTTTAAGGAACGACCGTGAGCAGTGGTGGGTAGTGAAGGCAAAAGAGATGGATATGGCAGCGGTTGCAGGTAACACCAAACAGCTCTTCAGACTAATAAAAGAAACTGGAATTAAGAAATCAAGTGTAAGTGAACTATCTGGGAAAAAGACGACACTCTTATCTGCTCTCAGTGAAGACGTTTAGAACGATGGGTGGAACACTTTAAGGAGCAGTTCAGCTGGCCTTCAGCTACTTACTCTACAGGTACCTGCCATTCTCAAGCATCCTGAATGGAACATTAAAATTGGCCCCTCGAATCTAATTGAAGTTCAAAGAGCTATAGCTAATCTGAAACAAGAAAGAGCAGCTGGTCCAGATGGAGTTGGACGTAATCCCATCTGACTGGTCGCAATCACTGATTGCCCAAATAATAAGAAGGGATCACAATTATCCTGTGATAACCATAGAGGGATTAGTTTGACTAATATAGTATCTAGAATCTAGCCTCAATAATTATCAGACGCCTAACAAAGTCTCGCGAACTACAAACACGTCTGGCTTCAGACCTGGTCGTGGCTGCATCAACCACATATTCACTATTCGTCAGGTTCTAGGACACAGATTTGCTTATCTGCGTCGGACAACGACAGTTATTCTTCACATAAAAACAGCATTTGACTCTATAGATCGTGAGGTTCTGTGTCACTGTCCGTCAGTGGAAGGCGCACCTCAGGAGTATATAATCATGTGAAGGCTCTTTACTCGAACACTGCCAGTTGAGTCAGAGCTGATGGCGAACTGTCATCTGATTTTGCAACCTCAAGTGGTGTCCGTCAAGGCTGTCCACTATCTCCATTTCTGTCTAATGTCAACATAGACCTACGTTTCCGTCGACTGAATTTTCAGGAATTGGTCTTTTACCAGGAGGTGCATTTATCGACTTAGAATGCTCAGGTGACAGTTCTATTTGGTGAAGACGCTGATAAAATGAAGTCTTTTGGTGGCACTGAGCAGCAATACCAGGATGCTTGATATGCATTTCTCTCTTTCGAAATGCAAATTGTTGCTTCAGGATTGGCCTGCGTCAACACCTGAACTAAGGATAGTGAGTGAAGTTGTAGACGCATTCGATTAGCCCACTTATCTTGGAAGTCTGGTCAACCCTGATGAGTTGGTGCCTGACGCAACCTTTGCATGGATTCAAAAAGCTCTTTTGACATTTGCAAACTTACGTTACCTATTTCGAAAGCGAGATATCTGTCTATCAATTAAGGGACGGGTATACTGAGCTGCAGTTTGTTCTGTTCTAATTTTCGGCTGCGAAATGTGTCCATTAAGGGTAGAGGATACTCGTAAGTTACTAGTATTTGATCACAGGTGTCTTAGAAATATTGTTCGCATCTGCTGGGATCACTGGGTAATTAATAGTGGGGTTAGACTCAGGGTATTAGGGATTGGTGATAAATCAGTTGATGAGGTTGTGAATCTTCATGGACTGAGATGGTTGGGCCACGTGTTACGCATGCCCAGCCACCGATTACCATGACGCTCAATGCTGACCAGTGTTGGGGGTGGATGGAAGAAAGTTGGGAGCAGCCGAACCAAAATATAACATCAGTCCATAAAGTCACTAACTTCTGGTCTGAACCATGTTGGGGTAGATGAGGGCTACTTGGTTTGAGTCCACGCGACTGTCGTAACCAACTGTTGGAGACTGTGGTTGACATGGTTCAGAACCGATCAAAATGGAGTTGACGTATATACTCTTTGTCTTCCCTTAAACCGTGAGATTAAAGTTGCTATAGACCTTTCTACGAACTAATTCTTTCTTCCTCATACAATCTTTCTTTTATATATTACTGCCATTGAAGTAACTACTTCTATGAATCTGGTGTCCATCTTGTTGTGTTAATGAAGTGTGGCAACTTGGACCGATACATATATATTTGCGTGGTCCTATATTGTAAATCACTGACTGACTGATGCATTATTTGTAACATGCTGTTTTTATCATTCAAATATTCTTACTTGTTCGCTATGTGTGGTTAATTATCTGTTTGATGTTAGCCGCGCCGCATTTTGATTCGAATATATTTCTGTAATAATTGTAAATGTGAATACATTAATAGAATGGCAGAGAGTAAAACACATACAAGCGAAAAAGAGAACTATATATGGAGATATATATTGAAAAACTACGTAAAGGATAGTGAAGTGCAATAAAATAAAAGGTGATTCTACAGTGTAAGGTTAAAAAATACACATAGTGAACTATATAATGACAATAAAGGTGGGGTGAGGTGAGGTGAGGTAGGGGTCGGAATGAATAGATGAATGAATAATAAAGTCAATTAGTGTAGGAACGAAAGTGTATGAGTGTAAACAATAAAACAAATGCATAGCACATGAACTAAAAATTGTAGATTGTGATGTTGACCTTCTTTTTAGATTTACCCTACTAAATTTGTATATTTTGTTTATTTATTCAGTTTATTTTTATCCCGGTATATTGTCTTTATTATTCTTAGTCATGAGTCAACAAATCTACTACCTAAATCTTACTCAATATTAGATTATTGAATCTTATTGACAGAAAATAAGTGGTATATGCTTTTTACCTACTAGAACTTACCAACTAGAAGTATCTGGGATCTTCAAAAACCAGATGCTAATTTAACTGTTAGAACTTGCTTCAATTTGTATAATATTTATGTTGTCGATGAACTGTTTAGTAAACGACTGACTACTTATAGGATTGAGCTTATTTCACTAGTCATTCATTAAATAACAAATCAATGTTACATTGTTTGACTTAGTTTTCATAGGCTTCTATATATCAGATTTATAAAATTGAGATAAAGCAAGATGGCTTGATATCGATACTTTGTTCTGTGCAATAGAGTCGAAAGCTGTCCCATTTATGTGTGATTTATAATCTGTTGGTGTTAATAAATAAATTACATAACTATTTATAAGTATTACTTGTTTAAGATCATATGGACAAATAAACCCAGTTTGACTAACCTTTTTTATTTTAGTCTGGTGCTGAAAGTTTGATGTAGTCAGTATAAAATGATACACATTAAACACAAACGCAATACTAAGTGGAAGAAGTCGTGAAAAGTAACAGAAAATTATTTTGGAAAATCGACCACAAATATTGACTAATTACGTTACTGCTCACTTTCTAGCTTCAACAAAACATGTGGCTACATGGTTACATAGAGGCAATCCGTTCAGAATGCAAATGTCTAAAAAGAAATTGACCATATAAAGTTCTTAATATCAACAATGGACAGATACAAACTAATGCAAGTGCAATTAACCACTGCTTTTACATAAGTCTGAAACAGATTTTATAGACAACAACTACTACTCTTACTGCTTTTGTTACTAATTCTACTATCACTACTGCTACCACTACTACTAATGATATTAATAATATGTTTTGTTATGTTTAAGAATCCTGAGCGCACAATATTCAGTGATGTGATAGATATTTGTTTGATATTGCTTGTCACCTGTCATTCATTTTCGTTCGCAAATTTTCACGGTCGATTTTATTCCTCTGACAAGTTTTCATTGTATAATATTTTTTTAAGACAAACTTCTTATTCAATTGTTCCCCTTAGTTTCTTCAATTGAGAGACTAGAAGAAAAAAGGTATATTAATGAACTTAGTGGTTCCAGTTGGATTTGATGATTGTTAGCTTCATGGCAAGTTATAACCTTCTTTTCAAAATAGGAGTATGATACATATGCTTGACATGTATGAATTGTTCAGGCAAATTAAATTTAAAATAGGAGAATTTAATTGTAATATATGTGTGGAATTAATGAATAAGTTTATTTAAGTTTAAGTAAGCTGATAACTAGTGAATACAAGTTGAGAAATAATAATAGTAAAATATCATGAAACTCTGGAGATAATCCTTAGTTTAATTTAAAACTAAATTGGTAGTATGTTTAATAGTTGAATTCATGACCACCATTGAAAAGCTGGAAGCACTGGACGGTCATTCCGTCCTAGTAAAGTAGCTCAGTGGTCTAGAGATTAAGCGTTTACGCGCAAGACTGAAGGTCCTGGGCTAGAGTCCCTCGTAAGGGAGTCCCATACTGGGACGAAACAATAGTCCAGTGCTTTCAGGTTGTCAATGGTGATCTAACTTAAATCGATCCATGAATTCAACTACTAATTTACTACAATCTCCACAAACCTCTATTCTGTTAGTAGTATGAACCAATAAAATTTGTGTCGATAAATGCAGTTGATTTAAAATTGTTGTGAAAATCGTTTTCACATTGAACAATCCAGTTAATATTTGACAGTCAATGTGCTACAATCGTAACCATTTTGTTGTACTTTTTTGCATCTCTTAGGATATATACTCAATATGTACTAATCAATTTTCCCTGTAAATGGCTTGTTTTTACAAATTAGAATTTTTATTTGAATCCCTAACATTTTATTGTCAGTAATTATTAGTTATTCATAAGAAAAATGAACAAAAATTGGATAGAACTGGGAAGGATGGCCCAGGACAGAGTGTGTTGAAGAATTCTGATCAGTGACCTATGCTCCATTGGGAGTAACAGGCGTAAGTAAGTAAGTAAGTAAGTAAGTAAGTAAGTAAGTAATCAGTGATTGGTTTCATTAACCGGATGAATTTAAAAATATTTCTTAATAATGAACTCACATTGGTTTACGAATCATTACTGATGAGATGTAAAAACTTTTTTTATGTAAAGATTGACTGAAATTTCATTTTCAGTATATTAGGTGTACAGACGAACAAGTTTCTTAACAAAATTCAACTGACAGAATGAAATATTTTTCTTAAGAATATCCAAGATAAAAATAAGTGGGATATAATCGTGATAAGAAAACTATCAGGTTTATCATACTAATCAGAATTTTTTTATTAAAATGGATTCCTGTGAAGGTTGAAGTTAATTTTGAAATACATTTTCATGACAAACTGATATAGAATCGCGTAAAAGTTGTGAAACATTAAATGTCATGTTTATCATTGATCTATAATACCCAAAGTTCAAATAATGAGAATCTTTGTGAGAAGTGGAGTTAAAACATGTCAAGGAATGAAATATATATATATATATATATATATATATATATATATATATATATATATATATATATATATATATATATATATGGATTAAAATAATATTATACTACAAATTGATTGAATCATTAAATTGTATCTCTTCTTTATATGCAAAGATGGATAGTGGCTAGCAGTGGAATCCAGAACGCGAGTTTCGTCCTATTTGGGACTTGTCAGCCGAATGTCCCTGCATCTTAGAGTTGATGTTCACTCTGTGACTCGAACTCAGTTCCGTTCGCTTCAAACGAAAGAAAAAAATTGTCATAGAGTAGTTTAGTCTAATTTCCAATTTTATTCTCATCTTTGTTGTTGTTGTTGTTAATCTTTTCTTGTTGAGAATAAATTAACCAAGTATATTAAAAATTTCTGTTTTTTATATTTTATGGTGTTCAATTTCTCCTGAATATTAATTTAAACTGTCGGTTAATTAAACCAGAATTATGTTTGATTTCATTTAAAATTGAGTCCTGAAAAAAATGTACCAGGTATGTTTATTGATTAAATAATTTATTTTATGTCCATTTTGATATTTTTGCAATATTTTATTGATTTTGAAATTTTTTTGAAATTGCTGGGAAGGTTATAAACATTTTTGATTGAGATCATGAATAGATTGATGTTAGGCCACTTTGAAAACCTGGAAGCACTGGACGGCTGTTTCGTCCTAGTATGGAACTCTTCAGCAGTGCACATGCACGATCCCTTACGACGGATTCGAACGCAGGGCCTTCGATCTCGTACACGAACGCTTAACTTCTAAACTACTGATCCGCATCCAAGGGTGTTAATGTCTGACTTCCATATATTCATAAATGTCTAGGCAACCATTCATCCATTGTCTGAGGTAGGTACCTGTATCTACTCGACACGGATTGAACTCCGCTGGTCACGGCTTCTCACTAGAAATCCGGGAAATCATCTCAGAGCCAGTTACTAGTGAGCACATGATGATTATTATCAGTATGAGCTTGTGAAGATTGTTACGTTTTTGGTTGAGATCATGAATCGATTGGTGTTAGACCACCAGTAGTCCGGAGGTTAAGCGTTCGCGCGTAAGGCCGAAGGTCCTGGGTTCGAATCCCTTGTAAGGGACCGTGCATGCGCACTGCTGGAGAGTCCTATACTAGGACGGGACGGCAGTCAATTGCTTCCCGGTTTCCAATGGTGGTCTAACATCAATCGATTCATGATCTCAAGCAAAAACTAAACAATCTCCACAACCACATACTAATAATAATTATAAACTCATCAAAAAATGACCTCATCAAATAATTCGATATACCCATTTGTTACAAGTTCCTTTTAAGGCCGATGTATTGCGTCTGACATTGGAATCAAAGCAATGGTTTCTTTCTGCTTGGAACTTGTCATCAAAATGTACCTGCATTTCAGTAACGATGTGCACACTGAGACTGGAGCTCAATATATTTCATCTCAAATTCCAAAAACACGAGATAATTCGAACGCTTTCTGATCACGATACAAACATCATACACTTTGAAGAAGTCAATAGGTATCTTAACACATTAACTCGTTACTTAACGCGTTAGAATTAGATGAAAATATTAAGTTCGAGTCCCAATGTGAACATCAACAGTGGAATTCAAAAATATCCAAGGGATGAGTTTGGAATCGGGTAAAATGTGTCTATCATATTTCAATGATCTATCTATACTACAAAAAGCTGCATTTTGCTTGTTTGTCAGTAATTCATATAAGCAACGGGTAGCCACTGAAAATTAAGACAAATATATTGGTGAAATAATTTCTCTTCTGCTTCATTATTTCATGGGAACTAAATGTTTTGTGGATTCAATTTCTAGATAGTTGAAGAGTATGCAAACTAACCAGTGAGTTGGTTGGAAAATCTTTTTGGTGAGACTATAATTTATGGAAGAACCAATCAGGTATAAGATAACAGGTCTCGGATTTTTGCGCGAAATTCACTCATCCATTTGGCTAAATAGAGTTTTGGCATTATAGATTATGTCAGTTCGTGATGAAAACCTTAAATCTAATTCCTAACACTAACCATCAACAGTGAATCATAATTTTAATTCCTCACACTGGTTTACAACCTTCAGTTAATCCTAGTTATTCGGTGGACACTCTCAAGATTGCTCCGGCCTCGCTCAAAGGTCGTCCATATATTATAGTCTTACCATTACTTCTCTATACATTGAATTAGAAAACTGAAAAACTTCGTTAGTAAATTAAAAGATAAGAATCTGTCGAATTCACGAGTCGATCAATGTTAGACCACGATGAATAACCTGGAAGCACTGGATGGTCGTTACTACAATTTCCACAATACACTTTCTGATAATAAGAATCTGTATTTGATTATTGAGTTGTATGATGTTATCTTAAATCCATGTATATTTATACATAAACTGCAAAATATATAGTGTATCTTAATCATTTTAATCAGATTACACATTTAGAAAATATATCAGACTATATTATAACAGTAATGTACAATTTGAATTATTGATAGGTAATGTTATTTATGATTTTGAAAAATAAATGCGTTAAATTGTAAGTGAACTACAGAAATTCGTAACAGTTAATGCAATGCTTACTGATCTAATGAGTGGAGAATTAAAAGGAATTTTTCATTGAACATTAAACTAATGAATAGGAACATTTATAGGTGTCTTGTAATGTTTTAAATTAACTCTTTTTTAAAGAGGATCTAGTAATGTCAAGTGTAAGCAAACTATAATATATACAGTGGTCTAAAGGTTAAGCGTTCTCACGCGTGATTAATAAGTCATGGGTTCGAATCTCATTGGGCGGGATTGTGGAAGCGCACTGCTGAGAAGTCCCATACTAGGACGAAACGGCCGTCCAGTGCTTCGAGATTTTCTATGGTGGTCTGACTTCAATTGACTCATTAATTCAATTATAAAATTACTAAAATATCCACAAGACCCCTTTTGATATAATATATACAATTGAAAAAAGTAAGAATTAACTTGTTTTAATATTGTTTTTTCCATAAGAATGATGTATGTTCAGTACGTTGACTTTCAATGTTAATTGATGATAATCTAACTAAACGTATAGTGAACATAGTCGTTTTTTGGTGGTGAACAGAGTGTAATAACTGACAAATGATGTTTCTATTTAATGTGTGTGAACAAGTAATATGACACATAAGCACACACATACTGACACAATCATATTAATTTTAATGTTATCATTTTTAGAAAATATAATGAAGTAAGATAATGAAACTATGATTTTATTTTATAAACTACTGAATAAGTGTTGAAAACATTCATATTAGCCTATAGTAACAATTAATTAATATACAATAATTATCTAAACACTGTACAACTGTTTCTTTGAATTTAAGCCTATTTTTATCAATGGTGAATTGAAATTAACTCAGTACAAATATCAAAAGTACTAAATCCAGCTGATTGAGAAGATTGGTGATAAACAAAACTAAATAAATGAAACAAGTATCCAATGTTTAGGTAATGTTAGAAATGATTATTCATGGTATTTGGATTATATGAATGGGTCTTAACTATCTTTGTCTTTGAGTAGCGCATATGATACATTTGTTTTCTATCATGAGATTATTGGTAATACTCTTGATAATGCATTATTTTAAACTTGCAAAGAAACCGTAGTTAAATTATGCAGTTATTAAGTTTATCTAGTTGTATCATACTAGGCAGAAATTGATGGTAGCTAGCATTGGAATCCAGGACGCAAGTTCCATCTTATTTGGGACTCGTCAGCAGGATGTACCAGAGTTGATGTTCAACCTAGGACTCAAACCTCATACTGTTCGCTTCAACTCTGGGATGCAGGTTCACTACTTGACGAGTCCAAAATTAAACGAAACACACGTCCTAGATTTCACTGTTAGCCTTCATCCATTTCTGCTTGCAATGCTTATGCCTTAAAATAACATCGAGGTAATTCGTACAGGATGCATATATTGTCAATAAGAGACTAATCAATTGCAGTGGTAAACAGCAATGGGAAGATTCAAACAACCAAGACAAATGAATTAGTTACATCATACTTTTATATACTTGCATGTGTTTAGTTTGAGTCATTAATTTTAGCTAAATATTAGAAACAAGAATAAATGGTGTTGAAAACAGTGATAACGTCTCAAAAACTATTTAATATTTATTGAGTAGTAAATATACAGATTTTTTGAAAACATGGATCTACTACTAAACATTGTGATCATTTTAGTAAATCAAATGAACTCTTATAAGTCCATGTAAATAATTTGTGTTAGATACGATCAACTCCAGATGTGTGTTATCTTTTAATTGACAGTCAATAGAACTAGATTAATTCAAATTAAATAATTGAAGAGCATGATAAACACATAGTGTCTAAAACATGAACTTACAAATGACGATGAATAATTCCTCTACCCAATCAATCATCATAATGTAGACTAGGTCAAATCTGATGACAGGTGGTGATCAGTGCATAGACCAAGCCCATATATATACTTTATAGACTGTCTATTGAACAAATGAACTTATTTCAATGATGTCTTGATTTTTTGACCTTATCAACTAAACAAGTCAACTCGTTTATCAGGTCATGTTAAAAAAAATGCCCAGTACCATTCACATACATCACATACAGTAAAGTAAGAACATATGGTGTGTGTTTGTGTGTGTGTTAAGAGATGGTAAGGGGAAGAATTCGCTTGTCTGATCAAAACTGACAAATTATAAATTCATCTGATTAAATATTTGTTTCATTGATGAATTAATCTATAGTTGATATGACCTATAATTTTAAACAGATTTTCATTCATACTATATCAAATTAATATCAATGTTATGATAGTGATTAAATTAAAAATCAATTTTCATTGAAAAAATCAATGAATATGATGTTATTGAATTAACTAACTCACTTTATTGTCAGATTTATCAACTGTTAATTCATGTAACCCGTTGATACCATTGAATACATAATTATCAAACTCTGTAGACTTGTTGCTCCCACTGATTTACATTTATAATTTCAATCATATTTTTTGCTATTCATGCTGACAATCCCTAATATCATATTGTATTATTATCGTTATAATTATCGATTAGCACTTAACTAAGTTTAGACATCATAAATTCTCATTAACGAAATCAGTCAACTTTTGATAAAATTTCCTTCTCTGAGCTGGGGGCGAGGTGGTTTATTCTTCGATCTTTCATTATCTGGCTAGTTAATACTATCAGTACAAATTTCTGATAGAAACGTGACAGGTGAATTTTTTGATAGGTTATTAGTAAGTTATTCTGTAGAATATAGATTTGATTAGTTGTCGTTGACATTTGCCTTGTTATCGTCGACGTATTTCACTCGTCTTCCTTATTAATCTGATTCTTGACCTTTAGGTTGTTTATGATTTTCCTGATCAATTGATAAATTTGATCTATTTCATGAGATTTGAAGTAATTAGTCCCTTTGATAGATCTGGATAGTATAAAAAGAAGACGAGGATTAACAGAACTATGTGATACATTAGCGTGTTGAGATTTATTATGTTTGTCTTCTCTTAGCTTCCATTTGTCCAGTTGACCTTTGAATTTGTCATACATAAATCTTCTTAACAAGTATATATGTGGTCAGATTGTTTGAATTGTATTTCGTTAATAAATCACATAGTTCTGATAATCTGTGTTTTCTTATTACACTATCCGAATCGATCTATTTTAATGTGTTGATTGATGATTAACTGAAATGAATGTCAAACTTCTAGGAATTCATCGGTCTTTTTTGTATTACTTCTGTTTAAGATTTCAACGTTTTTTTGTAGTCACAATTATATCCACAGTTATTTACATGTAATTATATCAGTGGAGATATGTCTTAGTATTTGAACGCCAATTAGTGTTCATGTAGATGAAGATGAAGAGAAGATGCCCGCTTTATTCGATATAAAGTTTTTCCTTCATTTTAAATTTAGTCGATTTTCATCACACTATTTGATAAATTTGACATATATTTCCACCATATTAACCAACACTACAAATCACTGAGTATATGACGATATTTAATTACAAAATTTAAACATTTCATCACTATCTATCATATATGCTACTTATTTAATAGTTATTTAATTCAGTATCAATATAAAACAACAACTAACCGGCAAAATAAATTGATTAAGTTTTATTTTCTAAAGAAATAAACAACAACAGCGTAAATTAACTAAGTTGTATTAATTCTTTAAAATTTATTTATTGATTAATTCAAATTCATACAATTTAAACACTCTCTTTTCATTATAATCATTAATAGCATCATAATCAATACTAATCAATAATCAATATGGAAGAGAATTTTCTATTGTTTTCTTTTTCTTGTAAAAGAACTAATAATCTCTTCCATTATTGATTTCTATTAAAGGTCATTTATTTATTAATATCAGCTGATGGTAGCAAGAAAAAATTAAACACTAAAATATACTTTTAATTTTAAATTAATAACAATATTTGAATTTACTGGTTTTATTTTGTTTAAAATTATTCATTTTTTTTACAATGAATATCTGTAATTGTTTACTTTAGAAATAACTCCGCCTGGAACCCCTCTTAAGCTACTCCCGGTACCAAGCCCGAATAAAGGAGAAGGGTTAGGTATGGGTTTAGCGACCATATCCTGTAGAAAACTAACTCGCTAAAAAATCACTAACCAGAAAAAATTATTCAAACCATTTAAACTCTGCCCCTGGAGTTAGATCTTCATTTAGAGGAGCTATGACGCCTCATGGTGAAAGCCGATTTACTTCGAAAGTCACGAGGCCGATGCCCCTTCTGACAACTAGAGCACCATTTATTTAGGTACATGGAATGCTCTTACAAAATATTCACCATTGTCTTCAGTGAGTTACTATCTCACAACAGACCCCGTTAATAAACAACAATAATACCTAAACTAATAGCAAATTAATCAGGTTTTGTCGATAGAATACAAACTATCACTTAGTAAAAATTTCAATATGTCTCAAATTCCATATCATTTGATAATTTGTCTATTTGAATCAACGGATACGAATTTCTTCTATCTGATACGTCAGTTACTTGCATTCGACATTAAAAAAAAGTGTTATGGAAGTTAATTTCCACGGATAAGTAAAAAATCTATAATCATACTTAACAGTAATTACAAATATCGGTATTCATTTATATATATATATATATATATATATATATATATATATATATATATATATATATATGCTACGCGCCTACCAACGACTACAATGAAGACGCCAAAGATCAACTCTACGATAGGCTGCAGTCAATCATCTAGAAGTGCCCAACAAAAGACTTGATCATTCTGATGGGAGATTGAAATGCCAAGGGTGGGATGGACAACACCGACTATGAGGACATCATGGGACGACACGGACTTCGAGAAAGGAACGAAAATGGTGAGAGATTTGCAAACCTATGTGCCCTCAATAAACTGGTCATAGGCGGCACTATATTCCAACATAAACGCATTCACTAAACCACATGGGCTTCACCGAATCACATTACGCAAAACCAAATCGACCATATCTGCATCAACTAAATGTTCAGGAGGATGATGGAGGACGTGAGAACCAAGAGAGGAGCTGATATAGCATCAGATCATCACCTGCTGGTCGCCAAGATGACACTGAATCTCAAGAAGCACTGGACAACGGGTGGACAATCTCACAAAAGTTTAATACAGCTTTTCTTCGGGATACTGACAAACTCAAAATGTTCAAGATAATCCTCAGCAATAGATTTCAGGCCAAGAAGGGAGTAGTCAATACCAGCCGAACAAGAGCAGAGAAAGCCAAGGCACAAGCTGAATACACAGAAGTAAACGAGCAGGTGAAGAGGAGCATCAGAACTGACAAACGTAAATATATGGAAGATTAAGCAGTGACGGAGGAAAAGGCTGCAAGAGAAGGAAACATGAGACAACTGTATGACACAACAAAGAAACTCTCTGGAAATCACCGTAAACAAGAACGACCAGTGAAAAGCAAGGAAGGCAAGGTAATCACCAACATTGAAAAACAACGAAACAGATGGGTAGAACACTTCAAAGAACTCTTGAATCGATCAGTCCAACTAAACTCACCCAACATCGAAGCAGCACTCACGGATCTCCCAATCGATGCTGGCCTACCAACAATTGAAGAAATCAGCATGGCCATCAGACAAATCAAGTGTGGCAAAGCAGCGGGACCAGACAACATTCCAGTAGAGGCATTGAAAGCAAACGTAGCAATAGCTGCAAGGATACTCCACATTCCCTTCAGCAAGATTTGCGATGAAGAACAAGTACTAAAAGACTGGAGAGAAGGACTTCTGGTCAAAATACCAAAGAAAGGCGAACCACAGGGGAATCACTGTTCTCTCAATACCAGGAAAAGTCTTCAACAGGGTATTGTTAAACAGGATGAATGACTCCGTAGATGCCCGGCTTCGCGACCAACAGGCAGGATTCCGTAAAGATAGATCATGTACAGATTGAATGGCAACTCTACGGATCATTGTGGAACAATCAATTAAATGGAATTCATCACTCTATATCAATTTCATTGACTACGAGAAAGCATTTGACAGCGTGAACAGAACAACCCTATGGAAGCTTCTTCGACACTACGGCGTGCCTCAGAAGATAGTCAATATCATACAGAATTCCTATGATGGATTAAACTGCAAAATCGTCCGTGGAGGACAGTTGACAAAGTCGTTCGAATTAAAGACCGGTGTCAGGCAGGGTCGCTTACTCTCACCCTTTCTCTTTTTCCTGGTAATCGACTGGATCATGAAGACGTCAACATCTGAGTGGGAGCATGGGATACAGTGGACAGTTAGGATGCAACTGGACGATCTAGACTTCGCAGACGATCTAGCTCTTCTATCGCACACGCAACAACAAATGCAGGAGAAGACGACCAGAGTAGCGGCAGCCTCTGCAGCAGTAGGTCTCAATATACACAAAAGGAAAGGTAAGATTCTCCGATACAACACAGCTTGCAACAATCGAATCACAATTGACGGAGAGGATTTGGAAGATGTAAAAACCTTTACATATCTGGGCAGTATCATCGATGAACACGGTGGATCTGATGCAGATGTGAGAGCGAGGATCGACAAAGCAAGAGCAGCATATTCGTAACTGAAGAACATCTGGAACTCAAAACAACTGTCTGCAATCCCACACCACGGTCAGAATTTTCAATAGAAATGTCAAGAGAGTTCTACTGTATGGGGCGAAAACTTGGAGAATTACCAAAGCCATCATCCAGAAGATACAAGTGTTTATTAACAGTTGTCTACGCAAAATACTTCGGATCCGTTGACCGGACACTATTAGCAACAACCTACTGTGGGAGAGGACAAATCAGGTTCCAGTGGAGGAAGAGACCAGGAAGAAGTGGTGCAAGTGGATAGGACACACATTGAGGAAAACACCCAACTGTTTCGCGAGGCAAGCCCTGACTTGGAATCCTCAATGCCAAAGGAGGAGAGGAAGAACAAAGAACACATTAGACCGAGAAATGGAGACAGACATGAGAAGAATGAACAACAAATGGATAGAACAAGAAAGGTTGGCTAAGGACAGAGTGGGTTGGAGTAACAGGCGTAAGTAAGTTACTTTAGGAATAGTCAACATATATTTATGGGTGACGAAACAACGATTTCTTGAAAAATATTCAATATAGAATTATAATTTGTTATCTATTATTCATATGAGATTAAATTATTATTCTTTTTTAATGAAGTTGAGTTCTTTAGATTAAATAGTTTAGTTGTGAAGTTATTCATTGTTTTTTTCTTGATAACATTACTAACAGTTTTACACACAACAGAAATGGATTATTCGAATTTCATTTCTTGTACAGAATGCAGTTTCACGATTAGATATCCTCTTGAGCTCCAAGTAATATTGTTTGCTAAGACGTTATTTTTTTATGAACTGTTATCAACTGGAGAAATATTGAGTAATAGTAACCAGTGTCCAAATATTTAGTTGTGATTTGGAATTGCTGAAATTTAGAAATGAACAATTTCTTTGTAGAAACTAAAAATCAAAGGACATAATGTTTTAATTACAACTATAGTGATATGAACAATTAGGAGTTATGGATTTCATAATTCGCTCAAAGTCAAATGAAATTTAGACCAGATTGTTAGATTCGATTTTGCTTGACACATCGTTTGTATATTCAATATAAAGTATATGGTGATAAAGTTTGATTGTCCTTAAGTTCAGTATATTTTATGAATTTGTATTCGAGGGTGTAGAGAAGATATGTAGATCAGATGGATGATTTTGATGGAGTTTCGCTCTCTCAGCTGAATAGGTTAATTATGAAGCTATCAGTGTCCTTCTGGACGATATTATCAGCACAAACTTTAGATACAAGTGAGTTATCTACGCAATTTGTTCTGTCGACTTTGATCTTGAATCATTCAAGATCAGTTGTTTATTATTATTATTATTATTATTATTATTATTATTAGTGACAGTACCAATACTGTTGGTCTATTCTCAGAGGCAAATAAAACAATTATAATCGAGTTTATACTCAGTAAACAATGGATACTTTGTGATCCATATGATTTCATGAAGAAATTTCTCCTAGTATAGTTTAGAATTTTTTTATTAGAAAAACTAGATTCATATTTTCAAGTGATCAATATAGAGTTGTGTTTGGTAAAATGCATTTTTAGTTAAAGAAGAATACAGTGAAAAATCAGATTACATATGTTAGTAACAAATTTAGCAAAACGGAGAGTAGAATGAATATGATGCGTGGGTGGATTGTAAGCCTACGCAAGTTGGCCGGATAGCGGTTAGAGCATGTTTTATCTCTCTCGTCGGTATGTACGTATGTGTGTACGTGTAAGTACTCATAGCAGGAAGCAACCAGTATGTGTAATAAAATAAAGAAATTACTTTTTTATGTCATAAATTATTGCCAATTTGTATATGTTTTATATATCAATATTATTGTAGTAGATAAATACTTAAATTACTGTTGTAATAATCAGTCGGTCATTTAAATTTACAAGAACATTGTACATGAATTGAAATTCAATACAGACAACCATTGACGTATAAAGTGTAATGATCTAGAGATTCCTAATCAGTAAATATCCTTAGATAACGTTTTGATAGTTAAGTAGAGATGTGTTGTTTTAATTTTTATAAAGAATGAGCCAATAAGTATTTTGGTAATAAATGATGGACACATGTTTTCATTCCAACGTTTATTTTCAATAAGTTTTCTCAGAAGAAAAACTCTGATAAAATTAATAACTTACAAGTAAATGGATAGTCAAGTGAACTGAAAGAAACTCATTTTGGTATCAAATAGTAGGTTTGAAGTGTTTCACATTATATGCACAGCAAGTTGGCACTCAGTATTTTATACTCAATTAAACGCGCATTTGTACCCTAATGACTGTCACCAACAACACATAAGCCTATTTCGAAAATCAACATGACTTCCGAAAGTTAGTAAACTTTTGGAGTTGGATGTTTTTGCTCCAAATGATGAAGGTATCTTTTGTATATATTGGATATAACGGGAATTCGTCACCTACTGATCTAAGAACCATACTCTCTAGATTGATTAATAAACCATCAATTAAAGGGGAATTCAGCAGTCCACCCATAAAACTGATCACTAAATCTTAATAGAACATCAAATTTCCACTGTAGAAGTTATTTCTTTGAATACTATTTCACAAAACCATTGTCGTGCTAATGATTGTTGTTATAATCATAAAAAAGTAACTCATATCTCTTAAGAAAATATTTTTTTAAAGTGTAGCATAAAGTAGTATCATACTTTTTCCCCACATACTGATGCTGGTTGTGAAATCAATGAAACGAAATCACATAAAAGCTCTGTAACCATTAACCTGATTTTCATACTGACAGATGGATCTCAGCTAGTCATTTGATGACGATATGATACAAAAAACTAAGGATATCCAATATAGATTAGATTAAAATATTTTTCTGAAGTATTTTATGAAATAATACAACTATAGAGAAGAAAAGAAGTCTAATCCTTTACTATTTTGAATTTCTTTTTTGAATTTTGCGCATTTCGCGTAATTCTATCTTTCGGGATGATTTCTTTGGAAAACTCTTCTGCATCCTATAATATGAAAGATCAATATACCCATTCTGTCAATATGATCTATGAAGGTGACACTCAGATTCATATCTCGATTAGGCAGTGTTAAATCTTTATTTCTTAACGATCATTTAATTGTGTTCTGTTTACAGTAGCTATTTAGTAGTTGATTATCTAATAATCTAGTATTCACAGTAATTAACAATCATTCATATTTGGTGTTTAAAATTCGTGTCTCATATCATAGTTAAGTCGCATATGTTAATGATTAAGCTTTTGAACTGAAATTATACATTGAGTTTATCAATTATTCTTGAATTGTAATAGAAATGTGAGCTTAGTGATAATGTTTACGTTTACAACTTAGGAAAATGATACAATAAACACATATTTTACAGTAGACATATATGTAATTTTATGGTTGAATTCATGAGTCAATTGAAGTTAGACCACCATGGAAAACGTGGACATTAACACAGTTGAGTGCCAGTTCAGTATATATATATATATATATAAATATATATATATATATATATATATATATATATATATATATATATATATATATATATATATATATGAGATTTTATATCAAAAGAATATAATAAAACCAACAAAAAGAAACATTAACTTATTAATATTAAATTTCAAAGATAATAATTCATTTCATCATTATATTTAGATTTGAAATAATAGATAGTTCATTTGAATAGTCTAAAGAAGATCACATGAATCTAATGCATAGATCTAATAAGACCATGACCTGAAAATCACTGTTTCTATGAATGATAACAGATTAGTAAACTTGTCTGGACTTATTTTGTCTGTCTGTATTATTATTGTTATTATTAGTAGTAGTAATAGTAATAGTAATAGTAATAGTAGGAGGAGGAGGAGGAGGAGGAATAAGAGTAGCAGTATTTAGAATTAAACAACCTTGAACTTAAAAACTACCTGATAGATATTATTTATTTATATCACACTATGTACTAAATAAATTGACTTACTGTCTTATAAACTTTAAGGTTAAGATAGCAGAACAATTATAGTTGCTTTATTGTCTAATTGAAGGTATATTCAAATTAAATTAAATCAGACTAATTATAATTAGATTACAGACTATCTTATTGAAACATTATAACATTTAATAGGTTTTTATGAAAAGAAGGAAATTGAAATGTTGTAAGTGATGATAACTTTGTGCGTAAAAATTTATTTATTAGAGTGTGCGCTATACTCGACTAAAGAATTCGACAGTTTAATATATAGCAGATATTACAAATAATCAGTAATGTTCAGGTGCTACGATTGTTGATATAATTAATGGGATATAGTTGTACTCACGTTAGGGGACTAAATTCACTGAGCTTTATGAAAAGTTGAATATTGAATAAATTGACAGTGTCAGTTGTGCTAACATTTAATATCATATGCATTCATATACAATACAATTACTTTGTAAGCATAATAAAAACACCCTTATACTTGTGTGTGTGCTAATAGGATAGCTGGATATTATAATATAAACTGAGTTTAATGAGGCATTCATTGGAAACCAGGTGCGAGTGGACATAATTTACGTCCTTCATAGCTAATGTTTGTTTTAGGCAAGGAATTGCCATACATCCATAATGATAATGATAATAATGATAGTAAAATATACTTTCTCAACTTAACAATATCCTGGCAGTATTCCTGTTAGTAATTCTTGCACCATTATAACTATATTTTTATAACTATCCTATGACTTTTGTCTTTATGTTTTCACAGCATTATTATTTCAGCTTTGTACCTCATTTGTAGCTATAAATATATAATAATCAAATAATGAACAAAATAATTCTTTATCTTTAAAAATTAAAAAAAAAGAAACAAGAAATATTCAGAAATATGATGTTTACTTTTCAGTGGTTTGTGTTATAATCAATTTAAATAACTACAATAAAATTGTTTTGATGACCGCTTTTTTTTCTGATTGGTGACTAGTATTCAATAATGTAGACAATTTACAATTACCAACATTTGTTAGCACTACCGTATCAGTTAGACTATGATAATTTTTATACGTCTGTATATGTGGGTGGATAAATGCGAATCAATTAATACTTATTCAGGTGTGCAGAATTCTGTTCTATAATGCATTTTGAAATTTTTTACTGTTGCGAAGGTATAATCAAAACAAAACACAATAAGGCATAATCCTTTCCATATTATAAGTAATGGTCAGTAGCAATTATAAACTGTGGATCAGATATCATTGTTACTGTCTATAATGACAATGAGAGAACCTCATAGAAGGCTGATATTTGACTTGAACAAGTTTTTTATAGTAATATTACGTGTAATAGTTATGTGTAAGATCTAAACTAAGTAGTGATCAGCAACAAAGATCTATGTTTCGAATTCTTTTATTTAAAACTTACCAATCACTGATTTTATAAATTATGATGAGATTTATGGGGAAAGTTAAAATCAAGAAAATATAAAATATATTTAGTTATTACTATTCAAGGTACTTTTTTGTAATGTGTTTTTAATTTATTACTGAACAGATGAATTAAAAATGATAAGCCTTAAAATATATTTTCAAATTGTACAACTCTATTTGAAAAAGTGATTATATTTTTAGTGCGGATTAGAAACAATATTGAATTCCCCAAAATCCGATTGGATGCTTCGACATGTGAAATCAATTAAGAGAGAACTGGGTTTATAATGTACTAAGGAGGAAAATGTAGACCATCAAACTCTGATGTCTATTTAAATAGTACGATGATTGCTTCTGGCCCTGAATTTTTTTGTAGTTGTTAAATGTATAGTATTATCCAACTAATGATATTCTGGTTAAGTATAATTGTTATCTTGATGGAGTTTTGTTTTCTGAGCTGGATAGTTTGGTCGTGGAGCTTTCATCGTTCTTCTGAACGACATCATCAGCATAAATTTCTATCTGAAGTTTGTGGTGATGATAATGCTGAACGATGAAAGCACCGTGACCAAATCATCCAACTCAGGGAACAAAACCCCATCAAAATCATCCACCTGAGCTACAAATCTTCACCATTTCATTAATGTTATCTATTTTTTCAACTATGATATATTGAAATAAACCTTTATTTTAAATAAATAATTCTGAATGTCAAACATATATAATCTTGAATTTTTACAAAAAAAGGTTAAATATTAGAAAAATCAAACAGAAACATTGTATTCCCTTTTTGTTAGTCTAATTGAAATGAACGATTATCAAGTTTTTTTTTTGTTATTGTAAAATTCACATGTATCTAATACATGATAAGTAAAAAAAAGAATAACCGTAGTAACTAAATTGCTGGAAAACTTTCTAATTTACTGATTGTTGAAAAATGTTTATTAAAAGATATTTTCTTTAATTGTTGTAAAATAATTAAAATCAATGTATAATGTTAATTATGACAAAGAAATTTGACTCAATACTTTTTAACTAATATTATCATAAAATGTATAGGATTGAATAGAACAAATGTTGTGATGGTCATTAGTGTGAATTTTCTTTGGTTTACATTAGATTTCAATCGATTCTTAAGTATTTTGTTTGTTCGTTTTTTTAAACTATAACATAACGACGATAATTATAGTAATAATGACAATAATAGTAGTAATGATAATAATAATCATAATAGTAATAATAGAATGAAACTTAAATCAAGGAAATGAGTTTGCATCTTACCTATACAAATTCATAGACATTCATTTCAATAAATATAATATATGTAGGTAATATGAGATAAATCTTTCAGTAATTTGATGAAATTTGGTTATTAATATTTCACTAGTTGAAATCATGAGTCAATTGAAGCTAGACCATCATGGAAAACCTCAAAGCACTGGACGGCCGTTTCGTCCTAGTATGGGACTCCTCAGCAGTGATTGTCCACGATCCCGCCTCCCGCGGGATATATTTGTAATTATACAACACCTTATTTTATATCTTCAGATGAATATCGTTTTTTTATATTAACCACGTAAATTCTATTAATTTTATTTTGTTAGTTAATCTTTTTCCTATTTTTTTAATTATATAATCAATGATAATGAGTTTCTACTCCTAGAAAACTATTTTTGCCTTCATGTATTCCATAACTTTTGATTGAGTTTCGCTTTTTAAGCTGAATGTTTTAATCATGAAGCTTTCATTGTTTCTCTGAACAATATCATCAGCAAAAGCGTCAGATAGAAGACTTCTGAGTAACGAATTTTCTGCTTTATTCTCCAGCTTATTTGTTATTTCGGAATATTTACATACTAACATTTTAAATAATCAATCAATAAAATCTACCTAAACAATAACTCTACCATCAAACAATAAATTTATCTGATTTCTTAAGTAATTATTACTAGTGTTTCGGGTTGTAAGGGACAAAGTAGAATCGATGAAATAAATGAATTCAGTTTTTCTATGTCATGATTATTATTCTTGCTTTGGTTGAAATTATTATTTCCTTTTACTTTGAACAAATTTTCGAATATGATGGATGGAGCATTGATCATGTTTTGTTTGAACACCATCAGCAGGATTTTTTTAATATTTACCAACTATCTATTTTAATCATTTTGATAATGAGAAATTATTGATTTGTAGTGAGTTAAAATATGCTTTAATGTATTAGTTAACATAAATCAATTGAATGTTTTATTCTATTCTATCGAATAGATTAGTTAAAATAATCGGTTAAATGATTAGTAACTAAGATGGTTAATTGCTTTGGTAAATTTGGATAATCCCATGAGAAGACGGATCTTATCAGAGTTATGTAATATATTTGTGCCATACATTACAAACAATCTGATTATACATACTTGTTAAGACATTATATACAAGAAATAAAGAGTCAACTAGACAAATTAGGAGGTAAGGGAGACGAAGATAATAGTAATTAGGTTAACTGTACAATTGAATGTAACTCAATGCCTAATATAGGTACTTGAAGTTACAAATCAAATGTTTAACAGTATATATATTCAATCATTTGAATAACTTTTTTAATTATGCCAAAATTATTATTTATCACTTTACATCTACATTTAATACTAAACTTTATTGTAGACCTGTTATCTCTTCAGTAGTTTATACTATTATTTCTGTGTTAAAGGTGTTATATCTTGATATTTCAGCTCACAATACTTAGTGAATTAGGGACTATTTACCTATTCTAATACGATATATTCTATTGTGTAGGTGGATAACAACGAAAAACACACAATACATCAAAAATTGACCGATAAAGTAGGAAAAAGTGAGAGTTTGGGAAGACTTGGTATTCAAAGTAGAGCAAGTAAAATAAGACGAATTCATACAACTCCGTCTATTGAGTAACGAAAATATGACCCATAAATATTCAGAGATTTAGCGAACGGAAAGCGATGAGAACCAATCAGGAAAGGTGAAGACAGTGAGTAAAACTGAATTAGAAAAAAAACTGATATTTGCATATAAGGTTAGGGTTTTGAGTAAGATTTTAACATTGTCAACCGAATCCGAGTAATTTTGTGTTCGCCTTAGCAATAAACATTTGGAAAGAATTCATGAACTAAATAAAATCATCTTATTCGACTATTATCTTTATTCTTACTTCATTCAAGTTCAAAAATGATGGAAGACTGAAATGGTCAATTCTTGTTTCAAAGTATCACATTGAGAAAGAAACTTACCCACAAGATCTCAATTCACTGATTACACGTTTGATAACAGATGTGAAAGAATTATATTAGCTTCTGTAAGTAATCACTTCTCTGAAGTACTACTACTACCACTGCATAAATACATACATTTCTGCGACTTTTATTTAGCTGACTTCAAATAACATCAGGATCATATTCAACTAATTATATGTATTGTATTGTTCATGAAGTTATTGACAACTGAACTGAATCATGTTAATAGGTGCAGGCTACGTGGTTAGGGTTCACTCTGTTATCTCAATCAGTTGTAAAAGACTCGGGGTGGTATGATTTATAACTGTTCAGAATAATGCAATAGGAATCACTCTTTGATGTCCCTTAGATTCTAATCCCTAAAATCTAATTATACCAAATGTTTCCTACTACTACTACTACTACTACTACTACTACTACTACTACTACTACTACTACTACTACTACTACTACTACTACTACTACTACTACAACTACTACTACTACTACTATTAATACTACTACTACTAACAATAATAATAATAATAACCCCTACTTATACCGTTACTAATTCCACTACTCTGGAATTTGATTTGAAACAATCTAGCTTTACTAATATTGTATGGGAACTTGAACCGATCCACGCATGTCAGATTCTGCCTTGCACATGATGGAATGAGCAACTGTGTATTTCTGCTGTCTGAATAGTTGGTATTATCATCTCCATACATTTCAAACTTAGGGTCCCATTGTCTGATCCTATGAAATAAAATAAAGTCACGAAATCGAAAAAAAGTGACTCAATTTAATTAGTGATGGTTTAAAATGCTCTGATGTTAATATTTTGACTGAAATCTGATCAGTCTTATTTAATAAATGTGCATGCTATGCGGATTGCCTCGATTCAGCCATTATGTTACAAGGTTTTATATAAAGTAAATAAAAATTGGCTAGGAGTTGAATCCAGGACATGAGTTTCGTCCATATTTATTTATTCTGTAAGAAAAGTTGGTTGTTTTTGTTTAATTTTATTGGTCATATTGGCTGCCTGAGTTGAATTTCTATGATAAGTGCTTGGAAAGTTTTTGATCATTTTATTGACATACGATTTTGACTATTATTGATCAAAAACGGTTACAGATTTGTTATTAATGAGTTTTAGAATGCAATTGCATGCCTGTGAATTAGATGAAATGCAGGAATGTCATACATCCAAATTATTCTGTAATATCTATTTAGAGAAAGAAATTACAATAAGAAGCTTTTGTACATTTTACCTGAGTGGGTATGACACAAATACAACATAAAGATAGGGGATTAACGATAATTCGTTCGAAATATTGTCCGATAAGAAGAATTGGAATAGTAACAAAAAATGTAATAACTTGAACCGGATCAATAAAACAGATTACTTAATGTGTGTACTTGTATGTGTGTAGGGTGGGATAGGCCGACATTTATGTTCCACAATATAAAATAACATTTTTTTCTGGTTAAAAATAATTCACGATGGAATTTCGAGATTGTAGTCAATTTCTAAAAATAGTTTTTTCTGTACTAGTTTTAATCAATCGATTGATTGACTGATTAATCAATAAGCATAGATTTGAACTAGTCTATATAATGTTTGTAGATCTAATTTAAGAAAATAATTCGTCAAGTAAAGAACTAGTTTGAACATTAAATCATACGTGTTAAACTTAAACAAAATATTGGGATCATATATAAATTATTTTAATGTTTAATATATGAAGGTTATAATTATTCAAGAGTGTAAGCATTGAGTATGAAATAGTATAATACACTTTAGAAATATACCTAAATTGTAGTTCTTACTAAATCTTATATATTTTTAATCTGCAAAAATATGTGACAAGACTAGTATGAAGAAAAATTTTTAATTTACAAATATCAAAACTATAAAACTTGATTAAATTTCATTCCTCTTACTAGTGGAATCATCACAAGAAGTAAACTTCACTCGTCGAATACTGGCTTGTTTGCACCTCTTTTGAGAGTAAATGATACCGATAACACTAAGAAATGTGATATTATTTCGATACTATTAATGAAAAATATTCAAAATGTCTCAAATAAGGGTAATATTTGCTTACTTTGCAGGTACAAGTTACTGATAGGTGGAAAATAGCACGAAACCTACATTAACGATTTCCTGTCGATTACCTCCAAGCACCACCTTACATTTCAACACAGTGTACATGATGTTGAGTTGCTCAGACTAATGGTCACATTGCAACTCGATCGACAGAACTCGATCAGAACTGAAAAGACTGGACAAATGTTAGATTGATTAAAACTCGTTGATTAATTAGTTGTAAGTATATCAGTCCTACAAGAAGTCAGCCACAACTTGAATAGCTCAGTGGCAACATCTCAGATTGTGAACTTCGGGTATACAGAATGGAATCCATCAGAGAGCAATAATTTTCTCAAGAATACAAGTGCACCTTTCTGACAAGTGGCAAAATGGCACGAAACCAAGATCTTTGGTTTTCTATCCATTATATTCAACCATCTAACATGATTCAGTGAATACTTAATTGAGACCTATGAAACACTGGAATGTTATATCATCCTAATTAAGCACACATTACCCATAAAATCTTTATTCAATAATATAACATTGAAGGTCGATTCAAGTTGATCTTGTATATGATCGTATTGTTGAGGGATCGAAAATTAGTATGATAAAGTTGTGAGATTCACTGTACCTTACAATGTTCATGATTTTGAAAACGATAATTGAAAAATTAAAGTAATTTTCAATTAAATTATTCGTATAAATAATATAACAGTATTTACAGATTTCAGTCACTTTTTAAAAGTCATCAGTTGTGTATGTGTTTGTAAAAAATATACCGATTATACTATTTACTAGTCAAATAATGTACTGCTAACAATCAAGTGTAGTATAACCCTTTTAAAAACACGTTGAAGAAAGGTCAGTTGATTTTTAAAAAAAGTTAACAGTTGGATAACTTCAAGATTGTGACTTCAATGCTAGCTTTTAGACAGTTGTTTTGATTTCCGCATGTTGTTCAGTTGTAGGAATGCGGTCCTTACTTTGCCAATTCTCGCCTTTGCATCTGTATCCGACCCTCATTTTTTATCGACGATGCTGCCCCGATAGGTACATGAAGGATTGCACCTCTTCCAGAGGCTGCTGCTACACTGGTTGACTTCATCTGTATTTGTTAGTTTGTGTGGGATAGGGGGGTAGGTCATCTGTGAAGTTCAAATCTTCTAATTGATTGTGAGCTTTCCAATGTATTCCGTACTCCCATCTAGATGTTGAGGTCTTAATAATCCAGCCAACCACCAGAAAAAAAGGAAGGGAAAGAGTAAGTAGCCTTGTCTGTCTCCGGTCCTTACTAGGAATGTATCTGTCAGTTGTCCTCCATGAACGAATTTGCAGTGTAGTCCGTCGTATGAGTTCCGTATGATGTTGACAATCTTCTCAGGTAGTCCATAGTGTCGAAGAAGTTTCTGTAATGTTCTCCTATCCACACTGTCAAACGCTTTTTCATAGTCAATGAAGTTGATGCATAGTGACGAGTTCTACTCGACTGATTGTTCGACGATGATCCGTAGTGTCGCAATTCGGTCTGTGCAGCTTTCATACACAAAATGTTTAAAAATACACAATTATGTAATCAGTTTCTTATTATTTGATCATAAGATCACTTTCATATATCTACTTCCCATTCAACATTCGTCGTATGTTACATGATTCATAATGAAATGAGCTTTTCTACCAAGTTGAACAATTACTAATACTCTTACCACTATTTTTTTTATATAGTTATATCTAATTTATGTTAGTAATAATCATGATATGCGAAGAAAAAGTTCTAATCAAGACATTATTATAAAACGTTTATGAATAGGTTCACTCAAATTGATTTCTTTTTCTTTCAGAAATCTAGTTGAAAAAAGCCAGAACAACAATGTTTGCCGACAATAGAGTGAATAATATTAATTAAACCGATTGTTTTCACCTCTGATCTCAATTAATATAAAAAGGTTTATTTAAACCTCTATTTATCTTCACTTTGATCTTGAGTTCCAGTATTTCATTAAAAGTGCATTCACATTCCGTTTTCTCGAAACATATTCTCATTATTTAGACTATGATTATTATTCTTGTTATTTAGACGTTTTAGCTACTCAGTTTGTCAGTTTCATTTTGTCATGCTCATATGCTATAGCGATATGAACTAACCTATATTTGTCAACATCGCTGTTTCGATTGTAATCTTAGTTAATTGTAAATATCAACATATTTGAAAATGAAACGAATGAATAGCTTATTAAATCAATTCGTAAATTGTTAGAAAAACAATGGTATAACATAGAGTTTGAAAACTGTAAAGTTTTTGAGACACATAAATTTTATTAGAAGGGGTTTTGTGGAGATTTTAGTTATTTAATTGTTGAATTCACGAGTCAATTGAAGCTAGACCACCATGGAAAACCTTGAAGCACAGGATGGCAATTTCTTCATATTGTGGGGTTCCTCAGCAGTGCGCTTCCACGATCCCGCCTAGCGGGATTCAAACCCAGGATCTATCATATATAATTTTTTCAACAACGGTAAAATAATTGTATAACTATTAATTTCTATCACATGGATAACGAGCGATTTGAAGAATGATCGTTTTAGTTGCTAAAATTTCGACAAAACTTACATTTTAATTTCAATACCATGTCTCACATTTCAAACAATTTATATTTCATGTAACAACCGAAATACCAATATTCCGTTTGAATGCAGAACTAATGAACCAAAGTTTATTCGATTAGACCAAACTATAATCTTCTGTATAGTATATGAAGCGTTTTTGAGTGACTCGTATCAAATTATATAAAAACACAAACTCTGTGTTTAATTTAAACGGTTACAATTTAATAAAGAGAACAAATTACATCAAAAGTACAAAATACCTCAAACGGTACAGCTTGTGCTGTACAGTCAGGGGTTTCTCTAACAAGAACTAACGTGTTAAACAAAAAAGAATAGTTAATAAACAAGAGTTCGATACCTGAGAATCAATAAAGAACATTCCCAACAAGGTGGACTCAGATATTTATTGAAAAAGATTGCGGCAACCTTTCCAAGCAGACAGTTAAAGGTTAACAACCATACCACGCCGTGACCTTGAGTTTAGTTAAACATAACCTTATTGTTAATGGTCCAGCAACGTGCAACAGTAATATTAATCAACGTAAGGTAAGTCTTTAACTAAGACCACATAATAAAGCTCAGACTAGGAAGACTGAAGCATGTAAAGTGCGGTCAACAGAGACCTAAATAAAGGTTAAAATACAAGACAGGGAAAAGAAACAAATAAATGACAATACTGTCCAATGAAATGCTAAGAAGGGATTTTCAACGTATTCTTTCCGTTACAGTTCATGTCTGTAAATTGGCATACATTTTGTAATTATTCGCAGTATTTACATTCATTTCCTTCTTATAAAAGTAATCGTCATTACGAAAATGATATCACTTGTAGTAATAATCTTCAAATCTCATAATTAGTATTTTGTAATAAACTGACTGAAGAAGGAAATATTTTTCTATTGAATTCGAACTCAGTTATCGTACTTGCATATCACCTATATGTTTTAAGCATAGTCTAATATCATATTGTAGTGATATTCAGTTTATTTAATCTTAAATATGAAAACATTAGTGTCAAATATTTTGCTGCTTTAATCATTTTCCAGCTGAAATCCTTTCATAATGAAAAAATCCCTGTTAAATTTACAATTTATTTTGACACATAGATTTTATTAGTTATTATCGTTAAATTCACTTAGCATAATCATTATAACGGTAGGGAATGCACATATATACATTTATTGAATATTTATTCAATATAACAGATCATAATGCAATAAATTTTTTGCATAGTAACTACATTACCTGATTTGTCATTCTGTAACTAGTTGGCGTACAGTAAATGAAATGAAAGAATATTATTCCATTGTATGAATCACCGATGTACATTTGGTTTTATTCTTTATCATCAAATAATTATATATTCCGATGATCATTAATATTAATATTATTACTTTAATCTTGTTTTTGTAAGATTTATTCCTTTATTACAACAATGGGTAACTTAATTATTGGTTTAAAAGGGATACACATACACACACCTAAACATGCGTATTATTCATTTTCCTAGACATCATCATCGTCGTTATGATGATGATGATCATTATCGTCCTCACTGATAAAACTAGTAGTAGTGGTACTACTCTAATACTAATACTAATCCCACTACTACTACTACTACTACTACTACCCTATTTAACGAATTCGCTAATGTTTATTCACTTAACTAGGTTCTGTTTCAACATGGGCTGTGAAATAACTATTCAACTATTCAGTCAACCAGTAAGTCATTCAGCCACTAAGACAACTAGACAATCAAGCAATGACTAATAAATTGGTAATCTTGACATTATTGTCTTGATTTAAAAAAAATTGACCCAATGAAAAATAAAGGATAAGTAATGTATGTGTCTGGTTCAAGAAAATAATTATTAAGAGAAAAAAGTGTTTATTCATTTAGCCTTGGGGTTAAGTTGGTCCGTCAGTCAGTCAGGCAGTTAATCACTTAGCTTGTCGGTTTATTAAATAGTGGATTATTGTTTGGCTCATTATTTGGTTGATTGATCCATCATTCGTTTTTTGATAAACTAATTACAATGATAAGAAAGTAAACACTTAGATGACAACCAATATATTATTCTATATTCAACTATTTTTATTTATTGGCTGTTATATTGTTTTAAACATGAAAAATAGTCGTAATTCTTTTTTCCAAAGATTATCTTAAGATCATTTTATCAATATTGTTTATTTATTTACTTATGAAGTGTTAACATGAAGTAATTTCAGATACTATAAATGGTAGTAGTAGAAGTAGTGGCAGAGGCATTATTATTACCATTATTAATATTATTATTATCAGTAATAATAATAATAATAATAATAATAATAATAATAATAATAATAATAGTGGCATAGTTGTGTATTTTCCGGTTGCTCCCATTGTTTAAATCTTCCCATTAATGTTTAGAACTTCAATTGATCAGTTTCTGATTAGCTTACGTGCATCCTGTTTGGATTGCCTCGACATTGCCTTAAGTCACAAGCATTATAAGCAAAGATGGATGGTGACTATTGATGGGATCCAGGATGCGCGTTTCCTCCCACTTGGAACTCATCAGCTGGATGTACCTGCATCCCAGAATTCATGCTCACTCTGGGACTCGAACCCAGTACCGTTCTCTTCAAACGCAATCGCGTTATCCACCTAGCTACTGAGTCATAATAGCCAGTAGCTCGTGCAGTGATGTGGAGTCCCGGAATGAACATCAACTCTGGGATCCAGGTACATCCAGCTAACCAACGCGAAGTAGGACGAAACATGCATCCTAAATTCCACTGCTAGCCATCAACCATCTTTGCTTATAATGTTCATCAGTTTCTGTTGAAATATGAGCCAAGTGAGTGAGTGCTTTGATAGTGCTTGTGGTTACTAGTTCCCTATACTTTTTGAGTTGTGACTTACAGTGGAACCCAACACATGAGTTTTGTCCTATTTCGTGTTATTTTCATTAAGCATTTATTTCATTAATTTTAATGAATAAAAAAAGGAAGTAAAAAATATTATTGAAATAATTTGAGGAGTTTTATATCTATCAACCAAGAAATAAAGATAGGAAAAGTACTTTAATTAAATCTTTTTCATACTTAGTTCAATTGTGATAAACTCACAACTATATGAACGATCAATATTCATTTTGAAAATTCTCGTCTGAACTTATGAAGAGTTGAGTTGGGATTCCCTTCATTTTACTAGCTCTGCCAAGTTTATATCGTTTCCGAAAATATGTAGCCTTTGAGTAAACATTTAATTTGACGTGTAATTACGTAACCACTCGCTTGTTATTTTCAAAAGAATGAATAGCATTTGAGAGAAACTAGAAAGGATTTTCCAGGACGGAGTTGATTGAAGAATCGTGGTGAGAGGCCTATGTTCCACCACTCGGGATAACAGGTGTAAGTAAGTAAGAAGTAAGTTGTTTATCATTGAAATAACTTTTGTATTTCTGCTTTACACTTATAGGACACTAAATTGTTTAGGACGAACAATCAACGTTTTACCTGCGTATACGGTTCCCTAGTTCTATACTAATCATCCTATATCACCTACATTTATTTTTATGAATAATAATCTATCCAACGCTCAATTGGTTTGAAATGATCAAATCAAACTTTAGCAATGACATATAAATTTATTTTTATTATTAATCTCATAATTTCAACCGATATACAAGCTCATTCAAGTTAACATAATGTACAAAACATTTCAACTTTAATAATTTCCATTACATTGTATTAACATTCCTAAGTTCGTATGCTACGATTGTAAACGATTGACTTGGCTTAAATTAGATGAATAACTTTGTAACACTACTTTAGACTGGTCACAGTAGAATCTGATGAGAATTTACTAAAAAAGAAAATACTTCATATGATGGGAATTTTTTTAGATGAGATATTTTCTTTCAGCAATCGTCAGAGAGTATCAAATTAGAATGAAATATTGGTTTTTGATTGAGATCATGAACCAATTGATGTCAGACTACCGTTGGAAACCTGGAAGCACTGGATGGCCATTTCGTCATATTGGGGGACTCCTCAGCAGTGCGAATCCACGATCCCGCTAGTGGGATTCGAACCCAGGGCACTTAGGCTAGCGCGCGAACGCTTAACCTACTGGACCACTGAGCCGGCATCCAATGGTGTTAGTGTCTAACATCAACCAATCTACGAAGTTGCGCGACCAAATTACATTGTACTAAGGTAGATACCTGTCTCTACCCGACACGGATTAGCTCTACTGGTCACGGATGATGTTAGACACTAACACCATTGGATGCTGGGTTCGAATCCCGCGAGCGGGATCGTGGATACGCACTGCTGAGAAGTCCTGCAATATCCAGTGCTTCCAGATTCCCAACGGTGGTCCAACATACTGAAATATTCTTTGTCCATTTTTAATAAATTTTAATAGCATGGCAATAATTATCTTGAAAAGAAATTCACCAATGGAATATTATTGATTCATACTATCTTTACATGTAAATCATAATTTTTATTTACATCTTTATCATTTTGTTTTAAAAGATAGTTCATACCATAAACTTTTATCGGTTGTATGAAAGTCAATAATTAGAGAGTACTAGGTAATTGTTTGATTATAACTTGTAATAAATGATCAATATACATTTACAACTTTTAGATATCATGATAAACATCCTATTATAAAGTCATCTAAAGATAGAATTTACTAGTTTACATTATCAAATTAATAGTGTCGTATAATTAATCATTTAATGTTGTGCATGTGAATATCTATTTTCATTTACGATTTACTTGATTTCAGAGCTTAGAGAAACCCATTTTGAAACTAGTTATTAGTGGGTATAAAATTCAGTATTAAAGTGAATATCTTCGCATATACATATATACGATTTAAATGTAAATATCAAATACAACATGATATCATCTAATATACCTGTTATGTTATTGTACCCTGTTAATTACCACGTGATTAGATCGCCAATTAGGACACCGACTTATATGAATTTGACCCTGTGCCAAACCAATGACGCATTAACTAGTACGAGCAGCTTAGAGTCAACTCTGAGTTCTTATTGGACCTCTGAGACAGTAGTTTTTCGTCTAACTCAATCCAGAACACAAATATCAGCCGTCATTATATGAATAATTTATTTCAGACAAACGCAGTTCATATACAAGCAAATCAGAACGCATCATATCATAAAGTAGAAAATAACAATTATAGAAGATCATGCCAAAAGTGGCTGTGAGTGTGAGATACTGTAATTAATAAACTGGAAATAACTTAAGAATCATAAATTGTAGAGTAGTAGTCTATAGGTTAAATGAAAGCTTATAATAAAAGGAATATGAAAATATGTACAATATGGTTACTTAATAGTCATATAATAAGTATATATGTATAATAACAGTCCATAAACAGTTCCCGGAAGTTACTCATAATTTATTCTTCCTCGAACACAACAGTACTATTGAAAATCAACGTATACTAGTCAACTGGGTTACTCAAATATAATGAATTATATCAAAAGAATAAGTTAGAATTATTTTAGAGACTAGATGGAATGTCGCTATCAGCGAAATTCAGGAAACGCGTTTCTTCGTACTTGGGATTCATCACTTGGATGAAACCTTAACCTAATGTTGATGTTCAAATTGAGACTTGAACTTAGTACTTTTCCTTTCAAACGCTAATGTTTTTTTTACTGAGCTATGGAGTTCAGTTAGCCGCTAACTTGTCTAACGCGTATGATATTGATATCACTATTAGTAATTATGATGTAAATCTCAAATTAGCTAGAGCATAAAATATAAATCAATAAAATAGGTTATCAAATTAACTTCATTCACCAAAGTTATCATCATCGAAATTATTTGATCTAACTTTAGGATTCATAGGTAAAGAATGTGTTTAATTTCATAACACCGTCGTAATTGTGATATGACTGAATAACAATTTCATTTTATTAAAAATAACTTGTTATAACTCAATAAGTTAGACAGATTCTAATAGTTTTACAGCTCCTCACACAAGACTTTGATTAGATTAAAAAATTTTCGTTTCGTAATCTCTCGTTTGTTTTAGCTTTAGACTGTCAATTGTTGTAAACACTAATAAGAAGTCATTATATTAGTTTTAGTATTAGAAATGTAGTTGATTTTATGTAGAAATATAAGCTACTCACAGCAAGACCTAAAGATTCAGGGTTTGATTCTCATTCAGGTCGTAGATATACATTGCTGAATAGTCGCACAATAGATACAAATAAGTATCCAGTGCTGTTGGACTTACAATGACTATCTAACTAAGGTGAGTCCGTGGTATAAACTATAACGAGGAATATATTTTATTAGCTTCAAAATATGTACAAGTTTCAATCCGATCCACGTGTACTAAATAGAATAATTATAAAAACAGAACGATATTAAAACAGGAATTACGTTATAGGATGCATGAATTACAACAACTATCATTTGTAATTTCATGTTTAACTTTTTTATACAATAAAAGTTAGAAGGGAGTATTGATCTGTCTCTCAGTACATACAACTTTTATGAAAACTTTTAAACTCCAAAAGAAGTATTTTTGCGAATTTTTAGTGAATATGAAAATTCCAAAGTAGTCATCAGATCAATCTGATGATCAGATGAAGGCTCAGGTGTTATACTAGATAGACAGATCCGACTACATTGTTAAAAGTTGATTTTAAACGGCAATCTGAGATTCAACGATAATAAATACAACAAAGACTCAACTGACTTAGCTGAAAGATCAATTACGAGCGTATACAGGGAGCTATTGAAAAGGAAATTAACTAATAGCTCGACCTAAAATAATAAATCCTTGTGGATTCTGTTTAGCGCATATGTGCGACCTACTGAAGATTCACTGACATGACGTCTCACTTAAAGTTATATTGTCAATGGTCACTTAACCTAACCACGAGGTTGCACGCCGGTTAGCAGAAACGTTAGAACCAGTTCGTCACCAGTAGGCTAAACAGTTTCAACCACATAAAAATTGCTGTTAATTCTTTGGATTTACTATATTTACTTACCAAAATACTGCTTCTTGATACTATAAACAAAATTTGTGAGCTATCTGGACACCTGCCTGTGGTATTTGTATGAACTAATGATTAATTTGTACTTGATTACCCACTGATTTCGAATTCAAAGTACAATACGTTCGTTTGTGGTTTATTTCCAACTATTCCATCATATATTTAGTAAATCATTTTATTTCGTTGAGATCATGAACCGATCAATGTTAGAGCACCATTGAAAAATTGGAAACACTATATATCCGTTTCATTCTGAGACTGAGGGTCTTGGGTTCGACTACACATACGTGATCATGGGTGCGCACTGCTAAAGAGTCTTATATTACGATGAAACAGCCGTCTAGTGCCTCCAGATTTGCAATGGCGGTTCATAATTTGAATGAAATTCGACAATCTCCACAACCCCAATTGTTTTGTCTCTATTATTTCTTGTTGCCTTTTCTGGTGATGTAGAACCTTCTATTAAATCTATTTATTTACAATACTCTTTATATGTCGTCAACATAATTACTCCATCATGATGATATATATCCACTTTTATTGGAATAAGTATGTAAGCTTTACAATAATTTCAATTCTAAGATATCATTGGGTTCTAAGTAACTGATGAGCATCTTATGAAATAAAATGAATCCATTTTATTCTTTTCAATTCTTTATTCTTGCTCTCCTGAAGATGATCAGTTCAATCAACTTGTATCATTGAATATTTGTTCAAATATAATCCTTATAGTTTTTATGATGTAGAATACCATTGAAATCATGAACCGAACTAAGTTAGACCACCACTGCAAATCTGGAAGCACTGGACGACCGTTTCATCTTAATATGGGACTTCCCAACAGTGGTTCGTGGTTGCACATGCTAGGACGGAACGATCGTCCAGACCTTCGAAATTCGTAGTAATGGTTTAACTAGGATCGGTTCATGGTTTCAATGAAATCCAATAATCTCCATAACCCAATACTGGTAATTCATTCAATACATTAGAAATTCTAATCTCAACTACTTAAAAATGTCTGTGTTTAGAAAAAGAAAGATAATATGAACTGAATGAAGAACATTCTTTCCAATAAATTCTCATCAGGTTTTATAACTTTAATTTCCTAATAATGTTTTCATTATCACTATGTACTACAACAAACGTTCTCTATCCTATATATATATATATATATATATATATATATATATATATATATATATGAGCCGTAATAAAATCGAATAAATCACTTCAAGATAACACATTCAATATATCAATATTCGTATCATAGCGTCAGATTTAAACTGGTTTACTACATAGGTTAAAACAAAAAAAAAGGCTAGAGCTAACCAGGCAATGATATAATGTCTATAACATCATTAAACAAAACGGAACGCGCGTCCTGGATTCCACTGCTAGCTACTGTCTATCTCTGCTTAAAATCCTTGTGACTTAATGGAACGATTTAAAGAGGTGTGAAAATTTTGTGCATTACTTATAAACCACAGAACTAAGGAGTTTCTGTGATATGATTCAAAGAAAACCATATTCGTGCATACGTATTCAACTTTTATTCGTTTTTAAATCTTGAGCTTGACATTAACTTATCAATTTTTATTTTCAATAGTTCTTTAAAACTACACTACATGGTGTACTTATCTTTTAAAAATCACTTCAATTTTTTTTATTTTTAACTTGAATAAAGTTATTAGTATAGGGGATTTCTGGAGATTGTAGAATGTTTATCCTCATACGGGATTCCTCAACAGTGCATATTGATGACTCCGCAGCTGAGAATCGAACCCAGGACTTTGGTTTCGCGTACGGACGCTGTAGACCATTGAATCAGCAACTAATGATGTCAGTGTCTAGCTTCAGTCAAGTTATTGTGCGAGCCCCATCTACTGCCTGCAGTGGATAACTGTATCATACCTGAAACGGATTGAACTCCACTGATTACGGCTTCTCACCAGAATTTCAGAAGTTACGTCCTTAAGCTCGCCATTAATGTGAATATAACAGTTATGCAGTTCCAGATTTAGAACGATGGGTTTATGTGTCCTTAGTACTCTTGTAATATCATGTCATTGTTTATGTGTAAAATAAAAGCTGAGGAGCTGTTGTTCTATTGCCTGATTATTTAACTATTAAAATTCAGGTCACATATTCAAATCTTACTGTATTGAGTCAGGTCTGTCCCGCAGTTAACCATTGATTTAAATAGAAAGTATAACATTTTGATCATTGTGTTTGAACTTCTTATTCACGTATTTTCACACTTCAAACAGTTGTTTTTCTATGGCTGGTAAAATTTCTTCGTTGTACGACGTTTTCAAGTTAAATTTGTGGATATAAATTTTTTTCTCGATATACATAGAAAGTAAAGAGCTTTTTAGGGCGTTATAATCTATTGTTACTCTATGTAACTCTGATTGACTATGTAGAGTTGAGAAAATAAAAACAAAAGTCGTCTGTTCATTTTGAAATTAATTGGTGTGCTTTGGAATCCACACCCACTATTATGTTATTCCTCCTAGTTGAATGTGTTTTGTATGTATGTTTGTGATCATATTTTCTAGTGGGATGATTGTCGATGTTTCAACTGAAATTGGGTAAATATAATCGGTGAACAGCTGACCTCTTCAGTGACCTTGAACTTGTCCATCTAGTTGTCCGTCATATCACGTGCATTTCTGCCTGTCTGTTAACACAGCTTGACAGCTTAGCAGGCAGAATTTCATATGAACAATTGAGATTGGTTGCTTCAATTGAACCTTGTCCTTAAATGTTACAAACTATCGGAAGAATGCGTAATCCAATTTATTCCTAAATGAAAACCTAACAAATTTTGTCCAATAGTAGCGAAACTATCTAAACTTGCAGTAAACATTTCAAGGAGAAACTTGACTGGTTCTTATTATTTGTCATGATAAGAATAATGATGTGATAAATCAGTAGCTTCTATTCCTATGACTATCGGATATTAACCTATTATTATTATTATTATTATTATTATTATTATTATTATTATTATTGTACACGTAATTTGTCCTCACGATCAGCCTTAACTTTGACCTTATCACATGGGAATTGTTGATTGAGGTCATCATATTAGTAAAATAAATATTTTTGAGGTCGCTAATGAAGTTCCTGTCTTTCGTTGCCTTTCGGTCACTTTAAAAAGACATATACACATATATAATTGCAGCATGTGACTTACTAATAATAAGTAAACTGAAAAGATCATTAATGTACTCGCTAATCTGATATCATGATTTATTTCCTACTTGTAACTATTATTATTAGTATTAAACTTTCAGAGGTAACAATTTTTTTTAAAACATTCAGTAAACTTAAACTGTGAATGATGAAACAAATAATGAGAGCATAAGTAAGCACTAACAGGTATCAGATAAACGAAGTGTTCATTTGCTGTTCATGGCGTTCATTATTGAATATTATGTAGGTTAACTGAAATGTTTTCTATGTTTAATAAGTGTGCTACATGCAGTAAATTTGTTTAATTTTTCATTCGTTTAGTAAATAATCACTACATGTTGGTGTATGAACGTCACCAAAGATTTTATTTGAATGTTCTAGAATTACCTTTGACCATCTGTTATAAACATATCATTATAACACATCTCAATATGCTGGACGAGAAACACAAGTAACTTTAAAGTTAGATCATTAAATCAATCAGTTATTATTTACTGACAACAATAAAAGTTGTCGCCACTAAATGTTCGTTTATAAAAAAACAACTTACTGACTGATTAACGTCTGTCACTCCTCATGGAGGAGAAGTGGTCGCCCACCACAATTCTCCAACTAACCCTGTCCTGGGCAATCCTTCCTAGTTTTCCTCAAATGCTATTCATTCTTTTGATATCTGTCTCCAATTCCCGACGCAATGTGTTCATTGGTCTGACTCTTTTCCATTCCCCTTCAGGATTCCAAGTTAGCGCTTGTCTCGTGATGCAGTTTGATGATTTCCACAATGTATGCCCTATCCACTTCAATCGTCTTTTCTTAATTTTCTCCTCAGTTGGAAGTTGGTTTGTTCTCTATCACAGTGGAATGTTGCCGATGGTGTCCAGTCAACGGACATTAATATCCTGCGTAGACAATTGTTTATAAATACTTGTACTTCTTTGATAACAGTTGTGGTCGCTTTCCAAGTTACAAATCCGTACAGAAAAATTGGTTTGAAGTCCGTATTGAAGATTGTGACTTTGATGTTGATTGACAGTTGTTTTGAGTTCCATTTGTTCTTCAACTGTAGGAATGATGTCCAGATATGTGAAAGTTTCCACCTCTTTCATATACATATTATTATAAGAGATTAGTGGATTTTGCAGAATTTTTACAGTTTAAACAATGAACCGATGTTAGCTAGATGGCCAATAGAATCCTGGAATCTCTTGATGACCAACTCGTCCTAGTCTGGGACACCCGAGGAACTCAGATTCATTACTCAGCATCACAGAATCGAATTCAGGACGCAAAGTTACATCCTGAAGTTATTAACTAGCGGGGACTCCTAAAAAGCATCACTCTTGGACGAAACGTTCATTCAGTCGTTCAATTTAGGGTGGGAATCTAATTGCTCTAAAATCATCAAGGCATCCTTCAAAACAAAGGAGAAGATCACAATGAATGCTTTTCAGTGCTATTAACTTATCATTTATGTCAATGAAGATAGTAAAGATCAGTTTTATGAGAAGCTGCAAAGTGCTCAGGAAAAAACCTGAACATCCTAATCGGAGATTTGAACGCCAAAGTCGGAGTGGACGACGCCGCGTATTAAAATATCATGAAACGACATGGACTGACTAGGAGAAGGGAAAGAGAATGGTGAGTGAGTTGCAAATTTATGTCTGTTCAACAAAATGTTAACATAGGGCTATATATTCCCCCACAAACGCATACACAAAGTTACGCGGGTTTCATCGGATCACACTGCACAGAAACAGATCGACCATATTTGCATCACTAACAGATTCAGAAGGTCAACGAAAATACGTGGAAGACTTGGCAGTGACAGTGGATAAAGCTGTAAGGGAGGAATATATGAGATGTCGATGTGATACAACGACGAATCTTGTAAGGAATTACGGTAAATTAAAGACAGCAAAAAGAACAAAGAACGTGAGCCAATTACAGAGATTAAAGAGCAGCGAACAAGTGTGTCACACACTTTTAGAAGCTCTCGAATATATATATATATATATATATATATATATATATATATATATATATATGCCCCCAAATGCCCTGGTATGGCCGAGAGCGGGGAGGGTTAACCCTCCCTCTCGAAATACTCTCACACGGCCACGCGTATACAGCCTCTGAACTATTTGCTTATGGAAAATATTCCTTTCTATCTGATTAACATTGAAATAACTCGTACTATTATTATTATTATTATTATTATTATTATTACTATTATTATTATTACTCTACCACGTCATTTATTCACCTTCTCTTATTCCTACTTTATGTATCCGTTTCGACCTAGACAGCAGCTCACCTATGGTGAAAATTCAGCTTTATCTAAACGTTCTCGAGTCACTGCCTGGTTGAAAATTGTATGCTACCACCGAATATGAATACTGAAGCAGTTTTTCTGAAACCACGTACACCATTCAAACTGGCTGCCTTCAACGTTCGCACACTTATGCAGGTCGGACAACAGATAGGGCTGGCTATGTCTTTGGAAAGTCTTAATATTGACGTGTGCTGTCTATCAGAGACCCGTATTCAAGACTCTGGTGAAGTACTACAAGTTCTCTCTCTATGCTTGTGAAACCTGACCTCTCCGAGTTGAGGATGTTAGACGACTCTCTGTATTCGATCATCGTTGTCTCCGAAGGATTGCTGGCATCCATTGGCAACACCATGTCAGTAATGCAGAGGTTCGGCATCGAGTGTTCGGGCACAGAGACGATAATCCAATTAGTGTCACCATCTTGAAACACCGACTTCGGTGGCTTGGACATGTTCTACGAATGTCGTCCCAGAGAATTCCTCATCGTGCATTATTTGCCGACTCTGGGACTGGTTGGAAAAAGCGGAGAGGTGGTCAGTATATGACATGGTGTCGTGGTATGAAAGAAAGCTGCAAAGGGCTAGCTTCTGTTGGTCCTTCACGACTCCCTTGTTGGAGTCCGAAAGACGGTGTAACGCAGTGGCTAGAGACGTTATCAGATATGGCTCAGAATAGAAGCCAGTGGCGATCCTGCTGTAACCTTCTTTTACTTTCTTCCTAAAAAGTGGTTGTATCTTCCTTAACTGAAAGATTTCTTCTGATTGTACCTTTCCGTTTTCCCCATCATTGTTCTCTCCCTCTTTTTTTTTTATAATTCCCCACGTTCATTACTTTATATATATATATATATATATATATATATATATATATATATATTCTCCTTCTCTTCAAATTATCATTGTTTTGTGTGGCGCATATATATTTGGTGCCCCCCTGTACCAATATTTATGTGTTCAAATAATATATATATATACTTTTACCAAACATTTTGGTACTCTGTTTTAAATTGGTTTCAGGATGAAGTCAAGCATTTTTCGACGATATATACATTTATGTAAAAGTTGTGTTGTCAATATGTAATTAAACGGGTTTATTGAATCCTGAGTATTTGATATAAATGAGTATTTATCTATGAAATCAAAAATAACTGTGGTAACCTCCAAATGGATCTAGAAGTTCTTGCGCAGATGATGATGTTTGTGGTATGTCTACAGCTGGAGTCCTTCCTGGGTTACTATCGTTCCTATACATGGATAAGGGAGGGGGTATGGAATGAGGTTACCAACACCATAACCGTGCTAAAAAATTTAACCAGAAAAATTCATTTCAACAATAATGACGTCGTCTTAATAAATTTCATCATGAAAATATTAACACATTCACTTGCCATAGATTCCTGAGTAGGCATGTTGCAAGGACCTGAACGTCCATTCAGAATATTCTTACTTAGCTTACGAGTTTTTATTTAAAAAGAACGAAAACATTTCAGCTAAGAAAAGTCTCTTTTCAACGATATCATTTTCTGAAGGTGTACAATCTGTATAGATAATTTTTTACACGTAGCAGTTCATGTAATAGTTCCCTTTTATTATTCTGGATAAATGTACGAGATTCGTTTAAAAGAAACGTCTTAAAGCTAGCTAATCGAAGATGCTGTGGATTATTCAACGAAATTTCCACGTAAGGCTTAATTCTATTTTACAAACACTACAAAAGTATCGTTAAAAACCATCTCATGATGATTCACTTTGGTTTAATTTTCCTGACCTGTTTTAAATACCATGGTGTCCAAAAATAAATACCAGTGTTTGTCATCTGCTTCAGACGCACATGTACAAAAAACACGTGAAGAAAATATCAAGTGATCGAAGGGTTGCTTAGATGGTTGACCTGAAGAACATATGAATTGAGGACAGTGTATGTACATAACAAAAATGGTGGGAGTACAGATAGTCATTAGAATATCTAGAATAGACAGCCCAATGAGAGCCATTCTGAAAATTGATTGGTTCATTCTACAATTAGGCAGGGACAGGTCAAGGCAACATATAAATGAACCAATGAAATATTAAATAAGCATTCATTGCTATTTTATTGGCCATTGGATTTTGTTAATCTCAAGTTAACGGCGTTTAGGTGATAGTTCATACTGCGCCATTTCATACTAAGATTAGGTTTATGCGAATTTGAATTATACGGTTCCCGTTTTCGATTAGTTCTTACTAACTTCACAATTGTGTTGGAAACCTTAGAACTATAGTAGCTTAGTCTAATTTGACTTTGCACTAATTTTTATATGGACTGTCTACGTACTTGTTGCCTAACAGGATCTAATTAATTTTTGGATTACCTATGCAATGGCGCATACAGCTCTGCAGAACACAAATAACCCTTATGCAAGCGGAAGACTCGTAAGACGAAGCTCACAAGACCTCGGTTTGCGTAAGTGTTTAATTAATAACTCCATTCTCATTGATATTTCGTTTAATTTACGATATCTCCATACAAAACAAAGGTTTTTTGGACTAAACATGAAGGGGAAATTTTATTTTATTTCGCCTGGTTTAGGCAGTGCTGTAGTACTAATAGCTACATGTGAATCATGAAGCCAATTACAATAATTCGTATTGAGTTGAATTCAATTGGATCTTAATTTCTTTCTTCACCCCACATCAACTTGTCTGTTACACAATTCTACAAAATGTCTGTCACTACAACACTTTCAACAATTCTATTCTACTTAAAGAATACGCCAAAGCTTGATGTCATTTCGTCCACTTTGTTAGATTGGGTTTTGTTGTCAGTTGCTGGCCATTTGTGTGTGTGGTCAACAATTAATTAGCACTACCTGACATTTGTCTAGATATGTTGAATACGTTTAAGTTGAGGTTGAATTTTAGTCATTCCTTTCGGTTGGTAGTCTGTTCACATACTCTTGTCAGATAAAAAGATTCTTTCGACCTATGTACACCGCTTTTTTCTTAATAAACGTTGGTGCATAGATCCCTACAATTAATATTTTCATCTGTTTTCTTGGTACTGACGTAGCGTAAGGTACATCCCTATTTTTAATCATCCATCAAAAGTACGATAGTAATTCACCATGATGAAACGTCATTGGTACTTGACTAATTGCATTAATCTAGTCAAAACCTGTTAATCAAATTGAGTTGTGGGTAGTTTATACGGTAGCTAATAGTCATACTTAATCTTTCAAAATCGGTTTATTGGCATTGTCGTAATAAATTTCGATTCCTGGTTTCTTATTATATACAGAGGTTGAGGTTTACGAAGGTTATTACGAATTCCTCCGACGTTATACACTTGGTGAACGTTTTGGATCGGGTGGATTTGGTCATGTTCATCATGCTAGGCGTACATCTGACAATAAAGAAGTTGTAGTGAAAGAAGTCCGATCAGATAAAGTTCCATGCTGGTGTTTGGTAAGTAAATATGCTTAATACAGTAAATGGATCCTGCTTCACCTGGTCGAAATGTCTTACTAGATTTTTTCTCTTTCCTTAACCACCTGTTTTTAAATTGCTTGAGTTAGTAGTAATTTCGTTTAAATCCTTTTATATTAATATTCACATCGATCCGTCCTTATTTTGATGTGCTACACATTGGTGCATCATTATAATGCTGATAGATCCACATTTATGGTTGATATATATGGGGTCAACCGCCAATGTAGTCATAATAATTATGTAATATTTGTGAAAGAACTGCAGTACGTAATGGGATATATTCACTGGCTCTCATACAAATAGTATATCTCAAAGTCAGGTATATAAAACTGGATTTGATTCATTTATTGGTAAACTTTTGGTTTCTTATTCCACTTGTATGATAGAGTACTGATTCGTGTGTTTGGCTTGTACGCTTATTTCTGTATTGGGAATAATGTTATCCTTCTGCCTAAAATTAAGCTTCAGGAACGTACAAACTGTGTTTCCTGGTTAAAATTTGTTGCGGTCAACTTGTAGTTTGAAGTATGCTGCTTACTAAATATCCCCATGAGTTGTTTGATTTTCACTCCTTAATCGTAGTATTTTTTGGCTTATTTTCAATTTCTAGGTTGCTCGATTACTTTTTGTGAAGAACATCTCGTTTGTTTGGACCTGCTGTTTGTTGATGCAATTTACTCATTAAATTAATATGCATTTACCAGTCATGAATTAAGATTGATTGTGTTAGTCCCAAATTGTTATTCCATCGTGATAGGCATACCCCAATTCATTTACATTCAGTCAGAGTCGTGCGTATACGGAACTAGAGGGATTTTGTACTATGTAACATGATAACTAATGCCATCATATATCCTTATACATTTTGTAGGTTAACAGTATTTTGTTCAGGATACCAATGTACGTGAAATTCAGCCTTTAGGAGTTCTAAAATTTCTCCAATGGGTTGTAAATAAAAGCATTTGACTTTATACTTCTGAGTACATAAATCCAAGTTCTCAGTCTCGTCAGGAAGAAAATCAATTGTTTTTAAATAAATCATATTTTGCTGTTTATCATTTTTGAGACTTGTTAACATAGGAGTTGAATTATTTTATACATGATATCTAGCAATTTTTATTAAAATATTTTGGCGCATTGATCTTTTAGACTTTTCATATTCATTTTCTAATTTTATCCAGTATATAATTTGGTTTATTATTTATCCATTTTGCAAGTACCATGGGTGGTGCTAAAACTACAAAAATATTTTATCCCTGTTCCCATAATTATCAGTGAATAATTTACTATTGTTCTCTGTAAGCTTTGTCTGATTCGAAGTAGTATGACTAAAATCCAGACTACTCAGAGTTGTAGTTGTAGTATTGTTTTGTCTCAATCTCTGAATATTTAAATTCTTTGTTGTCTTATCTGTATATATATATATATATATATATATATATATATATATATATATATATATATGTAGTGTTAACTACTTGGTTAGTTTGTGAAGTTTTGCTGTTCTCCCACCATAATCAGTCATTAACTATCACTGATAGTTCACCGTTATGTTTATTCATGTATGTGAACTACTCGTGTCCATGTGCTGGGTCACAAGACCATATGTCTGATAATTAGGTTGTATGTATCTCAATTATGGCTATAGTAAAAAATTCAGTTACTCTTATTACTATAATTCATTTTTTAAAATTATCTTGTTAATTCACTTATTTTCTTTTTGTCATAATATTTGTTTAGTTGGACAACCAATTAATGCCAATTGAAGTTGTACTTCTAGTTATGTGTCAAGGTTTACCTGGAATAGTTAATTTATTAGATGCCTTTAATTTTGGTCAATCTTGGGCAATTGTTATGGATCAAGTCTCTAGTACAACGTGTGATATGTTTGATTATATTGGTGAACGTGGAATGTTATCAGAAAGTGAAGCTGCTTTTTATTTTCACCAATTAACTGGTATATTATTATCATGTCATAAAGTTGGTGTATTACATCGAGATATTAAAGATGAAAATATTCTGATTAATCGTACAACAAATGAATTGGTACTTATTGATTTCGGTTCTGGTGCATTCTTGGAGTCACGTTTGTATACAGATTTTGATGGTAAGCCTAAATGGGAGTAAAAACAAAAAAATTGTTTACAAGTTAACTTCATTTCACGTTTATTTGTTGGGAGAGGGAATCTAGCCTTTTTAGTGGATGAAAAGTTTTCAACTTTCGTTTTACAAATCAGTAGATGTTGATGAGAATACCTCTAACAATACTCAAAACCACTGTATTCATAATCAACCTCCCTCTTCAATTCCTATTATTCCTCCTACATTGACTGACTGATGAGAATATCACATTTCTTGATTCATTTACTATTTTAATAATATATTTAGATAAGTCCAATGTCCTGTAATTAGAAAACATATATGTACCACGTTTTTTTATAATTAGTGTTTGAATCCTTGTTGACGATGATGTTTTATGAAGAATCATCAAGGATGCTGCATTAGTTAATCTAACAAGTTACGTTATTTATCTTTTCTGATCACATTTTCTTAATTGATCTTTATAATGACTTATAGTCAATCAACTTGATGTAGAACCTGTAAACTAGTTATAGTCGACCAAATTTCTGATTCCTGATGACTTTCTTCAGGCATGGAAATTTACTTGAATTTCAAGTAAATAAGCGTACAATGAGAAAGAATATTTTACTGTTACTTATTGCCTTTAACGTGTGTTATGAATTACGATTGATTGGAAAAAGAAAGAACTAACTATAGTTAATCAGATTAAAGTACAATACTAGTTTATAAAGTTATTAATTGTTAGTCTGAGTTGTTTATGTAGTTTCCTTTCGATTGTGTGACCTGTAAAATAACCGTAAAATATATAGTTATAGATCAGATCACATGTTTTAAGCAAGTCTCAATGGCGCAAGTACTTTTATTTCTAAGTTGTGGATACATTATTCTCTTGATTGTACGGTTTCCTCTATTTTCATTTTTATTTATATTTTGGTTTGATACTACTGTTACTTTTTATGTTTTCACTATTTGGATTTTCTTTTGTTAATTTCATTTTGATGTGTTGATATAATGTACAGCAACTTATACTGATACATATTTATCTAAGATCATGCGCTTATTTTATTTGGTTATTTATCTCTTTCATGTTCAACTTTATTTTTTAAGCATGAAAGTAATGGGTTAGTTGTCTAAATGTTTGTTTTTTCAACAATTAAATCTCAAGTTAGGAATTCCTTTCATCTATTTCGGGATACAGAGCCTGATAGTACTAATTGATACTCATTGCGAATGTGATTATTAGCTACATGTATAAACCTATACTTGGTAAGCAAGTAGTCATCTATAATTGTGGTAATGTAAACATTAAAATAGTCGTTATAAGCATAGATGGATGGTGGCTAGCAGTGGAATCCAGGACGCGCATTTCGTCCTGTTTGAGACTGATCCTTGGCAGTCCTAAACGTCTATGGCAAGATTCGAACAACCAATACAAAATGAATTAAATTTCACCTTATAAGCGATTGACAAATAGCAGTCCTAAACGTCAATGGGAAGATTAAAACGATACAATATGAGTTAAAGTAGAAGATTTAAATATTTCACGTTATATGAATACTGTTTCCCATGTACTCAATATTCTCATCTTTCGTTGCATTCCATGTTATTTTATATTAGGCACTCGTGTTTATAGTCCACCTGAATGGATTTTAAATAATCGATATCATGGCAAACAAGCTGAAGTATGGTCTTTAGGTGTACTACTCTATGATATGTTATGTGGTGATATCCCTTTTGTTAATGATAAAAGTATTATCGGAGGGAAATTGCGATATCGTAGAGACAATATAAGTGAAGCAGCAAAACATCTTATTGCGTAAGTCAAGTTTTAATTCCTTTTACCCGAATAATTTCTTCGATGCCTAATCTTTCCTATTACCACTGATGCTGTTACTACCTCTACTATTCTCGGACTTGTTCATTTATCTTGGATAATGGGATATGACAACTTGGATTGACGTATATACATACCAGGTTCTGCGTTGTGACTGACTGACTAGTTTTTTTCAACAATAAATTTCCCAGAAATGGTAGAAATTTAATTCGAATCTTTTGACTAGTTATTCAAAAAGTTTATTTGACTAATCCAAATATTTGATGAAAAGTTTTACAAAAATTACCAGCTATGACATTTGCATGAGAGATTTATGCGTGACTAGCGTACATATTTGTAGTTTTCTGCTTTTGTTATTTGTAATAGTCAATATTATGTAGTCTAAATCTATCATAACTGATGATAAAAAACTTAAATTAGTCGTCGCTAATCAAAAAAGTACAGATAAATGGATCTTAGCGATTGGGAGATGGTAATCAGTCGATTACATCTACTGAATGAAATTTACATCATTTTTGAAGCAGCATTTAATAACAACCATTTCTGTTCCAAGAAACTGATTAAAATTACATACTAGATAAAGTGTACGAAATCAAATCTCTCAGAGTCAATTTAAATACCTAAATTTCGGACGTTGTAATCGCGTATACATTTCCACTCACATATACTAGTAACAAATTTACTTTAAACTTCCCAATTTATCCTCTAAAATATAGTAGTATGATTCCAAATGGTATCTAGTGTTATAATTAGATTGATGTGCTATGTAACAATATAAATACATCATTGCCTTTTGAATAAACTTTAAATTACACTTTACGAAGTTTATTTATACAGTCTAACCTTATGCATGTAGGCTGGATAATTTTTTGTAAGACCATTCACCAAATTATTTAAAATATTTTGACATAATCTATACTTTCCAAGCTTTTTAAATTATCCCTTATTAGTGACTTTTTTAGTGTTGTGACGCAATGGATGACAGATTACTTGGCTTACTGCATGGATATAGTTTTGTTACAATTCAGTGTTTACTATTACAACAAATTCATTATGATAATTATGTTTCTGAAAAATCTTCATGTTACTTTTATTTTCTTCATTGATACTATTTGTTCACTTATTATACATGGATTCGATTATTATGTATGTATATATACTTATTAAAATTTTTTAGGAGTTGTTTAAATATGGATCCGTCTAAACGTCCATCTTTGCTAGAAATCCTTCAACATCCATGGATGCAAGCCCATCGTCCTCAAACTGGTGCTAAAATTCCACTAGCTTCTCAAATAGCCTTAGATGCCTTGGAGAAGGGGTCAAACTCGGACGCTACTCCAAATATTTCAAATTTATCTGATTTACATTCTGTAGAAGTGCAAAGTTCAAGTCTATCAAGTCAAATAATATCTGGTTTTCCACATTCTTGTTCCTTTACAAATCCTTCCATAAGTATTGATGACAAGCATAAAAATAAACAAACTAATCATATTGACCACTCACAAACAATTTTAGATTCAAATTATTGTTCTTCCGGTATGGATAGTCGCTCAAGCCTTCATTTTCATATCCCTTCAGGTACCACTGAATTAGTAGGATCAAGTATTGGTTATGCTTTCCATGACTTTCTTAGAGATGAGGTTTCGATTGGTGAATTTTCTCAATCTCCTGTGTCTAGTATATCTCCTCAACTTGAAACAGCATGGTCTATTCCAAATAGAAAAATTAATGAACGAGTGGATTTAAACATTCAGACATTTCCTCCAGATAGTAGACTATCATGTCAACAAACATCGTGCCCTGAAATTATACCGCGTCTTCATTCCAATGAGTCTGATTCTAGCTCTGGTTATTATTCACGCTCTGATTCTTTGTCATCGAACGACGGGAAACAGCTCATTTCAGCTGTAAATGTTAGTAACTTACGTACTTGTTCAACTGCAAGTCATATGGCATCTGTTATGTCCGTTACTAAACCTGTCACAACAGCTGTCAATGATAAATCTCCTTGTTCAACTGAAGTATCCTCTTCATATTCCCGACTTCAAAATATGGATCTTCCTGTTCATTTACATTATTGGCGTTCAGGTAGTTCCAGCAAAACATCTTCTGATTCATCGTCATCTTACTCATCTACAAAATCTAATTGTTTTGATAAACAGCTCCGGCAAATTAGTGAAAATACACCAACCATTCCTTACTCATCTTCATATCTTAATCCTTCTTGGTCCGTAATTTTAAATTCATCTAAGCCCACATCCCAAATCTATTCGGCTAATACAACTCATTCCAGTGTACCGTGTTCAGGTGTGACTGCATATTCTCCAACTACAAATGCTGTAACTAGCTCAAATACAGATATGGTAGACACATTGAGTAGTCTGTTATCATCTTCAACTTCAAAATTAAATTCTTCTCTATCAACTCACAATTGGTTTTTAAGCGGTAATAATATTGACATGGATCACGTATGACTGTAAACTTTTTAATGTACACAATCATTATAGAAAAAAATGTAAGAGAAATAGTTAAAAGTTAATACATCTTAATCTGTAATGTACTCTTTCAGTAGGAAATAATCAATACATTGATCTGATTATTTTATATCCACAGTACATCATAGATTTAAATGCTCCACGCTTTAATTATTGTTGTCATTTTTTTAAAATACCATAATTATGTACATTTATGTGTATAATGTACTATCTGGTTGGTAACTTGTTATCTTTATATCATTAAAATCAAAACAATATTTACAGATTAATGATTATTATTATTATTATGCTAAATTGGAAAAGTGGTATTTGAAATTCTTAATCTTTATTATGATTATTATTATTATCATTATTGTTTTCAATCAATTTCGTGCTGTAGAAATTTTCCAAAACTGTGTTGTTTTCCTTTTGTTTAATATTATTATTGTTATTATTACCCATTACTATTATTATTATTACTATTATTAATAATTTAATTGTTAAATATTCTTTAAAATGTATTTGTTTGGTTTTCGTTCATGTCTTGAGAATTTTAATTTGACAATTTGTCTCATTATGATTATTATTATTTTTTTTGACAAAAAAAGGACTAACAAAATGTTTCTGATTTTATTTCTGATACTTTTCTCTTGTCCTTCTCATTTACTATGTACTTGTTTGTGTGTGTATTTTTTTAATGGCTTTATGTACTCATGAAAATTGCTCACACTACTTGATGGCCTTTAAAAATTTATATGCATATATATATATATATATGCTGTAGTTTCAAATCACTTTCGTTTAAACCTACTCTGCAGTGTACTCTTGATTTCCAGTTACTTGTTTGATATTGTGTGAAGTGTACACCAAAAGTTCTGTACATATTAGATCTGTTTTTTTTCTTGTACATACTTGGAGTATTTTGATTTTTCATACGCGTAATTAAATAAGCATTGAAATGTAATGCATAATTGTAATAAGACATCAATCAGTTAGTATGGTGAAATGCGCTAAGTAAAAAAACCAATATGTCGTTACCATAAGTTGTGTTGGACATAGTCCACACATAAATTATTTCGTTAGCATATTGGTTTGGATTAGTTAAGTACAAGATAAAATATGACAAACTATAGCTAATTCAACTCCGTACATAACATATTGCTTTAGTCACGTTTGAACTACAAAAGTTCGAATATTTGAGTGTAATATATAGAGATTGGTACGACTTAATAGTTGATCTGTCATGTAGTAATCGGACTGTATCTTAGCAGTTTTACCTTCAATATTTAGTCACTGTTTTTATTTCGAAGGCACAACATATCTATGTCTGTCACGTTTGGCTTTCGTCTTTACAATAATTCACTTTCCATAAACAGATGAAGTAGACGAATAACACATGAAATAGGTGTGGTGATCATCTTTTGTGTCCTCAAACACAACACGGAGAACAGCAATCCGATCACTCTTGATGGCGAAACTCTGGAAGATGTAGAATCCTTCACATACCTGAGAAGCATCGTCGATAAACAAGGAGGTTCAGATGCAGACGTCAAGGCGAGGATTGGCAAAGCTAGAGAGGCATTCCTTCAACTGAAGAACATATGGAACTCAAAACAACTTTCAACCAATTTCAAAGTCAGAATCTTCAATACGAACGTCAAGGCAGTTCTACTGTACGGAGCTGTAACTTGGAGAACTACAACAACCACCATCAAGAAGGTACAGGTATTTATTAATAGCTGTCTACGCATGGTACTCAACATCCATTGGCCGGATACCATCAGCAACAGCCTTTTGTGGGAGAGAACCAACCAGCTTCCAGCTGAAGAGGAAATTAGGAAAAGACGATTGAAATGGATAGGACATACATTGAGGAAATCATCAAACTGCATTACGAGACAAGCGCTAACTTGGAATCGTGAAGGAAGCGGAATAGTGGAAGGCCAAAGAACACATTACGTCGGGAAATAGAAGCAGATATGAAAAGGATGAATAAGAACTGGAAAGAGCTGTAAAGGATTGCCCAGGACAGGGTTGGATGGAGAATGCTGGTGAGCGGCCTATACTCCTTCACGAGGAGTAACAGGCGTAAGTAAGTAAGTTTTGATAGATAAATTTTCTAAGATATAAATGTCACTGCTTCATTGGATATTTCTCAGGGTTTGATATATTACATAGAAATGGATTTATAGTGTTCTAAATTTTGGTGATAGTCTGACTTTCGGATTATTTATGGGCTTTTAGCCGTCAAACGATTGATAAACAGAAGTTTAAATAATTTGGCTTTAGAATCATTTATTGACATATGTATTCGTTTCTTTTGTGTAATTTTCTTGTTTGACTCAATCGATTTCCACAGTTTTCTTAATCTTCATATTTGTTTAAGATTATCATTAAGTCCTTTAATTAACCAATCAATCATCTATATGTTACAAAGCTCTTAACATTTATCTGATTACTCGTTTGTATATTTAAAAATTGCTTCTTATGCAACGAAAACTATTGTGAAGAAATTCTAGTGAGATTAAAATACCGCTATTTTTTCAGTCTTATGAAAGAAAACATGCTTTCGATTTGGCAACTAAACAAATGTCTGACCGCATAAAAAGTTTTTTCTTGAATGCAAAATACTTAAATATCACAATAATGATTAAGTTCACTCTACGGAGAAATTTATAGTATGTTCTTAAGAAAGTCTAAAACCAATTTATGTATAAATTCCCTTGATATTTTTTGTTTGGATCTTCCCATTGATGTTTAGGACTACAATTGATCAGTCTCTTATTAGCATATGTGCAGACTGTATACAGTCGCAAGCATTATAAACAAAGATGGATAGTAACTAGCAGTGAAATCCAGGACACGCGTTACGTCCCATCATCAGCTGGATGTACGTGCATCCCAGAATTGATGTTCACCCTGGGATTCGAACCCATTACCGTTCTATTCAAACGCCATCACGTTATCCATTCGGCTACTGAGTCCTTATAGCCATTTGCTTGTGCAGGTACATCTGGCTGACGAGTCCCAAATAGGACTAAACGCACGTCCTGGATTCTATTGCTAGCCACCGTCCGTCTTCATTTTATATATAGTTCAGAAGCGATTATATTTTCAATCATTGATTGGCATAGAGATTAAAACTGATTAGTAAGGAATAATCGTTCAAGGAATGGATTCTCACTTAGAATTATAATCTACATAACTCATCCTAAAAATGAATTTTTATGAACTGGCTGTTAAGCTATTTTTCATTCTCGAATTACAAAAATTATTTGCGGAAAGCTGAGTGAGCCAGTCAGTGTTCAGACTGAAATGAAGATTGGGTTATATTTTTTTAATCTAGGACGTAATTCACTGTTGAAAGAAAAGTTAGAGTAAAGAGTGTCATTTGTGCATGTATGAGTGAGGGGCAGAAACAGATAATTATGTGCACACTTCACTCTCTACTCCAGATAAGATTAGGTTAGTACCACTATATAACCAACTCTTATTTTATATATGTTTACCTAAGCAACAAATCTGAATTCGTTATCCTCTCCGGATTTCTTAAAGGGGGAAATATTCAAAATGAACATTATTCACAAATAAATAAACAGTTCACATGAGATAAATGTCTAATTTTGTTTTATTTTTAAATATTAACCTAAAAACTAATAAATATATTTATATTTACTCTAATTGTCAATAATATGACCTTGAATCTGAAAATAAGTCAAAGATATTGTCACATGTGGGTCAATACACAAATATATGTTTACAACGAAACACTAAACATCACATGTGTACATATAAACATCTTAGAAAGCACATATTGAATACTAACATAGTATAATGAGATAAGTTGTTAATTTGGCATATTATTATCATTAGTATCAGCATTCCAACATGAGTTTTGGCTCATCTCCAAGTCAAATCCAACCCAGCTTATGACTCATCTGGTATTGTATCATATATACAATTCTCAAAGAGCATATATATATGTAAAAATACCAATGCATATATTAGTCATATCAAATGGTTAGAAACAATCTGTAGTTATCTGTATAATGAAATGTAGGGCCTCATGTCGATGAATTTACATGAAAGTATGCTTAAACAACAAAATAATGGTCAAACTCCTTAAATGATTCTTTATTGAGAATTAATTTTCCGATTAACTTTACATATTGTTCTCGAATACAGTTGTTTATTTATAAACTATTCGATACTTGTTTAATTTAATCTGTTCAATATATGATCAGATTATCCATTTTTAGGACCCATTGAAATAAGAATCGAACATTTTTATGTTTTCTACTCACACTATATTTTGATTGAACTACTTAACAATTGAACAGTAAAATATTATTACAACTGGATAGATTATTTAAGTAACAGATATTTGGATGAATCTAATTACTGAATTTATCGACAAAAGTAATCATAGCCACTAAGGTAGGAAATATCTTCAATATTTTCTACATCTCATTAACATGATATCGATTAGTGTAATTAATAGAGATAACACTAAATATTCTATGGTCTTAAAATTTTAGCAGTAGTAATAAAACACGTGCAGAAATTCACCTAACAATTTTATCTTTTTACTTCGGTCATAGTTATTAGTTAAAAACCATTTTACTGAAATAAAGAAAGCATTAGATTTCTATCTTTGCCCCAAACATGAATGGGAGTTCTGTTTTTATTTCCTCAGAAAGATTTCAAATGTACGTAATTTTGAAATAATATACGTTTTATCAATATATCGGTTCAATGAATATATGCTGATGAAATGAAACAGGATTTTATTATTTTAATAATGAATTTTCGATTGTTAAAATGAAGTGAATAGAATGTCGAACGGTGGATTATATATAATGCAGTTGAGTATTAGCTACTCAAGAGACCGACTTATTGTTGAAAGCCTATGAGTGAGTTGAGATCCAAGATAAGATCACTAGTCAGAACAATCGGGATTTTTTCCTAATAGATGGTTTTAGTCGAAATATTAACAAAAAGTAAACATGGATATATGTTATAGACAGTTGGAAAAAATCAGTTTGTAGGTCAATAAAGACCTTGTTCACTATATCAGTTTACTCGTGTTATGGTAAATAAATCTCGACTCTGTATTAACTATGATGGATTTTTGGTCCAGATTGAAATTTGATAATCAAATGGTTTATCAAGGGGCCACCAATTTGCTTGGGGGTTTTTATCTATGAGATGGGTTTTTGACTGTATTGTACAAAGCTAATTAGGGAAGGTTTAATGTTCTTCCAATACTGTTGTTGTACTTTTATCTTTGATGGGTTTGTTCGTCATGTGGTGTTCTATAAATTTTCTTGTAAATATTTATATGCTACCCAATATCTTTAAAATATGTACATTTCCGTTTATGTTAAACGCCATCTATAAGCGGTTATTACTCGAGAAATTTTTTGCGGAAGTTCAGTTCCATTAATTCTGTTATTTCACCTATGACAGATTTTCATGATTAAAATACTCATGAAAAATTCAACTAAAGTCGTTCGCACCATTCCCAGCATTCAATATGTGTTGTATTCAGAACATTCGGCAACTTTTCCTTACATTCAGCGGGTGACTAATGTACATTAGAATGTTATTTTCATTTTAAGCCTTAAGTTTTACTACATCCATGTTTTTCATCCAGTATGTTGGGCTGCCCTACATTGAAACTCTCCCAGCACATAGTCGAGAATAATTCAAGACACTTGAGATAAAACATTTAGTGAAAATTACACACCAATATATAACACTTATCTATTAAACAAACAGAAAGATAGTCGGAAGTGCTAGATACAACAAACTTATCGAATATTAAGAACATTATGGTTAATATCATTCCAAAGTTCTCGAATGTATTATTTCATCTATTTCAGAATTCAATCCAAATTTCAATACCATCGTGTATATAAATTAGTTCTGTATAAATAGATTAATAAAAGTCTAGTAATTAAATTGTAATTATGGTAAATAATGTTTACACTGTTATTCTTATGTCTAAATATAAATTAGTTAAACATTTAATGAAGAAATTTTTTTACCATTTTATTTATATTTTGTAAAATGATCATCTTGTAGCAACTATAATGACATACTTTCAATTGTATGCATAATAATTATAGATGACTGTACTGATATATGTAATTAGTTTATAAGAATAAACAAGAAATTCCATAATTAGTCATTATATATTTATAAGTGAATCTGAGTTCAGATTGTGATCTTAGCATCTCGTAATATCAAACCATTGAATTTCATAAGTATTTTATATAGAAGAAGGAAATCTATCTGTTATATCCTAGTGAAAGTTAAATTATAGGTAACTTTGGAGAACTAATAATGAACCAATATTATATATATACTTATTGTATAACTGATCAGCAACTAGATTGTGTGTATCTATATTCCGCTTATTATACGCTTTGCTTTGACTTATAAACTATTATGATGTGGTTTACTATTCTTAAATTATATTCAGTTTATTGATTACAGTCTTCCACGTTCACATCCACTTTTTGGCTTGATCCTGAATCAATGTTATATCCCATTTTATGGTGTGATGCGGTCTGTTTGGTCGATATATAAACCAAGTATGTTTGAAATAAATGCTTCACATAGTGGAAGCTGTTATTGGCTTTCTAGTCTCGATTGGAAGGGCTAGGAGAACAAAAGGACCAATAAGGATGCTAGGCTGATCATACCGGTCGAACGTCATTAGTTTGACACAGTACTAACACTGAATTTGTCGTATTTCGATTGGCGGATAAATAACGTGATAATTAGCCGAGCTTAAAGTCACAACACTATTGTATCACCAAAAAAAAGATGACTTCATCGGTGACGTATATATAGGAGGGGATTTAACCGTCCATCTATTTTAATCTGTGTTCAAAAGTAATAAATCTTACCTCTCGTTCATCTATATTTCAAAAACCCCATTAGAATTTTTCATATTACGTTATTATTAATCGTTTTGGTCATATATATTTTCCATCCACTGTTTTTATGTTTGTCGTGTAAAGTATTCACTTACATTTTTTTAACTACAAATTATTTTCCATTAGTTTTTATATTATTATTATTATTATTATTATTACTATTATTATTATTGAAAGGATGATCTCACATTTGTAATTTTTATACACCTTATTAATAATCTAATAACAATTGAATATTTACACTTTAAACTTTGGGATAAAATAATAAGATAGCTCATTATTATTACAATGGTAACTATTGGTCAGTTTACCAAGATCATTTATCTCCTAATTCTTTTACTTAAGATAAACTCTCATCCAAAAAATGTACCGATTTCATCTTGTGATTACTTATTTAAAGTACAAAAAAATATACATGAAACTGTGATAAATATAAATATAAATTAATTTAAAAATGTTAGTAATTAATTTGTAATTTCAATGAAATAATAATCAAACCAATTGAAGTGCAAACTGTAAATTATACGATACTCATGTATCGTGTGATATATATATAAGGAGATATGTAAATACTATTAGTTGCCAATGTCACATGTATACAATATTGTTTATAAAATATCCCTTGGAAAATAACTTCATAATTGAGAATAATAATAATACAAGTTAATCGTTAAATCTTGAAAATAATCCTTATTTCAAAACAAAATTAAAAAAAAAAAATAAACTACTCCATAACATTTATAGCTGGTTTGTAAACTTTCTAAAATCGAAATTTTGATCAAAACGAATATTATCTACAAGGTATGAATAAGATTTTATTCTATCAAGAAAAATCATTTTCAAAAACAAATATTTGACATTTGAATGTTAATAGTGATAACAGTTATTGACAACTCAATTTGTTGATGTTGAATTGATTGAGTAAGAATATTCATGAATCATTGTTTCATAATCAATTCTGGTATCATCCATACTATTATTTCATAAGAATTCATTCTGATTTAAAACTTGAGATTCCTACGTCAGTTTACAGAACGGTAAAAGCTACAGTCGTATTAAAAATATAATAGAGCATTACAGGGAAAGATCTTCAACCGCAAAGAAAAACTGATTGAAATCTGATTGCTTAGTCTATGGATATCGACATCTGATGAGTTAAATCTGGCATCTTAATTTATCATGAAAGAGCTCATAAAAATGCATGGTTTACGAAATACTATTCATTCCTTATTCAAATTTGGAGATGAATATATGTATCAACTAACTATTTAGGCCTGCTATAATTTTAACGGCAAAGGCAGCTGACCAAAGATCTAAGAATAATTCTGTCAAGGTCTCGACTTTCCAGTTGATTACAAATGCTGTTCATCCCTATTGATGTGTTCCATGGTTTTCATCTTTTACTTTTCCCTTCAGGATTCTAAGTTAAGGCTTACTTAGTGATGAAGTTTGATTATTTCCACAAAATTCATCCTATCAACCTCTAGTATAACTTCATGGTAACCTTTTCAGATTGAAGCTGGCTCGCTATATGCCACAGTAGGTTGTTGTTGTAGTTAATGTTACCCATAACTAGGATATGGAGTATGGTGTGTAAACTGCTGGTTAAAAATAGCTGTAAATTATTGGTTGTTGTAATTCTTCAAGTTAGTATTGCAGATACTGACTATGATATTGACTGACTGTTGTATTGAGTTCCATACGTAGGAATGCCCCCTTGCTTTACCAGTATTTCCATTTATATTTTCACGGATCCTTCTTATCCGTCACTGACGCTGTCTAGATATATGAAAGTTTCCACTTCTCACAGAGTTTCTACATCAAGTGTGGTTGAGTCGCTGTCTACTGTGTTGTACTTCAAGATCTTGTTTCTCTCTTTTGTATGTTAGGTCCTAATGATGTAAAGGATACTGCCACACTGGCTGTCTTCACCTGGATTTGTTGAGGCATATAAGATAGAAGAATTAGGTCATATTCGAAGTACATATTGTTCAGTAGCTTCCAAGCTGTCCATCGTCTTCTGTACTTCCTCTGAGATGGGAGCCTTAATAATCCAATCGACCACCGGAAAAAGTGGGAGGGTGTGTGCAAAAGGCCTTATTCGACAATTATCTTAACTTGAAATATATTCGTGAGCTGTCCGCCCCACATAACTTTGCAGTGCACTTCGCAGTAAACCTACTAGTAACAGCTGACTGGAATTTTCTGAGATCACTAACAACTAGAAGTTAGGGTGTAGCAAAGCATTATAATGCGGTTCACCGAATGTCTAATGCTTGGTTAGCTTCACTTTCAGATATCTCCTTGTCGTCAGGTGATGATATCAAGCCCACCAAATACTCCCTTTGTTCTCACGCCTCCCATCAATCTTATGAACGCTTTCTTTGATGCACATGTGATTGTCTGGTCATCAACAATATGGTCTGGTGAAATCTAAACAGCTTTATGTATGCATTTGTGGGGAAGATGGTACAGTCGATAACCACGTTGTAAAAACACATAGATCAATCAGCCTCAAACATACTCCATACTCTCTCACATTTCACGTTGCCTCATGATACCTTCATACCTTCATATCGACATTGATGTAAACGTCGTCCATCAGGATGGTCAGATGTTTCCCCGATCAGTTCTCCACAGTCGACTGCAGTATCTCATGAAGCTAATCATTATCATTTCCACTGTTGTTGTTGGCCGACACATAGCACTGAATGGAGTTGATCGGAGTCAACCCGTCTTTCTTCTGAAGGATGCTCTGATGATTCTGGAATCATGAGATTCCAATCTCAAAACACTTCTTGTGTTCCTTAAGAGAGACTCAGTGCAACTGGTTGTGTGTCAGAAACAATTACATCCTCACGACCAGAATGCAATGGTGGATGTGTTGGAGTTGGTCTTATTGTCGCTGATTGTGTCCAGTCAATTTCACTCATGTCAATCACATCCACGTTGTATCTCCTCATCTCTTTCCTCTCCTTTTCATTGTCTTTTTGTGGTTGGTGATCTGATGGTGTGTTTTGTATGAGTTAAACTTGCTAATCTTTGGTTCAACAGTGATGCTTTAACAAGTTGTGTAACTGATAGTAACTCTGGATGGGCTTCAAGAATAGTTGGTTAGTAAAGACCAAATTATGATTTATCCTTCTGGATCTTATAGATTAAATGACTTGATTTAGATTCTTGCAGCAGTTGTTCAGAACTTTGGGAAGTGTCCCATAATATATATCAAGTTCACTATGATCATTATTTGTATTGATGGATTATAATTTTTTCTACCATGGAAAATATTCTTTCTTGTGTTGTAGGCTAGAGATATAATTTTTCTCAGTATGAATAATTGTAGCATAGAATAAGCAGTAGCGTTGATTTATTCATTAACTTTACATTGTCATCTCCTGTTCCATCCCCTAACAACATGCAATAAAATTGTTATTATATTTTTCATTTTACTAATATATAACTAATAGGTTTAATGTTTATGTAATCAGTAGAATTGATGAAGATCGGTTAAAGTTGATTGATTGATAATCACCTATTGATTGAAATTTCTTTCATTTACAAATTTTTAGAATCAGTATAATTACATAGGAATAGAATGGTGCATTTGATCAATAAATATAAGAACAAGGTATTGATTTTGTTTAATTTTAGATTCTTTTAAAAAGAAATTAAATATTAAATGAACAAAATATGGTTATGGTTGTTTTTGTAAAATAACATTGGATTATGAATAAAGTTATGTAATATAATTTTGTCATTGAACATGAGTTTAACACGTTTCTGACGTTATAATTACTTCCTAGTTGATGAAACTAAGTTATTTAAAAGATATTAGCTTTTCACAATTATATAGAACAATGATTAAATTCATCAGCATTAGTAGTTTGAATCTTTTCATTGATGTTTAAGACTGCAACTGAACAGTCTTTTTTGGCCTATATGCGTCCTCAGAGGATTGCTTTGATAATGTCCTAGGTTACAAGCATTCTAAACAGAGATGAATGATAGTTATCATTGGAATCCAGGACGCGCGCTTCGTCCTATTTGGAACACATAAGTTGAAAATATTAGTTTACTGGAGTAAATATCAACTCTGGCATACTAGTAAATCCAAATAACTATTCCCAAATCTGACAAATCGCGCATCCTGGATTCCACTGTTAGCTATCATCCACCATTTCTTACAATGATTACCGCTGAATCAGTGAGTAATCACGATAGTTAAATTACAAATTCATTCAGTAATTCAATTTCCAAAAAAATCAATTTTATCGGAAGAATCGGTAATTGACAAATAAAGGAATTTCAATAGTTGAAATCATGAGTCAATTGAAGCTAGACAACCATGGAAAACCTGGAAGCACTGGACGGTCGTTTTGTCCTAGTATGGGACTTCAGCAGTGCGCATCCATGATCCCGCCCCCTCCCGCGAGGTTCGAACCCAGGATCTATCAGTTCCACGCGCGAGCGCTTAACCATTAGATCACTGAGCCGTCTAGTGCTTCCAGGTTTTCCATGGTGTTCTAGCTTCAATTGACTCATGATTTTAACTAATGAAATTTCTAAATATCTCCACAAAACCCCTTCTGAAAATAAATAAATGACAATAAGTACATTAAATTTAATTAAATATTTAATTTGTCTCGATTCATTTATTTTATACATTGATAGTTTAAAACATATTCACTTTATTTCTGCAGCTATCACTTGAAAAAAATTAATCACATGAATAAATATACTTTTATTCAATAAAGTTAATGGATAAATTTCTCAAATTAAAAAAAGAAAACAAAACAACAACTACTACAAGAAACAAATAAATAAAACTATCTTAAAAAGTACAAGACCCGTTTAATTAAATTACGAAAATTATAGATATTAAATGATAACCTATTAATTACATAGAAAAATTTTAAAAAATATCTCTTGTAGCTAAGGTGATTACTTGTAATAATTTTATATTTTTTTAATCTTGAAATTTCTATTCTCATTCTGTATAAAATTATCATCATTTACTTTATTGAAAAACGTAAGTTTTTATCAACGATTTATTCATGAATCTTTTTTTGGAACTTTTGATTGACCTTCAAGATTTAATAAATTTATAATGGATCAAAATTATCAAGTATTTAACGTCATTAATTTTATTTATATAAAATAAATAAGCTCTGTTGATGAAAGTATTAATTCTAATGAAGAAATGTTCACGACTGAGAACATGATGAAAGTGTAAAAAAGTGATTAAATATATATATTCTTAGGTGAAAATTCGATCCATATCTACAGAGACTGAACCAATCTAATCTCCCGTAAACCTGAATTACCATAAACTCACCTGATAGCGCAATAATGCTACGGTTTCAAGAGTTCATTCCAAGGCGGTTACAATAGAAATAGTATCTGTGCATATGTGTAAACCAAGGAATGTACAGGTCTTTGACCTGTGTATTTAATATCTATATGTAACGTATACTTGCTGAGAAACTATCAATGACTCGTATCGTCGCTAAAGTCTGAAAATCCTCTATTTCTAAAGTATGGCCGATGATAGCTGACATATCGCTCTCAGCGCCCAAGTCTGCAAAGTCAATTACATTCAATCTAGTATCAGAGACATGGTAATAAACCGTTTATCATAATTTGGGGGACGGGGGTAACCATTAACTCATTGCAGTATGAGTGTCAAGATACCGTATCGTCAATAGGCGACATTCTGTCATGTTAGGAAGATGCAAGAGTTTAAACTGGATATTGAACTGTGAAACATTACATTCTCCCACAATTGGCACAATGTTTTGAGGATATGGTTTTCATTCACTTCTCGATTATTTTTGCATTCTAAAGTAACATCTGCGCTATAGTACTTTGCTTAGTCGACGTAAATTTTTCTCCCGATAAGCCAGTCAGATTTTCAACCTAGTTAACAGAGGCTTTGTACTACACACATGATACAATTTGTATTAACCATAAATCTTTATCACTGGATAATTTCATTTTTCATGTTAACTTTTAGGATGATCAGTACACAATAAAAGGATAAAAATGGATATTAGAAATATTAAGGGTTTTTCTAATTATATATCGTTATAAGCTATTTATATATGTGTTACTATACACTAAACCTTTATTATTAGTAAAAATCAAGTGTTTTCCTGTCATTGAATTGAATTTATTATTTACTACCTATTCGTTTTAATTTCTTAATTGTAACATTTAAGTTGTTGATGAATTGACAATTCAAATCAAACTTGTACATGTGATTATTGTTGTTTGTAAATTAAATAGAATCACACAAAAATTGAGGAAGTGCCGACAAATTGGACTATTCTGTTAAATAAAATTTTTTGGCTGTATAACACTAGTTCATTCAGTATTGGATCTGAATTGAAGTTCTCATAAATATTAACGTCCCATTATTTATAAGTTTTAATAGTGATTTATATGAGAACAAGATAACCTATAGAAATTAATCCTGTTCAATTAATGTAATCAATATGATATATTTTTAGAAACATTACATATTATCTGTCATTGAAATGAATTGAAGATGCCTAAAAATTTTAGTTTTCATTGGTTTCACCAACACAAGATTCTCGATATGTAACAAGCAGAAGAAAACAATACCAAACTCCTTGGGACATTAAATTCAAATGGTATCGATTATTCTAACAGGCGACTAATTGAGAGGAGGTGAATTAGTTTGGTACTACCAAATAGTCTATCGATGAGATGAGAAGAGAACCTTATTGTAAAGCCGAAGTAAAAAATGTTACGGATGGCTGATCGTGTGTCACCAGTTAGCTAGGTCCATAAAAACAGTGACATTGAATCTATTTTGTACTATAAACTTGATACTGCAATTATTCCTTTAGTATTCATTGTCTTTTAAACTAATCTATCAGTTATTTACATCTGTGATACTAACGGAAGAAGTTGTAAGATAAAGAGACGAAAGAATTTGAAGCAGGTGAATAATAATACTAGCCAATAATGTATGCTTATCATTGCATTAAAATTCAGTTTCTGTATAATAACTATACATGGTTGTAAGAATAAGATCGTTTTTAATGGAAAATTAAGAAACTTCCTATAAAAATATGGATAAAATGTTTAAGACTTTTTATATTCAACGATTGAGGAAATACCCCATAATATCTAATCGTTTCCAAGTCGATGAACTTCATTCTGAACAAAACCTACGTAAGTAATTAAGTTTCATTGAAATATTACTTAAGGAGAAAGAATGTATTTGTAAAATCTCAGTGAATGGATTTGAATTAAATCCAACGTTTCCCCTGGTAATCTGATCCAAACTTTTTATAAAAAATACTATTTAGTTTCAAAATATCTCTGTACATCAAAATAAACGAAATCATTAGATTGTGTGTAAATAAAAAAGAAAATCTCACACAATTAATCATATTTCCTTTTCATTTTATTTAATCACACTGTTGATAAAGTACACATGAAATGAAGCTAATTTAAATGTAGAATATTGTCAGTACTTCTTGTTTGAATACAAATACATATCTGATATTAATCCCCCTTTTTTTTCCTATTTTAATTGCCCTACAAATGTTTAACTTATAAAATTATTTCCAAAAAAAGAATTCCCATTGACAGAATTTTCGTTAAGAGTGTAAATAATTTAACAGATATTCTATCGCATAATACGTTAACATTATAGCACTTCATTACTTATGTATGCGTGTGTGTGTGTGTGTGGAAAAGGATGTATGAATGTGAGAAAACATAAAGAAACATTATACTAACAGATATTAATTAGACACTGAAAACAAATTACTAATGTCTTTATCATATTTCTTAATAAAAATAATTTTTGTATTCCGTAATGATTTCACGTGACATAATTTTTTTCTAGACAAGTACTTACTTATTACTAAAAGTACTTGTAATAGGAATTTAATGATTCAGCAATAACAAGACATAATATTAAAATAGTATATGAGAATTTTTATTCTAATTAGTCTATTTAACTCCATTATAACAGAAGCGGTTTTGTGGATATTATAGTAATTTCAGTGGTTGAGATCATGAGTCATTTGAAGCTAGACAACCATGGAAAACCTGGAAGCACTGGACGGCCGTTTCGTCCTATAAGTGAGACTCCTCACCAGTACGCATAAAAATTTGTATAATATACAGTTAGCACTATAAAAAATTTGTTTAATATCTGATGAAACTTGATATGATTTGGGTAAATTAATGATAAGGAGAACAATGAAATAATTAATAATGAAACCAAATAATGAATAAAAGGCATGTACATATGATCCTGATAAGAATTAGCCTATAAATATATAATCTGTAATGTAAATTCTGAAATGTTTGCTTCAGACTTGTCCAATCATTAAGTGTTACCAGTATACATACAGAAAATATAATGTATTCAACTTTTTGTAATATTCTAACATATTACTGATATTTTTGTTATATTGTGATTTTTTATAACTGGGTAATAATTAAGCCTTATAATAGTTGGATTTAAATTCTATTAGAGAATGAATGTTTTGTAATGCCATATCGTTTAATGGTCTTCGATATCTTATGTGTACGTGTTATTTTGTTGATTGCGCAAGTGTTATTTTGTTGAATGGGAACAAAAGTTAATAATTTAGTCTCATAAACAGCTACTATTCTGTCACATTTTATACTTGTATATTATTCATCGATTGTTCCATTACATCCATTAATTTATCGATCTCATAACGTCATTTTATTACTACTCCTAATAGACTAATCTATAATAAAATGTCATTTACATAATTTTCTGAGTAATAATAGATAGTTAGAAGTAGTTGATAGGAAATCCTGCAGGAACTCGGCACTTGGCAACGAATTTCACATGCAATCTTGATGGTCCCTGCTGGGTTTGAATTCTTACTACCCAGTTCTACAATCTGGAACACTGTCAGAGAGTTATATAGGCCTCATCTAAGTAGTGACTGATATCTTCTTTTTCGAATTATTATTATTGTCTCATTAGCTTTTTTGTATACTTATTGAAAAGGAGAGGAAAGAGATGAGGAGATACAACGTGGATGTGATTGACATGAGTGAAATTGACTGGACACAATCAGCGACAATAAGACCAACTCCAACACATCCACCATTGCATTCTGGTCGTGAGGATGTAATTGTTTCTGACACACAACCAGTTGCACTGAGTCTCTCTTAAGGAACACAAGAAGTGTTTTGAGATTGGAATCTCATGATTCCAGAATCATCAGAGCATCCTTCAGAAGAAAGACGGGTTGACTCCGATCAACTCCATTCAGTGCTATGTGTCGGCCAACAACAACAGTGGAAATGATAATGATTAGCTTCATGAGATACTGCAGTCGACTGTGGAGAACTGATCGGGGAAACATCTGACCATCCTGATGGACGACGTTTACATCAATGTCGATATGAAGGTATGAAGGTATCATGAGGCAACGTGAAATGTGAGAGAGTATGGAGTATGTTTGAGGCTGATTGATCTATGTGTTTTTACAACGTGGTTATCGACTGTACCATCTTCCCCACAAATGCATACATAAAGCTGTTTAGATTTCACCAGACCATATTGTTGATGACCAGACAATCACATGTGCATCAAAGAAAGCGTTCATAAGATTGATGGGAGGCGTGAGAACAAAGGGAGTATTTGGTGGGCTTGATATCATCACCTGACGACAAGGAGATATCTGAAAGTGAAGCTAACCAAGCATTAGACATTCGGTGAACCGCATTATAATGCTTTGCTACACCCTAACTTCTAGTTGTTAGTGATCTCAGAAGATTCCAGTCAGCTGTTACTAGCAGGTTTACTGTCTAGAAATATTTTCTAGAATAAGCGGAATTCGCCATGCAAAATTTTTGGAAATGGGACTGAATAAGCAATAACTGAGTTAGTGACTGACTTTCTGTCTATTTGATAAGTTGAATTCATTTTAACCTGGTATTTAAAACGTGAATGATAAATTCATGTCTCCCTTTGTAGCTTTTATAAGAAGATGGTAAGACTTAGAATAATGATTTAAAATGAAATTATGGTAATTTGTCGGATAACTGAGAAATTATTGAGAAAATTGCTCGAACGATTTTAGATGTCTGTTACCATAAAAAACTATCTTTAAGAGGGAAGAAATTAACTGGAACGCATACATGCTGAAGGGTGGTCAAAAGGATATGATACCTAAAAAATGAGAATTTATGTCTAACCACAAAACCTGATTCAAGTTTAAACTTCAAAGAATTGAATCTCAATTCAACATACTACTGACATCATACCTATAACATAACAGAAATTTTATGAACTTCATTTCATACGGAATTGCTGAAGAGTCCCATTATTAAATGAACAGGTTATACAGTGTTTTCTAGTTTCTAATGACTTGATAGCACTTGTAAATTTATAATGAAAATTATCTTCACAATGCAGTGATCAAAGTGATTATCATTATTTTTAATGAATCGATAAATCGTAAATTCACATATTTACTCTTCATCACATAACTTAGTCTATCAGTAACAAAAACTGAACACATTGAGGATAACGCATAAGATTTTATATCATTATCTTTTATTACGTAACTGATTAGACAAGATAAATGAAACCATGATAATAATAATAATCATAAATTTGTGTTCGATTCACACATCATTTTTAATTTAATTTAAAGAGGTCGAAAATTTAAATTTACATAAAAATCTTATGCAAATTGGTTAACCAAAAGATAAAGGCTTACAATATTCAAGCAAATATATCGAAGAATAGCAAGTTCAGCCCTTATTTTGTTTCGGTTAAAAGTAAATAAATTCCTGAAATTGATATTCTATTAAATAGTTTTCATAGCTTATATAAAGATGTAAATTATTTGGTTTCTACGATAAAGGTGCAAAGGTGGATAATCTTGTATTTCTCCTCATTCTTAAAAGAAAATATTTTACGTTTCCTCCAGTAAAATTTTTAATGAGCCATTCAGTAATCACCATCACAGCTGAATATGTGCTCCACGATTTTCAAGTTTCTTTCTCGTTTGTGAATAACTCTTCTGTATCCTGAAGTGTCACTTTGAACTTTGGTTATGAACCTTTTGATTGAGATTATTGGTCAGTCAGTGTTAGAACACCATTGGAAACCTGAAAGTACTGGATGACGATTTCGTCCTCATAGGGAACTCCTCATCAGTGTACGTTCGTGATTCCGTACGCGTGATTCAAACCCAGGATCTTAGATCTCACGTGTGAACACTTAACTTCTAGAACATTGAGCTGGCATTCAACTCTATTAATATCTAACTTTAACCACGATATTGTGCGACCATCTTCCATTGTCTTCAGTGGGTAACTGTCTGACAGTCGATGCGGTTGAATTGCACTGGTCATGGCTTCTCTCCGAAACTTTCAGAGTTACTTCTCAAAGCTAGTCACCAGTGGTCATATGATAATTACCAGTATGGATTTATGGAGACTGCTGAACTTCAATGAATTCATGAATCAATCAACGTTGGACCACCATTAAAAGCACTGAATGGCCATTCTCGGAGTTTTAGTGAGAAACCATGATCAGTGGAGTTCAGCAATTTCTCCATAACCCCATACTGATGTTTATGAACATTTGTATCAATTACTCAAACAGTTGTTTATGATGCCCCTGGGACATACTCATGTGACAACTACACCTTAGTAAAAATGGTGTACTGGTATGCATGATTGTTTACAAACTTAACAAATGTATACGAGCTTTTGGAATTATATAAATTACTCTATTTATAATATAGTTTGCACGTGTAGCGAACTAGTATTATAGAACTATTAACTATGATCTTTTACATCTAATTAATTCCCTTTTTTTCATTAAATATCATTGTACAGAACCATTTGTACTCCGATATGCAGAAAAATTTGAACATAATTGTTCACCAGCAGATAAAGGATCAGATTTTTAGATATTTGTGAAGGAGGGAACTAAAATATTTTTTTACCAATTTCTGTGTTTTACTTACTAATTCTTTTCTTATAATAATAATAATAGTTATTATTATTATTAATATATTATTATTATTATTACTAGTACTTACTGATATTTTTTCTTACTTTCGTTTAACACCGTTGTATTGTGATTTGTTTTTTGTTGCTCTTTGTTTATTATTCCAAAAATAGACGAAATATAAAAAGTCATAAGCTATTGGTTGATATTTCAATGGAACAGTAAGGACTTGACATACATGACATTGATCACCACCCAGTGATCAATCAATTGTGATGGAACAATAATATTTAACTCACAGTTATTTATAGACTGAAATGCCTGTAAATTATTTTACAATAGTGATAATAATAATAATAATCATAATAATAAGGTATACGGTGAACCCAAACAGGTCACTTCATAAATATTTACCGTTAGAAAGAATGGACATTCCTTCGAATAAGATCTAATTAGTCAAATATTTTATGGATGACGTTCATTACCTTTCGATTATATTTAGAGTGCAGTTGAAAACCAGGAGGAACTAGACATTTATTTTATTAACGTATTGAACACTCAATCAGTGTGCTCAAATGATCAAGATACGAATCGAAACCAAACCGTTCAAGTTGTGCTGATAAGTCTTTTCCTAAGACAAAAAATCTATTCAGTGATCTTCGTTACACCAGTGGTTGTGCAGTGAAAGTCAAATCGAAGTAATAAACTGTGTTCTAATATATATATATATATATATATATATATATATATATATATCATATGTATTTCTTCGTAAACACCTTATCACCTAATTTATCAGTCTAATAAATTAATTCATGACATATAAACCGAAACTGACTATGATTAAATAAAAATCAGTCAGAGATATTCAATGAAAATAATCTTTTTAAGATTTTTTAAAAATTTTTGTTAGACATAAAAAGAATTCACAACCTCCTATATCTCCACCCCTCTTATCCGCAATTACTAATAAAACGATTCTATTGTTTTTTTTTTTTACAAAGAAAGTCCATTCTACTTCAGACGGACTAAGAAACTGAAAAGAAATCTTTATATATACATATATAGGACACCAGAGAAAGATTATCTCTACTTTTTTTAATGAACATGACAATATTCATTGTAATGTGATTGATCTAAGTTCATTATTTATAGTAAAATGTAGTTTTTTTCTATTTTTTTGTTTATTTTTAAAATTTAAATCATGTTCCAAAATTACTGTTTATCAAATACCAGATTTATATTGAAATAGTTATTAAATGAAAAATAGTAAAAATGGAGAATTTTCGTTGTATCATAATAATGAATTAATGAAATTTCTTGAATGAATCCTTTATTTACAGTGATCTACCTAACATATTTTGATAAATAAGTAATTTCAGATCTTTTAAAATGATGATCTTAAAAACATGGTGAACAGAATAAATGTGTTGAGTCTCGATGTACCAATGTGACCAGAAGCTAATTCATTGTCTTATCAGATGATTAAGGGAATGACTCAAAATTTTATTGAGACAATTCCAAATCGGGATGGAATGTTTAATGACTGTGTACACAGTGTACAATATTCATCATTGTATATATATATAAAGATTACAATTAGCTGACAAGACAAGATGTCATGTCATCATCGTTTTTAAAAATATGAGCAATAAATTCCACACTTAATTGAATATTTTAGAGTTCTTTCTTTAGAGAGCTTTTAACGTTCTGACATGTTTTGATTGTTTGTTTGATTCTCTCACACCGCATCTTTTCGTCACATCTATGTATCAAAGTATCAGTAGCGACGTGTAATGAAAGACAATTTTCTTTGATTATAAATTTTATGTACACAAGGAATCGGATGAATATTAATTTTCATGCAGTTTTTCTCCAGAATTTATTAAATTATTTGACAGGTGACATTATGAATCATAACTATTCACCTTTTGTTTAGCTAATGACAACAATAATAGCTCCTGTGAATACGCTTCTTGTCTAGATATCGAAAACTGATCATGTGTAACAGATTCTTAAAGGTACCAAGAGTGAATCTGAAAAACTGAATGAACGAAATAAACTATTGTGCAGTTGAATACTGAAAAGTGTGATTTATCAAAGCAATAAATGGTTTATAATAGTATCCTAGTGAATACGAAGGTGATCTTGACGAGTTTGATAGCAAATTCCTTCTTAAAGCACAGTAACATATAGTTTGTTTGTTGATTGATTACTCTGAATGACTTTAGGAGGTTATTATAATCATTATTATTAGTATTATTATTGTTACTTTTACTGTTATTATTAATGGCTTTAAAACAATGTTCATCACACAGAATCCTGGAAGTTAAGAATAATTTCCCTCGGAATTTCAGATAAACCCTTTTGATGAGTAAAAGATTTCATGAAACCTGGGTCTAGAAGTTCAAGACGATTACTTCCAGCTACCTAACATTGACTACGAGACATGTGGTTACAATTTATTAAAAGCAGCAATTTAATTGAAATTGTATTTTAGCACGTACACATGAGGTAAAAGACAAATATATAGAAACTTTTTAAACTTTTGACTAACTCAACAAGCGCAGTTTCATACATGGAGGTCAACCAGTCTGTGGAATAGTTCGTTTTCATCTTCGTTTCTCATCTAAAGTGAATCCTTTCAATAATTTTATTACTCTTAGAGGAAAGTTTACTACATAAAAAATAGTTGGAAATGAGGAATTTACGGATGCCTTCCTCATTTAATTTATGACAAGTATACTAACACATAAATATGTGGATCCAACTGAAACTAAGAAAATATAATAATATGATCTCATTAACCTTTCATTAAAATTTTCTTTTTAAGGAAAATTAAAGTGAATTATCCGTATACAATCAGCATAAAAATGAAAACACTAAATACTGTTGTATTATGCCAATATACAAAACTCAAATGAGTTTGCTAATCAACTGCGTGATCAAATAATTAAAATGGACAAATATTAAACTATTACAAACGTGATATATATATTTTTAATGTTAAATAAGTCTAAATACAAATCTTTGAATATCATCCTGAGATCATCAATTTTTGTGTGTTTGTGTGTGTGTGAGTCTAATAAAAAGCGTGATATTTTTCTCCATTTTATCAAACACACATGAACAGTATTGAATTAGTATAGATTTTTTGTTGTTGTTAGGACATCTAGTACACATTATTACTGTAACATTATTATTCAGTATCATGTTTTTATTTAGTGATTGTTTTCAATGATTGCATAACAAGTTTGTGATATAAAAGTTAACTAACTTTTTAAAAGTTAATTTAGTGATTGTTCCATTTATTTTTTTCATCTATTTGCCTGATATGTATTTTGTTATATAATTTGTTAAATAGCAACTGATGAACTGTGTGATACATAAATATACGGCAGGTCATTACCTACTGAGTTCGTAGTTGGTTTGTACATTGTTTTGAAATTTATCAAAATTACCGGTTACATTGTTATGTAATACAATGTTTACGTGTTCTCAAATATTTTCATAAGTTAAAAAAATATATAATAGATTGACATCATGAATCAATCAATGCTAGAACATCATTGAAAATCTAGAAGCACTGGACGACCGATTCGTCCTTGTATGGGACTCCTCAGCAGTGTGCATCCCCGATTCCTGGTGTGGGACTCGAACCTAGGACGTATTTGACCAGGGGAGTTCAATTCTGTCTATTGTGGCGCATATATATTTGGTGCCCCCTTGTACCAATATTTATGTGTTCAAATAAATAAATAAAATAAAATGAATTGTGAGGCAGTTGCTTACTGAAGACAGTGGTGGATGGTCACGCAATATGGTGGATTGGTTGAAGTTAAACATTAACACCGTTGGGTGTCGGCTCAATGGTCGAGAAGTAACGTGTTCGCACGTGAGATCTAAGATCCTGGGTTTAAATCACGCGTACAGGGTCATGGATATGCACTGATGAGGAGTCCCATACTACGACAAAACTGTCATTCAGTCCTTCCAAATGTTCAATGGTGTTCTAACTTTAATTCACTCATGATATCAATCTAAACTCAATAATCTCCACAACACTAATCTAAATAAATATAATATACTGGTGCGTATGTAACACATAAATAACTCCTCTGATATTTGTTGGTCATTCTTCAAAGGAGTAACGTATCAAGTTTGAAATAACACAACAAACAGTAAATATCAAGCAATAGTATCTTAATTTAACGGATAAGAAACACTCGGTTTGTTATAAGTCATTGTGTATTCTACAAAAAGATCATAAATTTAACACCTCAATATATATTCTTGTATGACATGTTTTAGCCTTAAATATTCTAGTTAAACAAATAAAACAAACTCAACTAATTGAACATTTTACGCTGACTGTAATCAATAATATTTTTTCAAGTTTATAAATTATGAAGTTCAGATAATGATCTACTTACTAAAAAACAATAAAAAGAAGTTAACTCAAGCAAATCGATCCGAGAATATAAAATCTTTTATAAGCATATATCGATTTATTGAACTTGAATTATATTCGTACAAATTTTGAATGATTAAATCACTTTATATAGAAACTGGTTTAAATGTTTGTAGATCCCTTAAATTTCAGTTTGATAATTTACTATTTTAATGATAAAATTGTCAAAGATCTTTTCATGAATATGTAATACTGATTTACTCATCATGTTTTTATGGCTAATTTAGTTCGCAGCTAGTTGACGTACTTTTTTATTCATTTATTTAAAAACTTAGATACTGGTACAACGGGGGTACCAGATATATATGCGACACACAAATCTCATTCGATTAGTGTGAGGGCTGTGATTCTGCTCGGGTTCCCAAGCCGAAGTAGGTGGTTTGCTTAGAGAGCCACACTCGGAGCATTCGACCCAAAGGTCTGATCCACAAGGCAGTGTAGCATCATAAGGAGATGCAGTCCAATGGTAGCTGGCGACCAACTATTAGTGCATACGCCATTTGTTTCCTCAGGATACTGGAGCCGATGTGCACCATTGGTTTGGAATCAGGGTTTTCCAACTCCCCTAGGTGAACTCTCCATATCCGTCAACCCGGTTAATGCTCCGGACATTCGATTTTCGTCCTCTCAATTTCGTAAACAGCAGTAATGCCGCGAGAAGGCAGTGAGTAGGAATTCTCTGGCAGAAGCTATATACGCGTGGCTATGTGAGAGCATTTCAAGAGGGAGAGCTGGTCTTCCTACTCTCGGCTATACCAGGGCATTTGGGCGCCTTTAAAATTAATCCATTGACATTCAGAGAAGAAATAAAATTTAGGAAACGTTCAATAGTTGTAAAACTTAGGTCGCTTCATGATCTTGAAGATATTCAGAAATCCCCATAATCCTTTACTGATAATTGATTTAAATTTAGAATATATTATTAAATGATTATATCTAAACAAACATCAAACAATATTGTATTTTTTTCAGGTCGAGAAATGAGTCTGAAACATAAAATATGAAAGACCATATATATATATATATATATATATATATATATATATATATATATATGTTATTTAATAAATACTATCTGAAGATAGTATCTGGATATATTCAGTAACTAGTTGCACAATTAAGTGTGCTTTAGACGTTTCATCTAAGCAAGTGGCAAACGAATGAAATATAAAGTTAAAACGTAATGAGTAAAACAATGGTATTTTTAATTAGTATATGCTATTTTATGTACATTCTTTAAAATATTATTGTAAAAGCTCATTTTGGAAATATAAAAATCGTTTATTCAATATAGAGCTTACTTTAAGTGACAACTATTTAATTGAAAGATTTACTTCTTAGTCGATTTCAACATCAGATTTCTAACTGCTAGGTTTCAATTGTACAACACGACATATTTCCAGCTGATGAGTCCCAAATAGGATGAAACGCGTGTCTTGTATTCCACTGCTAGCCGCTATCCGTCTTTGCTTAGAACGCTTGTGACTTCAGTCAATGTGGAGGCGATCTGTACAGGATGCACATATGCCAATAAGTGATTGATCAATTTCAGTCCTAAACAACAATGGGAAGATTCAAACAAACATTACAAAATGTATTACTACTTATTTCAATCTCAGCAACCAGAAATTATAAAAAATAATTTTTACTAAGACTTAAGTAAATAAACCCGCAATGTTGAAAAAGATATAAGAAAAATTCCATAATTATGGAAAAAATAAACTAAATTAAATGATAACTTGTACTAAGCATGGAAAGCAGTTAAACAATTTGTAAAATTTACAGATTACTGAAGCTACATTTTGAATTAGTTTGGGATTTTAAAGAGTAAACTTGAATTATCCAGTGAGAGTGTAATATCAACTCCGTCTATAGCTCTTCCAGAGTTACTGCCGGTCCCATGCCCGAGTAAAGGAGGAGGGTTGGGCATGGGGTTAGCGTCCTTATCCCGCAGGAAACTAACTCGCTAAAAAAACGCTAACCAGAAAAAATAACTCAAACCATTTAAACTCTGCCCTCGGAGTTAGAAGGTCTTCATTTAGAAGAAATATGACGCCTCATGGTGTAAGCTGAGTTCCTTCGGAAGCCACGAGGCTGGTGCCCCTTCTGTAAACCAGAGCAACAATTTTTATAGGTACATGGAACGTCCGGACAACGTGGGAGACCGAGAAGATCAGTCAAACAGCAACGGAAATGAGAAGATACAAATTGGCAGTACTGGAAGTCAACGAAACCCATTGGACCCAAGCTGAACAACAAAGGCTAAATACGGGAGAGATGCTGCTATACTCCGGTCATGAAGGGGAAAATGCTCCACACACTCAAGGAGTTGCTCTGATGCTGTCCGAAGTAGCAAGAAATGCACTTGTAGGATGGGAATCTCACGGATCCAGAATCATCAAAGCATCATTCAAAACAAAGAAGGAGGGGATCACAATGAACATTATTCAATGTTATGCACCCACCAATAATAGCGACGACGACGTTAAAGATCAATTCTATGAAAGGCTGCAATCAATCATAGAGAAGTGCCCAAGAAACGACCTCACCATTCTGATGGGAGATCTAGACGCCAAAGTCGGAATAGACAACACTGGATATGAAGATATCATGGGACTGCATGGACTGGGAGAGAGGAATGAAAACGGCGAAATATTTGAATGAGTTCAATTTAGAAAAGCAATTTCTCATTTAAGATGATTTCCTTGAAGAATATACCATCAATTTCACTTACTTACGTCTGGTACTCCTCGTGGGGGAGCATAGGCCGCCCACCAGCACTCTCCATCCAACTCTGTCTTGGACAATATTTTCCACTTATTTCCAGTTGCTATTCATCCTATTCATGTCTACTTCCAATTTCCGACGTAATGTGTTCTTTGCCATCCTCATTTCCGCCTCGCTTCAGGATTCCAAGTTGGGGCTTGCCTCGAGATGCAGTTTGATGATTTGCGTAATGTATGTTCTATCCGATTCAATCGTTTTCCCCTCATTTCCTCTTCAGATGGAAGTTGATATGTCCTCCCCTACAGTAGATTTTTGCTAAAGGTATTAATTTCACTTAAAAACACTAATAGGAACATTAAAATAACCGATACAAAAATAAATTTTTCTAGTATTTTGTACCTTTTATTTTTAGAACGAAATTATTGTAATTTATGAGTGTGGTCAAGACATATAAATTAAATAGCTTTATCTGGTTCAGGAAAAATTACTTTAAATACGATAGGCGATTTCCCTGACGGAGTCATATATGTACGTTGGTGAAACACCTTATAGATAGACGGGACAGTTTGTTATGAATGTTATAATTTATGTACTAAAATTATCTAAAAATATTTTTTAGGATTGTTTTCATCATGAATCTATATCAGCTAGATGTCATAACGGCGAAAATAGCTTGGAACCGGAGGAAACTGATATTGCACCACTCAATGAAGGCGAAAAAAGTACTAGATTTCATCTCCCACAAGGTGGTGGTTGTACATTGTTAAAGAGTTTCATGTTTGGACGAAGTAGTTGCTCAATGCTTTCTGACTTTCATTTGTTTTCTTAACAAGATCAATCAGTAGTGTAAAAGATCGACCGTCTGTACAAACACCCGACCACTGGAATAAGTATCTCAAAAATCTGATTATGACATGCTTACAAAATATTTGTTCCACTAGTATTATAAACGTATAAAGTTAATTAATTGATAACATCTTTGATTATTGTATGAATGATTCTACCTACTGAAATTCCACAAAATACTGAATTAAATATTTATCTAGTTTAATGATCTACAATACTGAATCAATGTATACACATAATAAATATCATGGTTAAAAATGACTTACAACATACATAATAATGGAATAGGTTTTTACATTAAATTGTTGTTATGTGTATATTCGTATTTATTGTAGGCAGTATTCATTGCATATTAATCTCATTTAGGATGGGGGGTACGAAACTCTGCAAAATCTCTTTAGTACTTATTCACCAGTTCTACATTGCCAAACAACTTATAAGTTTATAATTCTATTGACTATATCTAACTTCACCTAGCTTCTATGATAATTTATTATTGGTATTTGACTATTATGTGAATAATCTTTCTAGTATTGCTAAATTTTTATGGATCTATAGATTTTAAAACAAAATTGACTCAATCTTACCTTTTATAATGAGATTGATATAAGGTTGTTTATCAGTAAACTCCTTTAGTTGAGTATCTGAGACCGAAAATTAATGTACTGCTTGTTAAAGACATATGGTGTATATAATGCTGATTAGAATATTACTACTGAGAAATTTCTCTTGTTATAAACTATCTTAGTTATCAGATCAAATATGAGACAATGAGCTATTTACTAGTTGAAAAATACATTTGAACTAATCACATAACATAAATGTTTCATTTAAATTATTGACGTCCTTTAAGAAATAGTTCATGACAGCTATTACTCAAATTGATAAAACCGTTTGAGTACTTTGTTTTTTTCTTCTTATAAGAAAAAAAATATCGAAGGCACATAGACATTCTTGTAATTTCTATGTGTAATGTTTTGGTCAAAGATTTATGCTGTCCCTACATTTGTTTAAAAAAGTTAAAATGATATCTTTAATGTAATTCAATTTGTCAAGTCAGTCAGTTTCTATCTTATTTTCTGAACAGTATCAAAGAATTTTAAGCTGTGGCTATTATGTACGTAATAATGTAATTATGTCTTTCATAAAGAAGCCAGAAAAGAGTACAAACAAATCAGTTACCTTCAATTCAATAAGGAAACAAAATACATAAAAGCGGTTTTACCGGGATGATTTTTTAACTTCAATCGAATGATTTAATCTTTCCGTATCTAGAGAGAGATAATTAATAAGTCGGGATTTTTCTAATATCTATTTTCTAAATGAAACGATTCCTTGGATACTTTGAAAAAATTATTTCATTTCGGTTCTTGATGCATTTTAGCATCTTATAGTACAAATAATGAAGGTTTAATACTTTTCTTTTTGGGTTGACTTCATTAAAAACTAGCGAGCAGTATACACTCAAATTGTTTTACTTTGATAGTAATCTATCAGACACTAAACGATGGTGAAAAATATTTTGGAGGTAAAATTATTCAACCAAGTAAATTATGGCTTCGAAATGGATTTCCTATAGTTTTAGTTAGGAACCATGCGACTTGTCAAAGAAATGAAGTACGAGGTAAATATCGATTAACGGAGGTTGTCTAACGGTCAAGGTATAATGTCGAATGATTAAAGTTGTAGGTATACTTCAAAGGATTATCAGTCAGTGGTCTGAATTTCTAATGGTAATGGCAATACAAAAATCAGTATGAACATTGAGTATTTTAAACCAGAAATAAACACCTGTCTACTGATTCCAGGTTTTTACCGTTTATTAAGCTGATATCAGTTCATAGTGAATTATTTCTAGAGAGAGAATGAATTAGCTCAAAAGTTTTAATACAATATTATTTTAATATTAGATTTGAGACCGTAAGTAATAAAATTTTTTTACATGTAACTCATTCGTCAACAAAATTTTTCATTGATTTAATGAAAATAATCTCCATGATACCCCCCCCCCTTCAAGTAAATTTACTGTTTTCGTTTCACTGTATATTTTCATAGTTATTTTGCCAACTTGCATACTAAGATAAGATGAAAGTAATTACAATATAGATCATTTTGTCTAGTATTTTTACGAACAAAGAGCACTGTTGTAAAAGTAATAACAATAGCAAGTTCGTTCCAAACGGATTAGAAATGGCATGATTAAATATTATAAACACGTACAAATTCTACTGCACATATTATCCAAATCATTTCTTTTCTTGAAGTTCATAAATATATGATGTGAATCCATTCCAGAGTCTCTAATTGAATCTCAGAAGTATCTATTTTCAGGAATGGAAGGTGATGTGACAAGATAAAAAGGCAAGATTACGTTTTTAACTAAATGTGATATTTGTTCAACATTACTTCCGTTTTTAATTGAATACGATAATTACTCAGTGCAATATTTCTTTTATTTTCAGTATGACATTTTTTTTTAGTTTAACATTCACTTATTCCCATGTGACGTTTATTCAAGATTATATTCTTTGCAATAATTCAGTGTCAAATTCATTCTGCATAGATATGTAGCTTAGGGCTTTGTAATAATTCAGTGTATTTATCCTATATGTGATAATTTTCAACTGATCATCAAATGTGAGTTAAGTCAATACATAAACGATTTCATTCACATATAGTTTAGATTTGTTTTGGGAGTTTAAATAAATCCATATTACCAGTCTTTGAATTCTCACTACGTGTCATCAGATTTAAAGTCCCAGTACCAAGCACAATTCAGTTGAGCATTCTGTAGAAATAAGATGAACCGATATAACGAGATATAAACTATTAAAACAATCACGTGAAATCGACATAACATTTCATTCAGCACGTATTTCATTCTTGAACTTCAATCAATGTCATAAAACCATATAATACTATCTTCTTGAGATAATTATATGATTTCTTAAAATATACAGAAATTTATTACTGATAACTTTAAGATTCTTCTTCGTTCAATCTTAACGTCATTAATTTATATTATAACTTCATGAAGTCGGCCTAGTATTGATTATCAATTATTACATGACTATAGTTTTCATTGAGTTAAGCGCTTGAAGTAACTCCTGAAGGACTTAGGTACGATCTTTGATAAGGCCGTAGGTTTGTATTGTTGAGTCCTATACTATAATGAATCATCTGTTCAATACTCCATGGTTTTTAGTGGTACCCTAGCTGATATCAATTCATGACAAATAACATTTATGAAATAAATCTGTTTTTACAAAAGCACTTAAAGAAAACCATATAAATTCATTTATAAAAGTAACTATTCAGTGGTTAACCATTTTCATATAATTAAATCAAATTCATTTTAATAAAATTGATAATCACTACATGGCATTCATTTACTCACGGTATGCTAAGTAATGATAAAAATTTCATCTTGTGATCTTATTTCTCACCATATATATCACGAGTTCGTTACAATGTAAAGAATATTTCTCCCCTGTTTGTAATTCCCTCTGTTTTTTTTTATTTGATAAGAAAGAAATGATAAAGAAACAATAGGAAGAAAAGAAATTGAGTTAGAATACATTCGGTTAATCACATGAAAGACTAAAATAGAAAAAACTACTTGATTTAAAATATCAATTACAAGCTTATCTTTGTCTATGATTAGACTAAAGTACTAATATTATTGTTACTTTATATTCTTATTAAAAACAATTAATAGGATCACATTCATCAGGCCTGAATTATTCAAAACCATAAGTTGTATCAAGTTCGAACTCGAGAATGAGGTATAATAGACAAATTATTTTTTTTATGTAAAGAAATGTCAACACTGATTTTATTTCTGTATTTAAGTCATTTAAACGTTATGAACAGGGACAAATTGTAATTAGTACATTATTGAGAATATATTGTCTCATACAGTACGTGTTCTTTCTTAGTTTAACTGATTCCAGACAAGTTATAGAAGTTCACATTAGTAGTTAAGATTTAGAAAACTTTAGAATTATTTTCATCAATGTTGAAGTTGAATATGTACATCATTTTAGAACAGTTCAATAGATGATCATTTAACTGTGAATTATGCATTGCAGTTGAAAATTCAAAAGTTGTATGAATAGGTTTAAGTATTGGTGTTTGATACCTTGATTTTTATATAACTACTCAATATAGTTTCCAAGATACTTTTTATAGGAAGTCAATAATTATTGAGTTATTTTAATTATTGAATTAAAATAAATCATGAATGCGCACTGCTGAAGAGTCCCATACTGAGACGAAACGACCATCCAGTGCTTCGAGGTTTTCCATGATGGTACAGCTTCAATTGACTCATGAATTCGACTATAAAATAGATAAATTAATGTACCACGAGTTTTTTTCTTTTTGTAATATGAGATACTTTATACGCAAAAAGCAAATTGAAGATATGTAATCAGTATCTTTTCTGAACTTATTTAAGCGATTTGTATTTAAGCTATGTTAAGAAATGAAATTAGATATATCATATATAAAGCATTACATTTTGTTAATGTTAGTTATTTATAGTAAATATGTTTTAGGGAATTAATATCTATTAGTAATAATAAATAAATAGTAATATAAGATAATTAGGGAAGTAACCGAGTAAGTAAGTAAGTAGATTGGTGTGTAGACTATAAACGTTGTTCTTGATGTTGGTCATTTTCGTGGATGTTAACCGTATTAATAAGTACTTTTTAGTAATATATTCATGCACGTAACCATATTGCATGCATCGTCATGTTAATTTTATGAGATATTTCACAGTTATGTTTTATGAATTAAATGTCGGAAAAAAAATCGCACTTCAAATAAATAATCAAATTAATGTGTGTGAGTGTACGTACTTGAACGCAAAATTTTTGTAGGCTATAAGTTTAACTTTATCCAGTAATCGCATTCTAAACAAAAGTTTTAAAATAAATTAATAAAGAAATTGTATATAACTATAGGTATTTTGTATGTATGTAAGTTTATGATATTGGGAAAACTGTACATTTTATGATACAAGGTTATTTAAGTTTTAGTGAAAGAAAGGTATTATTGAATTCTGAAAGATCAGTAATAATGAACAATATAGATTATGATAATATTCAAGCATAAGTTTGTACATGTAAGTACTTATTAGAACTATGATTTCTAACATTCCTTAATATTCATGAGTATTTTGCACTGGAATTAAAATGAACGATTATTAGTCAATTAAAAACGAAATAAAAATAAAATTCTAGACTGAACATTTTTGCCGTGATACTTCAAGCATAACTAGTTCGTTATTATCATAAATTAATTTTTAGATGTACATAATTACCATGACCAATTTAAGGTAATCACCAAGTGAATTTAATTGTAAGTCATTTAAATTATTGATATAAAATTACTAGTTTAGGATATTTGTAGAATGTCCATGAGGATTCTGTTCATATTATTTCATGATTGTCTGAGCCTAACTATTCATTAGTGTTAATTTCAGCAATGCTCTGGTCTCTGACCTATCGTTGTAAAAATTTCTCGCCTTGGTAACAATGCTGACCTAATCATCTTTCGCTGTAATACTAAATATTTATTTATACGTATATGTCTTTTGAGCATTCATAGTTTTAAGGCTTGATTGACAGTAATTGTTACTCTTCAAGATTTAAGTTAATTAATAATTTGATTGTTTGATTGAAATCTGATAATCCTTTAGTTGATCTTGATTGAAAATTTCAAGAACTAAATTCAAAGACATTTTCAGTCAATAGTGATTTTCAATTAGTTTTATTATTTATTGTTTATGGTGACAAGTGTGATTTAATTACTATTGTCTTCATTATAGGATAATTTATTAAAATTGACAATTGATCAGTGAAAATAGTATGAAATTAGGTGATATATATGTAATTGTACATCAAACATGTTTGCACAAAGTTAATGAAAGTAAAATACTTGATCATAATGAGACTGTCAATGACAAACAATTGTAAACGTAAAATGTAACATAACACTATAAAGTGTGGATGTATTTACAATAAATCAATAATTAGTACTGTTGTTTAAAATAAATTAGAAAAAAATAAACTGGTTTATTACCACGTAACAAAACACAAATCGATAAAAATTATTGATCTTGCCAGAAAACAAAAGTAAAATAAATAAGATAATGACGATATAAGTAAACATCTATAAAAAATGGCTGAAATTAGTCACACCTATCTATTATGAATATATTTAATGTAGAACAATTCAATATGATGAATGAAAAATACAAATCTAAAAAAAACGATTAGAGTTTGAAATGAAATATGTAGCATTATTTGACTAAACTGAATGAGATAATAACAGAAACTACTGGCTATGACACGGTAAATTAACGTTGTGGATGGCCTTAATTATGACACCCCATTCATGAAACAAACTATTAAAAATAATATAAAATCATATAAGATTAGTTTATATCATGAAGTTATATCACTTAAAAAATGAGGGCCAACCATTTTATCATGATTTTTAACTCTTTGATAGTGAACACTCACAATTTGACAATGAGAATAATCTCAATAACTATAGGATTATTAAAGAGCTAAATATACTATTGATTTATTAGCATTTTATTCTTTTTCATTCCCTATAGGAATGTATTGTCTATCAAAAAAATAACTAACATAAATTTTATAGATTTAAACGAGTACACTTTTTCTTCATTTTACTTAGACAAAACTATTGCTCATGGAATAAGCGTAGAAATTTTGAGTTTGAAATGAAATCATTAGAAAGTCGAATTGTAGCGAAGGAACTAATTATTAAATGATGATAGACTTCGTTTTGTGTACGAAACGTTATGTGTACAGATCTTAGTAAATTATAAATCAAATGGTACTGTTTTCATTGGAGTTGCTTTTCTGAACGTCAGTAGTCTTATAACAGTACCAGTAAATAGGAATTTATTATAGCCAACCTTTTCAGCCACAATACTGACCGTTGAGTGAATGAAATCGTCACTCTGTATTTAGGTTACAATAATCTAATAATAAAACCTGTCTATTGATGTACGATATCTAAGTATTTTATGTCGTTTTTATTAGACCTGCGAAAAAATGATATTTCTAGGTCTTCAGTGCTGACCAAATTATTTGCATGAAATTTATGGGTGAACTAATCAAACCAAGCTGGTTAAACATTTTAAAGAACTGTATTTATTGTGTCTGATGTAAGCATTCAAACGGGGTAAACACGTAAAAGCATCAACGAGTATATTGTTAGGTTATAAGAAGTCTCAAGATTATGTATTTGTTTGAGACTTCAGTTATCTATTTATGACAAACTGGATAGAGTTGGAAAACTTAGTGTAACTTTTTTTATCAATTATCTGTCACTTAACACCAAAATATAGAAAATCAGGGACATACTACAATAAAATAAATTATGTCACTGGTTATAATGATAATAATATACACATAACTTATGGTTGATATTTTTATCTCATCCACACTGTATTTTATTTATGATTAAAATCTCTTATAAAATTTCAAAAGTTCCAATCTAGTTTTGCTTCTTATTGCCATAAGAACGAATAAGAATATATTTTTAATTTATATAATAAAGTGTAGTAAATACTGTTGGATAATGAATAAAAAGAGTAGTAAATATGGTGAAATCATTTCAAAATTACTTTTGAGTATCTAGTTAGTTTATTGAATTTTAGAAAAAAAAAACTGGACTACTTTTATATTTATTGTATTTGATAATCAATCATTATTAAAATATTATGACACTTTACGTCATACTTTTGTTTTTATTTATACAGGTACAAAGCAAATCTATTTTACAGTGAGGTAAAGTGACTAATAATTCAAAACTATGTACTTAAACTTCTAATCAATAATTAATAAGATGTACACAAAAATGATAACATACTCAAACAATCTATGATATTCAATGTTCACTTATTCACTGACTCTGTTAAATATTTTGTTATGAAAAACATTTTTTTAGTAAACTAGTACACTGAAGTAAAACCTAGAATCTCCCCAATTAAATTCGAGATTATTTCAGCGTCAAACTCTGATTAAACTCCAATTACTGTTTCAAATAATTTTCAGGAAGCAAAGATGGCTGGTGGCTAGCAGTGGAATCCAGGACATGTTTTTCATCCTATTTGCGACTCGTTAGCTGGATGTACCTACATCTCAGAGTTGATGTTCATTCTGGAACTTGAGCCCAGTACCGTCCACTTCAAACGCCATCATATTATCCACTTATCTACTGAGTCCTAATAGCCACTTGCTTGTGCAATGGAGTGAAGTTTAAATACATTTGGTATTGTTTGTTTCACCATTGCACAAGCAACTGACTATCAGGACTCAGTAGATAAGTGGATCACGTAATGGCGTTTGAAGTGAAAAGTACTGGGCTCGAGTTCAGGAGCGAACATTAACTCTGAGATGCAGGTATACCCGAGTGACGAGTCCCAAATAGGACGGAACGCACGTCCTGGATTTCACTGCTAGCCACCAACCATCTTTGCCTATAATGCTTGTGACTTCAGTCAATATGGAGGCAATCCGTACAGTATGCACATATGCCAATAAGAGACTGACCAATTGCAGCCTAAACATCAATGTGAAGATTCAAACAAACAATACAAAATGAATTTAACTTTCAGGAAGGTAAATGAAGTCGGACATATAGAAAATGTTCCATCCAGTTAAAGTCAGCAGATTTCTCCATAAAATACAAATGATATTCGTTTGTGTTTTGAATTTCTGTTTCATTTATCATTTCGTAAATTATGTTAGAAAATTATTCATATAGTTTAACTTTCTAGATAAAAATGGACAATACTTTACTATTTTGTGATTAAACAATTAATTGCTTACTTAAAAGTCTTTAAACAGCATCGAGTGTAATATTTGTATTTATCGAGGAGACTATTTTTATCGCTGAAAGGAGCTGAGTTCAGTAAAATGATTTGGTAAAACTTTTCAGTCTAATTTATTATGTATCTACAATACCTAAACTTAATCTTCTATTTAGATAACTTCACTTTTACATAAGTTATATACTGGTCTTTTTCTTTAATTAATATCTCATTCAGCTACTTCAGTCAGTCAGTCAGTCAGAAACAACGTGGAACTTCGTACGTACTTACATCAGTTCGAGTTTCCATACCACATTAACACAGAGATTCAGTTATCGTCTCAAATCCCGTAGTGGCAGAGTAGTGAAAGTATAAGTAGTGATAGGGAACATTAAGGTTTGATGATGTTATTTAAGGAGTATAGTCCAGTGGAATAGATTTAGCAAGAAAATAAAGGACATAAAGAATTCAGAAGATTAGAGTTTGGGAGAACACAGAGAGTGGATGCACCTGCGCCATTGCAAACGATTTTTAGCCATGTCATTCAAGGTCTCTAACCATCGGTTGCTATCATCTCGTGGTCCCCAACCAGGTAGTCTACATCTACCAACATGGCTCAGTCCACTTGTCAGTGACTCCATGGATTTCTGCCATGTTTTGGTCTGGCCGCCCCTAGCTTTCTTCCAACCTACTCCTATACCAGTGAACATCGCACGTCGTGGCAGTTGGTGGTCGGGCATGCGTAACACATGTCCCAGCTATCTCAACTGATTAAGTTTTCTTACTTCATCAATTGATTTGCCATCCCTATCTAGTACCCGTTTCCTAACAACTGCATTACTTACTCGGTGGTCCCAGGATATACGAGCAATGTTTCGAAGACACCTATGATCAAATACTAGTAACCTACGAATATCCTCTACTCTTACCGGCCATGTTTCACTGCCATAAAGTAGGACAGAACGAACTGCTGCGCAGTAAACACGTTCTTTGGTTGATAGACGGATATCTCGTCTACTCCACAAATGACGCAAGTTGGCAAAAGCTAGTCGGGCCTTCTGTATCCGTGCTGAGATTTCGTCACACACCAGACCACAAGGGCTGATGAGACTTCCGACATAAGTGAAGCGGTTGACACGCTCAACAACTTCACTTCCTAGCACTACTTCCGGTGTCGATGCAACCCAATCCTGAAGCAACATTTTGCATTTCGAGGGAGAAAATCGCATGCCGAACATGCCTGCATTGTTGCTTAGAGTGGTCAGCAGACTCTGCATTCTGTCAGCGTCTTCACTAAATAGAACTATTTCATTGGCATATTCTAAGTCAACAAGTAGATCTCCCGGTAGAAGTTCAACTACTGGAAATTTATATGAGGAAAGTGTCATTTCTAAAAGGACATCAACAACAAAGCTAAACAAGAATGGAGAGAGTGGACAGCCTTGAAGAACACCACTTGAAGTAATCAATTCTGATGACAGTTCACCATAAGCTCTCACTCGACCAGTTGTGTTCGAGTAGAGAGCCTTTATGAGGTTAATGTACTTCTTTGGTACTCCTTTCAGTGACAAACACTGCCATAGAACCTCACGATCAACAGAGTCAAATGCCGCCTTAAGGTCGAGAAATACTACCATTGTGGGGCGTCTGAATGTGTGTCTATGTTGTAGGACCTGACGTAGTGTGAATATTTGATCTATAGAACCACGCCCATGTTGAAAACTAGCCTGGTTTTCTCTATTCTGCTCTTCACGAGCTTTAGTTGTTAGGCGTCGAAGTATTATTGAAGCTAATATTTTAGACACTATATTAGTCAAACTAATTCCTCTGTGATTGTCACAAGACGACTTTTGTCCTTTCTTATAGACTGGCACAATCAGTGATTGAGACCAGTCAGATGGGATTACATCCAGTTCCCAGATTCTGCCTAAGACCTCGGTCAATCTCGCTGCTAATACTGGACCGCCATCCTTAAAAATATCAGGGGTAAACCTGTCAGGGCCTGCTGCTCTCCCACACTTCAGATTTCCTATAGCTTTTTCAACTTCGTAAAGAGTCGGAGGATTCACATTAACTTGCCATTCAGGTAGATTGGAGATCGTGGGAAACCGAAGTGTGGCTGAAGGCCAGTTGAACTGATCCCTAAAGTGTTCTGCCCATCGATCCAATCTCCTGGATTGAGAATGAATAATATGTCCATCTTCCTCTACGATTGTTTCGCTAACAGTTGGGTTCTTAATACCGGTTCCCTTAACAAGCCTGAACAGTTGCCAGCTGTTACCTATTGCCGCTGCCTTTTCCATCTCTCTTGCTTTCGCTACCCATCACTGTTCACGATCATTGCGTAGGCTTCTAGTCAGCTTACGCTTAAGCTGACTCCGCTCTTCGTTATGTTCAGAGCCAGATGGAATGAGTTTACGAGCATCTTTCAGTGCGGCAGATGCTGCTGAGATCCAGTGTTTCTCCCTAACCTTATGGTTTACCGTACTTGCAGACATCACTGCTGTTTCTACAGCTTTCTGGATGTCATTCCACGCTGCCTCGGGGTGGGCAGCACTTACATAGCTGCCTAACTGTTTTTCTAGTTGTTCCTGAAATATATTCTTAGCTTGACTATCATTAAGTAGGACCCTAAGGGGTTTCCTTGCACCATCTTTCCTACGTCCAGTAAGACGTAGACAAATACGCGCTCGCACCAGAGCATGATCTGAGTCTAAGCATGTGCTCCAGAATGAGCGACAGTCTTCTATCGAGCCCCTCCATCGGTGGCTGATAGCGATGTGGTCTTTTTGGGTCCAGCGTTGGGACGAATTAGGGGGTCTCCATGTTAAAAGATGTTTTTCCTTATGCTTAAAGTTAGTATTTCCAAGAAACAGGCGGTTATCTGAGCACAGCTGCAACAGACGGTCACCGTTATCTGTTTTTTGAGCCGCAACACCATAAGATCAACCCAGGTGTCTTTCCCTTTCGCTTAGCTTACCTACTTGAGCATTAAACTCGCCAGCCACTATTACTACATCTGAACGCCTAGCTTTTCGGAGAAGGTCGGAAAGCTTTCTGTAAAACTCATCTTTTACATTATCTGAGCTGCAGTCAGTGGGAGAGTAGGCAGAGATGACGAAGAGGCAACGACGAGTGTCCCTATCTTTTCGAGTCCTTACTGTTCCGTTTGGTCGGACAACGCACAAACGACTGTCTACTGGGATCCAGTCTAGGAGAGCTAGTTCCGCCCTAGGACTCAATGCTATACCTACGCCGGCGAGGCCACGGGAAGCAGCATCAGGGCTTCCAGATACACGAAGCGTAAATCGAGTTGGTTTGTTACTTTGACATGGTGCGGTCAAATGAATGACACTACTCGGATCCTGTATGCGCGTTTCGGAGACGCAGCACACATCTAAAGTCCTAGCTAAGGAAGCCTGTTGTCCTATTTGGCACAGTGTTCGGACGTTGAAAGCTCCTACGTGTAGTTTGGAGTGTGGTTTCAGGAGACCAGGAATACCGTTAAGCGTACTCGAATCGTTTGCACTGGTGGGGCGAGGTGATAAAGGGACGTAAGAATGGTTAGTCGTGGAGATAAGAGAGTCATTAAGAGGTGTAGGAAGGATTTGAATGTGATCAACTTGGTCTCGTGTGCTGTTACGGGTATGAGGGCTGATATCACTTCCCGGCTGCCCACACCGTGGAAGGGTATTTCTTGAGGAACCTGAAAAGAAAATCGGATTAGCGTTGGTCTTAACGACCTGGGTGAGTGACCGCAGAGCCCAAGGGACAACTGCTTGAGGCCGGTCGCGCACGGTCTTTTTGTGAGAGGTTTTTAATGTGTTAGCTCCGTTCTTCAAAGGGCCTTACCGCCGGAGACGGAAATCCGTGAGGTAAGGTGAGGTGTGACATTTTTAAGGTCAACCTTTTCTAACCCCTTCCTTCCTTGTGAGAAGGCAGCATCGCTGCAGATGCTGGTTGTCCGAGGGAAACACCTTACTGCTGTCACACCCCTGTACAGTCAGCAGTACGGCTTCGCCCTCAGACCTTGAGTTGCTGCTTTTAGTCTTACCGTTCTCCAATCGACCTGCCTGGCATGGTAGGACCTGCAGGAACATGTGTTCCAGCCAATATAGCTCGGTTGGGTCATCACGATAGGCAAGCCCGACCACCACGTCAAGGTAGCAGCTACTTATAAAGTGGATTAGTTAGTACCATGTCAATTTATTACTCAAGAGTCCACCACACTAGACATCTGCTTATTTATTTAGTGATCAATTGATTCAGCATCCTATATGCTTGCTAAGATGATTTCAAATACTGGTTTCTATTGTACATGTAACATTACTGTTGTCATTATTCACTTTTTGTGACTTATGGTCACCATATGCATTTAGTTGTCAATATTTAAAGTGGTCCTAACTCAAAATCGTCATAGATGAATTATATTATTAGTTATAGTCAATTTTCATAAAAGTTATATTGAATGGGGTGGTTATTTTCATTGTCAATTTCCTCTAAATTATTGTCTCATACTCTGACCACATGGTGAACAAATATTAAGGTATATAACAAATAAATATAATTCACTTAGACATTTGGCCTCTTAATCAAACCTTGATAATAATTATTTGCTTTTCAGAAATGAAATTAATTCCCAAATATTTCACTGTTTTGAACAGAACCATGCAGACATTTCATCCAGTAATCTAATTTGCGCTCGAGATCAATAGTGACAGATTTTGACCACTAAAGTGAAATATAGATGATGCTTTCATCACGTGTGTAAGAGGCAGATAGCTAATTTCATGATAGCAGATAAGAATTAAATAAATCCTACTAACTGAACTTGAAAATGCAGACAATTTATTAATTCTCATAGTTTGTTGCCACTGAATATAAAATAAATATAGTGACACGAGTAATGATGGATCCAATATGTTCAGAAGAATACTTGTCTCAAATTGCTATCCTCCCAAATTCATTGAGAGAAACTGACAACCGAATGCGATTTCAAAAATCCTAATGCTGTACCAAAGATAATGTTCTTTGTTGTTTATTTTAGGGGTGATACCTCGACGAAAATCCAGGGATTTATTTATTCAGCTTGAGGCGGGTTTCTTTAGTTTGGAGCTAATTCGTAAATGTGACAAGGGCAGATTACACACATTGAGCTAGTTGTACCTATCAGTTTACCTGCACTTAGGAGACAGATTATATACGATACAAAAAGCGTTCTGTTTCCAAAGACATATCCAAATATTACGTTATATGTTTATCAAATGAGAATGTGAATTGACCAATAGTTCAAATTTTGAACACTATTTTGATCACATAGCTCTTAGAAAAATGATAATGTTTAGTCAAGAGAATTAGTTTAAAAGGAGTGAATAGCATGTATATTAACGTTTTGGCACTTCAATAACTCAAACTTGAACTCTGTTTAAAGGTTACGTCCTTAGTCCCTTGTTTTGTGAAGAACCTAACCACTATCCTAGTTTATTCATACTTCATAATAAGTTATCATTATTACAGATTTAAATATTCCTTCAACTTCAGTATTTTTTCCAGGTAGGAAATTAACCTAATTTCTCATCAGCTTTGGTGTTTTTTCCATCTTTTTAGCTTATTACTGAACAATGTTTCTATATTAGTAATTCTAAAATGCTAGTTCCCAATACTGCCAGATCATTATTTCTTCAATTGTATATTTTTCATACACAATAATATCGTAAGGAGTGATTTTTACACTGAATTATGTAAAGTTTTTTTATCGATAACGTAATGTGGATATTTTTTAAAAAAAAATTTGACAGTTCGTTTGGGGGATAGCAAGATACAGTAACTTTGCAAAGTTATTGACTGTGATGATAACTTTCATCAAATTATTCTCAACAGATTTAGTTATAGGATAAGTGAATAATGTTTATGAAATATTGGTGCACATCAAAGAATTGATATACTCAGTTAACTTTCATGTCTTCAAGAAATCTTTTTGCATGAGGATTTTAGAAATGTCCTCACTTTATTATGCCGAGAGACAGTGTCTACTCTATTAAGAAGTGCGTGTGGATTCAGAACAAACGTGGATCACAGCTAGACTAGAGAAAACGTAATTGAAGGCTAAATATTTGAGACGTGATCATATACTAAGTTTGTTTAAATGTAACTAAAGGAATCGATTATGAGAGTAATTTTGACAGGGTTCATCCGTATTATTACTTCATGAATAAAAAGCTATAATTTCCAAATTAATAGCGTTTGAATATTTAGCTTCGCATTTATACCATTGGTCACTATCAGTTCTTGCTTTATATTAATATACAAAGTTGGTGACCCATTTTTTTGATGAACGAACTACTATAGCTTTACAATAAGTTTTGGTAAGTACATTTTCGAATTGCCTGTTAATCTGGTCCGTGAATTTTAGTTGAGTAAATCCTTGTTGATTACAGAAAAGGATCTACTTATTGTACATTAATATGATGAAAAATCACTTTAACAAGTAAATAATAACTAGAAACAGATGGTGGCTAGCAGTGGAACCTAAGACGCACGTTTTGTTCAATTTTGAACTCGTCAGCTGGATGTATCTGCATCCTAGAGTTGATGTTCACTCCTAAACATCAATGAGGAGATCCAGACAATTCGAAATTCGCCTTGTTGCATAAGCCACTGGTTATCTGGACTTATTAGCTAAGTAGATAACGTGATGGCATTTGAAGTATATGGTACTGGGTTGGAATCATGGAGTGAATATCAACTCTGAGATGCAGGAATATCCTGTAGATGAGTCTTAAATCTGACGATCCCACTGCCAGCCATCAATCATCTCTGCTCGATATCTCTGGGCGATATCAAGACAATTCTCATAGAATGCACGTAAGCCGAAAGGGACTGATTAATTGCAGTCATGAACATTAATGGGAAGATTAAAGGAACAGATATGTCTGGATTAAAAACAACACTTTAAAATTTTAAAATCCTTTTTGGTTCAAATTTGAATAGATACTTTTATAACAGTTGGATGCCTATTGTTTGAAAGATTTTAAAAGTGAAATCGTACTTGTAATGCTCGACCTCTTTCAGAATATTTTAATATCATAAAGTTCCTATGTACATTTGTATGTTAGCCAAAATGAAATGCAATTAATCCGAAGATGTATTTAATACAAGCGTAGGGGCCTGATTTATACAGTAAAAGTTGTTGAAATAGCTACTTGATTTATACCAGTATATTTATTTAGAAAACAATTAACTTCAATCATACTAGTGTTTTCAATAAGACCTATCAAGTCATTTTGATCTTATGATAAGTGACGCATGTTTATTGTAAAATAGAAAGTCCTATGTTAGTGATATTACTTGGGTGGTGATTGTTTAGTGGATACAGAAAATGTCAGTAATTTTTAAAGTATTGGGAATAATAAATTCAAGAACTTGAATTGACTGTTTTATTCGACATGCAGTACAATACAACACATGAAGTTCCGTTTTGTATCATATAAATTTTTCGAAAAGGCTAGTGATTCTTTTCTTCCATCTTTTTGTAGATAAAAAACTGTGCAAACGGCTGAATATGTAACTTCATATATCATATCCCTAGGAATTTTGGATCATATCCTGCAAGCACAACTGAAAGTGCTCTTAGAATCCCTTGATTTAAAAGTGATATCTATCACGAAGTGATATTATTTAAGGAATCATAAAAAATCGGGAATACTTCGCTTTTGTATACAGTTTCTCTCCTGACTTTAATGGCAATCGTCAAACATTATCACCTTAGTTAATTGAGATTTAACATAGATTTCTGAGTTAGTCATAATTGACGACTATTGACGAGTTTCCTTTATTCATCGTCTTATATATATAGCAGTTTGTAAATTAAATTGTTCTGACCACCAGTTTACTTTAATTTTATTCTTTTTTTTTTCAATTTTATTTCTATTTTAACTCTTATTTCGCATAGTGTAATAAACTTTTTAATTGATATGAATTACATGACCGTGACCTATTTCATATCAAAGCTTTTTAGTGTTTGTTAATTCATGCTAGCTCATGCATGATTACATCATGTGACATGATAGTTTATTTCATCAAACTCATTTTCTCTTATTCACGTTCACATTACAACATTCATGCTTGTGATAGCTAAGGTCAAATATGAACCTTGAACCTTATTCATTATACAGGTTAGTTTGATAAACGTGACTTGTCTTTACGGGTCATGAAAATAAACGGAATGATGACGTAATCATAATAGATTTTGAACCAGTGAAATTTTATTCTAATTTGTTCAAAGACATTTTTCTTCTATCGTAAACTAATTAATTTAATAGTTGAATTCATGAGTCAATTGAAGCTAGAACACCATGGAAAACCCCGAAGCACTGAACGGCCACCTCGTCCAAGTACATGATTCATCAGCAGTGCGCATCCACGACCCAACCCGCGAGACTCAAATCCAGGACCTATCAGTCTCGCGCGCGAACGCTTAAACTCCAAACCGCTAATCCGGTATCCAACGATGTTAATTTCTAGCTTCAATCAATTCGCGAAATTGCGCCACCATCCACCATTGTCTTCAGTGAGTCACTATCTCACAACAGACTCGGTTGAACTCCACTGGTCACGGCTTGGAGACAGTCACTAGTGAGCATAATTAGTCAGTAATATTAAGTATGCTTAGGACGAAATTCCTAACAATTTATACTCTTTACATTGGATCAATGTTTCTATCTAAAATCTTAAGTAAAACTGAAGAAATCTGAAGTCTAGTTTTGATTACCGTGAATAATTCATAGTGCATATTTAGTGTAGAAATAGGAACGATGCAATCTCCATCACGTCCCAGTTAAAAAGAGTTGAGAAGAGGAAATCCTGTTGCTCTTGCTCTGTTTGAATTTAACAAGGAATCTAGATGTGTATGAAAAATTTTAAAAATAATTAAGGTATAGCAGAAAGCATGAAAATGACAGCTATTCATAAACACATTAATTAATTGTTCTCTCGTTCATTCAACTAACATCATATATATTTCAATCAATCCGAATGTCTATAGTCAAGAGCTTGATAAATTTCAGTACGTAAAGTGATACCTCTAAGTATTCTGTTAAACATGACACTATATATTATGGATTTGAATATCACCGAAAGTATCATTTTACTGAAACTGACAGATACCCTTCACTGATGAATTCTAATTGACACAATACGTGGGTCACATAGTATTTTCTCTTGACTGCCTCTAACTGCTTAACAAGTTTTTAAGCATTGTAACTTTGTATGAGGGTTGTTTAGCATACTTTAAAACAGTGAATCTATACTTTCCAAGTAAACATGGGGTTATTTTTTGGACAAATGTTCATATTACTTTCTGTTTGTCTGTTTTCTGAAATATTTTTAATATTAACTGATGAATACTTTACTTAGGATAGATTCTCTCAAACAAAATTAGATATGAAAACATTTAAGAAGTCAACATATTTTTTTATAAAACAGTTGTTACGACTGCTTATTTTTGATAGCCAAAAGAAAACAACCATGTAGTTGTCAAATGAACAGTCTGTTTATGAAGTTGTAGGGAATCGGTAGGATCCTTTGAATCTGAGCTTTCTGATTATCAGCATTCTTTGACAAGAACTGATATTACCAGTGAATCGCGAGCCCTTGTCATCCATTGTCTTGATTAAAGACTTTATTATTAAGTCATTGATGACTCAGTCGACGTCGTGTATAGTCGTGATATATTTTCATACTAATTGATCATTAATAGTATTCAATGCTCTGCTCACGCATGTTACTCCTTGTGAAGTGTAGGACGTCAACTAGTATTTTCCAACCAATTCTGTCCTGAACAATTACTTCCAGTTCTTTTCAGTTGCTATTCATCCTTTTCAGGGATGCCTCCAAGTTTCGACGCAGTATGTTCTTTAGTCTTCAACTTTTTTTATTTCCTTTCAGGGTTCCAAATTAGCGCTTGCTTCGTAATGTAGTTTGATGATTTTTGCAATGTATGTCCTATCTACTTCCATCGTCTTTTCCTAATTTCCTCCCCATCTGGAAGCTGGTTTTTTCTCTCCCACAGAAGGATGTTGCTGATGGTATCCGAGCAACGGCCATTAAGTATCTTGTGTGGACAGTTGTTTATAAATACGTGTAAATAATTGGCAATCGCTGTAGTAGTTCTAAAACATTCAGCTCGGTACAAGAGAACTGTGTTGACGTTTGTATTGAAGATTCTGACTTTGATATTGATTGGCAGTTATTTTGATTTTCATATGTTCTTCAAATGTAGGAATTCTGCCCTTGCTATATCAATCCCTGCCTTTATATCCACATCGGATCCTCCGTGTTCATTGATAATACCGTCCGGGTACGTGAAAGATTCCACCTCTTCCATAGTTTTTTCACCAAGTGTGATAGATTTGGTGTTCCCCGTGTTGTATTTAAGGATCTTGCTTTTTCCCTTTTGTATCCTGGAGCCTACAGCTACAGAAGCTGCTTTCACACTGGTTGTCTTGACCTGCATTTACTTGGTCATCTGTGAAGTCGAGATCTTCTGGTTGCATGCAGGATATCCACTGTATTCCGTGCTTCCTCTCAGATATGGAGGTTTTCACAATCAAACCGACCACCAGAAGAAAGAGAAAGGACGAGAGTAAGCAGCTATGTCTGACAACGCTCCTCACTTGAAATACATCTATCAGCTGTCCTCTTATCCACGATATCAAATACCTTCTTATGGTCAAGGAATTCGATGCACAGTGATGGATTCTATTCAACTGATTGCTCGACAATCATTCGTACTGTCGTGATTTGGTCTGTGCATGACCGGACCTTTTGGAATCCAAACTGTGTAATTCGATGTTGAGCGCCTACTGAATCACATTCTGTTCAGTAACACCGTTGAAAACTGTTCCCAGTACTGACCGTAGTGTTATGTCTCAGAAGTTCTCACATTTGCTCAGATCTCGTCTATTTGGCAGCTTAACTAGGTATCCCTCTTTCCAGTCTGTCAGCGGTTGTTCATTTTCTCAAATCTTCCAGAGTAGAACATGGGAAATCTTTGCAGTTACTCCTATGTCTGAGTTCAGTACTTCGTCTGGTACATTGTCAGGTCCTGCTGCTTTCCCACTGTTGATTTGTCTGATGACCATCCTAATTTCTACGTTCGTTAATAGAGTGGCATCTATAAGAAGGTTTGTGTGTGCTGCTTCGATGTCCGGTGTATTCAATGATACTAGTGTATTCAAGAGTTATTCAAAGTGTTCCACCTATCTGTTCCTCAGTCCTAGAATCTCAGTGATTGTCTTATTTTCGGTGTCCTTGACCGGTCACTCTGCTTTACTATATTTCCCTTCCAGTTTCTTTGTTGGGTCGTTTCATATTTCCCTCTCTTGCAGACGTTTCCGCTGTTGTTGCCTCCACATATTTCTGCTCCTCAGCTCTAGTGTTCCTCTTCACTTATTTTTTTAGTCCATGTTGTCCCATGATATCTTCATACTCAATGTCTCCGATCAGAATGGTCAGATTGTTTCCTGAGCGCTTCGCTATGATAGATTGATGGTTCTCATAAAACTGATCTTTATCGTCGTCATCGCTATCATTATTGAGTGCATAACATTGGATAATATTTATTGTGATTCCCTCTTCATTTGCTTTCAAGGACGCTTTGAAGATTCTGGAGCAATTCGATTCCCATCACATCAGTGCACTACGTGCTTCTTCGGACAGCACCAGAGCAACTCCCTCAGTGTGCGAAGTATTTCCTTGTTCATGACCAGCGTACAACAACATCTCTCCAGAAGGTAATATTTTCTGTCCAGCTTTGATCCAATGTATTTCACTCTTTCTGAGCACCGTCAAGTTGTATGTCTGCATTTCCTCAGCTATTCGATTGAAGCTTCTAGTCTCCTAAATCGTTCATGCAATCCATGTATCTATATTAATTGTTGAACAGGCTATTGGAAGTGGCATCGATTTCATGAATTTTGATGGATTTTGGCTTCCATCATCAGGCGTTATAGTTCTTCTGAATGAATATAGTTTACCTCCCATAGCAAAGTTTAAATGATTTAATTTGTTTCTTTCTGGTTAGCATAGACTTTAACGAAACAGATGATAGGTTTATATAGGATAATTTATAGCTCTTTAAACATTGTTCATAATATAGATTATTTATTTTTAATTTAATATCATTCAGGACAGGAACTTATATTGGTGCTGAAGACGATTGGGAAATAATTTTGCAGTCAAACGTAAAATCTAACCAGTATTCTTGTCATAACTCTGAGTATATTTTTATTTCTATGAATTTTAATGAGATACAATATGTGATCTATGTAATCCGGATTATAGATAATGGTTTAAATAAAGCAGAACAACAATTGGGGCCGAATAATATGAATTTATAATATTTCTTTATTCCTCAGCTGCTTACGACCATATATGTGCTGAAAGGTATTTACATACAATATCTGACGTTTCTTTCATAGGAAACTTAGTGAAAAGAGATGAGACGTCGAACGATAGCATGAATTTATCGCAAATATTTAAGCTTTCAAGCTTTTGTACAAATTCGAAACCATCCTTGAGACTGTAAGGAGCTAGTTTTTTACGGGTTGGTTCTAAACATCCAGTCATGGTTGTAAGTAGCTGATGAGAAACCACAAAATATAATGAACTCATATTATTCTACCTCACTCGTTGTTCTGACTTTTTTCAAATTCATAAAGGGAACCAACTGCATATAATGACTTACATAACTGAGTGAAAAATTTGTTGTATAAATCATAGTGTTTTCGAAAACCTAATGTTTATTTTAGAAGAAATTAACTTATCTATCAAGTGACTCGATATTTTGATCCCATTCATTTATTAGGAAGGATTTATTTGCTCGTCAAAAATGTTTGATACAACCCCTTTTTTATTTTATAGGGATATTTATTGAAATTTGAATGAGTAGTTTAATAGTTGTCGGGCACCTATCATGTAGATATTTTATTTTATCATTTAAGTTCTCATGAATAACCATCTATATTCCTGTCATGAATGATTAGATAGAGTAGTGAGCGAGTTACTGTCAGATCATTGAATTGGTATTCAATCATTCACAATTCCAATGCCTCACTCTATACTTGTGTCAACATATGCTGTAATTTATTGAAATTATCTAATTCTTGGCATGATTGAACTGTACTAATTATAGTAAGTTCGTAAGAACGTTGTTGATTTTATGCCAGTTGTTTACGGTTTTTTTCAGATTTGGTTTGTAGGGGGAAGTTTGACATTATAAAATTATTTATTTGTTTGTTTTTGAATCAAGATGTTTTTATCAAATGTAGTGGTTAACGATGTTATGCTGTAAAGATTTTTTCATGGTAATAACAAGCACAGAGAATAAACAAATTATCAATTCATATGTTATACTGAAATTAATCAATAATGTTGACTTAATTATAAACAAAATGTAATGTGTACTAATCATGCTTTTAATGTTTAGTTTGAAATGTAAGAATAAGAAAAGTGTTAAACAAAGTTTATAAACCCTACATGTTCTGTTCAACAAAAGAGTAAACATGAAAACATTTAATACACAATATTTCTAAGGGGCATATTTTGAGATTAATAAAGACTTAATGTAAGTTTTAAAGTATTTATATTGATGAATAATGTGTCAAGCTTTTGATGATCAAAGAGCATGAGATATGTGTTCTCTTTATCCAGTTCAAAGCTTCGATAAGTTCTTATTCCAATTTATTTGCATATTTCAACCTAAAACGTTTGGTTTTATTGATCAGTGCGTCGAAACTTCTCATTTGGAACCTAAAAACGCAAGTTAATTTAGGATGTAGTCTTGAGTTAATCTTACACTTGCTCACCTACTTAAGCCTGTTACTCCTCATGAAGGAGTATAGGCCAACCACCATCATTCTCCATCCAACACTGTCCTGGGCAATCCTTTACAGCTCTTTCCAGTTCTTATTCATCCTTTTCATATCTGTTTCTATTTCCCGACATAATGTGTTCTTTGGCCTTCCTCTTTTCCTCTTTTCTTCACGACTCCAAATTAGGGCTTGTCTCGTAATTCAGTTTGATAATTTCCTTGATGTATGCCCTATCCATTTCCATCGTCTTTTTCTAATTTCCTCTTCAGCTGGAAGTTGGCTTGTTCTCTCCGACAGGAGGCTGTTGCTGATAGTATCCGGCCAATGGATATTGAGTATCTTGCGTAGACAGCTGTTGACAAATACTTGTACCTTCTTAATGGTAGTTGTTGTAGTTCTCCAAGTTTCAGCTCCGTACAGTAGAACTGCATTGACGTTGGTATTTTGAGGATTCTGACTTTGAAATTGGTTGAAAGTTGTTTTGAGTTCCATATGTTCTTCAATTGAAAGAATGCGGCCCTTGCTTTGCCGATCCTCGCCTTGACGTCTGCATCTGAACCTCCTGGTTCATCGATGATGCTTCCCAGGTATGTGAAGGATTCTACATCTTTCAGAGTTTCGCCATCAAGAGTGATTAGATTGCTGTTCTTCGTGTTGTATTTGAGGACCTTGGTTTTCCCCTTGTGTATGTTGAGGCCTACTGATGCGGAGACTGCTGCTACACTGGCTATCTTTATCTGGATTTCCTCCTCCCAAATCTTCTTGAATAGCAGACGAAGCATGTTTGTAGGTACTTCGATGTCTGACTTCAGTGCTTCAGCTGGTATATTATCGGGTCCTGCTGCTTTCCCGCTCTTGATTTGTCTGCTGACTATTCTGATTTCTTCCGTCGTTTGTGGACTGACATCTATAGGAAGATCTGTGTGTGCTGCTTCGATGTCCGGTGGATCCACTGTAGCCGACCTATTCAGGAGTTCCGCGAAGTACTCTACCCATCTGTTCCGCTGTTGTTGAATTTCAGTGATTGGCCTACCTTCTTTGTCTTTGACTGGTCTCTCTGGTTTACTAAATCTCCCTGCTAGTTTCTTCGTTGTATCGTAAAGCTGTCTCATATTTCCTTCTCTTGCAGCTTTTTCCGCCGTTGTTGCTGGTCTTCCACGTATTTCTGTTAGTCGGCTCTAATGCTCTTCTTCACTTGCTTGTTTGCTTCTATGTACTCATCTTGTGCTCGGACTTTCTCTGCTCGTGTTCGGCTGCTGTTAATTGCTGTCTTCTTGTTCTTACTTTCTTTGATCCTGCACTGTGTTTCTATAGAGATCCATTAATTATGATGATGCTTCTTGAAGCCCAGAACCTCTTGACACTTTGAAGTTAATGCTTCTTTTATACCTTTCAAGTTATCCTGCGTAGTAGTTTCTTCTTCCTTCAGCAGGTCCTGTAAGGCTTGGGACCTGTTGTTGAGAGCTATCTTAAATTCATTGAGTTTTTCAGCATCTCGAAGGAAGGTTGTATTGAACCTTTGCAGCGCTGTTTGTCAAGTTGTCCAGTTCTTCTTTATCCTCAGTTTTAAATTGGCCACAACCAGGTGGTGATCTGAAGCTATGTCCGCTCCTCTCCTGGTTCTCACATCTTCCATTGTCCTTCGGAAGTTTTTATTCATGCAAATGTGGTCTATCTGGTTCTCTGTGGTGTGGTCCGGTGAGATCCACGTAGCTTTGTGTATACGTTTGTGTGGAAATGTTGTACCGCCTATGACAAATTTGTTGAATGCACACAGATTTGCAAATCTTCCCCCGTTTTCGTTTCTCACTCCCAGTCCATGCAGTCCCATGATATCTTCATATCCGGTGTTGTCTATTCCGACTTTGGCGTCTAGATCTCCCATCAGAATGGTGAGGTCGTTTCTTGGGCACTTCTCTATGATTGATTGCAGCCTTTCATAGAATTGATCTTTAACGTCGTCGTTGCTATTATTGGTGGGTGCATAACATTGAATAATGTTCATTGTGATCCCCTCCTTCTTTGTTTTGAATGATGCTTTGATGATTCTGGATCCGTGAGATTCCCATCCTACAAGTGCATTTCTTGCTACTTCGGACAGCATCAGAGCAACTCGTTGAGTGTGTGAAGCATTTTCCCCTTCATGACCGGAGTATAGCAGCATCTCTCCCGTATTTAGCCTTTGTTGTTCAGCTTGGGTCCAATGGGTTTCGTTGACTTCCAGTACTGCCAATTTGTATCTTCTCATTTCCGTTGCTGTTTGACTGATCTTCTCGGTCTCCCACGTTGTCCGGACGTTCCATGTACCTATAAAAATTGTTGCTCTGGTTTACAGAAGGGGCACCAGCCTCGTGGCTTCCGAAGGAACTCAGCTTACACCATGAGGCGTCATATTTCTTCTAAATGAAGACCTTCTAACTCCGAGGGCAGAGTTTAAATGGTTTGAGTTATTTTTTCTGGTTAGCGTTTTTTTAGCGAGTTAGTTTCCTGCGGGATAAGGACGCTAACCCCATGCCCAACCCTCCTCCTTTACTCGGGCATGGGACCGGCAGTAACTCTGGAAGAGCTATAGACGGAGTTGATATTACACTCTCACTGGATAATTCAAGTTTACTCTTTAAAATCCCAAACTAATTCAAAATGTAGCTTCAGTAATCTGTAAATTTTACAAATTGTTTAACTGCTTTCCATGCTTAGTACAAGTTATCATTTAATTTAGTTTATTTTTTCCATAATTATGGAATTTTTCTTATATCTTTTTCAACATTGCGGGTTTATTTACTTAAGTCTTAGTAAAAATTATTTTTTATAATTTCTGGTTGCTGAGATTGAAATAAGTAGTAATACATTTTGTAATGTTTGTTTGAATCTTCCCATTGTTGTTTAGGACTGAAATTGATCAATCACTTATTGGCATATGTGCATCCTGTACAGATCGCCTCCACATTGACTGAAGTCACAAGCGTTCTAAGCAAAGACGGATAGCGGCTAGCAGTGGAATACAAGACACGCGTTTCATCCTATTTGGGACTCATCAGCTGGAAATATGTCGTGTTGTACAATTGAAACCTAGCAGTTAGAAATCTGATGTTGAAATCGACTAAGAAGTAAATCTTTCAATTAAATAGTTGTCACTTAAAGTAAGCTCTATATTGAATAAACGATTTTTATATTTCCAAAATGAGCTTTTACAATAATATTTTAAAGAATGTACATAAAATAGCATATACTAATTAAAAATACCATTGTTTTACTCATTACGTTTTAACTTTATATTTCATTCGTTTGCCACTTGCTTAGATGAAACGTCTAAAGCACACTTAATTGTGCAACTAGTTACTGAATATATCCAGATACTATCTTCAGATAGTATTTATTAAATAACATATATATATATATATATATATATATATATATATATATATATATATATATATATATATATATATATATATATGGTCTTTCATATTTTATGTTTCAGACTCATTTCTCGACCTGAAAAAAATACAATATTGTTTGATGTTTGTTTAGATATAATCATTTAATAATATATTCTAAATTTAAATCAATTATCAGTAAAGGATTATGGGGATTTCTGAATATCTTCAAGATCATGAAGCGACCTAAGTTTTACAACTATTGAACGTTTCCTAAATTTTATTTCTTCTCTGAATGTCAATGGATTAATTTTAAAGGCGCCCAAATGCCCTGGTATAGCCGAGAGTAGGAAGACCAGCTCTCCCTCTTGAAATGCTCTCACATAGCCACGCGTATATAGCTTCTGCCAGAGAATTCCTACTCACTGCCTTCTCGCGGCATTACTGCTGTTTACGAAATTGAGAGGACGAAAATCGAATGTCCGGAGCATTAACCGGGTTGACGGATATGGAGAGTTCACCTAGGGGAGTTGGAAAACCCTGATTCCAAACCAATGGTGCACATCGGCTCCAGTATCCTGAGGAAACAAATGGCGTATGCACTAATCGTTGGTCGCCAGCTATCATTGGACTGCATCTCCTTATGATGCTACACTGCCTTGTGGATCAGACCTTTGGGTCGAATGCTCCGAGTGTGGCTCTCTAAGAAAACCACCTACTTCGGCTTGGGAACCCGAGCAGAATCACAGCCCTCACACTAATCGAATGAGATTTGTGTGTCGCATATATATCTGGTACCCCCGTTGTACCAGTATCTAAGTTTTCAAATAAATAAAATATAAATAATTTTAAACACGTAAACAAATATATGAACATCACTAAAATGTTAATACATCTAACTGAAGAGTACCATGGACGCATCCTGAATTCTCCATAATCTGAATATAATATGAGCAGTTTAGCTTTAAAAAAATTATATAACTTCTGCCAGAGAATTCCTACTGAAATGTGGTAGAAACGTTAATAGATGTTAACCTTAAAAAAAGACTCTTTTTGAATATATTCCTTATAGTGGTTTTTGTAAGATAATATTATTTTGATTCAGACAATTAAAATGTCACCGTTGTTCCTGTTGCGAATTTATGATCATTGTAATCGTTGGTGTTTGATTTAATTTATAAGTTTGAAATCATATTAATATGTGGAACATTGTTTTTTTTCATTATTATCGAATGATTATATCAGATTTTTTATGTTCTAGTGAATGTATTTTATAATCATACCTTTTTAATATGATAGTTTAGATATGTTCCATTAGTAATCACATATTAAATGATACTAGAAAGTGTTACATTTATTTAGATCATGAACAAAGATGGTGATTGTGTTTTTGTCAATAAAACGTGTAATTATATTGACTTTTCACACTTATTCATAATCAACAACGAATAATACAGAAGAACATGAATTATCATATTTGTATATTGATATTCTATCTTTTAATCACGTAATAATCATATGTTAGATAATAGAAATTAAGAAATTATCATTTAAAAGTCATATGATCAGTCTATTGTTATTACGTTTACACGTTTTTCACTTAACATTACCAAAAGTTACTTGAAACGAACTTACCTTTAATAATTATTGTGTAATGTTTATCAATTTCAATGTCTGCTGTCATTGAGCTTAACATGTAATTAAAAATCGAGATTTTCTTTTACGAAATCAATGATCATTGACTATGTTCTTGTAAATCGTTTTTTATCTACAATTATAGAATTCATCTGTCCAAGAAAACCCCTTTTGGAAATCGTGTTTATCAAAAACTGATTACATTAGAGAAAGATTGAACCCAATGCAGTGATAGACAACTATTTCATTCCAGTCTTTGACTCCGTCAAATGGTACATGGTTGTTCTCAGGATCATTGAGTCTTTTGATATGTGTGATTTTGAATATTCAATGAGTTGAAATTAGATTGTCTACACTGTTAAATAATAAATAATGTTCTTCGTCTATCCTTTAATGCCATCTCTGATATAATGTTTTATTCATTACTTGATTACCTGTAATAATTCACCATAATAAGAATTATCTTCAGACTGAACAAATGTCTGTAGACAGTCTATTTGTATATTTATCCAATGATTACCAGTGACAAACTATGAATGGCTGGGAATAATCTACGGGTCATGATCTCAACTATTAAAATTACTACAATATCCACAAAACCCCTTCTGATATTAATTGTCCAATTGACAGATATGAAGGAAAAATGACAAACATAAAGGTCATAATAATAAAAACTGAATAATAATCAAATAATGTTTAAGGGTAATAATAACTGAATACAGTTTGAAATCACAAAAATACTAATTTAAAAAATCAATAATAGTGCTAAAAATAAAAAAAAATGAAAAAAATGGAAAGGGAATTAGTGCCAGGGAAGGATCAGAGATTAGACGTATCATTTTTGCACGTAAAGTTCGGGCTTGAGTTGTTGGATTGTCAGTGCCTCAACACTACATAAGATTTTGATTCAACTGCCCTTTGATAATAATTTCTAGAAGTGGACAATATAAAAATGCCGGTATTGAAAGTATTGTAATGCTGCAGGAAAAGTTTAGTTGACTGGGTTTGAACAGTAAAATATTCTTAATTTTTATATATCATCATTCAATAAATTAAAACTTAAATTTTATATTATTGATGGGAATAAAAGCAATCATGACATTGACAACTATGAATTGATTATTGAACAGCCAAGTACAATATGTAGATTTCTTGAACTTGAATAAGTAAATCAACTGAGTCTTTTAAGCTAACATATGAGATCTTTTTTCGTGTGTTTATATTATTTAGTTTACCTGTAAGTGAATGTACGTTTCATCCATTGAAAATTAATCAATACTAATTGTAAAACAAACATTCAAAATTCATTTTTGTATTGACTGTTTGAATCTTCTCATTGATGTTTAGGACTGCAGCTGATCAGATTCATATTAGCATATGTGCATTCTGTTCGGATTGCCTCGATATTGACAGTATGGTGTCCGGATGGATCTCCATCCCATGGTTGATGTTCACTTCGGGAAACGAAGGTACTGGGTACGAGTCCTTGATATCACTTTTTTAAATGTAAATGAAAAAATGGGTAAAAATCAAGTATGAATTATTCAGGACATTTCGATTTTCATAAACTCATGGCATTGTGAAATAATCGAATTCATTAAATATTAAAAAAGTGAATATACAACGATAATGAATTCAACTCTGAAAATCAATTTTCAAACCATCCAAGTCTTATAAAACAGATTTATTTGTTAGGTGGTTAAATTGTTTTTCATACATCAACATTTTAAATTTAATGTTATCAACCGATGCTGCTGAATTCCAATGAGGCTGGAATTAATTCATTGATCCATCAGTTAGAGAACAACCAACTCCAGGCTAATTAGTACTTTTAGTTGATCTAGTCATCCGTCATATATGTATCAGACGTTTTATAGCTTTATTCACTGTCTAATGTTTGATTTGTTCTATGGTATAAACAACAACGCGTGTAAATATTAATTAGAATTTGGTAACGTAGTTAATCGTCTTAGTGAATAGAGAAATAATGCTTAAATATAGTCTTGAGCACTACTGACAAAAATAAGCACTTTTTAAGGTCTAGAGAAGGGTTATTGTCAAGATATGTAGAAGGAGTATTTGTTTTATTCTCTATATTTTCTGATATGACGACTAATGAATTAGAAGTAATGTTATTAGATATGCTTAATTAATAAATCAAAATAATTAACTCACCAATTTTTCAATGAGTAGTTGAAAGTTTACAATTGAAAGTGTGTCCCCATTTTGTTTGAACGTCTAGTTTTCACACGATTATTATTATTTACTTCACACTTTGTTATCTAATATTATTTTGAAGTAAAAACAACATATAATTGTTATATTGTGTTATGAACAATATTATTATTTTAATAACTTTTTAAATTACAAAAGCCTGTGCTGATAATTTTACAATTAATTTTGTGGAGTTCAACCGGGTCAGTTGTGAGATGGTAACTCATTGGAGACAGTAATGAACATGTGGCTCAATTTCGTGAATTGGTTAAAGTTAGACATAAACACCGTTCGATGTTGGTTCACTGGTCTAGAGGTTAAGTGTTCGCGCGTGAGACCGATGTTCCTGAGTTCGAATCCCGCGAGTGGGATGGTGTATGCGTAGTGCTGTGGAATCCCATACTAGGACGAAACGACCGTTCAGTGCTATGAGGTTTTCCATGGTGTTCCAGCTTCAATTGACTCATGATCTCAACTATTAAAGTACTGTAATATCCACAAAAATCTCTTTCTCAAATTATTTTAGATTTTAATAAAATATATAATTTGTACATATTATATCCGTGTACATTTAAGCAAAGTTTAAATTAAATATCTTAACTTTTTTCTACAAACATTACTGTTAAAAATTACGGCGATTGAGTGGAATGTTTAAATTTGGGTTCCGTGATAATTTCCACTTGTTAATAATGTGTATCTACAGTAATGAGTGAATTGAATCTTTCAAAGAAATCTGAGCTTGCGTTCTATCGTATCGTAGTCATTAAAATATTGAGCATACGATGTCTATTTATCTAGATTATAGACCGAATTGCAAAATAATCAACATACTTTGTTCAGTACTGGGGAACAGGCAAAACAAAACTCGTTACTACTCAATGATTAGTCATGATTATGATCACACTAGGTTATTTGTAGAAATAGAACAAACGTAACCTCATTTCAAGTGTTTATTAGTGTTTTTATCCGAATAGTTGGTGAATAAGTTTAAAAGGATTGCGAAATAATATAATTCATGAAAACAAGTTACTAGCTAGACTAACTGAATTCGAGTGACGATAATATCGAATATCTATTTTACATGTTATCCTCAAAATAGACAATTTTATTAGTAACCAGTCTGTTTGACGAAGATTACATCAGAATATTTATAAATATCATAGCGTTAAACTAGTTTTAAATTCTATTCTGATGATGATAATTATTCGAATAACATAAATTCTGCAAAAAGCATTGTACATTTTATAAACTGATCGTGCCCATTAGTGCATTATAAAATTTACCGGTGTGATAAAGTTAACCGACTAATTGATCGATAGCATATATCATTTATATTCTTGACCGAGGAAAAATTCTTGTTCATAACATATTTCATGTTAGACTTTTAAAAAAATAATATGATAAATGGATTTATCGTTAATATCCTTATATCATAAATGGTTGATGTTTAAGAAGTATGTTAAAACATGTCAACGAAGTTATTGCGAAAACAATTTCTATATTGTATAGATATGTGAATGGAGAGGGTGTTAACACCGTTGGATGTTGGTTCAGTGTTCTAGAGGTTAAGTGTTCGCACGTGAGACCAATGATTTTGGGTTCGAATCCCTTGAGCGGGATAGTGGATACTAGGACGAAACGGCCATCCAGTGCTTCCAGGTTTTCCATAGTGGTCTAGCTTTAATTGACTCATGATTTCAACCAGTAATAATAGTTAAACAAAATTTGGCATTTGAGTTGAAGAATACAAGATTCTTGTTATATATATATATATATATATATATATATATATATATATATATATATATATATATATATATATATATATATATATATATAGGCATAACTAAGTAACAATTTCTATACAAGAGTAGATACAGTTCTTATATTCTACTATCAGTCATTGAACAAATAGAATGAATTATTTAACTGAAAAATTATGCAATTTAATTTAGTTACATCAAAATAATGGAACTAGCAAAAAATATTTCTAGTCTAACTAGTTTTCTTAGAAATTGGATTACATTATATTAAGATTTTATAGGCAATCAAACATGAGAGTGAGAAAGTTATAATGAATAAATTGATTATTCGTTTAGTTAATTATTACTATCTGAATATTCATTAGATATTTGATCATTCTAACTGTATACAAATATGGATGCTAATACTAACCATATAAAGCTTCCCCTATGGCATATTGTTTTATTCTTCTCTTAGTAGATTAAGTCAAATGTTAGTAACAAAGTGAAATCGTAAATAATACATATTACGTTGTCTGTAAAATATGCATGATATAAATCCATAAAATGAAATAAACTAGATTTATGGCAAATTGTTTATTCTTTATGAAACACTAACAATTGATTATCTATTTCTTTAATTCGACAAGGGAATATTGTTTATCGAAATTGCCCATATGATTATTAAAAACGGCGACAAAACATCTCTCTGTTTCACGTGCTAAATAAATATAAGCGTCAGAAATGACTGGACAATTTACAATCTTAAATAAAACGATATAAATTTTAGTTACTTCCATCTTGTGGTCTAGAGATTAAGCGTTCGTGCGTGAGACCGAAGGTTCTGGGTTCGAGTCTTACGTGCAAGATCGTGGATGCGCACTGATGAGTCCCATAACAGGATGAAGCGACCGTCCAGCGCTTCTAGGCTTTCCTTGGTGGTCTAGCTTTAATTGATTCATGAATTTAACTATTAAATTACTAAAAATCTCCACAAAACCCAATTCTGATATCTTGTTTTTTTCAAATACTACTTAAATATTTTAAATTGATGATTAAAACCGAAAACCACAATTATAAATGAATGATCTGCTTTTTCCTCATTTGACAGTTTATCATATTATGCTTAAAGTTTGCAGTCAAATTCAAAGGGGATAAAACTGGTCTGAAACCAAAATACTATAGTTTTCCTCTAACTTACAAACATAATTAAAGAAAATCAAGCGTTAAAGATAAACTTTTTTTTATCCTATTCCAAGATATATAACATAGAATGTACAAGCTTTCGATTTCGTTAAGAAAATGATAATTTTACGTCACTTTATACCCACTTCTCTACTATCAGCCATTTTCCTGCATAAAATGGGGCTATATAAATTCGATCTTTGGTTAGAGTTGTTACTTCAGAAATACGAAAACTGGTTGTGAGATGAAAATGTTGATCTAGCTGAGATTAGTTTATTATATCCATGAGCTTCAAAATTGAATCAACCTCCACAAAGTGTTTATTTGTTTAAAGATGTAAATACAAAAGGATATCATTTAGTTTTAGTTGACAATATTATAAAAAACATTTACTTTTAGAAATATTCTACTTCAATAGTGAATTTTAAATAAATAGTTTTGTAGGTGATATTCGTCACAAATTGTCCTCGGTTGACGTACTATTGAGTACAAGGGAGTACTGAACATCCGTTTTGTCTAATTGCTGGGATCTTCAGCGGTGAATACTCATGGTCCCACTTGCAGCCAAACCCAGGGAATTGAATCTCTTCAGAAATACTTAACCGGCAGAGGTAATGGATTGATGTCTAATAGTACATATTTTCAACTTCGATCATCGGGTGATATGATTCGACTGTCTTCACAAAACCCACTTGTTTGAATAATAATGGTCAGCCCACTTGTGACTTACATTGAGACGATCTTTTGAGATTTTGGTGAGTTGTGAATAACTTAGTTCAGCCCTACAGGAAGAGAAATACTCTCTACCAGTACCACTGAATGGTGCCATCATTGTGATACATCAAGAACAAATTAAAATTGAAAATATGTTTTCATTTGCGCGTCAAACCAGTGACTTTAACGTTCAAAGGTTATCCAAAAATGCTCAGTTCCAGCCCTGTAATGATTGTAGTTAGACACCGCTGAGAAATCCCACACTAGGATAAAACAGTTGTCCAGCTCTTCTTGTTTTACAGTGATAGCTCGACTGAGATCAATATGTGACGATGACCATACGAAGTTCCGTAAAATTCAATTTTCTGAAATAATTCTATTGTAATCACTTTGTTAATATATATAGTATGTGGTTAATTTATTGCTTTCCTCCTCATTTTTTTGAATTTAAGAAATTTGAAATGTGATAAGATGGCCTTAGGGAGTTATTTTTAGGCATGTTACGCAAAAAAATATGTGTAAAAAGTGTAATTGAAATCCAACAATTAACTGAAATTCTATACATTTCAAATATTTCTAGTTATTGTCATTAGCTCTCACCATTCATTCACCTACTGTTTACCCGTTCAATAAAATCATTTTAAATAAAATGGTAATTTTAACAGTTGAATTCATGAGCCGATATAAGCTAGACCACCATGAAAAACCTGGAAGCATTGGACGGCCATTTCTTCCTAGTATGCCACTCTTAAGCATTGCATATCCACGATCGCGCATGTGGGACTCGGGCCCAGGGCCTTTGGTCTCACGCACAAACGCTTAAACTCTAGACCACTGATCTACCATCCAACGGTGCTAATATCTACAGTCAGTCGATCAATGATCTTGCGCAACCCTTCCTTTTTTGTCTGAAGTAGCTAACTCTCTCCATCCGACACGAATTAAACTCCACTGTTCACAGCTTCTTACTAGAATTTCAAAAAATCCACCTTGAATTTAATCACTAATGAGCACATGATTATCATCAGTTGAATTCATGAGTCGATCTAATTATTGTTTAAATAAGAAATCTGTTAGACAAATTGACTTATTTTGTGTGTGTTATACTATTTTCTATTAATTATATCATATTTGATAATATTTTTTTAATATTCCGAATATTTTAATTCAATAGACATGCAAACTCATAAAACAGGGAAAACTTTCAGAATAGTTTCTTCTTTGTTTTTCTTTTTTTTCATTTTACGAACACATCTAATTCTGTGATGATAATTTCTCTTCATTTATTGTTTTGTTTTTGTTTAAATTTCAGTTAACAATTAATAATAATGAGTTTTACAAATCACGTAATAAAATATTATCATGTGCTTATAAATTTATTTTGATTTACTTTATTAATAATAATAAAGTGCCTTAAACAAATATGATTTCACATTTGTTTCCTAGGTACCAGTGAATAAGCAGATCAGAAAAAACATATTCCTTTGAAATACATATTAATATCAGAAGGGGTTTTGTGGATATTACAGTAATTTTAATGGTTGAGATCATGAGTCAGTCAAAGCTAGAACACCATGGGAAACCTGGAATCACTGGGTGGCCGTCTCGTCCTATTGTGGGACTCTTCAGCAGTGCGCATCCACGATCTCGCCCCCCGAGAGATTCAAACCTAGGACCCATCAGTCCCGCGCGCGAGCGCCTAGCCACTAGACCAGCTAGCCGGCATCCTGGGTTCGAATCTCGCGTGGGGCGAGATCGCGGATGCGCACTGCTGAAGAGCCCCACAATAGGACGAAACGGTCGTCCAGTGCTTTCAGGTTTTCCATGGTGTTCTAGCTTTAACTGACTCATGATCTCAACCATTGAAATATATATTGTTACAAGCAATTTAGCTTTTTCATAATGTCAACTGATAAATTGTTATATATTTCTATGCTTGTCTAAAGTTAGTCATGAATTAATGTTTTTTTATTCAATGTTCTGTTAAGATGTTATAACTTGTAAATGTAGTCAGGTTCAGAGTAAAGCAGTAGTTTATAGTGTAAGGATTGTTCTATATTGTGAGATGATTATAAATGAGATAAAGTCAATAATCGAGTTTTAACTAACTTATTGATTTAAATGGAATTTTGTTGGTTGATTAAATGTAAGATAACGAATGTTACTTTTTTTTGAACGTTCTTAAGTTAGACTTAAACAATCATTCAATGATTACGGGGTTTTAATTGCTTTTACGAGGTAATATCAAGGCATAATTTTTCTGTTTATGATTGAGATCACGAATCGATGAATGTTAGACCACCAATAGAAACCTGGAAGCGATGGACGATTGTTTTGTTCTTGTATGATACTCATAAGCAGTGCGCATCCATGATCCTACATGTTAGATTCGGACCTAGAACCTTCGGTCTCCCACGTAAACGATTATCCTCTATACCACTGAGCTAGCATCTAATGTTATTGGTGTCCAACTTCAACCAATCTGTTTATATTGAAACGGAATATTTATCCATTTAAATTTGCTATTCTTCTACATTCTACCATATAAAAACATGACAGTTAAGTGTACTCAGGATCACACATCTGCTATTCAATTAAGTAAATAATATAATTCAATTGTTTACCGTAAACCTTCAGTTTATTCACTGAGTATGATACAGGTGTCAGACTATATATTTAAAGTATATGTATTACTTATGTTAACAACAATTCATTAATAAATATCGTTCGTTTTTCTGTTTCATTTTTATTTAATCAAAACAAAAGTAAATAATCAGTTGTTGAGGAAATTATTACATTTAATGTGGTAAATGGCTAGAATTTTATAACTGCTTAAATGATTGATCGATGATTGTAATTTTCCCGTCTAAAGGATAACCAATAGATCAATTGTTATTAGTTACTTTTTTTCAACTTTTCCGTCTTCCTCTTTTGCCATCTATAAACAAAAAAACAGAGTAAAGATAAATTCACATTATTATTATTATTCCCTATTACGGACTGAAATTGGAATGACTTCGTTTCCGACAATCAAAATAATAATAATACATAAATAAATAAACGAATAAATGAATAATTCATAGATTATGAACAAATCACGTGAGTAAACAAAACCCATATTTGTCTTGATGTAAATGTGTTTTGTATTCATATTCCTACAGATTTCTCTCGCTTTACCACAACACTAGGAATAATAATCATAATAAAAAAAGTAATAATAAAGAAGACTATTACACGTGGAGGATACAGAAAAGAAATCCAAGTGTTTTTGTACAAATTATGTTACTGTCCATTTTTTTAAAATCAATTTTTCATTTAATTTGGCAATTCATATTAATTTAAGCGAATTAAATCTACGGACTATAAGACTATTCTTTTTTTTATAATTCATGTATTTTTCAGGTAATTATCAAGGACAGAGTTAAATGGAGAGTGTTGATAGGCGATTTATGCTCCTCCACGAGAGGTTATAGGCATAAGTAGGTAAGTAAGTAGATAACAGCTGACAAAACATAGAAGTAATATAAATTATTATTGTTGTTAAACAGCAACAGATATCGTTTGAAAATTCCCACTTTAATTTTTCACGTATATGTAATGTTATTAAATTATTTATTTATGATTGAGTGTAAGTGTCCGTTTGAACTGAACGGAACTTCAGAAATATATTACTCATGAATAATGCAAGTAGTTTAAGAAGATTGTTACTCATCAGCAATATTTGGAACAGAGTTTGTTGAAAAATAATCAATTAGTATTTCATTCATAGTAGGGTAAAAGACTTATGATCCTTAAGATATTTGAATAATTTTTGAGTGATACAGTTAGCTTTCAGTGTTATCAGGTTATCTAATCTAGAGAAACAAATTTGTAAAGTATTAGAGCATACTAAATAATTTTAAATTATCGTTAATCTTATAAACTAATGACGATGGTAAGCTGTTCTACGTATATACTACATAATTATATCATTCATTGATTCACTTTCGCAATAGATGATGAATATTTTTTGGTTTAAATTGTTAGGATTAGATTAATGTAACAGTTGATTATTTTAATTTTGAGCTTTTGTCATAGAACTTAAAACAACTGCTCTGAATAGCATGGTCTTTTGTAAAACGGTTATCCCATTGATGTATACATAATTAATGACTATTTAAATATTAGGACATTTCGGTATGAACTGAGCAATTTATTTAGTGTTATTCAGCTAATCAACTGTTTGGTACTGCTTGACGTTTATGATTGACAATTAGTTTTTATGTTACGAAAAGCATATCAACAAGGAAATTTTCTCAAAATAAAATTTTAATTGACCAGTTATTGGATGGTAATCAATCCTTGTAATCTAATTTTTCGTAATGAATGATTTCGAGTAGTTAAGTTATTATTTAGACACTTGACTATAAAACAAAAACTCACAATGTACCTTGGACAATGTTATATGATTGGAGATAACTCACAAGAAGTTCTGGTTGACTTTCATTTCATAATAGTTAGTATTCAACTTTGAACTAGCATTATTTAAAAGTTCTATTCATAGATTATTATTGTTAGAAAGGGGTTTTGTGGAGATCGTAGTGATTTAATAGTTGAATTCATAAGTCCATTGAAGCTAGAACACCATGCAAAATCTCAAAGCAATGAACGACCGTTTCGTTCTAGTATGGGAATCCTCAGCAACACGCACACACGATCCGACTTGCGAGATTCGAACTCAGCAACACTTAACCTCCAGACCATTAAGCCAACATCCAACGGTAATGATGTCTAACTTCAACCAATCCAAAAAATTGCGCCACCATCCACCATTGTCTTCAGTGACTTACTATCTCACAACAGACCTGATTGAATTCCACTGGTCACCGCTTCTCACTAGAACTTCAGGAAATATCTCTTGAATCCAGTCACTAGTGAGTACATGATGATTATTATCAGAAGGTGGTTTTATGGAGATTTTTTTAATTTAATAGTTGAATTCATGAGTCAATTAAAGCTGGAACACCATGGAAAACCTGGAAGCATTTAAATTTCTCTAAATAAATAAATTTTAATAATTAAGGTCGAATTTCAATCGATTGGTGAATGACCTACATTATCTTAGAATAATTTATATTTCAAATAATATTTATTCATGTTTATATTTTTGTGTTAAATGCCATAGATATAGACGTGTCACTATGTTACATGAAACAGCTTTCACTCTCTCACTTTCTCTCTATTTGTTGATCAGTCATTCTATTATTTTTGTACTCCTTCATTCGGAGCACTGAGTCAGTAATTTCGTTTTCGTGAAGAGCCATCTGTAAGATAATAGTATGTTTATTCACGATAACATGACTTGTTATTCAACACTTTTTTTAATATAACTAAAATAATGTCATACGTTTACAATTAAAACACTATTTAACGAATCTTTTCAAGTTCCAGCATTAACACATATAGTAAAATAGATGAAAACAGCTTAGTAACTAACTTTTACATAAATATATAAAAAAAGAAATATAAAAACACACGAAAACTATGCATTTTAAAGTTAAATCTCATTCAGACTAGCGTTACCTATAGAGTCGATAAAATATGGTTTATTCTGATCGGCTTTCCTTCAAAGTCACTCACTTTTGGCATGATACGAAATCAAATTCAGAAATTTTAGCTCTGATAATAATAGATTACTTGAAATCACAATCCCATATAGTTGCATAACAGTCTAGTTTTTATCAGTGAAAACTTTCGAGATAGATAGATCACTAAACGTTCTATAAAATAAGCTCTGATCTATGAAGTAACAACTCATCAGTGGCATTAAATGGCAAATAGCTCTAATTCATTTATGTAATGTAATTCATATCTCGCTTTATTTTATTCATAAATTTCTCTTAAATGATTATTTCTTTTTCAAAATTTATAAATTTGCTCCAAGTACAAAAAAGCAGCATAACGATTCCTCGTGAGACTATAATTTATGGACGACTTTTGAGTGACACTAAATTGACCTTGAGAGTGTCCACCTAATAACTAGGATTAAATGACGGTTATAAACCAGTGTGACCAATTAGAATTATGATTTTTAGTTGATGGTTAAGAATTAATTTATAGTTTTCATCACGAACTGACATAACCTAAAATACCAGAACGCTATTAAGCCAAATGTATGAATAAATCCAAGACCTGGTAACTTATATCTGATTGATTCGTCCATAAATTATATTCTCTCCCGATTCTTATGCCAATCATATTCATTTTGTTTTATTCAACATAAAATATATTATTCATAAACTTATTTTCTGTTTTTATACATATCAGTCTATCGTTTATTTTTAAACTTATTCACGGGATTAATGCAGGGAATACATAATAAATCATGTGATGAAAAATTGTTTGTGGATTGCCAAATAGATAGACATATACGTATAAGTATATATTCTACTCATTTAACCTTCAATACAAAAAAGAAACGAAAAGCAGAGAGTATCACTAAACTGAAATTTCACATTTAGACATAGTCACAAGATATAAAATTTAAAGGAAAAATCTATAAAATTATAATGGTTGCTGTCAAAAGTTTTGCCAGTGTAAATTACAACAAATTACGTCATGAAATTGATATAGACTGATGAAATAATGTAATGCCAAATAATAAAAGATAAATTTAATGTCAATGCTGATAAAACCTAAATAGCTTAGGAGTATTTTTATTATGAATTGCTAGATGATTTTTACTGAAATTAGCTATGATGTTAAATGGTTGAAAATAATTGGCAAAAAGCTATGAATAATCTGGAATCGCTGGACGGTTGTTCCGTCCATGTATGGGATTCCTCATCAGTGCGCATCCACAATCCTGCTTGCTGGATTCGAACCCACGGCCTTTGGTCTCTCACGTGAACGCTTAACCTCTAAACCACTGAGCTGGCAGAACTCAAATATTAAATTAACAAAATCTCCATAAAACCACCTTCTGATAATAATCATCATGTACTCACTAGTGACTGGATTCAAGAGATATTTCCTGAAGTTCTAGTGAGAAGCAGTGACCAGTGGAATTCAATCAGGTCTGTTGTGAGATAGTAAGTCACTGAAGACAATGGTGGATGGTGGCGCAATTTTTTGGATTGGTTGAAGTTAGACATCATTACCGTTGGATGTTGGCTTAATGGTCTGGAGGTTAAGTGTTGCTGAGTTCGAATCTCGCAAGTCGGATCGTGTGTGCGTGTTGCTGAGGATTCCCATACTAGAACGAAACGGTCGTTCATTGCTTTGAGATTTTGCATGGTGTTCTAGCTTCAATGGACTGTTAAATTTAAATTTCATATAAATTACATTTTTGATTATTAATTATTTCAATATTATATGCAGTATTTTGTTTTTATTAAGGAAGCATATTATAAATGCCTTGTTTTTGTAATACACAATTTTTTCATCTACCATTCACTAATATCTTACTGAATATAAAAAAGTTTTCATTATATTCTGAGTCATTGGATTTTTCTTGACAAACATTTGATCATACTCAAATATTCATGTTTACATATTTATTATAACAATTCTATATAATTGTTATCCATAAATTAAATATCATAATCAGCTGTTTTAATTGTAATTATGTTTTTACAACATATGATCATAGAATTATTTATTCACAAGATAAGCGTAAAGCAAGAATTAGCATCATTTCTATGAAATGATATTATTTCACTTGAAATACAGTAAAACAAAACAATCATATACATAAGCTTTTTAAACAAAGATGGATAATCGCTAGCAGTGGAATCCAGGACTCGTGTTTCGTCCTATTTGGGACTCGTCAGCTGGATGTATCTGCACCGCGGGCCCTGGATTCCATTGCTAGAACTATCCATCTTTGCTTAAAAAGTTTGTAGCTTAAGGCTTTATCGAGGCAATCCGCACAGGATGCACATATGCCAACATCAGACTGATCAATTGCAGTCCTAAACATTAATGGGAATATACAAGTAAAACAACGCTAAGTGAATATAATCATATACATATAGTAGTTTTTATGGTTGTTTAAAATGTATTTACAAAAGAATGAATATCAGTTAAGTTATCTGATATGAATATTATGTAAATTAAAAGAATATTTTGCTTAAGATTTTAAAGAAGTCAGTATCTGATAATAGAAAGATTAATAAGCGGTTTTTTATTTAAATTACTGAACTAAAAATAAAATCACAGTAATCTCAATAGTTGAATTAGTTCGATAATAAGAACGAGCATTGAATATGACAATCAGTGCAGAAAAATATTATAAATCAGAAGTTAATGATTCTTCAGTTACCGTAAAATTTTCAATAGTTGTTGGTAATTTATTTTTAAATACTATGGGATAGAAACAGTAGAGTAAATAAGGTTACTTGTTAGTGAATCTCAACAGAGACGTAAAATTGGTTCAAAGCTATATGAAGTTACAATAGTTCGCTTAAGTTCAATAAATTTGTTACCATAAAAGTATCGACTTGACAATTTATTTACTCAACGGTCAAAACGGAGTTGAATGCTTCGAGGTTGTCAATAAAGTATAAATTCAACATACGACCTATAAGTTTTCCTTATGGTCTTGTTTTTAAGCCTACTCAATACAGCACATATCTTAATATTAGGAGGAATGGGTTCATGTTATTTCAAACTAATTCCTTAATCACTTTTCATGATCTACATAAATTAGAAATTTTATTATCACTAACTAATTGACTACTTATGCATCAGTATAGATTTTATTATTATCCAGATTGTACATCAAAGTCATAATGAAAACGGCAAATGAGTCGGTATATTACTTTGCCTGAAAACATTTTTGCGCTGAATATCTAAATATAAAATCTTACTTTAGATCAATAATCGGCTATAACTTGTTTATATATAACTCCACCTGTAGCTCTTCTAGAGTTGGGTTGGGCATAGAGTCGGCAACCCTATCCCATAAAAAAAACCTTGCCAAAAATATGCTAACCAGAATAAACAATTTAAACCATATAAAGTCCGCTCTTTGAGAAGGAGCATATTCATTCAGAAGAACTATAACGCCTGATGATGGAAGCCAAAATCCATCAAAATTCATGAAATCGATGTCACTTCCAATAGCCTGTTCAACAATTAATATAGATACATGGATTGTATGAACGATTCAGGAGACTAGAAGCTTCAATCGAATAGCTGAGGAAATGCAGACATACAACTTGACGGTGCTCAGAAAGAGTGAAATACATTGGATCAAAGCTGGACAGAAAATATTACCTTCTGGAGAGATGTTGTTGTACGCTGGTCATGAACAAGGAAATACTTCGCACACTGAGGGAGTTGCTCTGGTGCTGTCCGAAGAAGCACGTAGTGCACTGATGTGATGGGAATCGAATTGCTCCAGAATCTTCAAAGCGTCCTTGAAAGCAAATGAAGAGGGAATCACAATAAATATTATCCAATGTTATGCACTCAATAATGATAGCGATGACGACGATAAAGATCAGTTTTATGAGAACCATCAATCTATCATAGCGAAGCGCTCAGGAAACAATCTGACCATTCTGATCGGAGACATCGAGTATGAAGATATCGTGGGACAACATAGACTAAAAAAATAAATAAAAATGATGAGCTATCTGCAAATCTTTGAGCCTTCAACAAAATGGTTATAGGTGGCGAAGTTACATGGGTTTCAACGGATCACACCATGGAGAACCAGATAGATCATAGTTGCATCACTAACATATATATGATGTATATAACATTCATCATTAATTATTTGTTTTTAAATTTATAAAATTTATTGTCGATTCAGTCAGTTTTCCTGCTATGTGTTATATAATTTATTGATAAGTATTACTAAACTATCCATTGGATAATCAATATCAAACCAATTATTAATAATTAAAGCATAAATCCCCTCCACGATAAGCTTTTAATACAGCAATAATTTATTATACATTGGAGTAAAAGGAATATAATGAAATGATTAATACAAATGGACCACATATTGCTTTTTTATATAGAATGATAATTTGTCATTAAACAATTTGATTTAGATAAATGAAACAATTCTTCATGTGAAGTTCGGAATAATTGTAAAATAATTCACTTGGTATTGTTTTACTTGAATCTTCCGATTGATGTTTAGGGCTGCAATTGATCAGTCTCTTATTGGCATATATGCATACTGCGCATATTGATTCGATATCGCCTTAATTTATCCATTTTTGCTTATAATTGCAGATTAGTTGTATTCAGTGTAAACTCTAATACAGCTAAATGATTAGAAGTAATCGCAAAAAACCATTGCCTGACTTATAATTTATTCCAGTGAATCTTTTTTTTCGAAAATGTTATCTGAAGTCTTAAGGGAACTTATGCTCCTCAAAAAAGGAGACATCAGTTTACTCAGTATTTATTTTATTTTAACACATAGATATTGGTACAATGGGGCACTAAATACATATACGCCACACAGATCTCACTTGATATGTGTGACGGCTATGATACTACCCGGGTGATCAAACCGAAGTAGGTGGTTTTCTTAGGGGGCCACACCCCGAGCCTTCGACTTGAAGATCTGACTTACGAGGCAGTGGAGCATCGTGAGCAGATGCAGTCCCATGGTAGCCAGTGACCAACGATTGATTCATACGCCGTTTGTTCTTTCAGGATATTGGAGACCATGTGCACCATTGGTTTGGGATCCGGTTAAAGCACCTAACATCCGCTTTTCGTCCTCTCATTTTCGTAAACAACACCCCAGCCACGAGAAGGCAGTGATTAGGACTTCTCTGGCAGAGGCTATATAAGCGTGGTCATGTGAGAGCATTTCGAGAGGGAGAGCTGACTCTCCCCACTCTCGGCCATACCAGGGCAGTTTACTCAGTAAAGCAAATTAGTTTTGTTAAAATCTGTCAACTGAAATAAAACTTAAGTCGAAATAGGTCTGCCTTTCAATTACTTCCAACAGCGTAATAATGATCATTACTAAAACATTTTATCTAACTGTCCGTAATCTATTCATTAAACAATGAAATTTGTCAGGAAGTTTTCTCTATTGAGGAAATTGTTCATGTACTAAAAATGAAATGTAGAATGATTAATAGGCAAATTTATTGACATAAATGAAGAGAGATGTAACCGATCTTTACAGAAAGGATATCAATATAATCAGTTAAATATTATTGCCCTTAGCTGCGAAGAACATGACTGTGAATTACTGTGGGTTTATTAATAACTAACCACATTTGTTTACCAGTACCAATTAATGGAAAAATTTATTCACTAAAATGATATCTTTCATCTATTTTATTTGTGAAGCTGTACGATCGTATATAAACATTAGATTATGATTATAGATGGTAATATTATAGATTAACTTCATTTGGGTTATCATTAGAAACTAGGCCACACAGAATAACAAGTCCCAGGAAAACATCATCAAAACTATGGTCGTACGCCTGATGGTGACCAACTTTACGAGTAATTTCTACAAAATCCTTGAATCAAAATATATTTAATGGTCGAGTTCATGAGTTAATTAAAACTAGACCATCATGGAAAACTTCGAAGCACTGAACGACCGTTTCGTCCTAGCATGAAACTCCTCACCAGTGCTCATCCACGATCCCGCCCGCGGGATTCGAGTCCAGGACCTAATCTAACAACTAATGACCTGAACAGAGTAGTACCACCGGTGTGATGGTAGTATTTTCCGTGTCTGACAAGCATTGACAGTTTAGTAAATTATGAGTGAAATAAGCACACAGTAAGAAAGTGTGTTTATAATATCACATGTCTAAACAAATATATAGATAAGCGCTCTCGCGCGAGATATAAATTTAGCGATTTGTGACCAGATAATCAATAAAATTGGTTTAAGTTAGAAGTTACAGGGGGAAAAGCTGTAAAATATAATCTGTACATGATTCTCAAAGCAAGCAGAGTAACTTTAGTTCAATTTACTGAAAAGGTGTTACAGTTGTGCGTTACAAGTGATCATGTATAAGTAATTCATCAAGCTCTTTTACAATAGTAAAACGCTGATAAAGTTTATGAGCATAATCGACAATGATATTTTGCTCCAAAAACATTTGAAATTTCTTCACAATTAACCAGTTATCTCAGTCAGTAACGTTAAAACGACTTTGACATTGATGAATGATTTAAATTCTTATGAATACAGAATTTCAGAAGTGCAGGTGAAACTATTTACATTTAGATGAATTAAATCTAGTATGTTTGATGTGGATTGGTTGACTAAAAAATTGGAAGTTAGACAGTTATTTTTTCATAAGAAGAACTTCTCATTATAAAACAAGTAGCATCAAAGGATTCATAATTTTTCTTCTACATCTCAAATAAGCGGTGTTTTACGTAGTCCCCTAGATCTTAAGTTCCAGTATTCCTTCATACATATTTTCTAACTTCTTCCTTATCTAATCGTATTTTCACTGTTGACCTATTCTTGTTTCCCAACATTATTTTCAATGTTTTACCGTTCACCTTGTTAATTTCATCCCTCTACATGTTATTGTGGTAATTTGGCAATTCGGGCTAATGCATATTTGCATCAGACTCTATATTAGTTATGGCTGAATGAATTCTTTGCGAAACTCTTATAGTAACTAGTTAACGTGATAATATTAAGATCGCAAGTGATCAGAAGCGTATGTCAGAATTCAATAAATTTTGAACAGAATGATCGCACATTAACGAATAAAATATTAAATTAAACTAGTGGGAATTCATAAGTGGCAAGAACAATTAAAAAAATCTTACATCACCTATTCAATACTTGATTACGATTAAACATTTAATGCAAGTAAAAATAAGCATTTTCAAATGCATAAAACAAGCTTAAACGTTATTATACATAAGGTTTCAATAAACTAAAGTGTTTGACTAGACTATTTTTACAACAATAATAAAGGGATTCAATTAATCATTTAATAATCGAGCGAGATGGGTGTTTATCAAGCTCTAACACATCACATAACTCTGATAAACTGTCTAAATATTAATTTATTCTAAATGATTTATTTTATTACTTTCATCAGATGTTTACAAGTGTTAGTAACAATACATTATTTATTATGAGTTTATTACATAAGCATTACATTTTGGTCAGTGTATATAGTTTACATAATAACCGAAAAATCCTTCCATCAGACTTCATCCCCGTGATGATATTTTCACAGTAACAATTATGAAGGAGAAAACATAAACGGATATTTATTTTCAGAATCCTTTTAAAGCATAATATTGTTATTGATAATAATCAAGCAACAATTATCCAGTATTTCGATTTTATTCTGTATGTTAAAAGTTTGAATAAAAAAACATTGCGAATATACTTTTGTTGTACACTTTATTATGTTCTCACTGATATATTCACTTCGAAAAAGCATGATGCTTACTCGATTTTAACAATCTAATCCGTTTAAATACCTTTTGTCATCTACTTCATGATTGCGAACACTTTGTTTACGAGCATAGAACTTAAAACTAACGGTTCCTACAGGTTATATTATATCCCTTCATAATGTATGTAATGTTGAATCATTTACGCTAGGGATTATTTCTCAACTTGATGAATAGAATCTAATCAATAACAAGGAAAGAATTGGCATGACATCTGTTGTTATTGGGTAATAAATCAGTGTATACTTCTATGTCTTGGAAACTAACTACTCAAGACAAATTCGCATACATCAAAGTTTTTCAATAATATTTTATGATCAAAATAGTTAACATCATTTTACTAATGAAGTTAATGCTGGCCATTATCCATCTTTGCTCATAAAGCTTGTGAATTAAACCAATATCGAGGCAATCCGTACAATATACACTTATGCCAATAAGAGACTGACCAATTGCAGTTCTAAACATCAATGGGAAGATCCAAACAAAACAATACCAAATGAAGTTAATGTTAGTTTGATTAATTGTTTGAAAAGGAAAAAAAATTATAATAATATGTCACATGTAACATTGGGAAAGTTAAAAGAAACAAGAATATTTTAAATATAACAACAAAATTCTATTTTAAAATCTTTAAATTATTAGATTTTTTTGAGTGTTTTCTTCATTTTTTCTCAAAATAATATCAATGACTAAGCGAATAATGAAAACAATTTGTTTATTATATTTGTTTATTCATATTTCTAAATAAACATTTATTATAACCCTTGACATTTTTGTTCTTTTATACTTTAATCGTATATAGTAGTTTGGGCCAATAATAATAACAAATATTTCCTATTTAGATGGTAATATCAACTGTTATACAAAACATTTGTACTTTTAAGGAATCCCAAGTTGCTTAAATTGTAACAGAATATAAGACAAATAAGAAAACATCAGAAGAATATCTAGTAAATAAAAAGGGTGTGTATGTATTTATATATATAATAAAAACAAAAACAAAATGGTCAAATAATCCCAATCGTTTATTTGTAAACAGAATTTTGTTTATTGAAATGAATTTAAGATGACTAAAAATTAAAAAAATTTTTTTACAATGCCATAATAATTGGGAATTAAAGTGTGATTCATAAATTGATGTGAATATGTTTATGTATATAGTTTTTAAAAGTATACATTTCAATGGAAAAGAAAATATATTCCACTGGGTAAATAAGTACATTTTCAGAAGGGGTTTTGTGGAGATTTTAGTAATTTCAATAGTTTAAATCATGAGTTAATTAAAGCTTGACCACCATGGAAAACCTGGAAGCACTGGACGGTCGTTTCGTCCTACATTTGAAAAATAGATATCTATGAAAGGTAAATTTTTTATAGTTGATAGAAAGATCAGTTTACAGCTTTATTTGACAGTTTAAATTTGAAGGGAAAGTTTTACCCCTATTTTAATTTGTCATATACATAATACAGAATGATTGGAAATAGATACTCTCTTCAAAGGAAATGGGCACGAAAAAACTTAATATATCTGTTGGTGACTGGACGTCAAATCTATTTATTTTAATTGCAATATATATAAGTATTATCAGTCCCGTCATGTGTTACAGGATTCTCGGTATGGGTTTGTGTAGATTGCTAAACTTCACTAAAGTTATGAACCGATATAAGTTAAACTATCATTCGAAACTTGGAGGCATTGGACGACCGTTCCTTTCTAGTAAGCAACTCACCAGCAGTGTGTATCTACGGTCCCACATTACAGAAATGAAAATTAGATCGCCTTATAATTTCAGTGAAATTTAATAATCTCTACAGTTGCGTGCTGAAAATCATCATTTACTTACTAGTGACTAACTTTGAGAGGGAATTTCCGGAGTTCTAGTAAGCGGCTGTAACCAGTAGAGCCAAACAATTTCTGATGCAAAGCAGTTACCCACCTAAGGTAATGGAAAAGGGTTGCGTAATGTTGTAGATTGATTGAATTTAGACGTTAACACAGGCTCAGTAGTTTAGAGGTCAAGCGTTCGCATTCTCTTGCGCGTGAGACCACAAGTCCTGGGTTCGAGTCACGTGAGCGGGATCGTAGATGCGCGTCGCTGAGGAGTTCCACAATAGGACAAAACGGCCGTCCAGTGCTTCCGAGTTTCCAACAGTGGTCTAACATCAATCCATTTATGATCTCAGTCAAAAAGTTAATTATCATGTTTAAAGATCAACTACAATACTTGCAAAAGCTCGTAGATGATGAAGAATGCTGTAAATATTTTGATTTATTAAGGTTTTTAACGATAGATTTTTATCTGAAATTATCTATGTGTTGGTTAGCTATTGAGAAGTATCATAAGTTTAGGTTTATCACATAACAGATAATTTAATTAACAGGATTGTGTGAGAAACTACCACATAGTTTCTACGTCTATTCAACTATTCTGTAGCATTTGGATTTAAAATAAGTATCTTTTAACTAGTTATGTGAAAATCATGTAATACAAAGTATAAAAATTCAATTTAATTGAGGTGATTAAATAAAAATAGAATGTATATACGGTTTATTTGAAAGAAACACGAATATAACATAAAGTGATATATAATTCATTACTATAGGGGTTTATAAAGAACTTTTTGAGTTTTACTGTGAATATCACAAAATCTACTTAGTTCAGTATGAGTCATTTATTCACTGAATACATTGGAAAATAGTCAGATGAAAATATGAAGTGATTAAAGTTAAACATGTAAGCCATTTGATGCTGACTACGTGACCTAAAGGTTAAGAGTTTGAACACGAAATCGAAGGTCTTGAATTAGATCCTTGATGGTAGGGTAGTTAATGGACACTACTGAGTTGTTCTATATTAGGACTAAACAACTATCGAGTACTCCATTGTTTTTTGTAGCTGTTTGACTGAATTCATTCCGTATAGCGAACTATGAAATTACTTATTATTTATACCATATTTGTAAATAAAGAAATAAATGGAGGGACGAGATAACCATATTTTTTGTTCCAAATAAGTGAATAATATTAAACAATCATTGGGACACCTGAGCATGTCGTTGAATAAGTGATTTCAACACAAGAGATTTATGAAAATTTTGGAATGAAAGAAATGGCAATGTATATTGTACAGTTAGTCGCTGATCCAGTTTTGTATATATATATCATTGTATTAATAATAAGTACATGGTTTCAGTTATTGACACCTTAAGAGTGATTAAATATCCTAATGAATAAATTCATATATATTGGTTGTTTGTATTTTCCTATTGATGTTTAAAGCAGTAATTGATCGATCTTTTGGCATATGTGCGCCGTCAATAACCACTTAAAATACTTGTGATTTACTGGCTATATCGAGGCGATCCTGATAGGATGCGCATATTGCACAAATTGAGGTCCTAAACATCAATAGGAAGATCCGAATGACCGATATATTTGAATCAATATTCACCCCATTCTATAAGTCAGTGTCTGTCTGAACTTAGTTGCTGCGGGGATAACTCGAACAGTGCTGAGTTTAAGCCTCGGAGTGTGCATCAACTCATTCTGAGATCCAGGTACGTCCAGCTAACGTGTTCCAACTGGGACGAAACGTGCATCTTGGATTCTACTGCAAGCCATCATCAATCTAATAAGTAAATGTTCTACGGAGTTAAGTATGTTTAATACTATTTTATTTTCAAAACTGCTGCACTTGTAGGTTATACAACGAGACGAAGTGAAAATGAACAGGATTGTATCAAATTATACATTGATTTGAAAGCAGTTATTAGTATTTAGTTAAGCAGATGGTGAAGAGGTATTTCTACTTCAAATTCTTAAGTAGGGAAAAAATTGAGATAGGTGAAAGTGTACTACGCAAGGAAAACTTCAACATATCTAAACAAGAAAGTCTGGTTGTTGGTCACAGTTATATGTAGAGGTGAGATCTTCCTGATTTGAATCAAAACACCAACCAAATTCGACATTTAGAAACTTCAAGATAAAATGTTTGTTTGAAGACCATTGGAGATACAACTATTTTTTACCTGTATCAAAAAATTAAATATTATCTTTCCGCATTTATTTTATTGACTGACTTTTAACCTAATATTTTTAGTAACTGATTACGATTCGTGGATTTATAATCTGTATTCAAACCATACTGAAATGCGACTAGCTGAATATATTCACTGCACATTTGATAATATATTAGTCAATTTTATGCATAATTTTGATAAATACAATACTCAACAATAAAAATTTATAGAGTAGAATTATTAGTGATGTATCGGAAGATAAAGAGCTTTGTCAAATTAAACTTACTGGTAAGAATATTTTAGTGAATGAGGCAGTAAACAATCATGTTCATAAGTGTAGCATATACTATAGAGGCTCTGTCAAAAGGTGTTAAATATCCAGATCATAAACAGTTTTTATCACTTCGGTGTTTTATTAACGTTTGATTTGTTTTACTAATTTGTAGTGCATATTGTCCGTTAATGGTTAATAAATTATGTTAAACGATTATTGTGATTTAAAACAAACGGGAAAATTCAGATCTTGGTATCAAAAAGTGATCATAGATGATTAGTTATACTGAGTTTCATATTACCATTTTAATCGGAAATAGATTAGATTTTAGTCATTTTTTGATGAAAAATAATTTAAGTTAGACAATCACACCATCGGATGACGGCTTAGTGATCTAAAGGTTCATTGTTCTCGCGTAAGACTGAAGGCCCTGGGTTCGAGACCCGTATGCGGAGTTGTGGATGTGCACTGTTGAGGAGTCCCATAATAAGACGAAACGTCCTTTCAGTGCTTCCAGGTTTTCAATGATGGTCTAGTCTCTATTGACTCATTAATTCAATTATTAAAAACAAAAGAAAAAATCAGCACAATGGTTTAGTTCATTGACTCAGAGTTTGAAAAAATTAGATAAGAAATAATTTTTGATACTTTGGTGTAATTTAGCTATTCAATTCAATCAAATTAAAATTTATAACTGCTTACAAAATGTATGTCTTTTGATATTTTTTTAAAAAATTACAATCGGTACTTCGGACCTGAATTACAAGTTGATTAACGCCTTACTAGCGATCTTCATTAAACAGTAAGTCAACCATAGGATTTTAAGGTTAATCAAATAGTTTAACTGTAACTTTAACAGCATCTATTCTGACAAAATTAGAACTTCATGAAAATAAAGATGCTCTTTCAAAGTTGACAAAGTACCTCGTTGATTAGAAATCAAACCTAGGTTAATAGTTATCTATTAACTAACTACAAAACTACAACACAAAATTAAAGTAGTCTGTGATGATGCTTCATTTAAAACCCTGTATAAATTTACCTTATTTGAATAAAAAATGATTTAAATGTTAGACACGTTAATTTTTATACAACTATAGATTTTTAAATTCCCTTGGTATTGTTTACTTGAATCTTACCATTGATGTTTACGACTGCAATTGATTGGTCTTTGCTAATAATGTTGGTGAATTAATACAATATTGAGGCAATAAACACAGTATACACGTATGTCAATAAGAGACTGATCAATTGCAGTCCTAAACATCAACGGGAATATTTAAGTAAACAATACCAAGTGAATTTAAATTTCACTCCATTACACAAGCAAATTGTTATCAGGACTCACTACATAAGTGGATAACATGATGGCGATTGAGGCGAACAGTACTGAATTCGAGTCCCAGAGTGAACATCGATTTTGGGGTGTAGGTAAATTCAGCTGATGAGTCCCGAATAAAACGAAGCGTGTATCCTGGACTCCGGTGCTAGCGATTATTCATCTTTTCTTATCGATTTTTAATTATGATAATATAATAAAGGATTAATTTCAGGAAGAAACTGAAACTTTACAACATCATTCAATCAGTTTACAAGGTAAAAGTTCCTATCATTTCTTTTCCATTTCATCATTTACAAATGACAATTTCAACAGTATTTACTTGTAGATACGCGATAGTTTGGAACTAATCTTGTAATATTTAACCACATAATAATTTGTTTTTTGTTCTCTTTTTTAAGACACATATACATTTATCGTTTAGAATTCTATTTGGTAATATTATTTTATTATTTTTTTTTAGATTACCTAATTGATAAGAATAAATCATTTTCATAATTGAAGTATTACACAAGTTACACAATGAAATGAAATTATGCAAGAGCTATTGTCCTATATTAAGTTAATCAGACATAATCTGTCTGATTTAGTTAATAAGAAAACAAAAAACATAACTAGAAATTTTACAAAATGAATTTATACTTAGTATTATTATTGATGCTGTGTAGTTAAAACAATAAAGTGTGAAATGATTCAGTTTTGTCTGGAAATTAGACTCATCTCTTTCATTTTCCTTATTCCATTATATTTTCCTTCTTCGCTTTCATTTCTATCATTTCCTCCTCCTCCTCCTCCTCCTCCTCCTCCTCCTCCTCCTTCACCTCCTCATTATCTTCCTTTACTTCGTTATTTAACTTCTTATGAAATCAGTTAAAATGGTTAGACATATAAAGAAAGTATGTCTGGAATTATGGTTATACAAATCGATAGACAAGCACAAATCGACATATAAACATGGAGATAATGTTTTTCAATTAGGTCTACAAAAATATATATATACATACTTACTCAAAAACATAATCTAGATTTAGAACAAAATAAAACTGAGGATTCATGAATGAGGAAATTTCCAGGAAAAACAAGTAATGTAGGAGGTAAGACAGTGGAATAAAATTCAACGTAAAAAGAAAAAAAATTTATTGATATATAATATATATATATATATATATATATATATATATATATATATCAACTCACTGAAGACAATGGTGTACGGGGGCGCGACTTCGTGGATTGGTTGAAGTTGTGCATTAACACCGTTGGATGCCGGCTCAGTGGTCTAATGGTTAAGTGCTCACGCGCGAGACTCATAGGTCCTGGGTTTGAATTTCGCGGGGGGTGGGATAATGGATGCACACTGCTGAGGAGTCCTATAATAAAACGAAACGGCCGTCCAGTGCTTGCAGGTTTTCCGTGGTGGTCCAGCTTCAATTGAATCATGATTTCAACCAGTGATATATATATATATATATATATATATATATATATATATATCAGACAAAACAGTCACATGACAATATTATCTAGGGTATCGAATGGTTGCAATAGTTTAAACCTAAATTCACCGGTCATTTTACCGCTTAAATTAAAATATAAATAGTCAATATGAAAACAATAACTTATTTTGATTTTTACATAAAGGCTATTTTATTCATTAAAAACCGAGAGAGATTCACATTGGTTTACAGAAAAAAGAAACTATAACAGAATCAACTGTAATTCTTAAATCAAAATTTTCAGTTCTAAATTAGGGAGTCATGATCAATCAATATTGTATAGGCAATTAAACACATTTTGTGTATTTTTTTTCAAAAAAAAAAAGCTTTATTATTTTTACTTCCCCCTCTCTCTACATATATCTCTCGCTTCCTATATCTATGTGGTCTTATTGAATTACAAAACGTAATTATTTGTTGATTATATGATATCTGACAGGTTAGTTGATTTAAGTAAATTAATATCGACAGTAAATGGGAATTAAACTTAACTGGAAATTAAATACATTCATTTTACATATCTATTGATTTATTAATGAAGTTAAAACTGTTTCACCTTTATTGACCATGTGGGATTAGAATGTAATTCAAGAAATAATATTGTGTAATGTAATTTACAATTTTCTCACGCTTAATAACTAATTAGTTTTAATGGTTGAGATCATGAGTCAATTGAAGCTAGACCACCGTGGAAAACACTGGAAAGCACTGGATGGCCGTCCAGTGATGATCTCAACCATTGAAATTACTACAATATCCGCAAAACTCTTTCTGATATGAACTAATTAAGTGATGAAATTTTCGAGAAGTTAGTGGGACATGTGACAAATGAATAATTTTTTTAGGACTTCATTACATGTTTTTCTGGCTTTTACAGAGCTTAGAAACAGTGTCCTGAAGAATATATACGTTATTAAGAGGTAATAACTAATAGTATAGTTCAAAACTGATTTCAGATGGTTATCTACACTAAGTCTTTACTTATATCATATATAATAAAAACATTCCTACGTAAAACTTGTTTCATTTATTTTATTGATACCTAGGGAGGTAACAAAACGATCTAAGTTAGACAACCATTGAAAACCTGCAATCTACTGAACAGCTGTTTCATCCCAGTATAGGGTTGCTCAGCAATGCAAATCCAGGATCTATCAAACAAGAATCAAAATTAGAACTTTCGGTATCTCATGAATACACTTGACCACTAGATCACTGAGTTGTAATTAATTAGTGGAAAAATCGCGGAATTTCACTGATTGATTGAAGTTAGACCTAGACACCATTAGTTATTACCTCTTTCGTTTAGAGTTTAAGCGTTCGCACTCAAGATAGATCTTGGGTTTGATATACGAATGTATGGTGATGGAGGTGCACATCCGAGATGTCCGATGCTTGGACAAAATGGTCGTCCAGTGCTTTCAGGTTTTCAATAGTTATCTAGCTCACATCGGTTCGTGAATTTAATGAAATCCGTCAATCTCCACAACCCTCTATTGATAATTATTAATTTCTATTATGTTAGTAAATGTGTTAGGTCAGATAAAAATGTAGACTATCTAAATAATTGTCAATTATTAATTAGATTAATGGAAATGCTAAAAAAATTTTTAAAAATGTCGATTTTGGAACGGTCATTGTCTAGTCATTCCTATTAGTATTTTTGTATTCACTATATAGTTGTAAAAACTGGTTGAATACATTTTTCATGCAAACTGTATCTAGAATAGTGAACTTTTTCGTTAACTGATGAATGATTTCACTTTCCATAATTTTATCTTAACCTGAAATCTATGACATTTAACATATTAAGATGCTAATCAAATGTTTTGTTTGTCTATTGTCTTAATCATTTAACTATCGTGAGATAGTTCATGAGATTTTTTGTAAATGATTTTAAGGTGTTGTGACCTTTCATCATGATTATTTGTTTGTAATATTGATTTGTTTTCTTTTAAAAAGAATGTAAATAACTAATTATGTTGCTAAAAGTACGGCACATTGAAAATCTGTAGTGGGTAATAAATTTCATACTTTGTTTACTATTATTAATGCTACTACTACTACTACTACTACTGTGGTGTAGGGTACTTATATCCACACAGGTAGTATATGAAGGTGGTCAGGCATAGAATGTATTTCAGTAGAAGGTCGATGAGGAAAGAACGGGAACGAAACGCAATTGGTATGAAAATGCATGAACAATGAAATCTGAGACAATGGATTGATGTTTGCAACAGAAACAGTCAAGTTTGATACGATGGATTAATATTTTGCAAATTAACGATTTAATATATGGTTCTTAGATTTTATTGAAATGCTCTGTAATTATGTGCTAAAATACATTCGATTGTCCCCATTGGTGTTCTTGTTCACTACACTACTACTGCTAAAACGGTTTATGTACATTTCAGTTTACTGTAATTATTGATTTATTGACATAATTCAGTCAAGCATAATTGATTACTTTGTTCAATGTAAACAATCTTTTAGTATATGTAAATGATTATTCTTAAAACCAAACAGTATTTACAGTGTCTTCTAACTGGATAATTCCTATTATATTTTTAGAAAGAATATACCAGACTGATCAAATACAGTCCTAAACAACAATGGGAAGATACAAACAAACAATACTAAGTGAATTTAAACGTCACTTCATTGCATAAGCGGGTGGTCATCAAAACTCAGTAGCTAAGTGGATAACCCCATGGCGTTTGAGGCTAACGGTACTGGGTTCAAGTCCGAGAGTAAACATCAACTCTGGGATGCGGTACATTCAGCTGACGAGTCCAAAATAGGACGAAACACGCGTCCTGAATTCAACTGCTAGTCACTAACCATCTTTGCTTGTGAATTAAGGCAATATGGAGACAATCCGCACAGGATGGACATTTGTCAATAAGAGACTGACCAATTGAGGTCCTAAACATCAATGAGAAGATACAAGCGAACAATATCAAGTGAATTTGGATACCAGATTACCTTTACAAATTCTTCTCTGAATATTATTCGTAAAATAAAAGTACTAAACCGATGAAAAGTTGAACTCAGCTTTTTGGTTGATATACAGAATTTATCAATTGATTCTATAGAAAGTCCACTCAGATAAGAAAATGCTTCATTCTACCTTTTATCCAAAATCGTTTTTAACGAAGATATATGGACTTAAAATTTAGTAACAATGATCTACGAACACATGTTAACCCAGTTTAATTTTCAGTTCATAAACCTACTCAAATAGAAAAATATCTACCATGTTATACGAGTTTTTGGAGGAAGTGGTGTGAAACATGTCGTTTTTTATAAACATTATTTATACGGAAATTGCAGATTATCGTATTATAGTTATTGATCAATTTGTTTGAAAAATATCATGATTTTTGTAAATAAATTTGTACAGAATACTTTTTAATAGAAAGAGAAATATAAAACCAACAGTAATTATTCTGTAAAGAACAAAGTCACATTTTAATGGGTCTTTTTAAAAACTAATCTTTCAAGAAAGTTAATCATTTTATACGACAGTGAAAATGTCATCATAGAAACTGGATTCCACAAAAGTTCTTGTCAAATCATCACTATGTATGAAGTTGGTGCAGCAGTCTTTGTTCTTGCTCTCTTTAAGATAATAAAGGGATCTATATGTATGAAATATCACTAAGTGCTTTTATCTGTTTTCATTAGTAGTATTTATTAGGATGTATAAAGTGAAAGTTCTTTCTAACTGGATTACTGAACATGTCAAATATAATGTAAAAGTAAATAACCCTACAATGATAAACAATTTTATGAGTAGAGCGATCACTATTAAGTATTATTTATTAGATTCAACTATGGCTTTCCGAGTAATTAAAGTATAAAGTCATTGTAGATCGTCTCATTTTTAAATCAGAACTCAATTTATCACCTCAAATAGTTTACAGGCGGTACAGTTTGAGTATTTGATTTTTTCTTGAGTATCTGTTTACTTACCACATATTGTTAAAAAATCCATTGTAAGTCACGTCTAAGCAGAATACTAGTTTTGTGACCTATGTTGAAAAAGACTGTAAAGTATAAGAGGCCTGAAAGATGTTTCATATGATAAGCTGTTTTTCTCTCAATATTAAGGTGAAGCATAATAGAATATCGTTTATAATAGTTGATAATAGACGTAAAACAACAAGCAAAAGTCGTAAATATGCTGTTTTTTTAAGAAAAGGATTACATAGCTTTTACGAAAATTCATCAGATTTTCACTGCAACTCGAATGAGCCAACTTGTAATGTCATAAATCCCACTGTAGTTTTACTTATCTCTTGATGGTAGATATTAGCTATTAAATCTTGGAAATATATCCAACTAAGTATTAATTTTAAGCACATGATTAACGTAGTTCGTTTATCAGTGAAAACTAGCTATTCATTTCAAATCAGTTAAAAGATTTTAGACGGTTGAATATAATCAGTAGAGATGCTTGACAACGAGTGCTAGCTAACATGAAAACTAGGTGTAGAATATCCTACCAACTACCTTTCACCATCTGTAGAGCACTAGGCGCCGAATAAATCAAACTGATTATCACAATAAAGTTTGGTGGCTAGAGCTTGATCGTTTCTAATGTCCCGATACATTAGACAGTGTATACTACTTAGTGATCAATCAGTATTGATGAAAGATAAAAAATGTGATATCTTAAATAAAAGTTTTTCTGTTCCGAAGTGTTACGTCATAGTGAAAACAGCTTAAATTGTCATAAATAATTAAACAAAAACAAATAAAAATAACCCAGTTTGTTTGTTGAAGTTAAAATTAAAAACGGGCTAACAAACGACTGGTGTGAGGCGGGGGGAGGAGGACAAATAAATACAATTGAAGTCGAAATCATACAGTTGAGAGTGAAAAAACAATCAAGTGTTACGGAAAAAGGGTGGGATATAGAGCACAATAATAATTAAGTAAACATTTGAATAAAAAAATGTGAAATTACTTAAATTCAGTGAATTGAGAAAGGAGATCGTGTAATAAGTATAAATTTTTACAGTTAATTTTAATAAAGCGCAAAACCGATTAGCCATTTCAAATACAGTAATTCTGTTTATTCCGATTGGATCTAAAACCTAAACTAAAGCTACATAAAGTGGTATTTTAAGTTTAACTGCGATTTGAGTAAATAATTAACAACTTCCAACTGTGACGGTTCAATTTCATGTTAATAACTGAAGAGATTATGATACGTGTATGCAGAAAACCAGGTTATTTTAATGAACTAGTAGAGGATTTTTAGCATTACTTCTTTTCAAGGCTAAAGTTTCCTGGGATACTTTTGAAAACATCTGGCAAATGACAACTTACTACTTCACCTTGATAACATAGTTTCCCAAGTACATATAAGCATATGAATACAGAAAAGAAGTAGAAGTAAAAAGAAATTGATCACTTTTCAATTAGTTTGGTTAGTTCGTAATAATAAAAGTAGAAATATCTCTTGACAGAAAAACTCATTGACAGTGTCATCTTGATTTTTTTTATATTTTAGTCTAATAATTCATTAGCCCATTGTAAATTCTCTTCAAGTTCTACAATTATGTATCCGAATTAATAATCCGAAAAATGGCCAGGTTAAGGGCAAAGTAAATCGTTTAATGTATGTGCATTTATCCCTCCTTACTACGTCTTACTAATTTTTCACACAATATAGCCTTCCACTAAACATCTGATCGGACTGTAATTGCACTATTATTTCTCTCACCCTATCTGACCCATATTTATTCTGATCATGGATCATAACATTTTCACTTCACATATATGCACATTCAAGTTAACATTCTATTGAAGTCATATCAACGTTAACAATTTTATTGTATTTTATTCAACCATCCTAAATCCACATACTTTAAACGATCTACTTTGCCCTTAACCTAGCCATTTTTCGGATTATTAATTTAGATGTATAATTGTAGAACCTGAAAAGAATTTATCCAGAAGAATATTCTTCGTTCAAATACTAGTCATTTAATATGATGGGGATCTTTAAACGATTAATTGTAAATTATTTTTATGTTGTCTTCTGTTGTTGTTGTATATAGTTTTATTTTTCATTAGAATTTATGAAAAGCTTCGAAATGAGCTTGAAAAAAGTAATAATTTTATTACATAAATCATGTTTTTTTTTCTTTTTTTTTCAAGTTTCTCAATAGGAGTGAATATGTGAACATTTAATACTACTGTAAGAGAACATAATAAATTACAGGAAGTAAACAATGATATTCTTTTATGGGTAAAATTATCGAGATATACTTAGTGTTCTGTTCATATTAGCTACATTATTATTTTACTGATCAGTATATTTACAATGTAGTATCTTTAACTTCTTAGGCTTACGTGTACTATCGGGTTTTATAAACTCTCCTGAATATTTATTATAAATGGGCGTTATATTGTATAGTTGTACATGAAAGATTATAGTACATTTACTGATAGTCCAAACTATATTGTTATATTGAACCATTCAAGTATTCTTATTCTTTCGTTTTCACAAACACATGCTAGTAAAAGATTGGTGGGCGTGTACATAGTTAAATTTCTTTTTTTTAAAGAAAATAACTGAATGATTGATGTATAGCATGAAATAAAGTATTGTATATCCAATGTTATTATTAATATTAACGGAAATTCAATGAGAATAATTTATTGTTTCTTGGTAAACAATAAACATGTAAACTGGAAAACTGACGAATTTCGAAGGAATTTTTTACATATCAACATCACTAACAATTAATGGGATAATTAGAAGATGGATTTAAATTATCATGACTCATAATTAGAATTTGACTTATTTTTTCATTTTATTACTGTAAAACGGTAGATACGGCTGCTGAAATATAAAATAAACCGATTTCAAACTCGTTGAATAAAACGTTCTATGCAGCTAAGCTCCAAATTGTTTTCTCAAACCGGCCTACCATTAATGGGTGTGTTAAGGATAAACTACTGCTTTGGGCCATATCACTGTGTATCTATAAATTTAATTGCTTATGTGAGGCAGGTTATATTGGCCACAAAAAGTGATCACCTTCCAAACGCATCTCAGAATACTATCCGACATGACTTTTGAAAGGAGAATGTATAACAATTACTAGTTCAGTACAAGAGCATTTATTCACCTGTGTACTCATAGCTCCAAGAGAGTCTTCTTTTCAAGTAATCTACACAGAAGAATTGGATCGAAGGAATGTCGAATCAATATTTTATGGATTGCTGTTGCATTGACAATCCACACACTCAATCTCGAACTTTGCGCGTAAAAACGATTCGTCCAACCTCTCATCCTTCTTTGGCCTTAATTCCGTTTAGTAGTATATTTTGGCTTTTTTTCTTTTTTTCATTTTTATTCGATTATTATTGATTTTCTAAATTAATGTTGTGTAATATTAAACTGTAATCAGTTATTATAACCTTTAAACAATTTTTCTTGATTATTATTCAGTTTTTATTATTATGACCTTTATGTTTGTTATTTTTCCCTCATATCTGTCAATTGGACAGTTATCTGACCGTAGATTCTTCTCTTACCCCTTGATTATTCGTAACCTCATGTGATGATAATAAGAGTCTCGAATCAATTTATGACCCAATTTTTTCTATCCTCCTATAAATACAAATATGCGGTTATGTAGATGATTTCATCGAGAAGAAAATTTTCTTCTCTGATTTCTCTTATTCAGAAAATGACGTTATTTACCATATAAGACAGTGACTATCTACTATAAAATGTTTTCAATTATAATTAACTATTCAATATTTTATTTGTAAAACTTCATCAATGATCTTATATAGAAATAATCGGATTATATTAAAATTACGTTTTCATTAGACATATTTATTGGCCAAATGTTACTTATCTAATTATTATTGTCTGTTTTGTAAGAGATGATCATTAGTGTAGATAAATTTCTTCAAGAAAACAATTATACTTAGCTAAAGCAAATATCACTGAAGATAAAACTATTTACTTTTTGATTAACTCAAATAATCCAATATTGAATACAGCACTGTAATGTTTGAGTTTTAATTAGTATTCCATGCTAAGAAATACTGATCTTTGTTGAATAGAATATCATGGTAATAATTACAATTTGGTAGCCAAATTTTTGAAGAATTTCTAGTGGTTGTTACAGATTTTAACTATAATACATTGAATAGCCTAGTTGAAGTTTTCAATTTAAACATAGCTCCTTAATGCTTAAGCTTTAAAACATTTTAAACTTATCTATGTATGAAAGTCTTTTTTGAAGAACTTAGTGACGGTAGGGGCGGGTTTAAAGCAACAAACTCTCAATCAGTCCTTAGCCAATCTTAAAACATCCTTTGTGAAGGGATAATTTATGGAAGAGAAAATAATAATGTAATAAAGTGTAAATATATTTTACATTCTTAGTAGATCCATTAAAGTCCTCTATGGGTTACTCTGTCTGTCAATCGGGAAAAACAAAGTGATTTAAGTCTGTCCTTATGGACAAAGATTACCCGTCTTCCTGAACTCTAATAGGGGCTTAAATAGAATTTTAATAGTCTTCACCTTGTTCATAGTTCGATTTAGGTATTCTAGGTTGGACTAATGAATTTAAATGCTAGGTTTGAAGCTACCACGAGTTCACTTAATCTGCGAACGAGAACAAAGACTCGATGACCAAAGACCAATAAGCTAGATATTCTGATGCGTCCCATTCCCTCTAACTAGAGGAAGAAGTCCAAGATTGGAATGGGGAAGTATATTCTGCAAACAGCCAGAAACGAGAGATAACAACAAACACAAATCAAAACTAATATATACAGTACAATACCGTCCTTGGGGAGAGTTACCAAAAGTCGCAACGGACTAATTGCACTTAAGATATTTCCCAAGTGGGAAATACGACATGAAGGTGACAACATCGCTTTTGGCACGAAAACAAAGAAATTAAAATTTTATAAATAAAATTACAAAATTAGGTCCTTTTCCAAGTGAGTTCTGGGGATCGAACAGCCCCAACATTAAAGTTAGGATTTTCATCATAAACCGACGTCAGCTATAATGTAAAAAGATGCTTTGTAGCTAGCCATACTAATGAATGAGTTTTGAGTATAGTCTGATTAGTTCTTCCATAGAGTCTGTTACCATTAGGTTAAAGCTAAAAGTTAAAATTTACTTTCTCGATCCTGATTGATTCATTCTTATACTGTGTTTTTATCCAGAACTTTTGTGAATGGATCCAATAAATAGTGACAAATCTTCCGTCTTAAATATTATACTTTCTCATCAGAATATTGGTTACCACTCGTAGGAAGTTGATGTTCATATTAAGTGACAAAAAACGATTATGTATGTATTTCCAAAATAAATATTAAAAATAATAACAGTCAAAATTTTTTACGTATTATCACCAATTTTCGATGAAATAACTGATAAATTTTACTATGCCAACAACATTACTACTTTAAACAAAACTCAGAAAATAAGTTTTTGATGGAGTTTTGTTCTCTGAGCTGGATGGTTTGTTCGACCGAATCACCCAGCTCAGAGAACAAAACTCCACCAAAATTCTCAATCTTATAAAATCAACATTTCAAATATGCACGTTACTGTAAATTCCCAACATTTTGTATATTGGCCTTGTCGCTGATTTGTAATAAGGAGATGATACAACCCAACCAAAACCATCCAGCTCAGGGAACAAAACTCCATCAAAATCATCCACCTGAGCTACAAATCTACTCCACCATCTCAGAAAATAAGTAAGTAATCAAATTGTGATTTAAAAAACGATAATAAAACGAGTCTAAACTTGCTATTTTTTAATATTGTACAACTAAAGCACCTGGAAAAATGTTTTGTAATTCAGAAGTAAAAAAACAACAAAACGATAAATATTTGATGTATTTGTTCTCTGTTTTAATATTGACTAATTTTCAATTTGAAATTTTAATCAAGTTAATTTTATTATTTCAATTGTTGAGATCATGAGTCAATTGAAGCTAGACCACCACGGAAAACCTGCAAGCACTGGATGGCCGTTTCGTTTTATTATAGGACTCCTCAGCAGTGTGCATCCACTATCCCATCCCCGCGAAATTCAAACCCGGGACCAATGAGTCTCGCGCGTGAGCACTTAACCATTAGACCACTGAGCCGGCATCAAACGGTGTTAATGTATAACTTCAACTAATCCGTGAAAATGAGCGACACACCCACCATTGTCATCAGTAAGTTACGATCTCACAATTGACCCGGTTGAACTCCACTGGTCACTGCTTCTCACTAGAACTTCAGGATATACATCTTGAAGCCAGTCACTAGTGAGTATATGTTGATTATTATGAGAAGGTGGTTTTGTGGAGATTTTAGTAATTTCACTTGTTGAGATCATGAGTCAATCGAAGCTAAACCACCATGGAAAACCTGGAAACACTGGATGCGCACATATTAAATCATCTTACAAAATTCCGTTGATATATACGCTTTGTTTATGGTAATTTTGATAGTATATATGCTAAACTATCAATATCCTGGATGTTGAATCCACTTGAACTAGAATTCAGATTGTAGCATTTTAATACAATCAATTAACTTAGGAACATGTGGTTTAATCTAATGATGTTTATTACGGTTTTTTCTTTGATCAAAGCATTATAAAACTGAAAACTTTATTATCAGAGTAAATCAAATACTGTCGAGATTACAAATAGATTTAATAAATCTAGACAACCATTGAGGATTGGAAAGTGTTAGACGGTTGTTTCGTCTTGGTAAGGAGCTCTTCAGCAATATGCGTACACAAATACATCTCAGGGAGTTGAACTCAGAACTTGCAAGTCTCTCAACAAGTGCATGACCTTCAAATCATTGAGGCCTTATCCAATGGTTTACATGTTTAACTTCAATTGATTTGGGTTAATACCATTCCTTCTTTAAAAGTTCTGGAACAAAAATCCAGTAGCAGTTTTACAATCGTGTCAAAGCCTTGGTTTTTAATATTAATTTCGGTAGTTCTATGAAGGTCATGTAAAACTTAAGTTTGATTTTCATAAAAATACTATACAACTCCAAGACTGTTTATCAGAGGTTATGTCATACTGGTTTAATTTTCCTATGTTGATTTGAAATTAAATTAAACCATGGTGTATTTCATTTCTTCAATAGGTTATTTACAAAATATGTACGTTTTGTCTTCAATCTTCTATTTGCGTCTATTATGTGTTCCACAACCCAGGCTAGTTTTAGACTATCTTCTACAGGATAGTTTATCTTCTGGTCTCACGAATATTCCGAGCTCGCCGCTCTTTTAGCTTCCTGACATTACTATCTTTGGCTAGCAACTTCAGAAGTTTACATACAACACTCCGATGCAAAGTACATATAAGCAATCTTGTGAGTAGAGTTCATTACAGTACTATTGAATAAAAAATTATTTGGGTTTTACAGTAAAGCACTTAACTAAAATTAACAAAAAGTAGAGAATTACAATAATGGTTGCCAATTCAAATGTTTCTGACTTGATATCTATTTAATCATCATAAAATATATTACGATGACTGTTCGATCACTTTGATCATCCTTAAAATTCAGTCAACTCAAAACAAAAATGAACGTTACATCTTGTCTGATTATATCTACTACTTAAAAAAAGTTTTTCTATGATGAAATAATTAAGTTATCTTATTGTCTTTAAATTATCATTTGTCAGATGAGTAAAATGTATACCCTTTCGTACATTTTTTATATGTCTTTAAAGAGAGAACATCTGTAATACCATCTGTAATACTTCTGATAAAATGTTTTGATGAAACAGTGTCACAGTTATGATTACATTGTAAGAAGTCTAAATGTTGCTTAAAATTAAGCTTATTTAGTTCATTTTTGACAGATAAGTATAGGTGCCCGTTGAGAAATTTACTGTTAATTATCATCATTTACTAGACTAGTTTGTATACAACGACTTTTCTGTTTTGCGACTAGTGACAGGCGATAACAAGAAATGGAATGATGACTACTTGATAAAATAATTCGAGATTAGAAAACAAGAACGAATTTATGTTTCTGTGTAGTATTTGGAATAGAACGGTCAACGTTTTTAACAATTTATTACGTAGTGTTGGATTCAATGTATCTGGTATGAATAGTTTTTAACATACTATTTCTCGTATCAACACAGAAATTGCTTTGCATTGTTAATCAGTTATATAGTTATATCGGTTTAAAGTGTAAATCTAAATTTATCATCGCAAAAGAGAAATATAATCGTAAGCTTGAATTAGTAGTTAATAATAAATTTCAAATAAAGATGCAACTTCCTTAACCGATGTATGAAAAACGTATTCAGACTCTATACATTAGGGCTTGTAGATTTTAAAATTCAGTTAAGAGCGATGCTAACATTAGACAGATTTCCTTTTTGTTTATCATCGAATTATGTAACAATGACAGGAAATTGTCTGGTCTAGATGTTAATGAAGAAGCTGGGAGTGCATTAATATGGGTGTGATTAGGACTCAATTGCTAATGAATTCTCATTATTTCCACATAACTTTATGTCAGAGATCACAAAATTTGGTCTTGATTTATTGATTTCCAACTGTTTACACCACGGTACAACAGCTAAAGATCTTTTAATTTATGAGAAATGCCTACAGTAAAAACGGAATTAGTCAATAACTTGTAAATTATTTCGCTAAATTATGGAGCACAAAGTTGTCAACAAGTAAAGATACAACTCAGTGATAAGTGTAAAAAATAGGGAAACTAGTCTCTTGCTTTGTTCAGTACTTCTTACAATATGGTATGCTATTGACGCACATAGGTACGCAAGTGGAATCCATACCCTAGTCTACAAATTCTAATGAATGCTGACGGCTATAGTCTAGCCTTAATTTCCATCCAGCAAAATTTTTTTCTAAATTAATAGAATCTGTAAACAGTTATCTTAGTTTCGTGAATTGTGGATTTTAAAACCAGATATACTCATTTCAATATTGTAAACATTTTGGTATTCTTTTTCAAGAATAGTAGTATCGTTCTTGTTGTAAATTATAATTCTACCCCATATAATTATAAATTGAAGCACTAAAACTAATTCTCATTATGATAATTTCAAGAAAAGTACTTAGAAAGATGCCAGACGATGATAATATTCATCAAGTTTCGTTTTAAATACAAATAAATATTAAAGATAAATCATAGAAGCGGTATATTCAAAACATAAGTCATTTTGCGTTTGTAACAAAAACAACTAAATTTTAAAGAAAAAGATTATTGTTTTAACTATTACATTTAATTATAATAGTAGATTCCTTGAACTTCAATGACTTTATAATTTACCTTCTGAATTGACTGAATTTACCGAATAAACAGAGTTATTGAATTAAATTCTGTTAAATAATATTAACAGATTAGTCAATGCCTAGTATATAGGATTTATAAACAGAGATGAACGGTGGCTAGCAATGGAATCCAGGAGGTGCATTTCGTTCTATATAGTAAAATAGTAAACAATATGACAGTCTGTTCAAACTTCTGGGTTTTCATTTTTTGAAACACTCATGCATTGCCATAAATTTTATTGTTTCTGATTTCTTTTAATTAATTAATTGTGTCATTCAACTATGTGTACACACAATTTATCATTAAATGTTTACAACATATTGTGTATCTAGTTGATAAGAAACTCAAGAAATACCGATACATTGGTTTCCACTACCTGTGTCACTTGGTGAAACAAGAAACAAGAAGAATTCATATAACAACTGTATTATATCATGAAACAAGATGTTATGCCAGCAAGATTGATTGTAAACATTTAAGTTTGAATATAAATAGTTACTAATAGTTGATTGAAAACTTTTTGTACATATTTTTTAAAAATATATTCACGAACTAATTTCTTCAAAACGTTATTTTGTTGTAATTTAGTGTATTTTCTACTGAGAATCCTTTTCTGTAATGATACATATAGTGCTGAATATGAAAAAGATTATTATAATAATAACACATGAGATGATCGTTACAATCCACTAAATAATTTTAAGAGTTTTAAAAATAATCAATGTTTCCTTAGAGTTCAAGTTTAATTTTCTAATTCATCCAAAAGAATATATTCTCTATAGATTAAAAGAGTATGTTAAATTTCACTACTAGATATCATTGAAAGGAATTAAAAGAAATGACATGTTCTTTGTACACAAACTAAACATATTAACACAAGTAAACTAGCACCTTATAGTAAACTACTTACTTGCTTAATTTGTTTAATCTGGTTGGCACTTTTTTAGCAAGATTTTTTTTCTATGGGATGGGGTTGCCGACCCTATGCTCAATCCTCCTACTTTACCCGGGATTGGGAACAGCAGTAACTCTAGAAGAGCTACAGGCGGAGTTGTTATAGTAAATTAACACACTATATATGATTAGGTGTATTAAGAATCTAACATTTTATTCATTTTAACTTAATAAACAGGAAATAATAGAATCAATTCATAATTACTATGAATATATATAATGTACAAACTTAAACCAAACAGTCATTATAAAATACTAACAATTACTAATCATGATCAAAGTCGAAAGAACAAATTGTGAATCATATGTGATGAAGAAATTTGATTTCATTATTTCTACCTAAAGTTTGTACCGATGAGGTTATTCAGAAGAACAATGTGAGTTCCACAACCGAACAATTCAGCTCAGAGAATGAAACATCATCAAAATCATAAAATTGAGCTATAAATCTTCTCCACCATCTTAAAATTATAAAACATGTTTGATAATGACATAGAGGTATGATTTAGAGCTGTTTTAATTTCAGTAGTCATTTGTCACAAATATTCGAATAGATCTATGTATACACATGACTTATTAAGTACTGGGAATTAGTTATAATCTATAATAAATATAGGACAGCTAACAGATACATTCCAATTAAGGACCGGAGTCAGACAAAGCTGTCTACTCTCCCCTTCCTCTTTCTTCTGGTGGTCGACTGGAGTATGAAAACCTCGACATCTGAGGGAAAGCACGAAATACAAAGGACAGCTCAGAACCAATTAGACGATTTGGACTTCGCAGATGACATAACCCTCCTATCCCATACACGTGAAGAAATGCAGATGAAGACAACTAGTGTAGCAGCAACTTCTGCATCAGTAGGCCTCAATATACACAAAAGAAAAAGCAAGATCCTCAAATACAACACGGAGAACACCAACACAATCACACTTGAAAGCGGAACTCTGGAAGATGTGGAATTTTTCACGTACCTAGGAAGCATCATCTATAAACAAGGAGGATCGGACGCAGATATAAAGGCAAGGATTAGTAAAGCAAGGGCCGCATTCCTATAATTGAACAACATATGGAACTCAAAACAACTTTCAACCAATATCAAAGTCAGAATCTTCAATACGAACGTCAAGGCAGTTCTATTGTACGGAGCTGCAACCTGGAGAACTACAACAACCACCATCAGGAAGGTATAAGTATTGATAAGTAGCTGTCTGCGCAAAATACTCAACATCCATTGGCTGGATGCCATCAGCAACAGCCTTCTGTGGGAGACGACAAACCAACTTCCAGCTGAAGAGGAAATTAGGAAAAGACGATGGAAATGAATAGGGCATACATCGAGGAAATCACCAAACTGCATCTCGAGTTAAGAGCTAACTTGGAATCGTGAAGGGAATCGGAAAAGTGGGATGCCAATGAACACACTATGTCGGGAAATAGAAACAGATATGAAAAGGATGAATAACATCTGGAAATAACTGGAAAGGATTTCCCATGACAGGGTTGGATGGAGTGTGCTGGTGGTTGGCCTATGTTCCTCCACGAAGAGTATCAGGCGTAATTAATTAATTAAGTAAGTAAGTAAGTAAGCATAATACATCTTTACTGATTTATAATTTTACTTCAATTCATTAGTTAAAAGGTAACGTACTGAATTAAGTTTTAACTTGTCAATCATATACAGCACAAACAATGAACATTAATATTAAACTCTAAACTTTAAAATAAATAACTGTTTAAAACTGTTTTGATTGTTACCTCTTGACCAGACCTTAAAACTATTGTTAATTTCGAATGAAAGTGAAATAAACAAGATATATAAAAAGAAAATATGAATCATTTAATTTTAATCTGTTTATATCCCAGTCTCCTTTTAATTTTGATTTTTTTTTCCAGTGGAATCAAATATATTGAACACATTGTTAATTTTAATAAAACAAAGGAAATCGACAAGATTATCTTATCGTCGAATCAAGTTTATTTAGCTATTTGATTAATGAAACTTAACGAGAAATTGTGTATTTCGAAAGATTATTGAACTGTATAGGGTTGTTGAGATTACTAAGTTATTGATTAAGATCTTCAACCGATGAATGTTAGACCACCATTGAAAAACCGGAAGCACTGGATGGCCGTTTTGTTCGATTGTGGGACTCCTCATCAGTGCGCATTCACGATCCCGCTTGCGGTACTTAAGCCTAGGGCCGTTCAGTGCTTCCAGATTTTCAATGGTGGTTTAACATCAATCGGTTCAAGATCTCAATCAATAACTGAATTTTTCTCTATATTGATTGTTGGTGATTCGAGGTGATTTTTTGTTATACACAAATTGGTCAAACAGTGGAAGTTAGTTTATAATAATAATATTATTATTATTATCCTAACTTGAGATTTATGTATGTTGTAAAGTTCTAAATTATCCTTTATTCCATAATCATAGTAATCAGCTTTTGAAGACATTTATTATCACTTTCATTAGCTTTCAGTTGATATACTTTGAAAAAAATGATCTATTTTAGCTCTATAGATCAAAATGAATTTATACAATTTACCTGTTTTCATATAACACTTATAAATTTAAATAAAACGTTGTATCTGTTAAATTTTACGTCTACTGATGAAGTCGAATTTATTACAGAATTAAAATAACATTAAAACAGTACTTAACTTCAATAAGTGGATAATGTTTAGATGTAAAAAGGAAGGAACTAATACAATATAAATATATCAGTCATATAAACATTTTGATAAGCATTTGATAAAGAGTTGGCAATTCTATATTTTCTGATAACCATGAATCAAATTGTTCTTTCTAACAAACAATACTCATGATAAATGAAAGAGATTTTTGGCAACTAACAATTTTTAACTAGATTTATTAAGTTAAATCAACGTAATGTCGATATTATTGACAATAATGGCTAGCTCTAATAAATAGTATGAGTTATTAATTTGGTTATCAACTAATTATTTTGTCTAGACTTTAATATCGGTTGGTTTTTATTGATTAAATTAGTGCATAAGCATTAGCTCCTAAATGGTTTGAAATTGAATCCCATTGAAAACATCAACTGACTCATAATGAAATACACATCTTGTTGACAAATGATAAGTAGAATTATTCCAAGGGCAAAATTAGGCTTTTCAATCATTGTTTTCAACTACTTAGTTTAATTAATAGTATTCTATTTCATATATAAAAGGATTACATTGTTTCTTGTTTAGCCATGAAGTCATAGGATTGGGTTGGTTTTATTTCTTCAATGAACAAATTGTAATATAATAAGCAAAAATAATAAATATATATTTTTTGTTATATCCCAATAAGTAAAAAGATTGTATTTCTGACGTTTCGTGACATAATGTAAGCTACATTTATCATTTACTCTGAAGATGCTTACATCAAGTCACGAAATGTCAGAAATACAATGTTTCTACTCATTAAGATATAACAAAAAGAATGTTTGTTATTAACTTCCTTCCTACCCAATGCACAATTCATTCGAAACTATCCAGTCAAACCTTGGCATTGATATCTATAAAGCAAAAAAAATGTTGTAATGTAATATTGGTTTGAAATTCTTATTAAGAATTATCAATAATTCAATTTGTACTCTTTTTTATTACACATATTTAACATTTGGATGCAATGCAAATTTTGATTCAGTTAAAATTTCATTGTTAAGTAACCGTCAAATTGGTTTGGTTTAATTGAATTAATGTTTTCATAGGTTTTATTTTTTTCTGAAATGAGTCAATTTCATTAATTTATGTGAGATCTATTACGCTTCTAAACAAATTAAAGCGTAATTTATTGAAATATCAGTAGTATTATGTAGATGTATATTATCATAGATGATATTTCGATGACCTTAACGAAATCTGTTCTCATAGCTTAAGATTGATACTTTGGTTATATCCTTAATTGCCTTGAATAATAAAACATGTTTATTATATGATGCATGTATATCTATGCGGAGTAAATGTATAATTAAATTTTTTTTTTTTTGAGAATATGTTTTGCATATTCTTTCTCTGCTGATTTCAGTTAACGAAACATAATTGCAATAGGGTACAAAATTGATATTAATACAGCTTTTAAAAAGTTGTATAGAAATTGTCAAGGACGAATTCTCAGGTTTATGATTTATGTACTTATGTTAATGGTATGGATTAGTGAAATCATTGTAATTGAGTTGTTCAAGTAATTTGACCTCGAAACAGATACCTGGGACTCTGATGAGAATTCTTGATTGTTAAAGTTCATTCACGTTGGAGATGATACACTTGCACAACTATCACCTAGTTATTATGGTGTATAACAAACCGATTGACTTTACAAGTATACAGTGTAGCAGTCGAGCTTATTAGTCTAAAGGTAATACTTACACCATGAAATTTAAATATCTTGGGTTTCATCTATGCGAGGTTTAAAACAAGCAATATTTGGTAGTCTCAAAGTAAAACAAAACGTTTTCTAGTATTTTCCGATGGTTTTGAAACGATTTTATTTCTTGACGAAATTCACCCTTATATTCTGAGTTTATTTACTCAAGAGATCAGTTAAATAATAAAATTAGAAGGACTATCTATTCTTTTATTTAAATTACACTACATACTGGGATAGAAGAAAGCAACAAACAATAATGAAAAAATACATTATATACAAAGCATAAAAATTGAGTGATATTTTTTCTGAAACAGTTATATAAACCATTATTTCTAAAAAATATTATGTATTACCCTAAATTTAATGTAATACACTCCTAATGAATGATTAGCGATATAAGATTAGTTGATTTTTTTGAATTATTTTTTCTGATTAGCGTTTTTATAGCGAGTTAGTATTATACAAGATGGGGTCACTAACCCCATGCCCAACCCTCCTTCTTTATCCGGGCTCGAGACCGGCAGTAGCCCGTACAATACAAATGTCAAGAGAGCTCTACTGTATGGGGCGGAAACTTGGAGAATTACGAAAGCCATCATCCAGAAGATACAAGTGTTTATTAACAGATGTTTACTCGAAACACTTCGGATCCGTTGAACAGACACTATCAACAACAACCTACTGTGAGAGAGAACAAACCAAATTCTAGTAGAGGAAGAGACCAGGAAGAAGTGGTGGAAGTGGATAGGACACACATTGAGGAAAACACCCAACTGTGTCGCGAGGCAAGCCCTGACTTGGAATCCTGAATGCCAAAAGAGGGAAGGATGACCGGAGAACACATTAAGTCGAGAAATGTAGACAGATATGAGAAGAATGAACAATAATTGAATATAAGTAGAAAGGAAAGTCCAAGACAGAGTGGGTTTGAGAATGCTGGTCAGCTGCCTATGCTCCATTGGGAGTAACAGGCGTAAGTAAGTAAGTAAATAAGTTTATATTGTACAATTATATACATGAATTCTATTTAATTATTACGTTTATTCATAATGTTTCTTTATTATTATGATTATAATAATAATTATTATTATTATGTGAAATAATTATGTGACAAATTTCATTAAGTCAATATTTTATTTATTAAATATTACGTTTTTCATAGTAATAACAATAAACAATCATACAATGGAGTTTATTGAGTGAAAATAAACTTCTTAGTCATATATATATATGTCATAGTGACACTAACAGTCTGTGCCAAACCATACATATAGTTTTTAGCAGAAGTAGTCTAATGCTCGTATACATGTATACTTAGTTATACAAATTACACATTATAAAAATTCAATAAGACCTGCATAGTGGATATGTTAATATTATTTATTTTTATATAATGTTTAAACATTTAACAAAAATGAAAAAAGACTGTTTTGTTTATAAAAATGAATTTGGTAAAATTACCAATTTTTAAATGGATTTTTATTTAATTTATTATACTTATTTAAGTGAATTTTAAAGTGCTGCAATAATGAAAATTGTGAATTGACGATACACTGATAGTGACTATTAAAAAATATATGGGTAAACTTTCATGTGTGACCAGTAGAAATAATCCATAAATGCACAAATATATTCACTTATATTAGAAATTCAATCATTAATTGATCATAATTAGATGATCATTGAAATCCAAGAATAAAAAGATAGCCCTTTCATTCTAGTATCAAACTTATTAACAGCGTTCATACACGATTCTACCACTAGGGGCCGAATCCGAGGCCTTCAGTCTCGCGGTTGGATCTTCAGACTTTAGACCGATGAGTCAATATTCGATGGTGTGAATGTCTAACTTCAATAAATCGGTGATAATGCTCAATTAGCTTCAAAATGTAATTTTTGAAGTTCTATTGAGAAACTATTACTGATGGATTTCAACCTTGTTGTATGTGAGAAGGTTATCTTCTAAAGGCGATAGAAATTGGTGTCATAACATGGTGAATTGATTGAAGTTAACCATAAACACCAGTGAAGACGTAATCTGTCATTTTCTTTGGCTTTGAAACTGTTACGCAACCCATGTGTAATATTTCTTACTTCTGAACACAGACATAATCATTTTCAGTTTTCTCATTAGACCACTGTTTGTTAAATCACTATAATTACGGTTGTACAGCTTCATTCATATATTCCTTCACTAAATTGTTTTTATTTCCTTAACAATATTCATTTGATTTATAACTTTCCATAAAATAATAAAACTCATTAAGAGTGGCAACTCTATAGTCTGTACTGAAATTTTTAGAAAGTTTATATATATATATATATATATATATACTCTATTCTGTTTGTTATACTAGTTTTCTACTTTCATTCAGACAACCAGCATAACAGCGATGCCGCCTTCCCACAAGGAGGGGTGGGGTTGGAAAAGGTCGACCCTAAAAATGCACACCTCTCCTAATCCCACGGATATCCGTCTCCAGCGGTAAGGTTTCAACAAGTATGGAGCTAACACAAAAATTACTCATAAAAAGGTCGTGTGTGACCGACCTCAAGCAGCTGTCCCTTGGGCACTGCGGTCACGCTCTCAGGTCACTGTGACCACCTCTAACCCAATTTCCTTTTCAGGTACCTCCAGCAGAACTCTTCCACGGTGTGGGCAACCGGGAAGTGATAACCGCTCTCATACCTCTAACAGCACTCAAGACCACTGTATTCATAATCAACCTCCCTCTTCAATTCTTATTATTCCAACTCCTACATCGACTTTCAAATCAAAACATCCTCTTTTGGTTTCCTCCTCAAGTGTCACAATAGCCAACGATTCTTGTGCGCAAAACACTGTTCCAGGTCTACTGAAATCTCGCTCCAAACTACACATTGGAGCCTTCAACGTGCGCACACTATGTCAAATCGGTCAGCAGGCTTCCTTGGCTAAAACCCTAGAATCTCGTACGATTTATGCATGCTGTGTCTCCGAAACACGCATACAGGATCCTAGTGTGGTCATTCACTTGACCTCACCTCGGCAAAACGGAGAGCCGACGAGATACGCCCTCCGTGTATCTGGCGACCCGATGGCTAGTTCTCGTGGACTGGCAGGTGTAGGCATAGCACTAAGCATGAGGGCGGAACAAGCGCTATTAGAGTGGATCCCCGTAAACAGTTGCCTATGCGCTGTTCGGCTAAACGGCTCTGTGAGAACTCGGAAGGAAAGAGACGCGCGTCGTTGCCTCTTCGTCGTTTCTGCCTACGCTCCCACTAACTGCAGCTCGGATGAAGTGAAAGATTAATTTTAAAGAAAGCTGTCTGAACTTCTTAAGAAAGCTAAACGTCCAGACATTGTGCTCGTAGCAGGCGACTTTAATGCCCAGATAGGTAGCTTAAACGAAACAGAAAGACATTTAGGTGGGTACTTTAGTATTCCGGAACATCGAACAGATAATGGTGATCGTCTGCTGCAACTATGCTCAGACAATCGTTTATTTTTAGCAAACACAAATTTTAAGTATGAGGACAGACATCGTCTAACATGGCGACCCCCTGCACCAAACCAAAGATGGACTCAAATAGACCATATTGCCATCAGTCATCGTTGGAGAGGGTCAATAGAAGATTGTCACTCATTCTGGAGTACCTGTTTTGACTCCGACCATGCTCTAATACGAGCACGCATCTGCTTGCGCCTCACTGGACGCAAAAAGCCACACAAAAAAGACTCTTTGAACCGAATTGAGTAATGACAAAGCCAAAAGTAGGTTCCAAGAACAACTGAGGTCACACTTAGGTAGTTCTGAAAACGAGACTGACCCAGTTGTAGCTTGGAAAGAAATACAAGCTGCTGTGGAAACAGCAGTGACATCTATCAGTGATTTAAACCACAGGGTTACAAAGAACCAATGGATTTCTTCAAGGACTATTGGACTGATGTATTCTCGTAAACTCATCCCATCAGGTTCTGAACACGATGAAGCGCGTAAAGAAATCAGATCTAGATTAAGCAAAAGTCTAAGGAACGACCATGAGCAGTGGTGGGCAACGAAAGCAAAAGAGATGGAAAAGGCGGCGGCTATAGGGAACACAAGACAACTCTACAGACTAATAAAAGAAACTGGAATTAATAAATCAAGTGTAAGTCAGACTATTTCGGAAAAAAACGACACTCTCATCTGCTCCCAGTCCAGACGTTTAGAAAGATGGGCGGAACACTTTAAGGAGCATTTTAGCTGGCCTTCAGCTACTCTACAACTACCCTCTATTCCCAGACAGTGTGAATGGAACATTGAAGTAGGTCCCCCAACCCTAGCTGAAGTTCAAAAGGCTATAGTTAATCTGAAACGAGGAAGGGCAGCTGGTCCAGATGGATTGGCTCCAGAGGTCTTTAAGGATGGTGGTGTAGTTTTAGCGATTAGGTTGACTAAAATTTTAGCTAAAATCTGGGAGTTAGACGTTATCCCATCTAACTGGTCACAATCACTTATCGTCCCAATATTTAAGAAAGGGTCAAAATCATCCTGTGACAACCACAGAGCGATTAGTTTGACTAATATAGTATCTAAAATACTAGCCTCGATAATTATCGGACGTCCAACTAAGAATCGTGAACTGCAAACACGTGAAAATCAGGCTGGCTTCAGACCTGGTCGTGGCTGCATCGACCACATATTCACCATTCGTCAGGTTCTAGAACACAGGCATACTTATCGGCGTCCGACAATAGTGGTCTTCCTTGACTTAAAAGCAGCGTTTGACTCTGTTGACCGAGAGGTTCTGTGGCAGTGTCTGTCATTGAAAGGCGTACCTCAGAAGTACATAAACCTTGTGAAGGCTCTTTACTCGAACACTACTAGTCGGGTCAGAGCCTATGGCGAACTGTCATCTGCTTTTGCAACCTCAAGTGGCGTCCGTCAAGGCTGTACACTTTCTCCTTTTTTGTTTAACTTTTTCATAGACATCCTGATGGAAATAACGCTCTCATCGACTGACTTCTCGGGCATTGATCTCCTACCAGGAGGTCCACTTATTGACTTAGAATACGCAGATGACATAGTCCTGTTTGGTGAAGACGCTGATGAAATGCAGAGTCTTTTGGTAGCACTGAGCAACAATGCTAAAATGTTTGGGATGCGCTTTTCTCCCTCTAAATGCAAGTTGTTGCTTCAGGACTGGTCTGCATCAACACCTGAACTAAGGATAGGGGGTGAAGTAGTCGAATGCGTTGACAACTTCACTTATCTTGGAAGTCTGATCAGCCCTAATGGGTTGGTGTCTGACGAAATCTCAGCACGGATTCGAAAAGCTCGCTTGGCCTTTGCCAACTTACGTCATATATGGCGAAGGCGAGATATCCGTCTATCAATTAAGGGACGAGTATACTGCGCGACAGTTCGTTCCGTCCTTCTATACGGCTGCGAAACATGGCCTTTAAGAGTGGAAGATATTCGTAAGTTACTAGTATTTGACCACAGGTGCCTTAGAAATATTACTCGCATCTGCTGGGATCACCGGGTAAGTAATAGTGAGGTTAGACGCAGGGTATTAGGGAATGATGGTAAATCAGTTGATGAGGTTATGAATCTTCATCGACTGAGATGGTTAGGCCACGTGCTGCGTATGCCTGAACACCGATTACCACGACGCACAATGCTAACCGGTGTTAGGGATGATTGGAAGAAAGTTAGGGGTGGCCAAACCAAAACGTGGCATCAGTGCTTGAAGTCACTAACTTCTGGTCTGAGCCATGTTGGTAGATGCAGACTACCTGGTTGGGGTCCGCGTGACTATCGTAACTAATGGTTAGCGACTCTTGGTGACATGGCTCAGAATCGATCACAATGGCGTCGGTGTATACACTCTCTGTCTTCCTTTAAACTAAGAGATTAAAATCACTTCAAATCTTTCTTTCTAGAAACTAATTCTTTCTTTCTGTACTATCTCTTTATATGCTATCTTTCTTCTATATATTAAAACCACTGAATTAACTACTTTAATGAATTTGGTGTTCACCTTGTTGTGTTGATGCGGTATGGCAACTTGGACCGATGCATATATGTGCCTGGTCCTACGTTGCAGCCGACTGACTGACTGATAATACCTAATAAATTATTAAGTTCTACTTTTCTATGATTAAAAATGTTCTGTTTTCTTCATTAACCACCGCCATAATTCAAGTTTCTGTATACTTATATTAGTCATATAATTGTGAACTTAACAAAGAGAAATACATTTAAATGTATACAATAGTCTCTTGATTTAAGTGTCATATTATCAGAGTTACAAACAACTTGTGATCAAGATTAATTACTGCTTATTAAGTAGAATTCTATATTGTTAAAGCTTTAAATTCACACCTGGCTAGATTTCAGGTCTTAGAAACAAAAAAGAAAACAGGAAAGTTTTTAAGTGCATTAACATGGTGAGTGTGTAGAATAATTCGTTTTATAAAGCACAGTTGTAAACATACTTATGAATGTATATATGCATAGATAATTTACATTTGAATAAGTCAGTTTATTTTAACTTCTTTTCAAATGAATAATAGTATAAGAAATTAGAGAAGAACAAAAGCAGCACCAGACAAATAAGAAACATATACATCTAAATCAACATGGATACATAAAAGAAACAATAAATGAACAGACGAATTGAGTAACTATCTTATTGATAGTTGACCTGATAAAGCATATTGTATAAGGCCAACTATTGTAAACATTTGTATGACATAAATATTAAATTATTTTAATAGTTTGTTTTTTGTTATTACTTATGATAGTAACTACTCAATAATTGGTTTTAAAATGTTATGAGTGTTAGCTTGCTTAAGGTCAAATCAAGTTATTTTGTAAAACTATGATTCATAGAAATTCTGATGGCGTATAGTTACACTTGTGATAATCTATTACCTATCAACATATTAAGAATAATGGGATTTTTTATTTTTATTTATTTACTTAAGTGTTTACATAGTTCTACTCTAAAACACACTAGTCATTCATAATAATAATAATAATAATAATAATAATAATAATAATAAAATTGCTTCTTTTGGTGCAATCATTCCGTTGGTTCACTTTACCCCCTGTTGTTTTCTATGCCGATATTAACACCATTATTAGTCCTAGCAATAAAGAATTTGATAAAACATTATGAGTTATATAAATAATGACAGGAAATAGACATCCAGAGGGTGGCTGGTTGTCAAGACAATTTAATTAGTCTTATTATGATTACAGTGCATCCTGTTGTTAAAATGAAATACAAAAAAGATACATCATGTCCTGAAAATATTTTAACCTAGATATCTAACATCAACAGATTAATATAAGGTTAATTTTGGTAATATGTCATTAATTTGCTGTTAGATAGTTGGAGGTAATCCACAGGAAGTCATTGGCCTTGGCATTATGCTAAGTGAATGACATAATCAACACGTAACTGCAAGCTATTATTATCTAGACATCAGAATATACTTTACACAATATCAAGTTACATAGACTGGGTACCAAATTACAAACTTCATTTAGATCAAGGCCTAGCCATACATAGCACTGACCAGCTATCTGTCATTCAACGTTTTATTTATTAATTTACTAACATTGGTAGTATGACTCATGTTAGAACCTATTAGTGATAATACAACATTAAACATCATCAATAAGTTAAACATTGTGTATTGTAATTTCACAGACTCGTTCGAAGAAAAGACCGGTGTCAGGCAAGGTTGCTTACTTTAACCCTTTCTCTTTCTCCTGGTGACCGACTGAATCATGAAGACGTCAACATCTGGGGGGAAGCATGAGGTACAGTGGACAGCTATGATGCAGCCGAACGATCTAGACTTTGCAGATGATCTGGCTCTTCTATAGCACACGCAACAATAAATGCAGGAGAAAACGACCAGCGTAGCAGCAACCTCTAGTATAAAGTTTGATTATTATGTTACAAAAATAGATTCAACAACTAGATCGTAAAAGTCATCCTTGTTTTAACTTTTACTTTATAGACAGCAATCAATCTGAACAAGCGTAGATAGTCTGTTTCACTGATAGTTTGTTGATTTCCAGTCTTCTTTCAAACGTGACTAGGTGAATTTCTTAACCAAACTTAACCAATTTATAATCAAACATGGAATTTTGAAGGGAAAAGGAAAAGAGCCAGACCAATGAACGCATTGCTTCGAGAATTAAAAGCAGACATGAAAAGAATGAATAGTAACTGGAAACAACTGGAAAGGATTGTTCATAATAGAGTTGGATGGAGAATTCTGGTAGACAGCCTATGCCCCTCCACAAGAGGAAACAGGTGTAAGTGAGTAATAATTTTGCAGATAAAACATTATTGTTGATTATGTTGGAGTCTAATTACAGAAATCTTTCAATTTCAACAGAAGACTAGAATCTTAACGTTTAACCCTATTGACTATATATCTACAAACCTATTGACATTTACTGAGATTTTTGTAATATTAATTCAAGCTGAATTATTTCTCTTTAAATCATTTCACTACTATTACAGTGCTCCTGAAAACATAAAGAAACGCTTGTATTGCTGATATGAGTACCATTCAATTTTTCGACATTTTAAGGATAGATCATTCAACTATTTTGTTCAATTTATCTTGATTAGCCAGTGAAACCAACGTTTTGTCCCTGAGTATTTTTACATGTAAATGTAATAATTTTGAACTCAACCTGACTGAAGAAATCGGAGAAGTGATCAATATATTTCTTTCATGTTGGCTGATTTATGTTTATCACATCTTTTGTCTTGAAAGAGTACATTATATCAAGTTGGTTGTCTTTACACAGGTGAGTTTTTGAAAAATTTTACTGCATAAAAGTAGTTTGTATATTGTAATTGTGACTTATAATGTTTACTAAGTTTTGAATGAACAAGTAACATATTATTGATATTTAGTGAAGATTGTGTCATATAAAAAACCTCTAAGACTATAACCTCAGGGCTTTTGATCTCAATACAATCGCTTAATAGTATAAATTGATCCTTTGTGGATTAGTCATTATTCATTGCCTTAACGTTTGAAAATAAAATCAAACACTTACCCCGTACCCCTTAATTTGTAATAATTATATCACTGCTGTGAAATTGCACCAAGAAAATAATTCCCATCATCACTAAATAGGCATATTAATTTCTATTCCGTGAGGTTGTATTTTTTTTCGGAATAGTCTACAATGTTTATGCTTGTACATGAAGTAATCATAATGATTCAACTTGAACAAAGGACATTTTTCGAAATTGAAAAAAAGTACTTCTAGTTTTATATTAATAGAAAATGACAATTTCTATCTACAACATTATATTATTAATGACGTCAAAATGAAAGATTGATTCCAAGGTAAATTAAATAGAAATAAATACATATATTTGCTGTCAAGTTGTATAGAAGTGTTTAATACATATATATAATATTCAGTATTGTTCAATAGATTAATGTATATACTTCATAATCATTACCGTTTTTCCTTTTTTATTTCTATGACAAATATAGTCTGATTTCCTTCACCATTCCTTCTTGGAAATAATGAAGTGTATCAGATTATACTGACATCAGAAATGAGTCATAATTGTACGGTTGAATTACTTCAAAATTTTTAGACACATCAGTCTGAAATAATAATAATAATAATGATAATAATAATAATAAAGACATCAAGGATTTTTCTTTTTCTATGATATTTATCGTAGTTGTTGCCAAAAATTTCTTGGCAAAGGTCCAAATACTGCAATTGAGATGGTAGGACTTGTCTTTTTTAGGCTTTTTTTTAAAAAAAAAATTATTTTAGGAATTTTTACTTTGTTACTAACGGAAACTGATGCATCAATACAGAAGTAAGGAAAATCTGCATGAATGAAAATGTCAATCTTTATTAAATAGTTACTGTCATCTTTCAAATATTGTTGTAAACAAGCTATAAAATAAAACTTGAATTCAGGTTTACTTAACAGTACGAACTCACTTATGCTAATCGGATCAAATTCATAATTTCTACATGTTGATGTGAACACTTTATATCTGAACGGTTCTGAGTTTAATCTAATGTGAGATAGTTGATGGGCACTGCTAAACAACCTAAAGGCAGAATGAGGCATCATTCTGATAATCTTCAATTCTAGAGTAGATGTCAGCCTGTGATAAAAATAATCTTCAAATTGAACTGTTCCTCACAAACCACCTAATTAAACAATGACCATGATATTGAACTATAAGGTTAAGATAATTGATAATGGAAAGAGTAAGTTGGTGAGACAATTTATGAATTCCTTTAATATACCAAATATTTATCTACCTTAAATTGAAATTATAGTTACAATGTAATACATGTCAACTAAATAAAATGATCTCAATGTCATATATTTGATAATTTAAAACTGAATAAGTTTAAGTTGATACCATAATTATGGTACTATGAAAGGTTAATCAATGAATGTACTGTGTAATCCACAAGATTATTATATTTTTGTTGATCAGTACACCAAAATGTTATATATATTTTTCATTTTTGTGTCTGAACAATATTTAATCCTTAGTTAGTAACAAAGTTTTGAAAATAAATTTGTGATTGGTAAAAAAGAAAATAAAAGAAAGAAGCTAACAATTTAATAACGATAAACCTAATCTAAAGTGTGTAGATTCCATGTTTTTTTTAATATTTTCTTACCATTAGTTCTCTGAATTCAGATATAAGATTGTTTAAAAAAAAATGAACACTGTATGAGCTGATAAGAAAAAGAATATCTAATCAAAGATATATAAAATAAACAGTAAAATAAATCATAGTAACTGTTTAATAATCTATATACAGTATAACTAACTAATAACTTCATTCTAATATTAGTGTTATTTCAGAAATATCATGAAAAATGAATAATGAAAGTATACTATAAATAATATTATCATTGTTAATAGAAAATCTATACTTATTCGATTAATACTGATAGAGATATCATATTCCAAATGAACTTTTCTTTATTTATATTAATGTTTTATCTGATATATTCAGTTGTTATTTAACTAATATTAAGATCATAAAATTTTGGGAATTATTTTTAGAAAATCATTACTGTTATCTGTATCATAGATGTTTCTTTTTATTTTACCTTTATGAATAATAATTACATTTTAAATGCTTACTAACTAAACATTGTACTATTTAAACTTGGATTGATTTTAATTTGGTTATTTATTCTCTGAAGAAGTGACTTACACTAAGTCACAAAACGTCAGGAAATCTAATTTTTCTACGCATTGGGATATTACAAATATATTTATTTATTTATAACAATCTACCCAATCCTTAATTTATTCGAAATTATCAAATCAAATCTTGATAATCATACCTATTTTTGTAACTTACTCATTCTTATTCAATCAGTGAATTGGAGTAAAATGATTTTTCAATTGCTTCATTAATACATTACCTAATAATAACATAAATACACTGTAATATCTTCATTCAATCTTTATTTTATTGTTTTTAGATTGAAGAGTGAACTATAAGTTTCTTCTAGAAATATGTAGCATTTTTAAAATCATAGTATGCTTTGTATAAACAATAAAAAGGAATTTATATAATCATTTTGCTGTGAAGGCTTGTTATATCAGCAATGATTAGTTATATTACAGATTGAGAAATGCTTTGAAGTTGGTCTTTTTTTTTGTGGGACAGTTGTCTAGTGAATTACAAACTCGATATTTAAAAAGCTGATCACAGCTGTGAACTCTGCTTCATCTACTTTGATTTGAAATTTTTATTTGTGTCAATATCGCTTACAAAACAATAGTGATCAGAATCGAATACATAGGCCTAAACGTGACAGATTAGTTACAATAAATTATATAAGGATCTAACTATACATTTACATGTATTAACTAAAGTAAGTTCAATATTCCCAGGCGCAGATAAAGGGCAGATCAAAAAATGTTATATTAAAGATAGATCGAGCCCAGATTAGAATTAACAGTAGTCTCTTTTCATACTACAGATTAATTTTCAAGTAAATAATCCTCGTACGTAATTTTTGTAAGAAAGATGTATTTAATGAAACCAGGTAATGTTATAAGAAGAATTATTAGAATAAATAAGTACTTTAGGAGTAGATTAACTTTTAATTTTAGTATAGTTTTAGAATTTTGAAGGTAACTAACATTACTATTTAATAGTATTCAGTGAACTATTGAAAATCAAGGAGTAGTGAACAAATAATATCAAAATGACATTGAAAATAAGAATTTATAGTCAATAGGTCAATATGATCTCTTTGATCAGTTCATGATAATGGTGAGATCTTTATCTTCATGTCAATAATTTCTTGTTTTTTATTACTTCACAAACGAAATTGTAATCAGAGAGGGGTTTTGTGGATATTATAGTAATTTTAATAGTTCTTGAGTCATTTGAAGCTAGACCACCATAGAAAACCCATAAAAAATGGATGGCTCGGTTGAACTCCACTGTTCACGGCTTCTCACTAGAATTCCAGGAAATACCTCTTGGAGACCGTCACTAGCGAGCATATGATGATTATAATCAGAGAGGAGTTTTGTGGAGGTCAAGCGCTCGCGTGCGAGACTGATAGGTCCTAGGCTTGAATCTCACGAGGCGGGATCGTGGATGCGCATTACTGAGGAGTCCCATACAAGGATGAAACGGCCGTCCATTGCTTCCGGGTTTTCTATGGTGGTCTACCTTCTAATTGACTCATGAATTCAACTATTAAGAAAACGAAATTACCTGTAAACCACAATAAATTCTATGAGATTTTATTAGATTTTAAGCTAACAGTAAAATATAATGCATATCTATCTATCTATCTATCTATCTATCCATATGTATGTTTATCCATATTTGTCAAATAAAATTCCGTTTTCAATAATATTAAAATGTCATAGAATTAAACCATTCTTATTTAAATTTAGAAATAGGACATTAGATTATCACCACTTCTATTAAGTAATTTTTCTACTTCTCTCATATAGTTCTCATGCTTCCATTGTGAATGATCCAGTTTTTGGCTATAAAAATATTAGTTACTTTATATTTACATTCTTTTCTCTTAATTCTTATAATATGTTGTCCATAAAATTAGAATTCATTTATCATATGATCAAGTAAGAAAACGAGAATTATTTCATGATTAACCACGTGGACATATTTTTTACTAGTTTTGGTCAAGGTTATATTTGCCATTTATAATTGTCAAATAAACAGATGATAATAGGTGACATTGGTCCTACTGTTGGATCCATTGTTCCTGGTGTTAATTATAAATATCATAATGAGAAAAGGAATGCGAGTGCATGTAAACAACAAGGTCAAAATACAATATCAGATTGTCAATATTTACCAGTAAAAATAAGAAACAAAGTTAGTGTTTGAATAACTTGGCTGAATAATCATTAAAATTACCAAAATAGAATACCTGTAAAGGAAAGAGTAAACTGGTGTAATATACAAATAATGTTAGACAAGGGACAGAGATAAGTAGTAAGAGTTTCGTAATTATTTCACAGTAATCCCTTACTGCATGAAATGTGGGCAATCTAAATCTGATATCAAAATATTTGTCAGCGAACATATATTAAAGTTAAGATGGATAGTGGCTAGCAGTTGAATCCTAATCATCTTTGCTTATAAAATCTTGTGAATTAAGGCAATATCGAGTCAATACACACAGTATGCACATATGCCAATAACAGACTGATCAATTGCAGTCTTTAACCTCAATTGGGAAGTTCAAGCAAACCAATACCAAGTGAATATATTAAAGTTGTTACTAGAATGCTTTGTAAAAAACAAAATGAAATAGAATGAAAGCCACAATACCGTAATTTAAGACCTGATTCTGAACGCTTTTCAGCTCGTTTTCCTTATCTTGAAGTACAGTGTCACTTTAGAATAATAAAGTATGAAAACAATTTTCATCGGCTGGTACTTGCTGTGAAACCATTGAAAACTTAAAAAAACATTTGTAATGTTTTGCTAAGGTTAAGGATTTATCAACAGTATATGTACGACCAAAGGTATGACTTAACACATGATTTTAGTCTACAATAGAGACCATGCTGTTCATTTACTGTGTTTGATTTCAGTTTGATTTGCAGTATATCAAAAACATCATTCAATGCGATTGGTAAAAGTCACACTTTCAGTTTGCTTGATTTCATAGGTCACGTGAAACTAAAACTTCAGGAATCCATCTTAAAGTCAACTCTTACTAGACTCTTGACTGGTGATCTAGGGAGATTTATTCATTTTGCTGAAGTTTTTCATGTTGTCTGGAGAATCACAAAATCTGAAACACAAGGATTTGATAGATCTTTGTGAATTCCATGACTGTAAGTTATGTTGTTAAATTGATAAGGTGACTACATTGTCTGTAATCAAAATATCTAAAGCAAACTAGGGAAAACTAAAACATTTTTCAAAATACTTTATACATTAAATTTTAGGCTCCTTCCGTTACAAGCTAAGATGGATATAGGCTAGCAGTAGAATTCAGGACGTGCGTTTCGTCCTATTTGGGACTCATCAGCTGGATGTACCTGCATCTCGGAGTTGATATTCACTCTGTGAACACCTGGATTCTACTGCTAGCCATTATCCATCTTTGCCTATAATTCTTGTGACCTAAGGCAATATCGAGCCAGTTCGCACAGCATGGACATATGTCAACAAGAGACTGATCAATTACAGTCCTAGATAACAATTGGAAGATACAAGTAAACAACACCAAATGAATTTAATTCTTTCATTATATACCGTTAAACGTTCAATAATTTAGGCACAAATAAATTTTTATCATTCGGAGGAGGTTTATCAATGAAGCTACTCAATATGATCACTTACAACAATCATATATATATTCAATAACATTATGGAGCTTATATTTCAAATTCCTTAAGGTGGAACTTAGAATATCTTGAACATTCCATTATTATCTTGTATTATTTTTTCATACTTTGGATGAATTGAATGTTAATATAGTAGTGTAATGCTTCTTGACATGTTAAATAATATGGATTATACAGCTTTTGATTATCATGTTCAAGACTAAAATAGATCATATTATTCTTCACATTTAAATTTAAAGAATTAGCTAACAATTATACCCATCATTAATGATTTTTGTCATAATTAAAAAAAATTTTCAATAACCTATTCATAGATGATCTTCGATAAAAACAAATATACCGACATTATTTTTTGCTCTAATCTGTAAGTAAATACTGTTATTCCTTTTCTTTTTGAATAAAAACAGATTAATTCATTCATGAACTACTGTGTTTGTTAAAAATGCCTCGTTATTGAATAAAAACCGTCTCGAATTCTATACAATGATCACTATATTTGGTGTCATTGTACGATGAATCATTTGGAGCTACTAAATTATTACCTAATATTATATATATATATATATATATATATATATATATATATATATATATATATATATATATATATATATATATATAGTGTACTAGTTTTGGACCATTCCAGTTTTAGACAAAAGTTACCGATAGTTTATTTCGAAATATTTTATCATTCCGATGGCACAGAATTACAAACCATAAATGTAATTATTTTTTGATTTTGGAAAAAAAAAACTAAATTTGGAATTAAAAATCACTGAAATTTGTGCCATATGGTGTGCGTATACAGAGACTGTTAAGACTTATGTTTGGGTGTTTATGCGTCTGGAGACTATTTTAATTGTATATTTATCTAGCTTTGAGACAAGAATAGGTGTCATGAGACAACAATGTATATATATATATATATATATATATATATATATATGCTTTGAATTATTTTTCTTGTCGTCTGTATTCGGTGTATAACAATGAATTATAACTGTGACCCAGATTTTGACTATCAGCTTAATTGACTGGTTACTAATACATATTACATTCAAAATTATATACACATAATAATACTGCATTTATCCAATAATTTCTGACCGTCCATTTCCGTGGTACATATATTAAAAATAATGCAATTTCATGACTAATTATTTTAACTGAATGTCCTAAATTACGAACAGATTCAGTCTGTGTTATCGTATTTTTATTAATTGGATAAATATGTTTGAGTCTACAATTACTTTAAATAAATATGAAGTCTGAAAAAGAATATGGAGAACAAAAGCTTTTCTTATAATAATAATAATAATAATAATAATAATAATAACTATTACCAATTTAATCAGCATGGTAATCTAGCTAAGGCAATAGTGAGTATTATTTGTTTCCTACTATTCATTTTGACCACCTTTACTTCAATGAATAAACATAGTTATATTAGACATAAATTAGATCATGTTCAAGGATAATTTTAGGACATCTGAAAAAAAATCATGATCATCATCAAAATGTTATTACCTCTTATGATTATTATTCTTTATCTCAAACGGAAATTCCAAATGATGAGAGTTAGCTTTAGTGTCTAATGTTAATGTTGTTTGATAGGAATGCCTTTCTAAATTATTCTGGTCATCATTATTTATTTTATAATGAATTCATTGTCAACTATATTTTTGTTAACAATAAGAATTTGTAATGTTAACAAATTTCAACAGTTCTCAGTATAGAGTTGTGGGGATTGTTGAGTTTTGATTGAGATCATGAATCGATCAATGTGAGATCCGAGTGCAGGATCGAGGATGAGCAATGCTGAGGAGTTCCATACTGGAACGAAACGGCTATCTAAGGCTTCCAAGTTTTTAATAGTGGGCTAAAATTGATCCATTCATGATCTCAATCAAAAACTCAAAAGCTTTGTTCAACAAATAAAAAGTATAGAATGTGCTATGCAGAAAGATGTTGAGAACTACCCTTTGATAGTTATGAAATCATGGTAAAATCACAAGGCTGCTGCCCCTTCTGACAACCACAGCAACTATTAATTTAGGTACATGGAATACTAGTACAATATGGGAGACTATAAGAATCATCCAAATTGCTGCAGAAATGAAAAGATACAACCTGGAGGTGTTTGAAATATGATCAAATGTTATAATGATATTTTCACTTCAAATTTATGATTTTCAATCCTTATCTTTTGATCTTTTTTCATTCGGATAATTATCTTCAAGAGAAACATTTTCATAAGTACAATTTCCCTATACAATTACTTTCTTTTCACTACCATAAATAGAATAAAATAAAGAGAAATTTAAGATTTTTAACGTTTATCGATATATGTATTTATTACCTTCCGATCAAGCATTATTAAAGAATTCATTTCTTGTGTATGTATGTTCAAGTGTTAAAATGTACTTAAGCATATTTTAATAGTTTTAGTAAATATTTACGAACATCAATAAGGTCAGATAAAGTAATCATTTAATATGTACAGGTAAGTTGTATTTATTGAACATGTGATCATTTCTGGAATGCTACCACTTTTATTTATTATTACTTTTAGTACCTTTTTAGTAATTTTTGACAGTTGTTTTCTGAAACAATTTAAAGACTTTGTAAATTATTTTCAGAGGTTAAGTGTTCGCACGTGAGACCAAAGATCCTGGGTTTGAATACTACGTTTGGGATACGCGATGCTGAGTAATCTCATACTAGGACGAAACGGCTGTCCAACGCTTCCAGGTTTTCAATGGTGGTCTGACATTAATCAATTCATGGTTTCAATCAAAAACTTTTTAAAATGTCTATTTTAATTTTCTATAGGTTTTATCTTCCAAATCTCATAATTTTCACTAGGTTTTTCTTATATTTGTAATTCTGTCCAAGTATCTACATCGAATCATTCATCGTCGTAATTTTCATGGATATGATTATGTTACTAAGTGTAAGCGTTTGTTGATATGCAGGACTAAATTTGTAGATTGCCTGTTGAGTTTTAGGCTCAATGAGTAAACATCTCAATATTTACAAGTTGTTCTATTTGGAACTTCTCAGCTGGTTGTATGAGCATCCCGAGGTAACCTAAAGTGAGTTGAAAACCATTAATCTGAACTTATTTTGTTCTATTATATTACTCATCAGCTGAATGTGCAAATAACTGATTTCAAAATATGAACTGTAGCCCTCAAATTTCAAAGAGAAACCTTCCATGCCTGTATTGTAATGCTTCAATTCTAGTTCAGCTTATGATATGGTAAAAAGTGCTGGTAATGTTTAACGCACAAACATTACACGCTCTACATCCTATTACTAAGAATATCCAAGTAAAACATTAGTCACCAGATTGATATATTTAAAGGACTTTTTCTAGTTTTAATCAAATAAGACGAGATCAGCAGTTTGATAATATTGAATTGGCCCCAAATGACCTGGTACGGTCGAGAGTGGGGAGAGTCAGCCCTCCCTCTCGAAATGCTCTCAAGTAGCCACGTGCATACAACCACTGCCAGGGAAGTCCTACTCACTGCCTTCTAGTGGCATTACTAATGTTTGCGAAATTGAGAGGACAAAAAGCAAATGTCCGGAGCATTAACCGGGTTGGTGGATATGGAGAGTCCACATAGGGGAGTTTGAAAACCCTGATTCCAAACCAATAGTGCACATGGGCTCCAGTATCCTGAAGGAATAAATGGCGTATGAACCAATCGTTGGTCACCGGCTACCATGGGAATGCATCCCCTTACGATGCTTCACTGCCTTGTGGATTAGACCTTTAGGTCGAGGGCTCGGGTTGTGGCCTCCTAAGAAAGCCACATGCTTCGGTTTGGGCTCCCGGGTAGTGTACTGAACAGCTAAGAACATTGGCTCCAAATCTCTGTCAACGATTTTCAATCACTATATATATATATATATATATATATATATATATATATATATATATATATATATATATATATATATATATATATATATATACGCGTAAAACTATATGACAAACTAAGAAACAAAAATCAGAAGGGTTTAAGTTAAAATGCTTTCGAAAATAAACCTTTTAAATACACAATAGTATAATGAATGTCACACAAAATGAAATCATGAGACAATTGCTTTTACATAATTTGATCGTTTACTTTTTTGCTTGCATAAATGTTCATTATATTTTGTAGGTCTCTGTCCATGGGTTCTATTTTTGTTTTTACACTTATTGACTTTTTTCTTTGTAAAACAAGGAGGAGGTTAAAATATGACGGTCTTATTTATGGTGTTGGTTATGATGATGATACAGCTGATTAAGTGCAAAACTATATAAAGTATAGCTGTAGGAACTTGTTCTTATAAATGATTAGTCAAGTGATAGATTCTTGTGTTGAAGTTATGAATAAAATGAATGCCTTTCGAAATATCATAGTTATGGTGGATAAGTAATGAAGTTGTTTCTCACCAAGTTTACTACAATGGAATGAATAATTTTTTTTCTCTTCAAGGGAACTATAAACTAATAACACTGACAGTTTCAGTGATATATGCATATATTTGAATTAATGTTGGTATGAATAAAAAAATCGTTAAAATTAAAATTCATTAAGTGTTGCTTAAAACTTGTGTAGCGGTTCGCATCTAGCTAGAAGTACTTTGTGTACTGGGAGAGCAGGAAGATTATCTTGAGGGAGGAGGGGTGGAAAAGAGAACGAAAGAAAATGTGAGTCGACAACCCAATAAGCACTTACATTTATTAAGGAAAGTACTAGTCAATGGTCTGCAATAACACAAGCTTCAGATTAAGACAATCTTGGAATTAAAAGTAGAAGTAAATAGTTTAACCCATTACATTTGTCATGGTTGAATGTTGTCACCCAGTTTAACCTTGAAATTCAAATCCTTAGGTTTCACAATATGCATACTATTTTATGATGCAAGGTGTGATAATACTAAGTCCTAATAATTGTTTGTGTTGATTTTTATAATACTTTACATAGAAAATAGTTTGGATGGATTGGTTGAAGTTAGACATTAACACCATTAGATGCCGGCTCAGTGGTCTAGTTGGTTAAGCGCCTGGCGCGAGACTGATAGGACCTGGGTTCGAATCCCGCGGGGTACGGGATCGTAGATGAGCACTGCTGAGGAGTCCCATGCTAGGACGAAACGGCCGTCCAGTGCTTCCAGGTTTTCCATGGTGGTCTAGCTTCAATTGATTCATGATTTCAACTATAGAAAATAGTTTGACAAAATAAATCTGATTGGCCTATATCTTTTATGGAGGATTTGTTAGGATGAAATGGTCAGACAGCTAAAGAATGCTTCTTCTTTTCAATATACTAATCACTGAACATAGGATTTAGCACGATAATCACAGTTATATATATAGTAAAATCAGACATATTTCGGTATAGTTCAACCAAAATTATTAAAAAAACGTTCATCTTTTTATTATCTCAGTGGCCTTGAGGTTAAACGTTGGCTGAGAGACCTGGATGTTTCGGGTTTAAATTGTGATGGGAAGGTTAAGGCGTCCTGCTAAGGAGTCTCATGCTAGGACGAAATCACTGACCAGTGTTTCATGGTTATTGATGATTAACTGAAATTAGTTAATTATGTTAACTATCCAATTCAATAATTACCAAAACAACCCGTAGTAATAATTTATCATTTCTTCAACTAGTCTTCAGTCTAGTTTATAATTTAAGGTAAAATTATGGACAAAATCACTGATAATGAGTGGTTAGAAAATGTACTTTGTAAGATTGATTAGTCATTATTTATTTGACTCCTATCATATTCCATCTTGGCTAGCTTTGTTTGTGCAGAGAAAAGAGAAATTCAAAATATTGTTTGTGACTTCAACCAGACAACCACTAAAGAATTTACATGATGGAACAACTATTTTGTCCCAATAATTTGCATTAAAAAAAAATTATTTATCCTCACAGCGTTCTTTGTGAATGATAATAAATTGTTCTAGTGGGGAAAATTATAATAATACATCATAGATCAAAATTTTTGAAAAAATAAAAGTCTGAGAACGATAAGCGAAGAAAAGAATGTCTGCTGACTAAAAAATTCATCGGTATATTAATTTTTAGTTTCGAATATAGTCACATCAAAGTAGCATTAATTCCAAATAAATTTCTTGACATATTTTCTAAAAGCTGCCGCTTTCGTTGTTGGACAGCTAGAAACAAACGTTAGGAATCTAGGTACGTAGGTTTCGTTCTAGTTAGGAATTGCGATCAAAGCATATCAACTCAATTAAAGAACCTTATTTCTCTAGTTTGATTTGCTTTCACATCATCCGTATCCCAGTTAAACGTGTTAGTAATAAACTATTTCACCCACAATTAATTTCTTGAGTATCAATCTACTGATTATCACCCACCACCTAGCAACCAAATATAGCATGCACTTTGTTGAGTTACTTTGACTAGTGAGAGCATTTCAACATTACTAATAGATTTCGATAAGCAACAACAACTAGACAAATACCACATCTGTGTAAATTAATCTTCCATCAATCACCCTCATATCGTTTCTAAGAATAGTAGCCTATACTTTATTGTCCAATCCTGAATGGTGATTGAATTTTATCTATCAAGTTACAATTCGGTCACTAGGTTAAGTGGTCTGATATCCCAAAAATTTTGCTTGATATTAAACGGCAGTGTCTTTAATTATAAGACAGGATGACACGAATTGGAATCTCGTGTGGTCCACCTGTTCTTTTAACGATACACGTGGCTGCTAAATGTCAATCAACGCAAGTCTCAGATCTATAGCCAACTGCAAATTTCTGCTAATACCTCATTCGAATAAACATAACTGTTCTAAATGATCAAAATGCTTAAAGTTTTCACTTGTACAGGTGTTATCAATCAGAAGTTGTTTCCCTATTACAAGTTATATTAATATATATGAGTACTTAAGTATATAATTCATGTTCTTTTATTCCCTATATATATATATATGAATGTAAGCGAAGTAAGTAACGATTTAAACAAATAAATTATGTTTCTATTCATTATTTGTACATTTGTTTATCTATATAAAAGTCAATCCATCATAGTTTAATATGTATAGTACTTAATAAACTACATTAGACAAAATAAGTCAGACATTATTAATTTTGTTGTTTATTTTAAATTTTCATTCGAATTAAAATAGACAAACAAAAGTCAAACTTACAATATGAAGAGTCTGATTTTTTCAACAACAACAAAAAATCACATTTAATGAAAATTAATAATTAATACAATCATAAATGTTATCATTAAAACATATGTTTTAGGTTATATATATATATATATATATATATATATATATATATATATATATATATATATATATATATATATATATATATATTCTTGGCTTGATTATAGGTTGTTGAATACTAATAAACATTTTGTCTTTCCACTTCATTTTCTATTTTCCACTTTTTTATTTTTTAAAAGTCGGTTTTGTTAGTTGTTTTAACAAGTGGATAAATTGATTCAAGTAGAATTAATAGAATGACCCTAAATGATTGTGTATGTTTAATGTATGTTAGTTTGTCTATAAATTTTGATGAAGCTATTAGTAACAACAACAGTTAAGTACATAGTGATTTCGGTCATAAAAACAAAAGTACTTTGTTATTTTAATAAAAAAATTCACATGTATTCTCAATTAACTGTCTAAGTGTTATTAATTAGGTAAACATTGTCGAATAGTCTAAACAGAATAATTAGACATTGTTTTAAAATGAAATTGTAATTTTAACATCAGAGAGTATATGGAAAAAGTATAATTATTGATATTGACTATATTTTAAGTGTAGTTTTATGTAAAGCTATCTATTGTGTTTTACAGTTCAGCTGAACGTATGACTCGAAGAATTGATTTTTATTTTCTAAGAATAACTTGTTTCATGTTTATTAGAACAAATAATTCAATTACTGGTCAATATGACTGGTGATACATCAGTTATACAAAATGAGAGTTATTTATAAAAACGATTGAACTAGTTAATATTTTTTATTGGTAAGTATATTCGCACTGGTGTTTTCTTCTGTCTACAATTATATTTTGATCGAATTTTGAATTAGTAAAACCTTATCACTGTACGTTTTACTTTGCAAAACTCTGATTTAAAGATTTTATAAATCGTCCTGACTCTTTAGGGATTATAGAATCCATTAGCTTCCCTTGTATAATGTTCTGAAGAGAAATTATTAGAAACATCACTGTTTTATTTTTTAAAAATTAAACCTGTATTATTTCTGGTAATATTACGATAAAAACTAGCGAAATAGTTCATCAATGTGAAAAATATAATTATGACTATATTGACCTAAGGTATGTTTGTTTAATCAAAATTGTTTTTGTCGACATCAGGATTTGTGAAAAATGCTTTATTTGTAGCTTTGGATATTCAAGGACTTCTAAGGAGTTCTTAATCAAAATCTGGCATATAGTTAGTCACTTGACTTTCAAATTTCAATAGCATCGTATCTTTAAGTGATAATAGTCTGGATTATAAATTTCAGTCAGTTCGTAGTCAAGGAAGATGATTATTCACTGACTCAAGTAATATATGTCTCGCTACTATATATTTAAGTTCAAACAATAATCGGTTTGGACTTGAACTTCTAGAAGCAATCTCAAGAAATGAAGGTAATATGTTCAGTTCTATTCAGTGTCGTGGATATATAATAATGATTAGTCCTAATTTAAGAAGTATCCGTTTAGTGCTTCTTGACTTTCTCTGGTTATGCAACTAATGAGATAACTGAGACAAGAACACATTGCAATAAATGTAGTACCAGTGTTTCTATGGTAAAAAATTACCTCAACGTAATGTTAACTATGTTGCCATACCGTCAAGATCCTATGAAAACACAACGATGCAAATTGAAAATAAACTTATGCGAATTACTTCATGAAAGTCAATAGAAAATAAAGTATGTCAGGTGAAAATTTCATCTAAAAATGAAATACTCAAACGAAGCTTTAATTTCAGTACAATAAAATGTATTTAAGTTGGTAGAAAATTCATTTAATTTGGTTACTAATTATACCTCTACAAAATAGTACGATTTTTTTTCTCAAAAAAAAAAGAAACTGAGGACAAACACAATCACTGCCATTTCAAACATACTTCATTATCAATTTACCTAATAATTTCACTACTTCTAAACATCCCGAACACCTGGGTAAAATAATTATCTCTTAACTTTAAACATATCATAGTTCCGAGTTATATCTTCCTACTTAAATTTATACTTTTTTAAAAAGCCATTATCGCATTTTCTGGCTTTCGTAAACATACAAATTATGTTGACTTCATTATATAGTAGATGAAACAAAATAAAAAGTTATTAATTATTTAATCAACAAAGAAAACAAAACAACTTGACAATAGGAATTAATTTTCAATCAAAATACATTTTTTCTTTATAGAAGTGACTGGATTATTTCCGTTATTATTTTTCAATCAGATAAATGTATCAATTTTTAGCATTATCTGTTGTCGGATTTTGTTTATGACGTAAGAAATGTACTTTTTATCTTAACTACAAAAGTTTGATTTTTTTTCTTTTTTTTAAAAAAAGTCATACCTGAAAAAAAGCAACAACGTAAAATTAGAAATTTAAATACTAATTAAATGTAATAGGTAAAATTAACAATTTCAATGTTTTATATCTAATAAATTGTTAAGGTAATAAAAATTTGTAACTATGGTTGTAAATCATGTCATAGAAATATATTTATTTGAACTTTCATGCTTACCGATGAATATTTCATTTTTGGTTTTAATAATAGTACATCAAAGATTAACTCCACCTGGAGCCCCTCTAGGGGCTACTGCCTGTCCGAAGCCCGGACAAAGAAGGAAGGTTGGGTATAGGGTCAGCGATCCCATCTCGTAGAAAACTAACTCGCTAAAAAACGCTAACCAGAAAAAATTATTCAAACAATGTAAGTACATTTAAGAATGACGATATGGTATAAAATGAAATTCAGAAATAAATCAGGTTATTAAGTTTTCCAATCTGAATGTAGTAGATTTTTAGACATGAAATAAAATTTTCTAGAAGGCGAATTTTAAAAAGATCTAAAACCAGTACAATGTAACTTTTGTTCACTCATTTTATAAATGTTTTAAGCCATGGACTATTATATCTGCTGGTAATTGGATAGTCTTCATATGTTTTGAGAGAAAAGAATATGATGTGAACCGGGAAACAAGAAGCCCTGACAAACTACGAAGGCTATTTTTCGGGACGTTATTTCATTTCATTCAAAGCTTGTAAAACACTGACATTTATTTTTGTCCCTAATCTATTCTACAGAACATAAGCTTTCGTTCGATGTATCATTCACTGCCATACCTTTTTCTGTTCCGAAGCTATTGTAATTGAAACATATTATTTTGCATCCTATTTTCTACTCTAATTCCCAGCTTTGGACATAATTGTATTTTTCCTAATTATTGTACGTTGCGGTCGGGTTATTCACTTATTTATTCATGTACCTTTTTACACTAATCTGAATTCAGTGAATTCAGTGAATCCAGTGAGTTCAGTGGTCAGGGAAATAGATCGAATAGTGTTCCAGTTGTCTTGTCTTCTCTCATTCGTGTGCTTGCCCACCAATCAGGTGACAGAATAGTTTTCTTCTGTCTACCCCATCTCGAACTCACGCGTACTAGTCTCAAGGTTAAGCCGATCAGCCTATCGCATCAAGGTCTTAATCTAGATTAGACAAGTATCCTCGGCACCAGAAAGTGGGTAGACAAGTCAAGGTCATAACAGAATATCATCGTGTTATTTATTAAATATACTTCATAGGTTCTGTCTGATACGCTGAACTAATTCAGATATATTACATCCTGCCTCATTGCCAAACTATTGGTAAGAGATAATGAAAAATGGGTGGTATTGGATAAAGTTAGTGGCGAGTATTTTCAATGTCTTAGTTTATATATATTAGGGACAGATACATGTATACACCAACGAGTTGTGTATATTTTTATTTATTTGGATCATTATAGCATCTCATTCATTGTTTTGGCTCACTTATAAAGTCGGGCTCGAATTATAAGAAGAATGTATATCCATATTTTATAAGACGATCGTAGAAAATAACACCCTTACCTTAGTTCAACCCAATAACATGTAAGGAATAGGGGGATGCTTTGATAATCCTAGATCCATCAGTTTCCCATCCTATAAGTGCTTCTTTGAACAGCATCGGAGAAACTTCCTGAATGTGTGAGTCATTTTCTTCTTTGTGACCAAGGTACAACAGCATCTCTCCCAAATCTATCCTTCTTTGTCGAAGGGGAATCGGTCTTGTGACTTCGGAAGAATCTCGGCTTATATCATGAGGTGTCGTAATTCTTCATTTTAATTTGTTTATTCTGATTAGCATGTTTTTAGCAAGGTTGTTTCCTACGGGGTGAGGTTGCTGACCCCACGCCCAACACTCCTGCTTTGTGTGGACTCTGGATCGGGAATAACTCTAGAAGAGCTACAGGCGTAATTAATTACTGGTTGCTAGACGAAAAAAATTCTAAAGGTCAACCTCAGTTTATTCGAATGTGGTCTCGAATGGTATTGGGTTCGAGTCCTAGAGTGAACGTCAACTCTGAGATGCAGGTACATCCAGCTGACGAATCCCAAATAGGGCGAAACGCACGTCCTGGATTCCACTGCTAGCCACTATCCATCTTTGCTTATGAAATCTTGTGAATTAAGGCAATCTCGAGGCATACGCACAGTATGCACATATGCCAATAACAGACTGATCAATCGCAGTCTTAAAAACTCAATGAGAAGATACAAGCAAAACAATACCAAGTGAATATCATATGTATCTCCCAAAGTTTGGACAAACGTGAATTCTCCATTCCTGCAATCCATAAGTTAAGCTCTCAAAATAAATCTTTCTATGATTTTAACGGGACAAGTTACGGTTACAGCAATTACTAAGTTGTTTAGACTGGGGAGTGAATCTTATTCAGGTTTCCATGTGGGGCTGGATTTCGAGTCAGTGTGGTACAAAAGGATAAGGAGGAACATAATCATAACTTCATACCCCTTATTCTAACAAGCTATTAACATGTTTTAGTGACAAACTACATTCACGAAGGAATTACTTTAGAATAGTGAAGCAAAATATCACTCATAAAGTACGCGTGAGTGTTTTAACAGTAATAATCTATGAAATAGAAGTCATTCGGAAAATGTGGTATTACTGTTCTTCTTGTTTATTTCAAAAACATACTAATTACTTACATAGGTTCTAACTTGTACCCTAACTAATAGTGATGGCAATGCTACAAAACAACTTAGAAAATGATATATTCGAACATTTCAGTCTTCTTCTGCAAACCATATCGACGAAGGCATTTAATTTATTTGATAAATTAATCTAAGTATCAAACTTGCGAGCTGAAGGCTACAGCATCTTAACATGGGTTCATCTTCTAGATCGGACACGATCTTTTCAACAGTACTGATAAAAGCATTCCTAGCTTTGGTGATAACTCTTAGTTTGCTTTTTCCACATACCCTATACTATGTAAGTAGGAGCCATCACTCATCATTTCAACCTCCGAAGGAGGAAGATCCAATGATCCTCCGTTTCTTGTGGTTGATTTTGGAGCACGTTCCCAGTTTCCTTCGAGGACGTTTACTAGTATTCGCTGCTGATCGCTCATTTTTGGAGCAAATCAAATTGACCTACTCTTCTCCTTTTGCTAGGAAATGGTTTCATGGCTAATGGGAACATTTTTCCTATTGTAATAATTGGCTTTTATCTAGTATCTGTATCTTGTTGGAAAACGCACCATTAGTACCCCTCTTGTTTGTCTTTTCCACTACTTTGAACATTTGTTACGCTAGTATAGGAAGGTTTTCAGCTGTTATTGTTTTTTGAATTATCAAACCCTGAAGAGCGTAACTGTAATTCTACAAATAACACACACACACTGAAGCAGTTACATTTTTTCTATCTAACGGTCTGAAATCCCTTTTCCTTATGATATCTGGTTCAAGTTCGTCAAGCTCATGTGCGCTGTTTTTTAGCCATTCGGCAGTCAGCTTACCACCAAAAGCTCGAGTATATAGTTGCACTTGCTTTGACTGAATTCTTAGTCTACTTTATTGTCATCCCTGCTTTAACTGAACGGGCCTGTTTAACCATATCGTTTTGCCTTTCGGTATGAGGTACATCACACATTACTCCGATTTTACTATAATTTCGCTGCCAGGTCTGACAGTTGTATTTTTTCTTGTGGTCTGTGTACCAATACCTGTAAATGGTCGTCTTCAAAAACTTAACCTATTGACAGCATTTGATACTGTTTCTAGCGTCATCCAGCCCTTTGACCTCAGTACTATTGTCTCGGGTTCATATACTGGGATATGGACCATAGTGTGTCTTGCCACTTTAACGTTTATTCCCAAACCTGAGCTCCTTAATCTCAGTACTGAGTGCATTTTCATTGCGGGATATTTTGCCGTTAAAATGTTTGATTTCATCGCGTCATCAGGTCGGTCGTTACTAAATGTTGTGGAACCAAGTTATAGCTATCAAGGAGCTTGTGATGATTTTCTTACACGCAATTTTATTTTGTTTTCATATCAGATTGTTTTATAAAGCTTCGGAGGGTGTTAAATATATTTATTTTTTTATACATCGACATATTCACTAAACGTAGGTCATCCACATATCTAATATGTGGAAATTCTCTCACGTTACATTCATATGTTTGTTCTCTTGACGAGTATGGAATCTTTTTCTTGATAGTGTTGAAAAGAGATGAACCCCTATGTAAGACCGTTTTTGAAAGCTTTGTGTATGAAAATCCATCCACATGAACACTATTGTCATTTATTCCCCTCGATTCCTTCAAATATACATTTTGTTAACCTTTGGACTCCATTTAAAATTGTACTATTTGTATTTTACTGTAGTTTTTGTTTTCCTAACGTCCTCATCTAGTTTCCATGTTTTTCCTGAACTACATTTGTGTTTTTTAGTCCATATTTAGTCTTGGTGTCTGGCATAATGTTTCGCTTGCTTTCATGATTGTGTTGCTTGCATTGACTGAAATTATCTATTTTTAATTGTGAATTGAAGTACTCTTCCAGAATTGAGATCGTTCCGTGTTATAACGAAATTAAATATTATCTTTCAAGCAATCTGTATTTTTTATTGCACTTGACTATTTTCTTATATTTTCTATCTATTTAATGTAATTTAAATTTGACTACTGATTAGACAATTATTAGTTGAATAACTGGATGCTAATATTTGTTTGGGTAATAATGTACATCTAAGTCTATAACATAATTTAGAACCCCCATTTACACAATTACCTTATTTTGGTTTCACCTGGGCAATAGCGTGTATCTAAACCAACCTAGACGATCATTCTAAACTTATTTAATATGGAAGCTACACCCTATTGTTTTGCTTTACTTTTCTGTACAACTAGAAATATGATCTGACTTTTTTAAAATAACGTGTTATTTCTTCAAGAAGTTTCATAACATAACGTTTTATATTCAAAAATGTATAGGTTTTATCCACCATGTTCAAAATGTATTGTTATAGTCATAGTTACATTGACTATCGCTCAGGCTACTCTATCCAATGTGTTTGACTAGGATAATTACTTCTTGATACTGGGTAGGTGGTATAATGTGATGTGCAACTAGATGAAGAGTTGAAAGATGATGCCAGCAAACATTCCCCTAACTTTACCTAAAAGAATTATGCCGTGGTAATTATTTAATTCCACTTCGGTAGCTCCATTTCGTGGATGCTAAATATGCCCGAATATATTCATGGATGTGGTATTGAAGTAAAGTTGTTTAGTAGTGTTCTTTTAAAGTACATTCTTTAATAAGTTGGTCCGCTTTCCTATTTTAAGTGTTTAATTTCCAACCACAGTCAGTATGTTTTTAGTTTCTAAAACGAAAGGTGCAGCTCATTTAGTTGGAAGGGTTTTTCTATTTCATTTGTCTTGTTGAGACTTCCAAATGTACCTGGTTAAGTCCAGGTGTTCAGATTTGTTTTTCATTATATGCTCACGACTTTTTCACTACTAGATCGGGGAAAGTTAACTAATCTCAGACTGTTTGGCAACAATTTCATTTGTGTTTCTTCAAACCTTCCGGTTTATCAGAGAATTCTTTTCTAAAATCGATCTTCTATTCTATGCCACCTCTAGAAGATTCTGTTGGGCCACGGCATCAAACTAGGTCAAATGGATGACACTTTTGTTGTTGACAACTTTAATTGCAGCAATTCTACCGCCAATTCCCTCATAACATGATCTGCCAGCATTCTCTTGGCTACTGAATGCGAGTTCTACTCTAGTGTTGTTGTGGTCTTTGTCCCGGTAACTGCTGTAAAAGGACTCACATTTACCTAACCTCGTTGTAAGATCCATTTTGAATGATTTGTGTGTGAAAGTCCCTCCATGTATACACTTGCAGTTCATTCTTATTGATACTTTTGGTTGTACATTTTTATTAGTCTTTTTCATTCCATTTGAGTTAATAACATTTGTATTTTATTATAGTTTTTATTTTTTTCTTACGCCTTCACTAAGTTTCCGTGTTTCTTTCTGAACTGCATTTATGTTGTTTGACTTGATACCTATTCTTGGCGGCAGCTATATTGGCTTGTTCCTCCCTTTGATTGTGTTGCGTGCATTGACTGGAATTGTGCATTTTTGATTGTGAGTTGAAGCACTCTTCCAGAATTGAAAACACTTGGTGTTATAAAGCAACCAAACATTATCTTTTGAACGAATCTGTGTGTAATCTATCCAGACAGGATAGAATAACATTTATTTGTTGCGATTGGTAATTTTCTGGCATCCTTTTTCAACTTTCTTATTTAATGTAATTTAGATTTGATTAATTGAACTATTGTTGGTTGGATAGCTGGGTGGTTATATTTGTTTAGGTAACGATGTACATTTAAATTTATGATGAATTATAGAACCGTCATTTCATCCGATTACTTTGTTTTGGTTTCAAGGGCGCGTATCTAACCCACCAAGACAGCTATTCTTCAGTCCAAACCTTTGTTTGGATCTTACACTCGTTATTTTCGGCATTGTGTGGTGATTTCTTTACAAATTTTCTTTAAACTTTAGCGCACTTCCCATTTCTGAATGGATGTTTAGACATTTTATAGGCAAAGTTTGTTCTTTTTAGATCAAGAGGATTGTTGGAAAGCGACCAATAGAGATAGCTTCTTTGACTACGTGGTGTAACGAAAAAAGAACGATGAAAATCCCTACACAGTTTTTTGTTGGACAGTGTTTTTCATTCATTTGTTTCTTCTCACTGTTATATATTTCAACCTTTGTTCATATCTCGTTTCAGCTTTTACTATGTAATTTTGATTGAAAACTTATCCCTTTGTTACATAATTTTATTGCATGTTGCCGGACTATTGACAGTGAGGTCCTGTTTGACTAAGCTCAAGGTCGCGGCGTGATTAAGTGTGACTGCTAACCCTTTGACTGTCTGCTTGGGAGGATTTCTGGTATCCCTGCAGATAGATATTTTGATCCCGTTTGTTGGGAATATATTTGTTGGTTCTCAGGTATTAAATTCTTTGGTGTTGACTGTTTCTTTTATTTTTTAGCGCACTACTTTGCGTTAGAGAAACTTCTGACTGTATAGCACAGGCTGTACCGTTTGAGGTATTTTGTATTTTTGATATAATTTGTTCTATTTCTTAAATTAGAACCGTATAAATTGAGCACAGAATTTGTGTTTTGATATAATTTAATACGAGTGTCTCAAAAACGCTTGGCGTGCTATACGGAAAATCGTAGTCTGACCTATTCGAATACAATTTGGTTCGTCAGCCCTACGTTCAGCCCGAATACTGGTAGTTCGGTCGTAACAGTTCTCAAACGAACAGTAATTACTGGTAACAAACACTTCAATGCCTGGCAAGCGCAACAAGCTCAGCGGAAACATGGTGTTGGGTCATGAAGAAATGCAGACAGAGGCGCCTCCTGATATACGGCAAGTCCCTTTTGATACATTTTCATGTCATGGCTCTAATACTAGTTTAGTTAGTAGGCATAGCAAGATTAGCTCTAGCATCCCCCTCGCAGAGTTAAAAGAAAAGCAGTTGAGGGAAAGACAACTAATAGAGATTAGAGATTTGAAAGATAGGCAGAGAAAGCAGCTGTTATGCCTTCAGAGAGAGTTAGGGTCGTTAAGACTAAAAGAGAACGTGTGTAGTGAAGCATCTTCCGCCTCCAAATGTGATGACAGAGGACAGGAGTATGTCCACAGTTTCTCAAGCCGTCCTCATGACATTAGAATCAAGTCCCCAGAGAGGTCAAAACGGTTAGACCATCCTGGAGCGAAGAAGAGGGAAGTGACCTTGACATCTCTAAGTGTGGGTCTTGAGCTCCCAAAGGTTGAACTAAGTACTTTTGATGGTCAACCAGCCAAATATTGGAAATTTGTCAGAAAATTTGATTTATATGTGGTATCAAAGGTCGAAGACGATGGTCAACGGCTTTTATACTTGTTACATTATTGCAAAGGAAAAGCTCGAGAGGCCATAGAAGAATGCTTAATGCTTCCGCCATCATCGGGCTATCACAGAGCATGCAATATACTGAAACGGTTGTTTGGAAGAACACATGAAGTAAGCCGGGCTTTGCTAAATGACTTGACTGGAGGTCCCAATATAGAACACAACGACGGAGAAAGTCTATCTAGGTTAGCGATAAAGATGGAAAATTGCTCTATAGCCTTAGAACAAATGGATTATTCAGCGGATCTCAACTCGGTAGTAACTATAGAAAGTATAGTAAAGAAATTGCCCACGGCTTTACAGATGAAATGGGCTGAAACCATCGAAAAGATGACAGCAAATGGTAGAGAGCCTACTTTTGCAGAGTTAACAGAATTTGTATCATCTAGAGCAGAAGTTTTACTCAGCAGATTCGGGCAGATTGCAACAGCTAGTAAACTGTTGGTAAGCAGGGTGGCCTGCTCCACACAAGGATTGTCGTTCGGTAAAATTGTTGGCAAGTCACCTTGTGTTATATGCGGAGAAAATCATAGGATTGGTAAATGTTCCCAGTTCTCCATATTATCAGTCAACGATAAGTGGGCGAAAGCAAGAGAAAAGGGTTTGTGTTTTTGTTGTCTTAGAAGGGGCCACAGATCAGTAGATTGTAATGATCGTGTCGCGTGTACTATCGAGGGTTGCCAGGATCGGCATCACCCATTGTTGCATAAACCCTTTCAAGTTCAGCGTGGCTTGAGTGAGCCGTTAAAAGAAAGTCATTGTGGGTACACAGAGTCACTAAAAGAGGATGTGTTTCTTGGTCTAATCCCTGTACGTATTAGAGCTAAAGATAAGGAAGTTTGTGGTTATGCCTTTCTAGACAACGGTTCAGATACATCCCTAATAAAGTCAAGCGCGGTACGACTCTTAGGTTTATCGTTAGAGAGTGCATCGATTACCATCAAAACAGTAAACGGAAATAAATTGGTCAGATCAAAAACCAAAGCATTTGAAGCCTACTCATTAAGCGGAAACGAATGTATATGTATAGAACAGGCTGTTATAGTAGATGACTTGCCTGTGCATAGACCAAGAGTACCTGTGAAGGACAGTGCTAAGAAATGGCCCCATCTTATGGACATACCTTGGACAGAATCAGTGGGTGGAGAAGTTATTTTGCTTATTGGATGTGATGTGCCTGAAGCGCATTGGGTCTTGGATCAAAGGTTGGGTGGAAGAAAAAGCCCTTATGCTATTAAGACACTGCTAGGATGGGTTCTGTTTGGACCGGCAGGTTATAACAAAAACAGTAAAAGGATAGTAAACTATATTTCTCAAACCGACGACTCTGTAGAACAGCCGAAGAAAATATATAACTATGAATTTGCTGACGTCCATTCCTCCGATAAAGCATTATCTTTGAACGACTTGAAGGCAGTTAGCATAGTAGAGGGCGACACTTATTTTGACAAAGGTCATTGGGTTGTCCCTTTACCTTGGAAGGTGGAAAGAAATGTAGTATCCGGTAGTTATGCTCTAGCTAGACGAAGATTAGAAAGTCTAAGACGCAGACTCACATCCAATAAGGATCTTAGGGAGAGCTACACCCATGCCATGCAGCAGACGATTGACAAAGGGTATGCGGTTGCGGTTCCAGGTATGCAGCTCGATCCGGGTTATCATCCAAAATGGTACTTGCCTCATCATGCTGTGATTAACCCCAAGAAACCAAGCAAATTGAGAGTGGTATTGGATTGTGCTGCTAAGGTGGCTGGTAAATCTTTGAATGACCTTCTCTACCAAGGTCCAGATACTACAGCATGTTTGGTAGGTATTCTGTTACGTTTCCGCAGGGAACCGGTAGCCGTTTCTGCGGATGTGGAAGAAATGTTCATGCAAGTAAAGGTCCCGAAGCCCGATTGTGGAGCGCTGCGTTTCCTTTGGTGGCCGGAGGGTGATATCGAGAAGGAACCGATAGAGCATCTGATGACATCACACCCCTTTGGGGCTATATCCTCACCCTTCTGTGCAAACTTCGCATTGATGAAGACGGCTCAAAAATTCTCTGGTGACTATGATAGTAGCGTAGGAGAATCGGTACTGAATAACTTTTATGTGGATGATTGCCTAGTATCCTTCCCCAATAGTGAAGATGCGAAAAGGTTTGTGGTACAACTGAATGAATTGATGGCTCGAGGAGGTTTCAAGTTGAAAAAATGGGTAACTAACTCCGAAATGGTAAGGAAAGTTTTCCCTCAACCCGATAGTATGGAAGCGATAGTTGATATGCCTCTGAATCAAGGGCCGACACATCAAGCCCTAGGGATTGAGTGGGACACCACACTCGATGTTTTTAAGTTTCGTTTTGATCCAGAGGAAAAACCTCCAACTAGGAGAGGAATACTATCCACCGTTTCATCTCTCTTCGATCCACTGGGCCTAATAGCTCCAATATACCTTCCTGCTAAGCAACTTCTGCAGAATCTTTGTGAGTTGCATGTTGGTTGGGACCAGCCTCCGAGTGATAATGTTGTGTCCTCGTGGAACAATTGGGTCACGTTTGTGCGGGGGCTCAGAACGATCAACGTCCCTCGAAGCATCATAAATGAAAACAGGGAGAACTTTACGGCGGTTGAGCTGCATTTGTTTTGTGACGCGTCCGAATCTGGTTACGGCGCGGTAGCTTACTCATGGAACATCCCTAGGCACGGTGCACCATACAGCGTTTTACTCTATAGTAAATCTAGAGTGGCACCTATAAAGCAGGTAACTGTGCCTAGACTGGAACTAGCAGCAGCAGTATTGAGTGCTAGAATGGGTGAAGTTTTAAATAGAAACCTTCCTCATATGTTTGACAAGACTCACTTCTGGACGGATTCTATGATAGTTCTGTACTATGTAAAAAATACTGAGAGCAGGTACTCCACCTTTGTGGCTAATCGTCTGGCCGTTATTCATCATTTAACATCTGTGGGCCAGTGGGGTCTCGTCGATTCCAATGAAAATCCTGCTGACTGGACATCACGAGGTATACGGAAAGAAGTAGATTTAAAAAACTGGATTGAGGGTCCTTCCATCCTAAGGCAGAGAGCGTTTGTAGGAACACCGACGTTCATCTGCGAAAATCCCCCGGAAAATGTTGAATTCAAAAAATGTCACACGATCAACGCAGGTGTTCTAAAACATAACTTAAGTCCAATTCTGTTATATCATTCAAATTGGATAAAGCTGATTAAAGCAGTAGCATGGCTCAGAAGATATGTGACCTATTTAACCATCATGTACTCTCGTCACGAAGACAGGTCCCTTAGTGTTGGCTATCTGACAGTTGATGAATTGGACGCAGCTAAACACAACGTATTAGTTTTAGTGCAAAAGGAAGTGTATGGGGAAGCAGTAGAAGTGTCTCGGTACAATTGTGTGAGCGCAGCTGATATAAAAGAGCTAAGAAATCTTTCCCCTACGTTAATCGATGGATTGCTTTGTGTCGGCGGACGATTAAATTACTCGGATTATCCACTCTCAGTCAAACATCCCGTAATTTTACCCAGTCGTCACTTTGTAACGGAACTTATTATTAGACACTACCACCACCTAGAAGGTCACACTGGGACATCGCAAGTGTTGGCTACCATACGACGAAATTATTGGATTGTTAAAGGAACCAGTGCAGTTAAACGAGTGATAGGTAGATGTGTGAGGTGTATACGTGCAAAAGCTACATTGGGTCAACAAATGATGGCACCTCTCCCTGAGTGTCGAGTTCAACCAGGTTGGTTTTGTTTCTCCTCCGTCGGAATAGACTATTTTGGGCCATTGATAGTCCGTCGGGGGAGAAGTAAGGAAAAAAGATATGGATGCCTATTTACGTGTCTCCAAACACGTGCCGTTCACTTGGAAGTAGCTTTCAATTTGAGTACTGATGCTTTTGTAATGGCTTTAATACGTTTCATAGGAAGGAGAGGAACTCCTAAGGAAATCTACAGCGACAATGGAACGAACTTTGTCGGGGCTACTTCCGAATTGCGAGCTAATATGAGTGTATGGGACAAGCATAGAATAAATGACTTAACAACGTCAAAGGGTATACACTGGCATTTCAACCCCCCACTAGCTAGCCATCGAGGCGGAGTTTGGGAGAGATTAATACGCTCTGTTCGGAGGATCTTGCTATCTATTTCTAACGAGCGAGTCTTACGTGATGACAGCTTAGCAACCTATTTTGTGGAAATAGAAAGAGTTTTAAACAACCGTCCAATCGTTCCTGTGACATCAGACGAAAGGGATGATTTGGCACTCACGCCAAACACTTTGTTACTACTAAGAGACTGTGATGGTTTGGGGATGGAGGGTAGTATTGCGGATAGATATTCAAGGCGATGGAAACAGGTTAATTATTTAGCCAATACCTTCTGGCGTCGATGGACAAAAGAGTACATTCCTTTACTGCAAGTGAGGCAGAAGTGGTTTTGCAAACACAGAAACTTAAAAGAAGGTGATGTAGTGCTGGTGGCTAACGATACAACTACTCGTGGCTCTTGGCCAATGGGACGGGTTGATAAGTGTGAGACGGATAGGGATGGGTTGGTAAGGACAGTGATGGTACGTATGAAAGAAGGGGTAGTAAGAAGAGACGTGCGAAAGCTCTGCCTTCTAGAAGGAGCCGAGTAATTGTATGTTGTGTTTGTGGACGTACAGGCGTACTGTTGTAAGTCCTGTGCTTCCAATTGATATAGAGAGGTTAGTAAGGAGAGCCATGACAGGGATGTATTCTAAGGTGCCTTTGCGTAGTTGGAGGGATTTTGGGGGCCGGTGTAACGAAAAAAGAACGATGAAAATCCCTACACAGTTTTTTGTTGGACAGTGTTTTTCATTCATTTGTTTCTTCTCACTGTTATATATTTCAACCTTTGTTCATATCTCGTTTCAGCTTTTACTATGTAATTTTGATTGAAAACTTATCCCTTTGTTACATAATTTTATTGCATGTTGCCGGACTATTGACAGTGAGGTCCTGTTTGACTAAGCTCAAGGTCGCGGAGTGATTAAGTGTGACTGCTAACCCTTTGACTGTCTGCTTGGGAGGATTTCTGGTATCCCTGCAGATAGATATTTTGATCCCGTTTGTTGGGAATATATTTGTTGGTTCTCAGGTATTAAATTCTTTGGTGTTGACTGTTTCTTTTATTTTTTAGCGCACTACTTTGCGTTAGAGAAACTTCTGACTGTATAGCACAGGCTGTACCGTTTGAGGTATTTTGTATTTTTGATATAATTTGTTCTATTTCTTAAATTAGAACCGTATAAATTGAGCACAGAATTTGTGTTTTGATATAATTTAATACGAGTGTCTCAAAAACGCTTGGCGTGCTATACGGAAAATCGTAGTCTGACCTATTCGAATACAATTTGGTTCGTCAGCCCTACGTTCAGCCCGAATACTGGTAGTTCGGTCGTAACACGTGGTCTGGTTTCTAATGTCACTTGTGATAGTGATGATATGCCACCTTGAATGCTTCATAATCCTTTTTCTCTCTAGAGGGTGTAGTTAGCTTAATCTTTCCCCCAAGCTTCTTACATTGGGTTGCGGCAGTCTAAGTTAGGGGGCCAAGAGCTGTTCGACAACCCCTGTTAGGGTTATAAACTTATAAATAAAAATAACCCTGTTTAAATAGTTGACTTAGTTCCCTTCCACTTTCACACGTAGTGTAACGAAAAGTCTACCACAGCCTCGATTCTCTATATGGTGACAGGCAAATATGTGTTCGACATGTTTATGGGATTGAATCTTTCCATCTCCCTAGTATGATTAATTAGCCTTTTCTCAAGTAAGACCCCTCAGTTTGCATTTATCGCCCACACTAAGCCAGGGAAAGGCGCCAGATAAGTAGAAGCTAGAATACAACATTCCAACCTGCAAAGGAGGTTGATAAAATATTCCTCCTAAATACCAATCAGCTATTTCTTTACATTCTGTTAAGGATTGTGGAATCTGTGATTTACGACTACTTACCTGATTATCTATTTTTCACAAATTTTATTACTTTAATGACTTGGCTTCAGATAAAGCGTGTAGCGGTAAACAATTCCCCAAAATAAATAGCTCTGTAAGTTTTCGACATTGGATGCTGACCACAGTTTTAGTGGACTCATCTAACTGAAGGCGCTCGGTCAAGCATCCGCACCAGATCACGTGTGGGAACGCCGTGCTCAACATCTGTCACAATCGCTAGCCAGATTAGTTCAATCGATCCTCGATATATTGATAGCTTATCAAATATATCTTCGATCTCCTCGCTTCTATCTTTTGATTTCACTTGGTGGGTGCGCTTCATACTAGAAGGTGTTACTGGTTAAAGAGTTGTCGAACTCCGAATACCTGTGGCATCTTCAAGCGAATTCTAAATTATATACCTACTGACGCTCGTCGTGTGTTGACCACTCAAAAGTTGATGATATGCTATAAATGAGCTCAAGTTGACAGGTAATCAGACAGAACTAATAGAGTGGTCTAAGCAATATCGAAATAATCAGTCTGTTTAGGCCAGAATGAAGTTCTCATTCTCTCAGGGTACAGATTGTACTAGTCAACCTCAGCTTGGTTTAGTTTCAAAACATTTCATATCCTGACTTATGCGAACAACTAAGGATTCCAGAAATAGTTTAATTTCAAGGAAGATAAAACTAAATGAGTACAAACAGACGTACTACATTTGGAGTTCGTATTCAGCGTACAATCAAGTGCATAGTAATCATCAACTAGTAAGAATACCACAAACTTCACGGTTTAAAGTGAAATCCAGATTTCGCAATCTGTTGTACTGCTACTTGTGTCAGTCATGTATCAGTCCGGCTGTGCACTAAGTGTAGACTTTGTACGATCTAGAATGCATTAATTAGTGTTTGAATTGACAACCAAAACTGTAACAAATTCACCTGATTTCTTGTCGCATTTGGTTTTTTTGATTAACTTGAATATGAACCATAGATTTACATTTTTTAGTAGAACTTTCGTAAATTGCGTGAAGTCAGTTCCTCGATAGTATATAACATTGACAGACTGCAAACGTTCATATTTGGACGAATATTTTTTTGTTTGAGAAATTTCCATATTCGTTCTTTTGTGTCAGTAAAAATACGACAGATAAACAAGAACGTTAGTAAAAGATTGGGATCAAATTTCTATCTGGACTATTTAAGTCTACTGGCAAGAGTTTCGAGTAAACAGCTGAAGAACAATAATAATAAACTTCTCCACACTGTTATATCGAATTCAATCTGTTAAGATCTTGCTGCCAATTCTTTGAGATCATACGACGAAATGAAGTAGTACTAAAGAATCTAAACCAGAATATCGAAACAAAGGTTTAGCCAAAGATGACTGAGAAATAGTAAACTATGGTTTCATGAATCCTTGACGTAGGTTAATAGACAGAGTATAGACAAAAACCCAAGAAATAACATTACCATCAAAAATGGCAGCTTTAAAGAACTTTCAAAGCAATAAAACTGTTGTGCAGTCTGCCTTTGACATTATGCAAACTGCACATGCAACTTAGATATTTGCACTATAGAAGTGCCACTAGTTGAAGACAAATTAAGTGTCTTGATGCACCATGACTTAAAGTCTTATGTTAAATGTGAGACAATAATGTAATGTGATGAAGAAGAATACAGGTGAGGACAACCTATTATATTACTTGATAAAATGGAAAAACCATACTCCAATGCTTAATTTGCAAAATGTTCAATAATTGTCTCAGACTTCATTGTTCCTGCATTTTCATAACATTCACTTTCTGCTGCCATTCTTCCCTCATCGACCTTCTCAACATTCTGCTGCCAGGAGTTCTATTCCTGACTAGCGTTATATACCACTTACGTCGACATAAGTAGCACACACCACAGTACTAGTAACTTTGGAGTGGATTAACACCCATTTGGTAGTAGGATGTTTTATTGAATTGTTATAATTTCGTTAGGTGCCATTTGCTGTTTGATAATAAAGAGTGTTTTTACCTTGAACTGATGGGTCGTTACTCTCCAGAATGCAAGTGCTTTAGAGATGACAGCTTGCCGACCTACAGCATTTTAAAAACCTGTGAGAATTCTCTTGAATAGGTACTTCGACTCAGTCCAACACAAATTTTAGGAGAAAGATTGGTAAATCAGAGTAAAGTTGAGGTCAGATGGAGCTGATACTACATAGGATGAGTTCACTTCTGAAATTCCTTGACTAATAAGATGGCCCAAGCAAAATATCAGGATTCTTTCAGGAAGAAGTGTTAAATACTTTTAAGAGTAGCGGCACACGTTTGGCCAGAATATACTTTGTAATAGGGGAGCATGTGGAGTAGCGTGAAAGAGTAGGACTATGAAAGAGAAAAACAAAAAGAAAGGTGACTCAATGACGAAAAAGCGCACAAAATTCATTTACATTTAGCACAGAAAGCAATAGACAAAAACCGACAGTAAGTCACACCTCATATTAAGACAGTGTTGGACCCTGAACCAGAAGCAGATAGCTTGAACTGCTAAGTTAAGGAATAAAGATAGCGATTCATACAGAATTACTAGCAGATTTATTTCTTATATCTGTTTCAAACTTTTAAGTATAGGTGGTCCATTACAAATATAAACTGGGGATAGTTACATTGAAACTTTTATTCCGTTTTTAACCATTTGAATTACTCTTGCCGTTTATTTTTGAGTACACACATGGCTCGTCATTTAATTGTACTAACAAGTGGCGGGTTTTCGATCCTCAAGGTTACTGAAGATGTCAAACATCTTCGAAAGGGACTTTATTTTTAAGTCCAACCACTCTCTGGATACCCAAATAACAGCCTCTATAGATCGAGGAGATTTTCATCTATCTTTGCTATCACTGATTTCCTTCATTTCCTGGACAATATTTGCTCTATTTTATAATTCCAGAGTTGTTGGGTTGATTGTATCAACTATAGTCAGGAGATTCATCAAAGAATGTTACATCAATGTTGGTAGGCTACAAATTCACGCATTTTTACCCACCTAGGCTCAATATCCCTTACAGCTCTCGGTGGGAAGTTGATGTTAAGAGACTTTGTTTACGTGAATGATGACTATTCTGTAAGGATTTGTTATGTCATTGTTGTGTTTAATTATTGGACGAGATATTATCCAGGAAAAAAGGGTGAGTTAGTTTAAATTCGTATTTAATATGACTAATAAGATGACTTTTCCAGGAGTTTTTATAGTTTATAACCGTTTTTTACATTGTATTCATAGGTCCGTGTATTTTGTACTAATATATAGGTCCTGGGTTCGAATCTCGCGAGGGGCGGGATCGTGGATGCGCATCGCTGAGGAGTCCTATTCTAGGACGAAACGGCCGTCCAGTGCTTCCAGGTTTACCATATTGGTCTAGCTTCAATTGATTCATGATTTCAATCAGTGTAACATACAAGTGTAAATAGTGATAAACATTCCAATATCATGGTTGTGTTAATATTTTGTGTCGCTGCGCTCCAGGACTTAAAATACTTTAGGGCCCGAAATATGTAAATTATAACTCCGATGGAGTCATTATTTCTCTATCACTCCTGAAAAACAACTGCAGCTGTGCAAGAGAAGTTCAGGGTGATTCAGGGCATGTTAAGGACCTATTGTCTACTCACCTAACTTCCCACAGTTGTGATTATTTCTCTTCATTCATAATATAAGCCTAGTCATACATATACAGTTGGATTAGCATACTAATCTAGCTGCTTATTTAATATGTACTCAGGGTTATGATAAATAAGACGTTTGCGTAGTCACTAGACATCAAGTAAGCTCAGTACTATTACTGTCTCTGACACAAAATGTCTCGAAGTTGGGTAGTATAGCCTAGAATTCGTTATACAGTTGGATTCTATATTAATAGCTCTAACTTCATTCATCATTTAGTTGATTTTGTGAATTTCCCTTGGTTATTGTAGATACTTTCCAGAAGAGATGTCTCCACATTTATCTTTATGGAGTTGATATCCATGTGTTTAACCGCACCGCTGTCTACAAAATGTTACAGGCCGTTTTTAGGCAGATTCAGGATGAATCATCAGAATTGTTGAATCGCTCAGCAGGTGCCCTGGGGATCACTAAAGAAACTTCTAAACTCACTGCTTCTAAAAAGTATAGTCATCAGGCAGATATTCCTAAAGAACGAGAACCATGGTACAAAATTTTTGTTTTATAGATTTTGGGTTGATTATATATATATATATATATATATATATATATATATATATATATATATATATATATATATATATATATAGCTTTGTTGGAAATTGATCCCTTTCAGTACTGGAATAGCCTAGTCAAATGCACGCTAAAATTCTGAGCTTGAGTTTTGTTTAGTCGTGCAAGGGTTTGTTTGCTTTGCTTGTAGATGAAGGAAATAAGTCATCGTGATTTCCCTCACGTTTTAGGTATTAATTTTTACAATGCCAATTACGTTGGTAATTACTAAAACGTCTTTGATCAGAAATAAAAATAATTTTGAAACTAATATTATTTCGTAAAGTTTCAAAGATTCTGCAAACTATCTAAACGACGTAGTGTTAATAAGATTCTAGGTTTGTTGCTTAAACGTCCGCGTTACATAATGAAAGCTTCCTCAATACTGAACTAGATAGATTTACTTATGAATTCTAAGTCCCACTTTTCTACTTTTATTACGATAAATACAAGCTAGTTCTGTGCATATCACTACAGAAGACCAATATTTTTAAGTAAATCTTTGATGATTGATCTCAGTATTTTGCCTTCATTTAATATTCTGTTGATGGGTCGATCTGCTTTTAAATCTTGTAAGTGAAAAAGCTTCATATGTATCTTTTTATCACCAAGCAATGTTAAAGTACACACCGCTTGTTTATTATCATTTTTAATTTTCAGGATTACGTATTTCGTTAGTTTTGAGTTGTCACATATACGTAACCATTGTTTAATTGCAAACAACCTATTTTCATCATTTTAGCGATTCTACTTCGAATTCAGGAGTTTTAGACATGTTTTGGAAGCATGCTCATAAATTATTACCTGCTGTTAAATTTGACTTTGAGTTGGTAAGCATATAGTTTCTGTTTTTGTTTTCATATATTACATTCTATCTAGTTCTCATTTATATAATCTGCATACTACAAACTGTAGTGACGTGGCGTAAAATAGAATGTTTCTGTAGTCTAAATATCAGTCAACTATCGTGGTTTTCTGCCTCATTTCATCTCTTATCATTTGCATTTATTAACTGTTCTAGGCTAACATATGTGCCGGTAATCACTTGCTACCTAGAGCGTGTCTTATCACATGCAGTCGAATGTATGGGTCCTACAGCATTGGAGATGCACCATCACAATTGGATAAATATCAACATCAAATCAAATCACATTTTGTCAATTTAATGGGTTCTCTCGTTCTTGTGTCTAAATATTCTGGTCAACACGCTATTGAAGAGTAAGCTCTATGATATTCACTATTTTCATACATAGATTTATATATATATATATATATATATATATATATATATATATATATATATATATACGAGACCGGCAGGATTCTAATCCTGTACTCACTCTGGATGGTGAGCAGAAGTTCGTGTATCTAGGTAGCTAGCTGCATAAGTGCTGGTGGTGGCATGAGTGATAAGATCAATGCACGCAAAGTGAAAACTAGGGAGGTTTATGCCAATCTAGGCCATCTTTGGCGCATTCATGACGTTAGTCTGTCTGCAAAAGGTCGGATCTACAACGCGTCGGTGAGAGCAGTTTCGCGCTATGCTTGTGAAACCTGGCCTATCCGAGTTGACGATGTTAGACGACTCTCTGTGTTCGATCATCGCTGTCTCCTAAGGATTGCTAACATCCAGTGGCAACACCATGTTAGTGATGCAGAGGTTTGGCATCGTGTGTTCGGGCTCAGAGACGATAATCCAATTGGTGTCACCATCTTGAAACACCGACTTCGGTGGCTTGGACATGTTCTACGAATGTCGTCCCAGAGAATTCCACGTCGTGCATTATTTGCCGACTCTGGGACTGGTTGGAAAAAGTGGCGAAGTGGTCAGTGTATGACATGGTGTTGTGGTATGAAAGAAAGCTGCAAAGGGCTGGCTTCTGTTGATCCATCTCGACTCTCTGGCTGGGGCCCGAGAGATGGTACAACACAATGGCTAGAGACGTTATTAGATATGACTCAGAATAGAAGCCAGTGGAGATCTTGCTGTAACCTTCTTTTACTTTCCTCATAAAAAGTGGTTGTAACTTATTAACTGAAAGAATTTTTTCTGGTTGTATCTTTTCGTTTCCCCTATTAATATTAATATTATTATTGTTACACTACCATACACCAGTCTGTGGTCGTTATTGCTTTTTCTTATTTTCTTTCTTATACGCACCTTACATTCTTTATTTTCTCGTCGACTGAATTTTCGGGCGTTGATCTTTCACCAGGAGGTTCACTTATCGGCTTAGAATACGCAGATTACATATTCCTGTTTTGTGAAGACGTTGATAAAATGAATAGAAGCCAGTGGCGATCCTGCTGTAACCTTCTTTTACTTTCTTCATAAAAAGTGGTTGTTACCTCCTTAACTGGAAGAATTCTTCTGATTGTATCTTTCCGTTTTCCCCCTTATTATTATTATTACATTACCTTGCACTAATCCGCTCGTTATTATTCTTTTTATACGCTCCTTGCCTTCTTTTTTTGTCTTCAAATTCTGATTGCTTTGTATGGCACATATATATTTGGTGCCCTCTTGTACCAATATTTATGTGTTCAAATAAATAAATAAATAAATTATATATATATATATATATATATATATATATATATCAAATGATTTTCTTCTGTGTTGTTGGATTAGTTATAAAAATCGTACTTGGAAGTATTGACTTTTTAACATCAATTTACATAACTAGGTAAATATAATCAGTGTGCTTTACTCCATGTCCGTATCTTTTTGAATTGGTTTTTCAACACAATTTAATTGGAGACCAAACTCACATTTTTTAAAAGAATCCTTAGGTATTTAGGTAATAATAATCCTGTAGTCCAAACTGACTTGTTTTGATTCAACAAAGTGGTTAAAACACTCGATTCATAGTTGCCAGGTCACATACTTTGGTTTGAACAATCGTGTCGGATCATTAGCATTCATAAAAATGTAACCGAATCCCAAGTAGAAATCCTTTGTTAAGTCACTTTTATTATTCATCTTATAAAATTACCATCTATTAAATTAGACTGAAATGTATTCCACAATATTATTATCAATACTGCGTGGCCAACATAAAATAATATGGTTTAACGGAAATGGTGTTTATAAATCATCGAAATCTAATGAATGTTGGCATCCTTTTGTTTTTTACTGAGTTTATTTCTATTTACGCTTATTTTATAGTATAAATGTTTGTCCAAAATGGAATGGTTCAGTATCTGTCAATATATTGACTACAATCACAAATGTCTTAACGTTGATGGCCTGTGGTTTTGTTTAAGTTTGTGTCTGATAATCACTAACAATAAAATTTATCAAGCACCAAAATCACTTCATCGACTCAATTTATCCAGGGAAAATATTCTATATGATAAAAAATGTAATGTATCTTTCGGTTTTCATATTGGATTAATTATAAAGTTAATGTACTTGCCTTTATATCTTAACTTGTAGCCCACCTAAAAGTTGGGACAAAGCATTTCATGTTTTTCACTTTGGAGAAGGTACAATCGACTATGTACAAGATGAACCAGGTAGGCGGTAGTTTTAATACTTTGGGGCACGATTTGTGTTATTTAAGTATTCTATGTTTATCTATTAATCCAGCATATAGGACCCTGGGTTATTTTATTTTATTTTAACACAGATATTGGTACAAGAAGGCACCAAATACATATACGCCACACAGATATCAATTGATATGTGTGGGGCCTGTGATACTGCCTGGGTGCCCAAACCGAAGTAGGTGGTTTTCTTAGGGGGCCACACCCCGAGCCCTCGACCTGAAGATCTGATCCACAAAGCAGTGGAGCATCGTAAGGGGATGCGATCTCATGGTAGCCAGTGACCAACGATTGGTTCATACGCCATTTATTCCTTCAGGATACTGGGGCCCATGTGCACCATTGGTTTGGAATCCGGTTAAAGCACCGGACATTCGCTTTTCGTCCTCTCATTTTCGTAAACAACACACCCGCCTCGTGAAGGCAGTGAGTAGGATTTCCCTGGCAGAGGCCATATACTCGTGGCCATGTGAGATCCTTTCGAGAGGGAGAGCGAACTCTCCCCACTCTCGGCCATACCAGGGTATTTGGGGGCACCCTGGGTTATTCTTTGAATGTTTGTCATCCGAGTGATAACAGAATCTAAAAAGGATCATTAAAACTTTAAAAATGATACCAATTCAGTTCTTTAGTTTGTTTTTATTATATTAAATTTCTTTATTAGTTTTAGTTTACCATATCACAAAGTTTTCGTTTACACCCAAGTTAACAATAGTAATGCGGATGCTAATTACACCGGTTTCGTACTAGTGAGCTTCGGGTAGACAACTAACAATCGGTTAGTTATGATCAGTTATTATTAGCTCTATGGTTGTTACATGACATTTCGTGTTAATTTTAAGCTTTTAGAATGGAGCATAATGTAGTTTCAAGACAAGTTACAGCCTTAAATTAATTAAGCATGACACTGTAATATTTATCCGTATTCAACTACAGGTTTACCTCAGTGTCCTTTGGTGATTAGTTTATCAATAGGCTGGAATAGAGTTAAGGGCACTTCAAGGAATAATGCCAGTTCATAAAGTCACTGACTGTGGAACTGAGTTATATGAGTAGTTGTGTATATTATGTCAAAGTGTTGAAAATCAGTAATTAAATCCATTAAATAATAAGTCATTTACAAAAAGGCAAATGTGTATTTGCTTCCTATCTCCCTCTAATTCCTAAACGTCTCAAAATCTTATTTGTTTGTTCTCTTTCTCCTTCTCTTTATATCATCATGAAGTTTGACAACTTAAATCAATGCATTGGAGTAGTTAGCTATTGTTTCCTTTCTAAAATGTTTGTGAAATGATCTCTGTAACAATTAGTATAAAATCGATTGTTTTTTTTGACAAAAATGGCTTATTTTCCTATGAACAAATATTTCAACCGATTCTACTCAATTTATACTACTGAATGCCCTGGTATGGCCGAGAGTGGGGGGAGTCCGCTCCCCCTCTCGAAATGCTCTCACATGGCCACGCGTATACAGCCCCTACCAGGGAAGTCCTACTCACTGCCTTCTCGTGGCGGGGGTGTTGTTTACGAAAATGAGAGGACGAAAAGCGAATGTCCGGCGCTATAACCGGATCCAAACCAATGGTGCACATGGGCTCCAATATCTTGAGGAAACAAATGGCGTATGAACCAATCGTTGGTCACCGGTTACCATAGGACTGCATCTCCTTACGATGCCTCACTGCCTTGTGGGTTAGACCTTTAGGTCAAAGGCTCGGGGTGTGGCCCCCTAAGAAAACCACCTACTTCGGTTTGGGCACCCAGGCAGTATCACAGCCTATACACAAATAAAATGAAAATTCGTGTGGCGCATATGTATTTAGTGCCTTCTTGTACCGATATCTATGTGTTAAAATAATAAAATAATAATACTGAACATAAGGAATTTATGATCTTTTAAGTTTTTTTAATTCATCCAACTATCATTTGATTTATATATAAAATTTTATCCGTTGGTTTAGGATTATGGGAATCGGAAAAATTAGAATTCATCGAAGACAACGTACCTGCAGCAAATACCTGGCCTAAGTGGGAATTACATGTACTTGTTAATAGGCTATGCCAACTTAATTATGGTCCATGGGCTGATCGTCAAAGGCAAGTGTTATTTGTTTATACGTTTTTCATTGTTTACCTAAAGCCAAATCAATCAAAGGATCGTTGTCAAAAATGATTCGACGAATTAATGTTGGAAATATTTGTTTTCAGAAAGACGCCCGAATCACATTCCTGTTGAATACCATTCGTTCTGATTTAAAATGATAAACCAGCTAGATTTATTGTTGGCCCGTGAGGACCTTTTTATTATCACATTTAATGTTTACAAAAGTTTGCTTAGTCTAACTTATTACTTTTATTCTTACTAATATTTAACTCAAACTCTTTGATGGATATTTTAACGGTTTTTCACCCAGCGTTTTAATCGTTCGCTTTTTTCTTTTATGGATTACCCATTGGTAGGACTCGCTAACAGCTTATAATCCTAAAAATCTGGATAGACTACGCGTCATAAACTCTCCGAATTTTAAAGCAAAAAAAATATGGGGTACATTTAGGCCACTAAAGATAGTTTTCAACCCTTTCACCCAATCGCTACACTCAACAGCTAGTTAGCTAACCCTTGGGAATTTTAAATAACTTCAAACATTAAAAGCCACCAGAAGTAAAATTTTTGTTATGAATGCATGTTCGTCCAGTGGATTCTTAACAGTAACAACTAGTATGTCATGGTTCAGCAGAACACAATCACTTCAATGAAATCGTAGTTTTAGACTGATTGATCCTGATTACTGCTATACGTGTTACATAAACTTTATTCTCCATATTAGTTAGCATTGAACCCCAAAAAACGTTTCTGGGTCTACAAATTTCGTAACCAATACTAGGTACATACAGCTTGACAAATTAATCAAGTATAAGTTTATATACTTGGCTTTGTATAACATTTATAATACTAATGTTGTAGATACTCCCGCGTTACTTAAAGTAAAGTAGATGTGAAGTTTAAAACTGCGACCGAAAAATTAATAAAGCCTGTACTTTTTACTGTCCAGTCACTGCTTCACACTATTATTACAGCTTTAAATTCATTTAGAATCGAGACTAAGATGTAGTCAAAGTATTTACGCCATTAAAATTTTTTGAATTCAGTTCATTTTGTTGTGCTTTTATGTCAAATAGGGATATCATCTGGCGATTTTTCTTTCCATCATCATATCAAGTCACTAAACCCAGTGAACCAGTTACTGCAGGACAACGTAGAGTTGCGAAGAAATTTGTTTTTGAATTGAAAACATCCACTAATATCAACCTTGATCTTTATTTCATGAGACATGATGTTGTTGAAGTAAGCTTTTGTTATTCTGTTAAGTATTTACTTAGCTTTAATATATGTAATTTTATTTGTGGTTCAACAGTTCTTAGATAAATAATGATTACACATATAAAAAGTATTTCTTTTAGAAGTAGACCATATACGTACTGTTGTCTGATGTTTAAAGACTTGTTTTTCTACGTGGAGATTTACTCTGATTTAGGATATGTGGATTACATAATTCTTCACTCCCGGCGCTATAACCGGATCCAAACCAATGGTGCACATGGGCTCCAATATCTTGAGGAAACAAATGGCGTATGAACCAATCGTTGGTCACCGGTTACCATAGGACTGCATCTCCTTACGATGCCTCACTGCCTTGTGGGTAGACCTTTAGGTCAAAGGCTCGGGGTGTGGCCCCCTTAGAAAACCACCTACTTCGGTTTGGGCACCCGGGCAGTATCACAGCCTATACACAAATAAAATGAAAATTCGTGTGGCGCATATGTATTTGGTGCCTTGTACCAATATTTATGTGTTCAAATAAATAAATAAATAATTGTTCACTATTAGGACCTTTACATAATAAAGAATCTTTTGAACATCCTGGTTAACAATTCAGGAAAGTTTGGGAAACGTTCCTTTCCAATTAAAAGCATAATATTTGTGGATCGGTTTGCGTCCGACCGTAGGACAGAAGTTGTTGGGTTCATGGAAAACTTCGTTTATTCGGGAAGCCATATCAAGTGGAGTGTTGGGTTAAGATATCACGTACTACACAACTGGATAAAATCAGTTACTGAGGTTGTGTTCCTTAACAGATTAGGTCTTTTAAAATGTGTATTATATATACCCTGTAACCAATTTTATTGACACAGTGTGCTGGTTAAATGAAGTGGGTTGAGATACAGCTAAGTAGCTCCACACTACATTGGTTTATAAGGTTGTGGACTATTGAACTGAGTCGTATGGACAGGTGTAAGCCTCTTAATATATTTTAATCCGGCACTTGTAATCTATGTTAAAAGACACTATATAAGGTGGTCGAAAGTCAGTCTCATTGACATAATTGCATTCGGTGTCGATAATACTCCTATTACTCATCTTAAATAAATTATTAGAGCATGATCTATATTTCACACACTGCTTTCGTTATTGTGTAATGGTCAAGATGATCCACCCTATATTCCTTCAAGATGAATTACAAAAATGCGTTAATATGGGAATATTTCTTAAATCATTTGTGTTCATGCTCTCTTAGAGCCTGGATTATTTACATTTTATGTATTCAAGATTTCTAGTTGTCTGGAGAAATTTAAGCTATTCCTTCCTTCAGTTCAGAATGTATATTCCTTGTTTGCTTGACTTAACCTCCATTTTTTTTACATTTTAGTCTATGAGACTGTCAGGATCTCCGAATTCAATTATAAAACTGAGTATACCATGGTTAGTCAACCAGAATGGTTTTGTAACTACTCTGAAAGTCAACCTAATTAAGTCCAGTTTGATCCTTGAGCATTTATGGCGTAATATATTAACTAACGATCAATATGTAAACCTCGATCTAAAAATGTACTATCCGAGAGAATGGAATATGCAACACTTATGGGATATTGGGTTAGACACTCGTGATACACAATTAACTATATTGTTTGATTACAAACATTACTTTAAAGGTAATTATTAATTTTGAACGAAAATCTCTGGATATTTTTAGTTAATATTTCAATCTTCTTGCAGTTCAGTTACCACTAGGTCAGCGTTCGTGTACATCTAGCCATAAACCACACTTAATGTAGAAGTTGGTAACACCACTTGAAGTAGACTGAACAGGGTTTGGACCTGTAATCTGGTAGTTGAAAATCCAAATGCTCTGATCAAGAAGTCATTAGTCCCATTATTTTTAACAGTTGTTGAGTGTTTTCTAAACTGATGTTTTTACTTCATTTGTACTAGTTGTTTGAATCATCCCATTAATGTTTAAGACTACAATTGGTCAGTCTCTTTGGACATATGCGCATCCTGTGCGGATTGTCTCGATATTGCTCTAACTCACAAGCATTATAAACAGAGATGGAAGGTGGCTAGCAGGAGAATCCAGGACGCGCGTTTCTTCTTATTTGGAACTCGTCAGCTGGATGTGTCTGCATCACAGAGTTGATGTTGGCTCCAGTACTCGAACCCTATTGCAGTCCTAAGCATCAGTGATAAGATCCAAACAGCCAATACGAATGAATTAAACTTTACACCATTGCACAAACTAGTGGGTGTATGACTCAGTAGTTAAATGGATAACTCTATGTCGTTCGATGCGAACGGTACTGTTTTCTAGTCACGGAGTGAACATCAACTGTGGAGTGCAAATATGTCCAGTTGACGAGTCCTAAACAGGATGAAACGCGCTTCCTAAATTTCACTGCTAGCTACCATCCATCTTCGATTATAATGCTTTTTACCTTTCCAAAGGAAAATGACCTAAGTATTTAGTTTGTACGTCCTGTTTTATGAAGCCTCTTTTTAAACGTATTTCTCCCAACTTAAGTTATTTTCATCACTAGTTGGTGATAATTAATAAAGATCAACAATGGAATTAAGGTATACAACTATTCACTGAGATTGAGAATTCCGATGTAATATGTTTTCCCTTCAGAATTTTTTACAAACCAGGAAAGCAGAACACTTAAACTGTTTGTGTTGAATTACTGTACGCTTAGTCCATAATTGAATTGGATCATCAATACATTTCTAGTAAATTCGATAGTTGTTGGTATAACTTCTCATTCCTTATTTACAATGCTGAGTTTAACTTTCGTCTGTGGTTATCACTAAATATGGTACATACACTATGTTCTATTTAATAGTAAAAATAACCAATTTGTAGAAATACTAAATTATGGAGAAGATTTGCAGCTCAGGTGGAACTTCAGCATCATTTTATCACGTTATAACCAGAGGCTTATTTCAGTAAAATAAACTAATATTCTACTAATTCATGTATTCACTATAGCACATAATTGTATTATATGATTGATTAGATCACTAAACTTAGTTAGTTTGTTATTTTCTCACACTAATCTACTTGATTGAACACGTTGTCAATTAATCTTATCGAGCATTAAACAAAGATTGTTCTGACCACATATTTATAATGTCATTTAAAACTATATGGGTAGTATTCATATGCGAAACCTCAAATATATGTGAATTATTGTAATAAAAAAGATAATTTACTCAATAAATTAAGTGGCAAATAATAAGTGAGTGAAAGTTTATCAATTTTTATACATTATTATGAGATGTTTATAATCTTTTAAAGTAAAGGATTTACAGTTATATATGTTAGGTTGACCATTGTTTATGTATTTCACTGTAAAAAGTTGTTGATTTGATCAAGACAACTGGTAAAATAACCCTGTAAATCAAGCCAAAGTAGCATGTTTTTTTAATTTACTTCAACTTACAGGTTCAGATGTCAAAATATAAATTATCAAATTGATATTTCATACATAAATTTTATTCGTGTGATTACCATCAATGATTATTTGTTTGTAACTAAATTGACTATTAATCATTATGTACAATATTTTTATGTTGTACAATAAAGTTTTTCCAAGTTGAAATAAATTCATTTGTTGACATAATATGTTTTGAATTAATTATTGACATTGTGTTTTGATGTGTTTTAATATTTAACAGGTCTTATAGATGATTGGTGTCGTGGTTCGCATCCGGATTTACTTAGTTTTATCCCGTGCACTTATAAATTTCACATTAAATCAAATAATCTAGATTTTATTTTATTAGCCAATGATTACAATTGGATATCAAAATATGGTGAAAATGGTATTTTGTCATATATTTTTTATTTGATTGGTTAATCATACTTTTGATTGTAGCTTATCTTGGATTCCATGCGAAAAAGCTTATGGTTACATTTGATCTACCATTCATCGACTTTTTACCAACTACAGTACCAATCAATTACAATATTGAAGTAAGTTATTATTAATGCGTGATTACTTAATTAACATTAAATTTTCGTTAATGATAAAAAGTGAGGTAATTGCAAAGTGTTTACTGAATATTTCTGTATTATAGTGAATAAAAAAGGCTAATCAATTTGTTTTCAGCTTAAAGTGAATAACATATTGCGCCGTATTATCAATGAATTATTTTGTGAACTTTTGTTATGAATAATGTCTAGCTGAATGGTCTGTGCTGTTAGACAATAGAATACAAATCAATGGTGAAGCTTTTTGTAGCTGAAGTTTTACAAATACTGTAATTAGCTACTACTTGTGTGCTAATATCTAAACGTTTTCTGAGTGTTGGATAATCGCTGTATGCAAATAATTCCAAATCATAGTCTGAATTTCTTATACTTCTGTTATGGTTAGTATTTACTCATGAGACTATCATGAACGTGTTTTATGGTATTGGTTTAACTACTTATTGACAAGTTTACGAAAAGAAGCCAACCTGTAACGGTACAAGTGATTGGTTTCGGAACTCGTTTAATTTAATTAATGGTGCTGTCACAGCATATTGTAATCCATTCAACTTGACTAAACGGGTTAGATTTTCACTTTTTAAGTAATACATAATACTTAAAACATAGTACACAAACTTTTACTTAAGTAATTAGTTAAATTACAAAGTATTTTTTATTTGTACTTTACTGATCTATTCTAACTTCATTCAATATTTTAACTATTAAAATAACTTGATCTCACTGAAGAACGCGATATAATGAAATAACTGACATAAGAAATAATATTCTTATTTCATCATGTAGATCTGACAGCTAGTGTTGTTTTGAAGTCTATTTGCTTCAATGTCGACCGCTAGACGCTTTTTAGTTATTGTATTATGTTTTTTTCGACAGATTTCTCATAATTTTATAAGTAGTATTAAATTCATATATCTTCTGCTTTATATTGTTTTTTTTTTTCAGTGTTCTTCAGTGTCACTTCGATTATCCTTACCAGAGTCTAGTACTCTGTATTATTTAATACAAGAAGTTCATAATCGTATGAAATTTGTTAATAGTCGTGGTCAAATTCAAAAATCTTCACCATTTCATTCTAATATTCAAGAAATGACATTTCATGAAAAAGTTTCTAAAACGTAATGTGCCTTTTTTTAAGATAATGTTATTAAGATTAGTTTTCTATTTCCAGATAATTTTCTTCTGATGCAATTAATATTGAGGATTGTAGGGCACAAAATAACCGTTCGTAATCTTAAGCAGAGATGGATAATGGGTAGCACTGGAATTCAGGACGCGCTTATCGTATTATTTGGGACTCATCAGCTAGATATGCCTTTAACCCAGTGTCGATGTTCACTTCAGGATTTGAACCCAGTACCTTTCGCTTCAAATACTCAGCCACTGTTTCGAAGTGTTGCATTTCACCATAATTTCTTATAATATGACGTCCATATTATGTGACATGTAGAAATACCTCCATCATTCCTCTTTTGAATCAACTCATTTACTAACAATTATTTCATGGTGATGCCTCCAATATCATAAATAAATAATAAGCGAAATATCTAACTAATTATTTGATGTTTTTCACTTTTTCATTCAAAAATTAGTTTTACCAATCTAGTGTCCAACTTATGCTCTGCATATCTTTCTACCTAATCGTGTGCGATAACAAAAATTTCAGCCGAATAAAATAAATTCATTATATTTTGTTAGTTTCTGGATAAATAAGTACATTTTCAGAAGGGGTTTTGTAGAGATTGTAGTAATTTCAATAGTTGAGATCATGAGTCAATTGAAGCTAAACCACCATAAAAACCTGTAAGCACTGGACGGCCGTTTCTTCCCATCGTGGGACTCCTCAGCAGTGCGCATTCACGCCCCCGCCTCGCGGGATTCAAACCCAGGACATATCAGTAATTTTTATCTAATTTCACACTACTTTATCCTTTTGCTATACTTCGTTGATGTGTGTTTACAATAAATTCCAAACAAATTGAATTATGTAATTTCCATCCCTTTTTGTAATTCTCAACTTTTCATCAGCTGACGAGAATTAAAAAAAGGAAACGAATTCATGTTATTCTGTTTAAATCTTAGTTCTTACTCTCATTCTGCTTAATAAACGGAATTGTTCGCGTGAAATTAATCATGTGTATCCAATTTTTTAATATTTTTTGGAGAAATCTCTCTTATTTAACTCAAACTGTAAAATTAATTACAATCTATCTATTTCTAAACCATAAAATAAATAACACATCTATTTTATTCGGATACAATGCAGGAAATATTTTTTTAGCAATAAGATATACACATACTGATACAGTTTGTGTTACTACCTCGCTTTTGCATTGAATCTTGTGTTACATATGTCTTATTGTTTAAAACGTAACAATTACTAAAAATAACCGATTAAACAATTAAGCATGTGTGCACATGGTAAACTATTTTGATTTTACTATAATTAATCTATGATATTTGAAATCAGAAATATTATCAGCGTTACTTTAATCATTTGTCTGAACCGTTCACTAAAGCTCTTACAATTCCATTTATTTATTTATTTAGACATACAAACATTGGTGCAAGGAAGCACCGAATGAATATGCGCCACACAAATCTCATTTGATTTGTGTGAGGGCTGTTATACTGCCTGGATGCCCTAACCGAAGTAAGAGGTTTTCTTAGAGGGCCACACTCGGAGCCTTCGACCTAAAGATCTGATCCACAAGGCAGTGGAGCATCGCAAGGAGATGCATTCCCATGTTAGCCGGCGATTGGCTCGTACGCCGTTTGTTCCTTCAGGATACTGAAGTTAATGTGCACCATTGGTTTGGAATCAGGGTTTTCCAACTCCCCTAGGTGTACTCTTTATGTCCACTGGTTAAAGCGTCGGACATTCGCTTTTCGTTCTTTCAAGTTCGTAAAACACATCCCCGCCACGAGAAGGCAGTGAGTAGGACTTCCTTGACAGTGGCTGTATACGCGTGGTCATGCGAGATTATTTGGGAGGCCTTACAATTATGCTTAGAATAATAAAATATGGTGTAAACCTAATCACTTGACATTAATATTCTTAAATTTTGAAAATTTTTCACAAATTAAATTCATAAGATATATTTTAATTATCGGTTAATCTATTAGAAAATTACATACTTTAAACTTTATTAATTATTTCAAGATAGTTTTTGAACAACATCAGTTAGATGGTTTACGTAAATTTATGTCAAAACAAACTTATAGATTTTAAATGATTGGGAATATTGAAATATCGAAATAATTAAACGTTTATAATTATCCTAATTTCCAATATGTTATTATCCTTAATTCAACCAGTTTAGTGTAATAGAATGGATTGGATCAAAATCATTCTACCATCTGTATATTTAATTCTGTTAAAAATGATTTTTATTAACTATTCATGAGTTAATTTGTATCATGAAATTACGGTGAAAATTTACAATTTAAGCTTAAAATTAATTTAACATGCTAAGTATTTACTCTACGAGTGTCACTGTTCAAATAAAAAAGATTTAAGGCAGTTTAGGCAGTGACGTACTTTCATTTATTTTTTGCTTCAATAATATTAAATTTTTCTTTTACTTTTTTCTCGATCTTACTGTTCTAGAGTTAATTGTCAATGGTTTGACTGCGGCTGGACACCTCGTTTACGTCTTAGAATAGCATATGTTTATCATCCATCACCGTGGGTATCTGAATATTGGCGTTTTGTTCCTTCGGAATACAGACCAGTAGTATCTTCAGCTAAATTATCATATCAAAGTGGTCGTAAGCCTAGTGCATTCAAACGTACAACTGCTTTAAATTGTCAGAATGTAGAAACAGCAAGTCAAGTAAGCCTTTTTTCATGAATTAAGCTTTATACAGTACTATATTATTACCCTTCGGTTTATTTATATTAAATTAAACCGTTATGTTCTCATGATCTGTCATTATATCACGTAACTGAACTGCCAAGGAGAACACCGATTTATACGACCTTGACCCTATATCAAAACAATAGCGCGTTAAGCAGCATGAATAGCCTTGTGGCTACTCTGAGTCCTTATTGGTTCTTCTGCATATCCCTTCCCGTTGAGTCCAGAACACCATCTCAGCTTGCACTGTATGAATCATGTATTTCAGACAAATGCAGTTTGTATACAAGCAAATCAGACTTCATCATAGTATTAAAAATAACAATTATACAAGATCAGGACAAAAGTGTCTGTGAGTGTGAGCGACTGTATATATATATTCAGTCAATATGTCTGTGTGTAGATGCACAGTAGCGAATTCATAACGTTCAATTTAGTTGATATAATGATTGTTTTCAAAATCACTTCCTACTGTTATACGAAAAAGTAATTTATCATTGTGGTGCTACTTTATTAAGTTTTCAGTGTTAATATTTGTTCTCAGTTTAAATCACGAACAATTCTTACCGATACTACAATTGAAAACTTCGAAGCACCGGAAACCGATGGTTCTGGGTTTGATTCCTGCGTGTGGGCTCGTGTATGTACACTGCCGAGGAGTTCCATACTAAGACGTAACGACTGTCCAGTGCTTCCAAATTTTCAAAGATCACTTCGTGATTTAAACTGTGAAAGCTATGACGAAAATTGTTTCATAAATTAAAGTAATTTGTAACACTATTATGGATGTTGTTTTTATCTATTTATTTATTTCTAGTCAGATTTAGAGGAAATAGCACTTAGTAAACTCCGACCGGAAGGTAGCCATACACAAGGTCCTACTGAAAATGATATACTACAGAGTAAATGTGATATCTATGCATGTTTTGAACCAGATACAGTTGACATACATCTGCATGTTCCTTCTGCACAAATACTCTTCTACGGTGCAGTACTACGACATTTTATTCATATAAAAGTTAGTGAATAATATGCGTATATTTTTAACCGTTTCAAACGGTAACTTCATTGAAAAAGTTTTTTTACGTAGCTACTTAATATTTCGCTTTCTGTCGGTTATCTTCTGATGATAAATACTATTCAGTGGGAATTTGGTATATCTATGTTCAGAAAATTAGTGTATTTTTTGAACAAATTGGCCTATTTTTATTTATTCATCTTGTCTAATATTAGGTATTTATATTTTTCTTTTTTTTGATTTTAAACACTTCTAATGTTCAGGAAAATTACTTTGGAATTTATCAGACACCTGTAAGTTTTGATCGTGAACCTCTTCGACCGGATGAAAGTTTTTCCCTCACTGATGATGATTTAATCCGATTGAAATCTCAAACTAATCATAATTCCGGGGATGGTCATACTGATCTAAGCAAAGTCGATAAGCTTCCAGAGAAACGCATCATTGATCCAAGGGATTTTCGTCCCCTATCTGTACGAGTATCACTGGAATTTCATAATATTCAAGTTCATCTGCCTATGGTAGGTGTATATTTTCATTTTCTGAATATCTTACTAGAATGTTTGGCCTTTTGTCGCACTTATTTTTGTCTTGAGTTAACGGCTAAAGAAAATACAATACCTTCTTTTCTATATGAAGATTAAACATATCCTGAATTTCATTGTGTTGATTGAAAGAATGACAGAAAAGGTTAAATCGTATCATATAAAACAAAAAAACCTCAACTTCTGTGTTTACTGAATGTTTTAGATAGACTAGCCTTCCTTTCTACAGTTTTCACAGGGGTCGGTGTGCAACCTTTTAATCACTTCGCTTTACGAATTATCTAATCGTTTCTTAGATGTCTACACAGTATAATTATCACTTCCTTGCTTATTGATATATTACAAGCTTTGTTTTTTTTAATTTTTTGATATTATTTTCAGCATGGTTCCTCTGATGAATCCCCTTGTCCAACAGCTTTTCTAGATTGTATTGGATTTGAAATGGACAAACGTTGGCATGAGACAAAGCTTCAATTACTTTTTTCACCAATTTTAATATGTTTCTATGATCAAAATAAGGTAAATTGAAAGCCAATATATTTTTATTGCTTTGATTTCACTCTTCCTGATTAATATTAATGTCATTCACTTGTCAAGTGCAAGATTATGTACTCAGCTTTGAGCTATAATGTTTGTTTTGAAAGGTTGTGATACTGTCTAGCAGTTCAAATCCATATATATATATAAACCAAGTTTCAAACCTGCTACCTATAATTTTAAGTTAAACACTTTAAATTCTGTTAAGTCACAGTCTCACATCTGTTGTTTTGATGATTGGGCATTCTTTATTCATAACTAATAATGAAATTGTTTGCTTATAATCATATGTATTTGTCATTCATACCAGTGAAGTCTCCGAAGCGTAATCACTCGAAAGCTCTTCATTTTTGTGGATTCAACGGTTTACCAAGTATATAGTGTTGTGTTTTGTCAGCCCATGTTACTCAAGAAAACAATATCTAAAATCACCTAACAATAATTGTCATATTTGTTAAAATATTGGAAGATGTATTTTTTTTAATACTTCTCAGGACTTTCGATCAAAATCAAACTCAAATGTATCTTCAAGTCGTATTCAACTTGTCGGTTTACAATTACGTGGTCAAGGAATGTTTAGTCACGTTAATTTACCCCTTCGTGCAGAATCATTGGAATACGCTTGGTTATTAGAACTTACGGTTGGTCAACTTACTGGCCAATTATCCGTTCCTAAACTATCATGCTTAGTTCAGTGTTTGAAAGAATTCATTTTTTCTGCAGTTGATTCAGAAAATCAATTAATCTCTTCAAGAGCATTTGAACTATGTCAACACGGTCGTCCACAGGTAAACAAAATTATGCTGTTAAAATTCTTATTATTTATGATTATTATTTCTGTTAACTTTTAAAACGGTTCATCTATTTCAAAAAGTATGTGCGAGTGAATTCCCCCAACAGTTTGTTAGGGCTTTAAAACTATTAAAACACACAATCAATCAAACATATATTTATTTATTTACACTGACCCTAATTTAAACTGAAATGAAACATCTTAATTGATAATCTCCCACACTAGATCTTTCGCGTATGAACATTAAATATCTAATGATAGGATACCAACTTTTATTTCAAATTACTGTACTTATTTGTTCTGAAAACTAAGGTTTGTTAAACCAGAGTTTTGTTTTTTTGCTTACGGTTTTGTTAACTGTAAGTAATTAAAATAGTATATTATGGCAGTTATCTTACGTAATTTCATTATTTATTTTAATTTTTAAGTTTGTGTATAAAAGACATAAAAATGATGTATTTGCATTATTATTATTTGATTTATAGAGCGATTTCTGTTTCATATAACAGATATATGCTGAATGCTGAGATTGTTTATTATTAAGTATATTATTATTAACGTTATCTATACTTATTCTAATGTATTTGTTTCGAATTTATACACTATTCATTTTTAGCAACTATGTCCATTTTGGCATAAAATTTGCTCTAACACTATATGTCCTAGTGATATTCAACTGAAATATCGAATGTTACGTCTTACTATTGATGGTATTGATTTGAGCATTGTAGAGAGCCGAAACTGTCTAAGTATCCAATGTGATCCGATTCGTTTGGTTCATTGTAATATGCATGGTGCTACCCATTGTGATGGGATGTTTATATTAATTCCTGATATTAGATTAATACAATTAGTTGCACCTATGGGTAAGTAAGTCATCGCAACTGATTATAGTTAATTTATTTGATAATTGTTATACTCCTTTAAAGTGAAAATGGCTATTTGAATTAGGTTACATTTCTTATTTCTATATAGAATTTGTTCTGCTAGGGTGGCTAATTTTCAGTTCATGATGTTGACATCCTATACACTAGATGTATAAACACATCATGCTGATCAACAGATTTTAGTGACTTGATGAGATTGATCTTTTTGTCAGTACGAATCAGCTCAAAACACAAGATCCATTGGTCACTGCTGGTGACATAAATCTATTTACCTTCTAGCTTATATCCATCATTTTTTCTGTTCAAACTCATAAGCACCAGACTTCGATTATTTTTAATATACTTATTCTTACATTTCCTGTGCAACATGTTTACTAATCTAGGTTTCTTGGTAAATCAGTGTATATTTTCCTATATGGCTGTGATGAAAAATTGAATACTTCGTTTGCAGTTGTTATATTCTGATACATGGCTGTAAATTAGATAATTTAAATTCCCGGTGTTTTTGGCTTACCAATCCTACAGAGTATTGTGTGGATCACTTTGACAGACCTTGTTTTTCTGACCTGAAAATAATAACAATAATAATAGTGATAATAATACCAATCATTATTATTATATACCGAACTAATAACTTCGTTTTTCGATTCTTAACAAAATTAAGATCACTGTGCATCATTATTGTGCTTTATCTATTGATCAAATCATCGATAAATTATCTCATTAATCAATGACTAGCCATACGACTCCGCCTGTAGCCCTTCTAAAGTTACTGCAGGTCCCAAGTCCAGGTAAAGGCAGTGTTGAGGATGGGGTTATTGATCCCATCCCGTATAGAACAACCTTTTTAAAAAAACTGACCAGAAAAAAAACAACTTGAATACTGATGGGCAGCCTATGATCCTCAACGAGGGGTTACAGGAGTAAGTAAGTATATTATTCCTTAGTGTGAATTAAATAGATATAGTTTCTCCCTTTATTTCCCTCCTTAGCTCCTGAAATCAAAAACCAACTCAATTTAGACAGTCAAGTTAAAAGTAATAAACAAGTGGAAAATTCGGTTTTATGGTTTGAAGCTGGCTCATTTTCTCTTGGTCCAGTTCACATTAATCTTTCCAGGACACCAGAAAAACGTAATCATCTCAATTGGCAATTGGATTTTCTTAAACGTCATGATTTAACAACTAAACGTTTATCATTTCTTTGGTCAGATAATAATGATGTAATCAGTGGGACACTTCGTAATTCCAGTTTAAGTTCACGTCATACTACAAAATCATTGAATGCATTTTCTACTACAGAAAACAGATTTTTGATTAGAAAGGGCATACCCAGTTACATTGCTCCAGATATAATACCCAATTGTGGATGCTATGGTCAATGTTCATTTTTTGGACAAAACGAAAGTGGACGAATTTTGTTTCATGAATTATCAACTGGTGACTTTCGACAACGTTCTATATTTCCATCTAGAGCTGAATATAAACCTGATTTATTTATACCATCGGATAATAATAATGATAACAATAATAATAATGAAAATCAACCAGCTTTTGGTGTTAATCAGTAAGTTGACGTCCACTACTCACCGCCTTTCTATACCAAATAATTATTTCCATTGTTACTTCTAATTTATGTAGGTTATTTCACTGTTTAGTAAGTACTATACGGAAAGTATTGTACCTGTTGTATATATAGGGGTTGGCGACTACTCAGTTTCTTATGGTTGCTTTCGGTAATGAATTCAGTTTTGTCTTTGAAATGAAGTCAATATACTTGTTTAGTTTTTTGAAAATCACGTTTGATTCTGTTGTGATGGATCTCAGTGGTTATATCCGTCGACTTTAAGATGTTAAATTAAAAGATTGATACGCACTGGTTATTTTTCAAATAGAAAATATAGCATGATAAAATTCTGTTTAGAAAAATAACCACTTTAGACTTATTCTTTGTAATTTAGACAATTAAGCTTCTAGATGATAACATAATAAAATTGTATGATTACACATTCTGTTTATCTATTCACCACCTGTTCTGTCAGAAAGTCCTACATACTATAGGTCGGGTGGTCATTGTTTACTTCGTTTATCTTAAGTAGTTGCGATCAAATAAATGAATTTCCATATTAGATCCGTGTAGAAACGAAATAGGTAAGTTAGTGGACCACCATGAAAAATTTACTTAGGCACATCCTGCTGACAGGTCCCAAATAGGAAGAAATGTGCATCCTGAATTTCTCTGCTATTCACCATCCAACCCTCCTTATAATGCTTGTAAGTTAATGGTAGTATCGAAACAATTTGCACAGGATGTACATGTGCCAAACAAAACTGATCAATTGTAGTCCTAAACACTAATGGGGAGATTCAAATAACCAATACAAATGAATTATATAGATTCATTCGCTATCTTCAAAGTCCAAATAAAAATCATTTAAAGATGAACAGAGTTCATTACATGCTCTCAAGGAAACACTGGTTTTACAAATCGTATCGAATCATACAATTCAATAGGTATTCAATATGAAGATACATGGTCACGATATATGTATATGTATATATTCCAGTGATAGGGATTCACTGTATTATTGATCACAATATTCTGTTAGTTGTTTTTCAATTGTCTGTATAAGAAACGGACGGTTGACCACTCGGTCGTCAAACTCATATGTTAAATATTCAAGCAAATGGAATACAGAGAACAAAACTTAAGTATTTAAAGATGATTTTTAATATTATTTATGCTTTGGTTTCTCGTATTTTCTACCAATTAAAAATTGTAGACAGATACCTGCATCCAAAGTTTTTGACTCCAACTCAAAAAGCTTAGGTTTCGGTGAAAGTCTTTTACTCCCTAACTGTCTGTTACATGAATTACATTCTCCTGATGACTGTTTGGAGAAATATAATGGTTTACTGCTTATGCGAGAGGAAATTGTTTCAGCTCTTCTTGAGGCCAGTATTCAGAAAGGTGTAAGTTTTTTTTGAGATAATAAACGCTTGGTAATCTAAAACATGTATATAAACACGTGATCAGTTTGGGAAGAGCATGTATTTGCTCTATTCTCTGTTGGTCACGTTTTTGCTATTCATGATCTCTGTTTATGATATTTTTATTTCACAATGAAATTATTATCTATCCAGAGGTTGATTAAGGTAGTTTACTTGTCTTCTTGACAAATATTGAAACAGTTACGTAACGAAGCATCTTTTGGATTTTTCACGCAATCTCATACTTTGTTGATGTGATTCTTGTGGCTAATGAAGTTGACATAATCAACATTAACTGATTTTTATTCACATTTCCCTTTTACATGTCTCTTGTTTATATTGTACATCACATTTTGTATTATTACTTTACAGGACTTCTAAGAACATTAATACATTAGTCTTTACGTTGATATTTTAACCACTCATCATTCAGACGAACTTTAGGTTGTCGAGTAAACTGCTTATACACTTTCGTATTACTGTTAGTAACCTTGAGCTAAATTCACGTCTAGATATTCGTATATCATCAGTCAGTTATTTACAAGTTAGAAATCAATAAAAATTCTGAAACTTTCCAAGTTGTTTCATTTTACATGCATATATAATAAAAGGAAATTAATTTATGGTGAAAAATTAAAAGAGTTGATATACTACTTGGAATATGGAATAGCAGTAAAAAATTAAACATCAAGAACATAACAGTGAATAAATTATATTTCTTATGGATTAGTTTGGATCGAAAATAATCAAAGCATATATAGTAAAACACAATTAATATGAACGAACAATATTCTTTTCGATAAATTCTCCTCAGGTTTATTATCCAAATTAATCATCCATAAAATTGGCCAGATTTAAGACAGAGTACATCATTTAAAATTATAACATATGAATCAAGGATTGTTTGTCATGTAAAATCAAATCAAATTGTTAGTGTTTGGGTAACTAATATGAAGGGTTAACTTGTATAATTTATGCCTTTAATGAAATCAATAGATAAGTGATCAGAATAAATATGGTTAACATGGTGTGAGAGAATAATGTCATTACAAATCAGAAATTACGTAATATGTAGGGTAATGCGAATTAGGTAGGAATAAGTAAATAGGGTTGGATGTTGAATGAATTTCTCAAAAACGTTGACAGGTGATATAATAATAATAATAATAATAATAATAGGATGCGCGAATAAGATAAGTTCAAGCTATGAAAATGAACATCAATGAAATTACGTCACCATATTATAAGAGTGATTATTAACTCATTAGTCCAGAAGTAGGCGGTTGAACATATTTGTTTTTGACACAGCTCTGACTTTTTGATCTGAATAGCTATTGCTTCAGCTGTCTGAAGGATTCTCAGTCTGATGGATTTAGACAGATTGCTGCTAATACGATATATTATTGCAAATGATTGTTCCATGTTGACTGTATGATCCGTTTGTACTAAATGAGCTTAAATCGAGCTGTTAACAGTTTTAAGTATACTTTTGCTTAACCACTCTAAGAAGTGTTCGAGAACACGGAAACACAAATTCTTAAAACATCTGCCTATATAACTTGCTCCATAAGGGCAGTTGAATTGATAGATACAGAAAAAAGTAGCTTGTCTAGGGGATTTATCGTTCAATCTCCGTGTGACCTTCAGAAGTGTAGAAAACTTTGATTGAAATTTACCTGCATTAAGCGTTCTTTCGATTGCTCTGCGCAAATTTGGTATCAACGTTTTGCTTGTGCTTTATCCCTAATTGTTGAACCTGAAGGAAATTTAATGAGAAGAATATAATGTTATAGAGTAGGTAATTTTAAAATTATATTGGTTAGATTGTTATTGTTGCTTCTGTTATCAAATTTTATACATGGACTGTATATTGTTCTATCGTTTTTTTAATGTTAATTTTCCAAAACAAAACGAAATTTCTAGATGGATTGGTATTTATTACATTTTTGTGAAGAACACTATCAATCTGATACGGATTCAACCAGAAGTTCCAATAGTTTAGGAACGTATGCATCTTTTAATCAGAGTAGTAGTAATTTGGAACAGCTTATTGAACATGACTCTGATACTTCTGATATCGATTTACTTTTGAAAAATCCCAAAGATCATCCATTAAAACATTTACTTACTTGTGATTCAATGGATAAAATGAAATATTCAACGAATAGAACAAAGACAAAAGATTCATGGTTGGAACTCAATGCATCTCAACAGACTAGGCATTCCTCTCTATCTGATCTTTTATTTCCGGCAGTTAATGACACTTTAGAAGAAGGTAATCAAGCAAATGAAGATAAGAAATTACGTGAAGGTAATCAACTATTTTGTGTTATATTTTCCCGTTTAGATTTAATCGGTTTTCTTAAGGGTTTATTGTAGATTGATTGGTTGATAGAATAAAACATTTTTACACACGAAAAATTCACGTGAAGTTAGCTATTTTGATTCAACATTACATGTATGTGGATAACGATCACAGGTAGACAATCATCAGTCAATTGTAATCAACTTGAAACCTAGCATATATATTCGTCGATCTGAGTTTCTATAACACATTAACTCGTCAAGATGAATTTAACAAAATGAATGTCGAATAAAATCATAATAATGTAGCAACAGAATGAATAGACTAAACGTTGAGAATGTGGTTCAACAAGAGGGAATGAGGTGTATATGATGGTATACTTCAGTTCAGTATCTAGACCGGTTCCATTGCATGTCAGCCAATATTTCGAACTACTGACCGTAGTTATCACATAAACCTGCCTTAGTCTCCCTTTACCATTATGATTAAACAACTGTCAACCATTTGATGGACTCATGACATTTTTCGATTTGACCACACATAGCTTTCTTTCAATCTACACCTTACTCCGTGAACATCTTGTACCGAGGAAGGTGGTACCTGCACACACGTACCATATGTCTCAACTACCTCAGTCGATAAAGATTCACAACCTTACCAACCGATTATCTATCTTCGACTGGTGTTCTGCGCTTATCTCAGTGGGCTTTTTCAAGTAGTTCCATAACATCCGAGCAATGCTTGGAATACAATTATGATCAAAATCTTAGTCTGAGAATGTTTTCTGTTTCCTTAGGTCATGTTTTACAGTCATAGAGTAACACGGAGTGGACTTCTGGTTAGTATGCTCTTTTATTTGTTAGCGGACTGATACCTCGACTACGCTACAGGTGACGCCAGCTAGCATAAGCCAATCAAGCTTTCTGAATCCATCGTTAAATAAAAACCTGACCACTGTTGATTGTTAAATAATATCAGTCACACTTCATTAATAACTATATGTAGAGGGTGTTTTACATTGGTCGTAGTGGAGCTCTTTATGAGTTATCGTTGATAAGTAGTTATGACTTTCGTTTTTTAAAACATTCACTCTTTTTTGGTTTGGGTCTAAATTGTATCTCATTGATTGAGCATCCTGTGGTTCTATTATTTATTATCACAGTTTTAAGGTATCCAATATCTGTACGTTTCGAAAAATTTTCTCTCACCTAGTTAGTGATAACCATTTCTGTCTGTTATCAAATAAAAATGTATCTATATTTAAATGACGGCAACATCTTGATGTCTTTACTCATATTAACATAACTCACAACCACCTACTTGCTTTTAGACCTCTGAATAATAACATTATCCCTTACATATGCACACATAATTTTGATTCAAAACTGAACATATAAACCAGCATTTGTTAAATGAACTATTTTTGAGAGATTTTTCTATTATTTGTGTTCGGAGTTCATTTTTAAATCACAAACATATTTACTTTATTGTCATGCTTTAGGAAAACACTTATAGATCATTAAGTTATTAACTCCGATTGTATGAACTCCAAGTTTTAGCTTTCATATTTCTTTATTTCATTTCGCCGATTTTTTATGATTTTAAACATAACTAGAGCAGTAGAATTAACAAAATAAATTGAATTCATTGTATTTCATACCTTCCTATCAGTTAGAAAACTGATAAATGCCTTGAAGAGTAGTTAGATTGAAACCAAAAATAAATTAGAAGTAAAAAAAAAAAACAAACGACATTTAATGCTATTAACGAGATCGATCCTTATTTGTATATAATAAATCTAGTCACGCAAATTACGGGAGTAAAGTCACAAGAGTCGAATTAGACGACAACTCATATAAAATGAACTCAAAATGTAATAAAAATTTTACTTTACATCATGGATTAACTTCAGTTAGCCAGCGGTTGAAAACTGTCAATGATCGGATAACTATTTCGTCCTAATATAAGGGGCTCAGTAATGTTCATTTACTATCCTACCGTGGATCGAACCCAGAACCCTTAAGTCTCTCAGTTAGGGCTTTTAGATTAATGAGTTATTATCCAATGTAGTTAGAAATGTAAACTATTTAATTTCACAATCTCCATAAACACTTATACTAATGAAAACAAAGTCGTTCTTGTACCACTTCAGCATGTCATACATAAAAAGGTAATTAACTTATATATAAACGTATGTATATATTTCTTTATATATGGATTACTCAATTTTTGTCCTCCCTAATTGTCATCACTTGTTTTCCCTTTTTTTTCGAAGAAATATCATCATTACACTCAACTACAAATATTAAAAATGAAATAAAAAAGTCAAGTTATCTACCATCAAATTTGTCGCTGAATAGTCCTATTAAACTGCCTCCACATTCGGGTACTTCATATGACAGTTTGTCAAATAATAGTTTAATTCATCCGATTCATAACAACAATACTGTGACCCAGTTACACATGGAAAATATTCATATTGGTTCATCATCATCACATTGTAAGTCACCCCCAACTCCACCTCCTCGAAAATTTATCAGAGATCAGCATTATATTAAAGAAAAAAGACGGAATGAATCACACAACATGGAGGTTTCTACTCATGAAAAAAGCATAAATATCGAATCTAAAGACTTAGATGAAAACAGAAAAGAGTTTGATGATGCTTTTGAAAATCTTGTCGGTAAGTACAAATTATCATTATTATTTTTTTGAATTTCTCATGTTCTACTCTGAATTTGCCATGATTGTTTCAAATCTTATGAGACATTTTTTCTCGTTTTTCATACCTTTAATCCTTAGTAGCATTTTAAATTCTTGGACTGGATATTTAAAATAATCATTTGAATTCATAATAATTTATGGTTGTCTTATGACAGTCAGCTAGATATTTTTGTGAAGTGATTTATCTTCCCCAAAAATTTTAATTTGCCATTTTTCCACTGTTTACATCATTCTAGAATCCTGAAACTACTGTCTTTTCAATGATTCTAAGAATTATCTGAAATTAATGCTTTATTACTGGATGTATTGATATTCAAATATTAGCTCGTATCCTCTTCATACTACCATAATGTGGAAAATCTTGATCTTAAGTTGTTTTACAATTGTTTTATTTACATATTTCACGTAACTACTGACTTATAATTAATGAGTTTTATTTTATTTGCCAATATTTCGATTCCTCCCTGTTTTTGAGTAACTGAAATGTAGTTAGATAAGTTTAAGTACATTTTATATTAAACCAATTAATAATCAGTCTCTTTCGTTTTTATTAAATTTTGATTATTGCTTACAGAAATTACGCATCACAGAAGTATAATATTACTTATTGCATTGTCTTTTTTGTGATTCTATTATTTTCAGATCTCCGGACTCAATTAAATAGACCAATAAGCGAAAGTGGTCTTCTACGTCCAGCTTACGGTCGACATTTAAGCTCATTTAAATGTGTAGCTGGTTTAACCTGCCCAATAAGTCTTCGAAATCGTTGGCATATTTGTAAACATATATACCCTGGGAACACCTGCCTACATTCACTAGATAATCTGTTAAGAGTTGATAAAAATGCATGCTCAAGTCATTCAAAGTCCTCACCTCATCAGAATGTAACAGTTTTCGATCTTCTCCGTCAATGTCAACCTAAAATTGCTATCGCTCCACGTTTTCAGATTCGGCATACCGGTTTTTCCTCCCAGTCCATTACTATTCGTTCAGACTCAACTCCATCACATCCTGCTATTCCTCCTTCGAATCCTCCAGATTTGACACAGAAAGAATCAAATTGTAAGTAATTGTAATACATTTATTTATCTATAACCTCTTTAAAAGCTATAAAATAGTAAAAGATAAGAACGAGAAAAAATAGAGCTGGAGAGTTACGTTTTAATTTAATTAGAGTATATTTGATGTGCTTATATTTGAGATGGTTTTTAATTACTTGTGATTTAGTTCAACCAAGATTCTTTTGATCCTTTAACTATTTGGGAATCGATTGCAGTTGTTTTTCCCATCGCCCTAATCTCTCGTTTCCTTTTACAAATTTCGTGGTTTTTGGCTTCTTTAGCAAAGCCTAGAATTATTTTGTTTTTCATATGGTTCTGACATGTAGTGAAGTCTTCAGAAAGTTCTTTCCACCCAATATTACCCTGTTGACATTTGGTAATGTCTTATTGGCGAAAATGGTCTTAGTCTACTTTTTTTATTGCCTTTCAAGGCAATAGTTGTTGCTATTCTTCGAATGTCGTCCCAGAGAATTCCTCGTTGTGCATTATTTGCCGACTCTGGGACTGGTTGGAAAAAGCGGAGAGGTGGTCAGTATGTGACATGGTGTCGTGGTATGAAAGAAAGCTGCAAAGGGCTGGCTTATATTGATCCTTCACGACTCCCTGACTGGGGTCCGAGAGATGGTGCGACACAGTGGCTAGAGACGTTATCAGATATGACTGAGAATAGAAGCCAGTGGCGATCCTGCTGTAACCTTCTTCTTAACTGAAGGATTTCTGATTGTACCTTTCCGTTTCCCCCATTATTGTTCTCTCTCTCCTTTTTTATAATTCCCTACGTTCTTTACCTTTTTTCCCCTTCTCTTTAAATTCTCATTGTTTTGTGTGGCGCATATATATTTGGTGCCCCCTTGTAGCAATATTTATGTGTTCAAATAATATTAATCATAATAATAATAATATTACAATTTCTACTTCCGTTAGGAATGTTAAAACTTTCCTGAAAGTCCCATCTTTCCTCTCTCTTCTTCGCGTGTGTGTTATTAACTTTGAAATGCCACTATGTGTTAGTCGTCCGTTCTACCTAACGTAAATTCCTATTTGTATCAGTCAGTCAGTCAGTAACAACGTGGAACTTCGTACGTACGTACATCAGTTCGAGTTGCCATACCACATTAGCACAGAGATTCAGTTATCGATTCAAATCCCGTAGTGGCAGAGTAGTGAAAGTATAAGTAGTGATAGGGAACATTAGGGTTTGATGATGTTATTTAAGGAGTATAGTCCAGTGGAATAGATTTGGAAAGAAAATAAAGGACATGAAGAATACAGAAGATTAGAGTTTGGGAGAACACAGAGAGTGGATGCACTTGCGGCATTGCAAACGATTTTGAGCCATGTTATTCAAGGTCTCTAACCATCGGTTGCTATCATCTCGCGGTCCCCAACCAGGTAGTCTACACCTACCAACATGGCTCAGTCCACTTGTCAGTGATTTCATGGATTTGTGCCATGTTTTGGTCTGGCTGCCCCTAGCTTTCTTCCAACCTACTCCTATACCACTGAACATCGCACGTCGGGGCAGTCGGTGGTCGGGCATGCGCAACACATGTCCCAGCCATCTCAACTGATTAAGTTTCACTACTTCGTCAATTGATTTGCCATTCTTACCTAGTACCCGTTTCCTAACAACTGAATTACTTACTCGGTGGTCCCAGGATATACGAGCAATGTTTTAAAGACACCTATGATCAAATACTAGTAACCTACGAATATCCTCTACTCTTACTGGCCATGTTTCCCTGCCATAAAGTAGGACAGAACGAACTGCTGCGCAGTAAACACGTCCTTTGGTTGATAGACGGATATCTCGCCTACTCCACAAATGACGCAAGTTGGCAAAAGCTAGTCGAGCCTTTTGTATCCGTGCTGAGATTTCGTCAAACACCAGACCACAATGGCTGATGAGACTTCCAAGATAAGTGAAGCGGTCGACACGCTCAACTACTTCACTCCCTATCACTAGTTCGGGTGTCGACGCAACCCAATCCTGAAGCAACATTTTGCATTTCGAGGGAGAAAATCGCATGCCGAACATGTCTGCATTGTTGCTTAGTGTGGTCAGCAGACTCTGCATTTTATCAACGTCTTCACTAACTAGAACTATGTCATCGGCATATTCTAAGTCGACAAGTGGATCTCCCGGTAGAAGTTCAACTACTGGAAATTTATATGAGGAAAGTGTCATTTCTAAAAGGACATCAACAACAAAGCTAAACAAGAATGGAGAGAGTGGACAGCCCTAACGAACAACACTTGAGGTAATCAGTTCCGATGACAGTTCGCCATAAGATCTCACTTGACCAGTTGTGTTCGAGTAGAGAGCCTTTATAAGGTTAATGTACTTCTTTGGTACTCCTTTCAGTGACAAACACTGCCATAGAACCTCACGATCAACAGAGTCAAATGCCGCCTTAAGGTCGAGAAATACTACCATTGTGGGGCGTCTGAATGTGTGTCTATGTTGTAGGACCTGACGTAGTGTGAATATTTGATCTATACAACCTCATCCATGTCGAAAACCAGCCTGGTTTTCTCTAGTCTGCATTTCAAGAGCTTTGGTTAGACGTCGAAGTATTATTGAAGCTAATATTTTAGACACTATATTAGTCAAACTAATTCCTCTGTGATTGTTACAGGAGGACTTTTGTCCTTTTTTATAAACTGGCACGATCAGTGATTGAGACCAGTCAGATGGGATTACGTCCAGTTCCCAGATTCTACCTAAGACGTCAGTCAATCTCGCTGCTAATACTGGACGGCCATCCTTAAAAATCTCAGGGGTAAACCTGTCAGGGCCTGCTGCTCTCCCACACTTAAGATTTCCTATAGCTTTTTCAACTTTGTAAAGAGTCGGAGGACTTACATTAATTTGCCATTCAGGTAGATTGGAGATCGTGGGAAACCCAAGTGTGGCTGAAGGCCAGTTGAACTGATCCCTAAAGTGTTCTGCCCATCGATCCAATCTCCTGGATTGAGAATGAATAATATGTCCATCTTCCTCTACGATTGTTTCGCCAACAGTTGGGTTCCTAATACCGGTTTCCTTAACAAGTCTGAACAGTTGCCAGCTGTTACCTATTGCCGCTGCCTTTTCCATCTCTCTTGCTTTCGCTACCCATCACTGTTCACGATCATTGCGTAGGCTTCTAGTCAGCTTACGCTTAAGCTGACTCCGCTCTTCGTTATGTTCAGAGCCAGATGGAATGAGTTTTCGAGCATCTTTCAGTGCGGTAGATGCTGCTGAGATCCAATGTTTCTCCCTAACCTTATGGTTTATCGTACTTGCAGACAACACTGCTGTTTCTACAGCTTTTCGGATGTCATTCCACGCTGCCTCGGGGTGGGCAGCACTTACATGGCTGTCTAACCGTTCTTCTAGTTGTTCCTGAAATATACTCTTAGCTTGACTATCATTAAGTAGGACCTTAAGGGGTTTCTTTGCACCATCTTTCCTACGTCCAGTAAGACGTAGACAAATACGCGCTCGCACCAGAGCATGATCTGAGTCTAAGCATGTGCTCCAGAATGAGCGACAGTCTTCTATCGAGCCCCTCCATCGGTGGCTGATAGCGATGTGATCTATTTGAGTCCAGCGTTGGGACGAATTAGGGGGTCTCCATGTTAAAAGATGTTTTTCCTTATGCTTAAAGTTTGTATTTGCAAGAAACAGGCGGTTATCTGAGCATAGCTGCAACAGACGGTCACCGTTATCTGTTCTTTGAGCCGCGACACCATAAGATCCACCCAGGTGTCTTTCCCTTTCGCTTAGTTTGCCTATTTGAGCATTAAACTCGCCATCCACTATTACTACATCTGAACGCCTAGCTTTTCGGAGAAGGTCGGAAAGCTTTCTGTAAAACTCATCTTTTACATCATCTGAGCTGCAGTCAGTGGGAGAGTAGGCAGAGACGACGAACCGGCAACGACGAGTGTCCCTATCTTTTCGAGTCCTTACTGTTCCGTTTAGTCGGACAGCACACAAACGACTGTCTACTGGGATCCAGTCTAAGAGAGCTATTTCTTGGGGAACCTGAAAAGGAAATCGGATTAGTGTTGGTTTTAGCGACCTGTGTGTGTGACCACAGAACCCAAGGGACAACTGCTTGAGGCCGGTCGCGCAAGGCCTTTTTGTGGGAGGTTTTTAATGTGTTAGCTCCGTTCTTCAAAGGGCCTTACCAGCGGAGACGGAAATCCGTGAGGTAAGGCGAGGTGTGACATTTTTAGAGTCGACCTTTTCTAACCCCTTCCTTCCTTGTGAGAAGGCAGCATCGCTGTAGATGCTGGTTGTCCGAGGGAAACACCTTACTGCTGTCACACCTCTGTACAGTCAGCAGTACGACTTCGCCCTCAGACCTTGAGTTGCTGCTTTTAGTCTTATTGTTCTCCAATCGACCTGCCTGGCATGGTAGAACCTACAGGAACTTATGTTCCAGCTAATATAGCCCGGTTGGGTCATCACGATAGGCAAGCCCGACCACCACGTCAAGGTAGCAGCTACGGTCGGGTCAGTATATAAGAGAAGAACCTCATATTTGTTTGGAATTCGGAATTACATTCAGCTGATACAGATCATAACAGTTTATACTTCAACGGTACAAAACCACTACGCACTTATTTATTGAGTTTTGTGTTTCTTTTCTGTCTCAGATAATGTTGATTCTGGGAGTACTACTGTGAAATCGAAAGCTATTGTTTGGCTTAAAGGTCCAATTAACTTACTTCTTACTCCACTTTTGACGGAATCACTTGAAAGGTAAATCGTTCCTTTTTCTATTTTATAGAAATTTTATTATGTCGTCTCTATAAATAATTTTCATTTGATTAACGACATTTGTTTTACTAATCAGTTTTTCTTTTTTGAGATTTCCATTAAATATAACCGGTCAATCGTGTTCTCCTGTTCATCTTGATATAGTTTGCTATGACAATTAAAAGTTTACAAGATTTATAGTTACAATGATGGCTGCAGTCATTTTTGAATTATATTAACCGGTGATATCGTTGGTTTAAATAAAGAACTAGAATATTTAGTTGCTTGAGATCTAATTCCTATCTGAATGGACGAACAAATATATTGTGAGCATAAATCTTCCGTCTAACTCTTTATTACACATAGGTTAACCTTGTTTGAGTGACAGTGATAATGCCTGCTTTTTCAAGTTGTATGTATTTAATCATGATATTTTTTTAAAACATGAAGTTCTTAGTTATTCTATTTCATCACAAGGTACTGTACAATTTACAATAATTGACGAGTTATTTATGTCATGAAATTCTAAGTCTAAATTAATATAACTGGTATAACATTTTTTTTTAAACCGCTCTATTGTTTTTATATATTATGTTGTATTCTTTTATTCCCAATCTTATATATTCTTTTGCAAAAGATTAAGTAGACATTTATTTACTTTAGATATATAAAAATACTTATGCCAATTGCAAAAACTACTTCACCCTCATCAATTGTGGATTCAATGCACTATAGGTGCGTAAAATCGGTGGAGCGTCAAGTCAAACCTTTGCTCAATTCCACTCATAATATAGTACCAAAAAATCAAAATACTTCTGTTCAAAAAATAAAACCAACCCATTCATCACGTTCTGTTTTTGGTGATAAGTTATCAGCTATTGCTGCTCCTGTAGAAGAACGCCAGTCAATATTACATAATCTTCTTGGTTCACGTTCTGCTCAAGATGCAATGCCTAGTAATGTATTTCATCAGAATATTACTTCTAAATCTTTCAGAATTCGAAGGATATCGGCAGATTACGAATTAAGTGAGTACATAATCATAATTATGTTATTTCCAAGGTATTATTATTATTTATTGTTACTGTTACTATTATTTCAATCAGGAGGATTGTGGTGTGTTTTGTTGTTGCTTATGCCAACAAAACAGTAGGTAAACTAAGGATCATGTAAATTTTTGGTAGTTGTGCTAGCCTGTTTACACTTTTTAAAACACTTAGTCACATATGTAGTGTTTATTTTAATAGGTGTACAATTAATATGAGAGTCGTCAGTTGTAGATGAATCACCACTGCCATTCTTCTATCAATCAAGCGAAGATGGAAATTATTTTTAACTTTAAAAATCTAAAAACAATAAAATACAGTTTTAAAGGAACTCATGAGATTGTAGGCTGTAAAATCGAAAATGATACTTAACTCAAGATCTAAAGGAAGATTGAGAATGAATGTATTGGATAAAATTCAACCAAGATGTCTATGCCGATTCAACGTTGGTATAACCAACACTCAATGACTTCAATGAATTACTTTCGTATGTTAATACCTCAACTCTTTACTTTTGCAATAATACGAATAATCCATTATTTCTCTCAATATGTTTTCCTATTAAAACTTGAACTTAGTAGTATATTTTTATAAAGACCCATGTTTTTATTTATTTATTTATAAATATTCTTATCTTTAGTGTCAAATAGTCAAGATACCATTAAATTTAAAAAGAATACTTCAAATACATCTAAACCATTGTGTTTAGTTTCTGAATTATCAGATCATCAATTACAAAATGATGATATTTCTACTTCACCATTAAATAATTCGTCAATCATTTCAATTTTATCAAGTAAAGTAGCTTCATTATCAGTGGAACGAATTCACATTTCATTTTTACAACTTTATGCTGTTGAAGATTTAGTTCATTTGGACAGTTTAAAATCTGGTCTGCATGATTTAACATGTGTATCTTTGATGACATTTTGTATTGATTCATTTTCTTTTGAAGTAAGTTTATTATTACTATTATTTTATCACTATTTTTATGTGTTAGTTATACTTTTCACATTCACTGACCGATCTCCTTTTTGAATGAAAATTTTCTATTTTTCACGGTGATTTACTATCGTTTTTACTGCATCAATGTTTCAACTCTTAGGTAATGGTATGTGTAAACTGTATTGTATTGTCAGTTTAAAAATTCACTGCGTTTGAAAGAATAATTGTTATGTGTTAAATCGTGTCTGTGTGGTAGGTAATACGATTTTCCCTTGAAAATCGATTTTCTTGCCGTATTTTTTTTCTTCGATGCCTAAACTTTCCTATCACCACTGATATTGTTACTACCTCTACAATTCTAGGATTTGGTTTGGCGAATTCCTCTCTGTGTGCTAATGGGATATGGCAACTTGAACCGTTGTACATACATGAAGGTTCTATGTTATGACTGACTGAAAATTAATCAATATCTATATTTAGTCAAATTAGTCCTTTTTAAGATTCATGTACTACAAATGATGTGTTGAAATTTATTTCTGATAAATTTTAATGTAAGCGTTTACATAGTTCCTAAACATGTTACATATATTTGACCAGGAGTCCTGGCGAAAAAAAGCTCTCAAATTTCCTCTATTCATAGTGATCTCCAACCCTAACAAAAAATGGTGTGATTTTTTGCCGAGTACATGAATCTGTACTTGATAACCAATATTACCAAGTTTAGATATGTATACAATTTGAGCTACAGTCAGGTTTTCAATTCAGTACTATTTACGTGAATTTTTGGTATTTTTGACTATAATGAAATCCTAGTTGTGAAAACCATGAAGAAATTGATTTATTACACTTTCTGCCGTAATTACATAGTTATTTCTTTTGTGTAAGTTGGAAATGGTCAATTGTTTAGTTGTAGTAATCCTGTTAGAACTGAAGAAATTTTCATAATCTTTGACTACTCATATAGTTATCAATAATTCACATCATACTACGTCCAAACTCACCTATTGTTGACTGTGATTCTGATTATGTTCAGACTATATCCTGTAATATATATATATATATATATATATATATATATATATATATATATATATATATATATATATATATATATATATAACTTTTCAATCATAATCACACTGAATTCTTTCGGCTAAATTTCCAACTAGGTTGTGTTGTTTTCATTACAAACTGGAAATCTCAAAACTACTTATTTGGGTAATATAACCAAAATTACTTGCAATTTCTTGATTACTTATGAATTTTCACATTCTAAAACTAATTCAACCTTTATTTCCTCATCAATTTTTTTTATTAACTAGCTAATGGCATCATATAAACGACAATCATTAAATGATAAATCTATTAATGCTTATTTACCGGATAAACATAACAGCATATCTACACCTGATTCAAATATTAGTAATCGACCTGTTATAGCATCATCAACGGCTGATTCAATTCATTTAACTGTTAAACCACCAAGTACCAGTAACGTACAGAATACCACCAAGTTCCAAAAAGATAATATTTCAATGAAAAACATTTCATCCAGTGTTCATGATATGTTTCAAACTTGTTCTAGTCTATCTGAACGATACAACCTTATTTATAAGGACAACAGTAATAATAAAAATAATCGTAATGAAGAAGAAAATAATTCATTCCCTGTTAGAAAACAACATAAGAGACAACCGTCTGCTCCGCCTGTTCTTTATAATTTGCCTGATTTAAGTTATACTTATGATACATTTACTCAATCCTCTGAACCAATCAATATTATGCAGAAATCAAACGAACGGCATAATACTCTTTTGAATGATCTAAAAGGTAGTGAATATCAATGTCAAAGAAAATCAGAACATATAGACGAAAATAGATCCATGAAACTGGTTGACAGTCATAAAGTTAATAATATTAAATCACCTAGTGTGGAATATATTTCTTCGTTGTCGGGTTCGAAGCCCAATGAAAAAGTTGATGGTAAGTGTTATTCCCACTTAAGTTGTTTGTTGTCTGCTAAGTTTTACGTTTTCTTTCTCGGAAATTGTTCTACACATTCAAGTGTTTATTATTTATTTGACTGTTCATTGTTGTGGAAACTGATCTTTTAAATATTTACTAGATGAAGAACTCATACATTCTCCTATCTACAACTCGTAAGTTGGATATACCCATATTCCATTGTTGATATTCACACCGAAACTCAAACTTAACTTGAAATATACTAAAATTCGATATGGGCGCTCGGACAGTATCCTGGCCCTCTCACAAATCGAGTGATAAAGTGTGGCGCACATGTATTTGATACCTTTTGTACCAATGTTTATGTGCTTAAATAAGTATATATGACAGCACTATATCTCTAATGATAAATTTTGACTATTTTTAGTTAATTCCTATCGATTCATTTTTTCTCATGTAATTTAATTTATAGATGCCATCAATTTAAGTTATGTGAAGCCACCTGTGAGCGAGCCGAATTATGTTATCAGTAATTCACTGGATAATGAACATTTAGGAAGTGAATTAGTTTGTCAAGTAACAGTGCGAAGAATTCATGGACAGTTACGTCGTCTTACACGTCACAGTCAATTCAATGCAGATGTTTTACTAACAGCAATACCTTTTGAATCTTCTAGAGCATTCTTTCGTTTCACATCGGATCCATGTAATTCCAATCTTAGTTCCACAAGTGAATCTTCATGTCCATCCAAATATTTTGAAGAACAAAGTTTCGGTTGGATTATGTTTGAGTGTGGCTTACAAGGTTTAGCATTTTCCTGGGTTCAGCGTAGTGGATTCCCTGACCCAGTATCAGTCGAACAGGTTACAAAGACGACATCTACTGACCAACAACTGAAATATACTTGTAATGAGGTAAATGAAAACCTACTAAAGGATTTTATGATACGTTTCATCATATGTTCCAACAATAAATAGCTGTTTGTTTTTTCATAACAGTGCTTGCTTCCAGCAATTCGTGATGTATTTCAAACATAATTTGATTATTTGTGTGTATAAAGTACCTATGTTCGATAATGTTTGAGTCCAAATATCATTTTTTTCACTTAATTTCATTTGCCATATACAGGAATAGTGTAATATGTTTTTAGTCTTTTTGGTAGGATAGAGTTTCATGATGCTACCATCCTGCTGTTCAACCGTAAGTAATTTATACGTGTTTCGGATCACATCTGCTAGCTGAGAGTGCCTTAACCACTTAGGCTACACTTCACTGGATATCGTCTAGATTGTCGGGAAACTACACAGATCTAATGGGCTTATGTTATATTACTGTATACTTTCATTTCTGTATGTTAGTTACATTTTAACTCTCTAAATGAAACTGGAACATAGAATTATCATTCTACTTCATTACTAACAACGACAATCAGTCTAACATATACCATAAATATTTATTTTGTTTTCTGCGAGTTTTAGTCATTTATTATCTCATTTTTATCAAATTTGTAACCCTTTTTCACAAACTTCTGAAGCAAAAGCAAAACTACTTATTTGATTATTGACAAGGTCGTTTGTTATCTTTGAAGTAAAATCTAACTATAAATTTGGTTGCTTCAAATAGACCATGTAATGATACGCATAATTTTTCCTTTAATAATAATCTTAATCCATAGCTCAATGTTCACAGTTGATATAAACAAATGCTTTTGATAGATGTTAATTGTTCAGTCCATCAAAAAGAAAATTTACTAATTTGTACTTTGATTTTAGACTGCTCCTTCTAAACATAATACTTCTCCTCAAGTTCAGTCTGGTAATTTGCCAAATGATAAAAAAGTGAATTATGTCAACGGTTTATCATCAAAATTAGTTGTTAATACTGTATGGCTTAATTTTGCTGCACCGAAGCGTTTACCTAATAAAAGAAGAATAGAACTTATCAGGTAATAAGTTTGATCATCAGGAACATAATTGAATACATTCGTGTTTATGTATTAACTATGTTATTTTGGAAAAACTTAAATGCAATATACTATTATAAGCTTTTGGTAAACGTCTAGATATTACTGAAAATAAGTAAATTAATTTAATAGAATTAGAATTCGCACTGTGTAAAGCAGATGTGTGAATTTCAAATGAATAGGTTTACTATCATCCGTTTGATTTTTTATCATTATAGGATAATGTGCCTTATGACCAGCCACTCCGTACTTCAATACATGATGTTGATGTACGAGCAGGCTGAAAGAAATCTTTGGGCAACCAAATGGAAACGTGACACCAGTCTATGAAGTCACTGACAGTCGAGCTGAGTCATGTTGGTGGAAACAAACTAGCTGGTTTTGGTCCAGGCGATTATAAAACCAATGGTTTGATATTTTGGGTGACATGGACCAAAATCGGCTTTAACGGAGCAGAAGGATTTCACGTTTTTTTTCTTGCAAATTTTATCTCACTACGCTAAAGTATTGTGGCAACTTGAACCGATGCATGTATGTGTTAGACTCTACATTGCGTATAACTGACTGACTGTGGTTTGCTAGAAATTTCGTCACCCATATTTTATTCGTAAATCGTTCTTCAACCAAGGATTTTTAAAAGTGATTTTTACAAGGCTCGCTCCTCAATATTTTTCTTTCGTATTATTTTGTTGCAAAATTCAATGGGTTGACATGATATTTGTTATTTTTTTGTTGCTTAATGTAGATCTGATTGGAATTTACTGAGCACTGCTGCTCCGACTATTCGTGCATGGATAGATCCTTGTAATCGTTTAATTGATATTTGTAAACAGTTTCGATCAAATTCAGAACGCCGTCTTTTATCTGTTATTTCCTGTCTCATGACTGAAGTTGTTAATCCAAGATCGGAGGTTCTGAATACAATGAATAATAATATTAATAAACGATATTCATATCCAATCAGAAATAAAGTCCAATTAGTTATGAAAAATGATGTAATGATTATTTTAAACATTTTGTTATTTTTTCCTTGTTAAGATATTGAATTATTTGGTTGTCATTTTTCAACTCCAATGATATATATATATATATATATATATATATATATATATATATATATATATATATATATATATAAGGTGAATTAATTGCTACTGAATTCTAACTAAAAAAATATTTACAAACTAAACACTACTTAACAACGTACATTAAAGTCTAATACATTACTGAAGTTCAGACTCTTTGAGGATTCAACCTACAAATTACTAAGAAGTGATTTTTAGACTAATTGATATCTTTCTAAATCCAAGCCGTTTCTTTTAAAGCTTCTCTTGGTTCATATTACAGATTTTAAAGTAATTCTATGAACCATCCTCACCTAAACTGTTTGTTCTCCGTTGTTATCGTTATTGTGAATAAAATAAGATTTTTTGACTACAGGCTTTGATTCCTCCTTATTTTTCTTTAGGATTTAGAGGGATATGCTCTACATCGTACAGAAACTGCTCATGTATTACGCTTTGATCCTAGTTGCCAGTTATTAATAGTCTTGCGGCGTTATCTACTAACAATGAGTGATTATTATGGAATAACAAGAGCTGACGAACTTTTAGCTGAGATGCTTAAAGACTCTGTTGTTCCCCAAAATGAATTTCTTCATCGTGGGATTCTCTCATTAACACGAGAATGGCGTTTTTTAGTTGATTCTCTTGCTGTAAGTGTATCAGATTTAAAAGCTTTACGAGAGTTTGCAACACCTTCAATTCCTTTGTACACTAATTATCAAGTTAATGTTCGTCAGAATAACTTTGATGAATCTTCATTTACAAACGTTATTATCCGTAAAGCTGGCTCAATGTTTAGTACTTCTAATGATTGTCAGATTAAAGAGAATGACTCACTTCAACAAACTGGGACTGGAAAACCACTTATAACAAATCCAAAAACTGGGAATTATCTTACAACTCCTAGTCCTGCAGTTACATCTCGCCTATTGAAAATGGTTGTTGGTTCGTTGTCTCCAACATCTCCTCGTCCTACTAGAGCAGGGTTAACAAATATTGAAGATGGATTGAAACCAATTGCAAATGTTAATTCAAGTCAGTTTAAACGTTGCTATTCGATTGTGATATGATGATAAACATTGTCAATATATAAATATAATTCATGGCCTTATTAAAATATTACCTAAAGTGTTTTTTGATAGTCTGATATCCCTAGGAAAGAGGCATTCTCTTCCTTCATTCCAATTCGGCGAATATTATTGTACGCATCAAACATAACCGGACAATGTAACCAGTAATTGATTGATCAGAACCACCGATTACTACGACGTGCAATATTAACCGGTGTTGGGGATGGTTGGAAGAAAGTTAGGGGCGGCCAAACCAAAAGTGGCATCAGTGCTTGAAGTCACTGACTTCTGATCTGAGCCATGTTGGTAGATGCAGACTACTTGGTTGGGGTCCGCGTGACTATCGTAACCAATGGTTGGAGTCTCTTGGTGACATGGCTCAGAATCGATCACAATGGCGTAGGTATATACACTCTGTCTTCCCTTAAACTATGAGATTAAAATGGCTTCATATCTTTCTACGATCTAATTCTTTCTTCCTGTACTATATCTTTATATTCAATCTTTCTTTTACATATTAACACCATCGAAGTAACTACTTCTATGAATCCGGTGTTCATCTTGTTGTGCTGATGCGGTATGGCAGCTTGGACCGATGCATATATGTGCCTGGTCCTACGTTGTAGCTGACTGAATGATCAGAACCAACAAATACCTCTTTCATAAATTTCTAATTTCATTCTGAATTGTATTTCTGTCAACCCACTAGGTTATTTGTGTCTAATTCTTGATTGAACGGTCAGATAAGAGTGTGTGTAGCCATGTGATTTTCTCTCCAATGTTACAACACTGGTAAATCAAGAAATAATATCAGTTCATTAAGTTGTTAACTGTTGGTTTGAACCATATCGGAAGTTGCAGAAAGTTTTTTTGAATCCCATGCAATACTCGTAATCAATGACTGAAGACGTTACAGTGGCATATTTTGATCCGTTTTCTGTCTTCTAAATATTAAGTCCCATTTTTAACTTTCCATCTTTTGATTTGATTCATTCCTCTTTACTTTTGTTTTTCGTGTTTAGACTGATTTTGATATAATTTCCTATCTTATACTCCTCATCTTAATGATTCCCAATTCAGATAAGTTTAAAAAATTATATGAATAGATAGATGAGTAACACAACCACAACGAACAAACAATTAGAAAAATACAATTATATCTAAACGTAGCATTAAGTTGGAAAAATAGAGCACAATAGGTTACTTTTAAATTACAATAGCTTTGGAATAGAAAATGACAGTGAATCATGCATTAAATGAAAGCTTATGGTTTATTGAATAATCTAGGAACAAAACTAAATGTTAGTATTTTGCAAACTTTAAGTGAAATAAAGTCTCCAAAAGTAGTTCCCGTTTTTCGTCATATCTTCTTTATTTCTCTATTTACATCACAATTATATGTGAATTTCTTTCAATATTTTCATCCCACTATTTCTTAGTACATTTAAGATATTTGCGTAACTAATATTCGATACTCGAGAACTCAATTTTTAATAACTGCTAATAATATAACACTTTTTTTAATTTGCTACATACTACTTTATGTAAAGAACATTATTAACACAACTGTACGGCTGTAGTTAATTTTATTCACCAAACAACTGCTTAAATTTTGTTTAGTGACTTAACAGGATTTTTTTTTATTTCACATATATGAAAGTATTCTTTTTTCTTTGTTTTATAATAGATATAGGGTTTTGTAGAAAACAATCAGATGATAATATTCATTACTTAACTGATAAACCTATCAATGATAATATACAAGGATCAAATCTAATAAATGATGATATCTACGATCAAACAGATGAAGTATATTGGGATGCAACTGATCAATTAAGTGATTGCATTAATGATTCTGGTGATCCTTTAATTCATAATCCAATTATGAAACGTTTTCTTCAAGATGCTAGAGCAAATATCATGGAGTAGGTGCTTTGATTTATAATCTTGATTAGTTATCTTTATTATTTATTTATTATTTAGGTACATATAAGTTGAAATTTGTTCCACTTTGTTTTATACTATGTTATATTGGATATTGTAGTACAGACAAGGTGATTATTTATTTCGAAATATTTGATATGTTTTCACAACTATCATTTATCCATCCTAATTATGTATATCGACTAGAATATTATTTGGTATGATTTTTAGTCGGTCTTCTTTTGTGATTATTGTTTTTCCGATTTCCTTCTATATATATATATATTTGTAGACACTCTTTAACGTCTAAAGTTACTCCTTCAATCCCACAGTCTTCAGCAAATATCGCTGACTCCAATCAAAATAATACTGTTGACGCATCGTTTGCAAATAGATTATCTTCCGTAAGTGGTATAGATTTACAATTTTGTGAAAATGATCACTTTCCAACAGCAGTATCCACCGATAGCAGTTCTAAAACTTCATCGAAAAAGCCAATAGAGTGTACAAAAGAAAAACAGATTTCGAATACCTCAAACTTTGATCACTTATGTACTACAGATTATAAAATTACAACAGCTGATTTCGAACAAGCCGCTCATTTGAATGCTCAATATCGTTATATGGCTTATATACAAAGCCTTTTCTCACCATTGCTAGAATCGGTCGGATTAAGCATAAAGGTAAGTTGTTCACTCAATTTTTTCCGATGATTATGTGATTAAATCTCTTTCTTGTTACACTTGTTGTCATGTGATATGATTTTTATTCAGTAGATTTGTTTATTATTATACGGTTCCATTGGATTTGTAAATTGTTAGCGCGATTGTCCAGTTTATATAACTATACATCTTTCTGTAAACTATATTTGGTCGCTATATGCATCAATCAGTACAAATCTCATTCTATATCGCCGAATGTTTTAGCCACTAGTTTCTGTGTAGAAATTTTGTTTAGACGCCTGGTGCGTCCGAGGATGGGAAGAGTCCTCTTTCCCTTTCGAAATGCTCTTACATGGCCACGCGCATACAGTCACTGTCAAGGAAGGCCTAATCACTGTCTTCTCGTGACATTACTGTTGTTTACGAAATTGAGAGGAGTAAAATCGAATGTCCGGCGCTTTAACCAGGTTGATGGATATGGAGGATCCACCTGGGGGATTTGGAAAACCCTGATTCCAAATCAGTGGTGCACATGATCTCCAGGATCCTGATGGAACAATCGGCGTATTAACCTACTGTTGGTCACCGGCTACCACGGGACTGCATCTCCTTACGTTGCCTTGTGGAGTAGACCTCTGGGTCAAACGCTCGGAGAGTGGTTACCCACCCATTCTCCATCCAAACCTGTCCTGGGCAATCCTTTCGAGTTCTTTCCAGTTTGCTATTCATTTTTTCATTTCTGCTTCTATTTCCCGAAGTAATATATATATATATATATATATATATATATATATATATATATATATATATATACTTCAGTTACTCTTGATTTATAGGGCATTCGTCGCACAACCTTAATGAAGAAATTTGATGGTTTTCTCTCCATTAATGGTCTTCTACAAACATTTCAAATCGAAATTGTTTCGTCTGCTCGTAATCCCATTTTTCATTCTTTACCGAAGCATCTTGCATCTGAGCAGATAAATGATCCTAATAACCCTCGACAAACTAATCACTCATTTACTCAGCAAACATCTTTCCAAAGACAGTCAGCGTTTTTATGTTGTAATTTTGCATCACATTTGATATTACGCGATATTGTTGACTACAGTGGTGCCTCATTTACATCTCATGTAAGTCAGCGTATATTTCATTTTCTAATGAGGTATTTACTGTTGTTATTTTATAACCAATAGTCATGCGATTCCAAATATTGTAGTGATGAACTTCATATCTCCATGTTTCCTACTTTTTCGTAGTTCGGGAGGTGTACTCTCTAGGTCATATCGAACTACGTTTTAGTCCAAACTATTTTTATTGGGGAATGTTTACATCATTGTTAGTGTAGTTTCAAATGATTTTACACTTCAACATTATCCAGAATAATTTACTGCACATTAATAGTATTTACACTGATTGGAAGCGACTTGCAGAATGTTATGAATCTGAATTTCTTGTCTTTGGTTTCGTTAGTAAGGTACGTTTGAGGACTCGAACTCATCTTACACTGTACCACGATAGGTGACGACACTGTTTACGACTTAATGAGTAAATGAATTTATTCAGTTAGAAGTGGTACACCTTATTGATTAATTCCTAACAATTACTAAATACATGTCCGGGCCTACTTTGTAATCACTTCTTGTCAACCTAGTTGGATTTTTATTTGAGTATCTATGATTTAGAGCTTTTTTTTTAAACTTAGCTTTCACCGAATAATAATACTAATAAACATGTAATCTGGAAATGGTTAATATACTCATCTTCATATTTTCATTATTTTGGTTCAAACTGAACAATGTTTTATCCACTTTCTCCTGTAGAAACAAAAGACGAATCATTTGAGTCAAATGCAAACCACTACTAAAATAGATATTATTTTACATATTGATTTTATTCGACAACATGTCAATTTATCCTTGTTACGTCTTGTTCATCAATTTGTTACAATGATTTATTGTGCTAGAGATACATGTAAATATATGTCACGTGATGATCAATCGGTTAATCCAGTTATTATAACACCAACAGTTGTATGGTCACAGAAACATGATTCTAAAGGTACTGTTGTATTTTCGACTTTTTACAGATAACATTGTAGCTGTTCTTTTACAGTCATTACTTATTGACTTCTAGATGTTATTTTGTTCTAGCTATCAATATTACCTATTGTATATTTATTTTATCCGGCTAATATTGACCGGAACATGTATTTGTTAAAGTTCTACCATACTGTGCAAGTTGACTGAATGACCTTAAATCTAAAAGCAACAAAATCCAGATGGAAGGGTTTCTGTTTCTTAATGAATAACACCATCTCTGGTAATATATTACTTTCCGAAAGACAGAAAGAGTATTTAGGAACGTTCAGTCCTTGTTCTATGCAATAGTTTGAAGCCAAGCACTTCAACCAACGGATCTTTTATTTCACGTAAATATTATCTCAAGATTTTGCTTTTATACACCCCAATATATTGAACTCTTTCTGTTAGATACCTCAATTTCATTATATATTGTGGAATCATTTTTCCATATCCTTTTTAATTCATGGTTATTAACTGCAATATATCTACAGGTTCATCAGATGATACCGATGGAACGTTTCGATCGCGCTCTTCAGCTTATGTCCGTTTTGGTGGTGAAGACTCTATTGATAGTGGACGATCAAATAATCTAAGCGAAGCTTCAAAGAGTAAAAATAAATATGAGAGTGAGTATACTATGCATAAAGACTTAAAGTCTAACAAAATCATTTTTGTTAAGTATAGAATTTCAGCGCATATTTGTCAGTTATCAAGTTGATACCATGCCCAATAATTAAGTTTAACAGTTAAGCCTTAATTAGATTGGGTAATAAATAACCTACCAGCCAAATTTCTTCCATTGTCTATGATATTTGATCGTGTTTATTTTGTGTTCATATTCTCTATATAACCATGTTATGCACAAAAAATATATACATCTGGCTAGTAGCTTTGAGCTTCACTTCTAATTATTTGGGGACCTAAATCAATAATGCGGTAGCCATCACTCGGTAACATCATATCGTGGAGTTTTGTCTATCACTTGACATTCTGTCCCATCAAATCATAAAAAGTTAACTTCATAACAACAGTTTAATTATCGTTGTATTCGATCTTTTCATATTTATGGTATATATTAATCTATATTTCACTATTTTAAAAAGAAATCTTGAGCGAATGAATAACATCCATAAGTTAATATAAAACTATTCACTATTAACCTATAATGCCTGTGTGGGTTGTGCATTTTAAAACTTATTTCGATCTTATATTTCATATCAACTGAAACATCATTATAAATTAGGGAGCTTCGAAATTTTGGTCAATATTCACTCAAGACTTCACATGGGATGACTGAAGTTAGAATTTTCTGACCTTTCGTCCAGTTCAAAACTTTAAAATTATTAATCCAAAATCTAATGTTCTTTATTTCCAACTCTACACAACTATACTACATATGTCTTCTCATTAAAATTCAAAATGTTTATCAAAGTTTGTTTCATATAAACGAGTGATTGTTGACAAGAAAAACTCAGTGATTTGTATAGAGTATCTCGTTTAAAACGATGTTAAACCAATTAAAAATCTTTTGTTAGATTGATATAGGTTCTCTGCATTCCATTTTACGCTTATGGTTAACATACCTCTCACTCTTAGGATCCTCATAGAATTATTGGAAATGTAAAGGCTTCGTTACCTACAGCTTTTATCAGGCTAGGCTGTATCAGTTACTACCCTTTCATTAACTTCTAACTTTTAGGCTGTACGTACATCTAATTGTAAACCATTTATTTCCAGGGTTTAACAACAATGAAGAATCATTCCCTTCTTTTACTTTTGAAAATGATCATTCTTCTGGGGAGAATACATCCAATTCTAGTACGGATAAAGATTTGCTGATTATTACTAATCCAGCTAATTTACATGATATTATGACTACCACCGCACCGCCATTTTCACCTGTTCCTACTAGTCGAATTTCTCAATCTGAAGACTCGTCAATGAATGCTCCAAGATCCCTTAGTAATCTTGGTCCTTCATGTTGGAGACGATTAGCGAATTATGTTGAGTTATACTCTACTGTACCTAAGACAAAGACTGTTATACGTAAGGTGAGTTGTCGCAGACCGTTTTAAAATATGTTATATTTTAATTTCATCATAAATCATACACAACAAATATTATGTTAAAAGATAATAGAAATTGAACTAAATTACTTATAGTGATTAATTGATCTTCAAGTACATCACATCTTTTATAACGATATCTCATTCAATTGAGAACTAGTACATCGGTGTTTAGTTTTATAAATTAAGCTCAGAAAGAGAAAAAAATGGAACATTTCTTTCAGTTACGAAATATTTTCCACTATCACCATTGTCAAAAAAAAACAATTGTTTATTTTGTAGCCCATTCTATTTTACTTTAAGACAATTGTTTGTCGTACATCTCACTAGATTCCAATCTACCTTTTGTGTATGATTAGTGAAAACTGCTTGTTGCAATATTTAAAACCAAATTACAGAGTACATGTTCAATATCATATGTAGATGTCTGACGGTTATTTTTAAATAGTTTAGTGACTATAATATTTTCACCTTAGAATCTGTTTATTCGTTTTAAAAATTGATTGAATATTGCTCTTTAATATCTACACAACCTATTTTTAATTTCAGCCTATATTCACTTCGGTACCAAGTGGAGCTATGCCTACTATCACAGAAGAAGATCGTGACCATAATATTATACGTACGTCAGAATCGTGTAATGTTAAAAACGATCAATCTGTCAGCTATCATCCCACTCATCATTGGCCCCCGAGTACTTTCAATCTAAATTCACCTACAATGAATAAGGTACTAATTTAATGAATTTCTCTTCCATTTCAGTGTCTTTCTATGTATCCATAAATCTTATCGTTAATCGTTTGGTGCCTATATTTTAATGTTTTTACACCCTACAGCGAAAATCACTATATTGCTTTTTTAGAATAAAAGTAAACGTTTTCATAAAAAGTCGTGACTAATTCGAACAAGTTCTCCAGGAAAATTTGTTATTTATTTCCATCATCTTTTATTTTGCTTTTTATCTTGGCTGTCTACTAATAATTTAGCCTATTCTTTTTGATTATATTAACCTCTATTGTTGTTTCAACTGGCATTTATTGTAACAGTAATCCGAATAAATTCCTTGCGTTTAAGTAGTTTTTCTGAATGTTTGCTGCTAGTGTTACAACGTAATGAGATTTCATTTTCATGTGAGAATATCTAGTTATATATTGTAACCATCAATATAGTTTACTGTAATATCATTCCAGTGCATCTATTCATAAGCGCCAAAGCGAATGGGTGACCATCGAAATGAGACGGAAATATGTTAGTCACTGGCTTGAAGGAGGTTTGTTGCCAGCATCATAACACAATAACATTCAGTAGTAACTTGAAATATATATTAAATCTCATTACTATAGAACCTTATACTAATTATTAGGCAAGGCAACTAAATTTTCGATATGTATGTGATAACATGACAGGAGTGGTATTAATAATAAAAATATTGTTACTAAGTTTCAAAAATTACAATTTTCATTGAAAGTATTGAATGTTTAAAGAGTTGGGTTTTTAATTGGTCGTATAGGCAAAGTGACTGGTGTTAAATTAACCAAATTTCAGACCCCTATAATTTTTATTCCTCCATTCCATGTCCACCCTTTTTTAAGTTGCATCTTTTCGATGATTGCCCTTTTCCTCGCTTTTTTATTTGTGCGAACCTCATCCCAATAAATTGGAACTCGTGATTGTTCACTAATGTTCATCGAGTTCCTTTTTATTCTATTTGATGTCCTATCAAGTTTTGTTGTTTCAGGCAATATCATTTGCAATCATTTTCATATAATCTGTAGAAATAAATCGTTGACAATATATATCACATCTTATATGTAAGCTTTTTCTATACACTATAAATAACTATTGTGATTATTACTAATCTGTGTAAGTGAGCAAAAGTAACTTCTAGTTTTCCAATTGTCTTCATTTACGATTTGTGTTTGTTTTTTAAGGGAATTCTATTCGGTAGGAAAACTTTCCCCACTGTAACATATCGTGTTTTAAATGAAGAAATAGATAGAGATCATGAGTTAATGGAATCTAAAGAAGTTAACAGTCAAAATCATAAGTCTTTATTCACAAATCCATGGAATCCTAGTATACAAGCATTTTTATCTCGCCCTTCTGCTGTTGTCATTGGCGATAAATTTCAGAATATTTTCAAAGTTCCAGCATCTAATAATCAATCATCAAAATATCCTTTTATTGGTTTGTCTGATACATCATCAAAAAGCGATAATCGTCTAACTACAACCAATCATGGTTTAGAACAATTTACTTATCCATGGGTTTGGGGTGAACGTATACCACTTGTTGTATTTGTTACAGCGAAAATACGTCAAATGGCTGTCAGTGCTGTGCTCAGTGAACTTAATTTAAATGCAGGTGTTAGAAATGTTCATGGTTCATTTACACTTACTAAACAAATACGGGGTCATGGTTAGTCTTTTGAAACACAATTCATATTTACCATTATAATGTTTATTTTTGCATATAATTTTCAGGGGATTTAGTTAATAATTAAAGTAACCCATTTTATCACATTAAATAAAAATAAAAAGAATTTAGCAAGGATTATTTATTTTTCGATGTCATCATTTGCCTAAGTTGTACATTTATTTTTAGAGTTGTTTGATAAATATATGGATCTTTAGAAAAGTGGAAAATTACATAATAAAATGATCCGAGATTTCAACTATCAAAGCGTAATGATCGACAGGTTAGAGAATAATAGGAAACTGAAAATAATTTATGGATCAGAAATCTGACAAATGATTGATATAAGGGAAAAATGAAAAGCTTAAAGGTCATGATAACAATTAAATAATAATCCTGAAAAATTGTTAGATCATAATAACTGGTAACGGTTGAAAAAATACAAAATATTACCTTTGACAGAAACAAGGTTAAAACACATCAGCGAAGGTGATTAGGGCGAAGGAAGAATGAAAAATTAAACGTATTGTATATAAACACAGAGCTCGAGTTTGCATTCTCAATGCCTTAGCAGTGCATAAATTTTTAATATGACCTCTCTTCGATCTTATTCTTTTGGCTGTGTAGATTGTCTTGAAGGATGATTCCTGTGTCACAACGTTGCCAGAGTTGACGAAGTGCTCCTTTATGGAACTGCCGATTGTTTTGCAACTCCCCTTTCAAAAAGTTAGGTCGCGTAATGGTTTTGGATGCTTTACAAATGTTCACTATCCGATAAGCATCTCATAATCTAACTTTTAAAAAATTTCCTCCTTTTATGCGAACGTTTCTCGTGACGTGTTTGGAAAATTTAGTAAAGGCTGTTCTCTCAGTACTACCCATATAATTACTACCATGTGTACGTGTAAATTATTAAATAAAACTAAAAGTGACATCAAAAAGATATTGATCCATCTTTGGTTGGTTTAAACGAGCCTTTTGTGTTGTATAGTGAAACCGGTTTAGCTACAGGAAAGTTAATTTTCAGTAACTCGGCTTCTATCGATTCTTTCCAAAATCTCTTCTTCATTCTTAACATACTTTGTGTTCAAGTCAGCAAACCATACTATTTAATATGTGTAATTGTTATTCAGTGATCGATGGACTATAGAATAATTATACTTTAATTAAATGTCTAATCACTTTATTTAAATGATATTTCTGCGAATGTATGTACCACTTTTTCCAAAAATAATTGTAATCACTATCATCGTATTTATTCTTCTTTTATTGTTAAATAATTGTTCATTAACTAACCACTATAAAGGTTTCATTGACTTTCTTGTACTTTTTTTTATATTGTTTGTCATCTAGGCAGTTTCTCGGAAAAATTCTTAACACATAGTTCAAATTTACACTATAGTGATAGTAATATTCAATTAACTGAAAAGTCACCATCAAAAATTCAGTAAGTTATTTCCAGAATAAATTAAAATGTGATATAATTGTTGTACAAGCTAATTATGAATTTCGCGCTTATCATTCTGTTGTGACATTTCTTACTGATTCCTAATTCATTTTATTTACAAGTATATGAAGCGGTAGCTCAGTAATTACGGAGTCCGACTTTCGGTCACACTAGGTTGGAGAATCAAATCCTTCTCCAAAGATTCTGGTTTTGGCAACCTAATAGTATCAACAGCTATCACATTCATAAAAGTTACAAAAAATTAAGTTCATGAAAATACACTTAGTAGATAATTTAATGAGTGGACACCAATATTTTTTTATTAACTCCAGTAATAATTATGTGTAACCTCACTACATCACTTGTAATTTTGTTGTACATCAAGTATTTTTTACAACTTTTACTTTTCATAGTTATTTCTTTGTGTATGTGTTTTCAAGGAAATTTTATTATGTATTACTGATGAATTTGTTTACTGTTTAGTAGTTGAAGACTTGTAAATAAGTCTTCAAGAATTTTTATGAATTGTTCAATCAACATGATGCTAATTCAATTCTTTGACTTTTATTGTTATTCACTTTATAGATTGTTTTGACAAATCATATTCTGACTATAAAAAATTACTCAATTATCCTTCATTTTCTCTAGGGAAGTTGTATGTGTAAAAGCCGGACGTTCGCATATCATGCTATCATGTAGTCGAAATTTACAATCGGAAAAAAATGCTTGTGTTATAAGCCTTGGAAGAATAATGGTCACATTACCGCATCATCCTGTACGATTACATAGTGTTGTACAACGTCAAGCTAAACGTATCTCTTCTACTGTTTATGAACTTTTAAGGAATTCAAATACTGGTTATGCACAAATTCATTCTTGGTAATTTCACATTTGTATTTACTTTAATTTTATAATATTTTTCCTTTTTATATGAAGATTTTCATATTTTGTTAAACTTATTTATTTTCTCAATAATTAGGCGTTCGTCTGGATCTCGTATGACAACAACTCCAACAACATGTAGTACAACTACTACTGCTACAACAGCAAGTGATCCATCAAATTATTTCCGATCATCAATATCATCATATCAACCATTAACAACAATGGAACCTGGACAAATGTTAGTGAATGCAAAAACTCCTAACAAAATTAATCCGTCATCACCATCATTGTCATTTAATCTCTTAGCTGTTTCACAAGGTTTAACTATTAATGTAGCATTGCATTCTACACTGAAAGCTGTTTATCATGTTAGTTTAAAATTTACTATCAAATATTTCATTCATTAATTTTTATAAAATATTTGAATATTTTTACTTATTTTGTTTATGCAAAACGGTGCTTCTTGTATGTCTAAGAAATCCACTACGTTATTTAGCTTTATATTGTACTTGTTGTTAACTTGAGGGCTTGTGATGGTACTATACTGAACTTATTGGAGTATATCTACGGTTTTGAACTTGTGCGTAAACGAATAAGTCATCATTACATGTTTAATGTTTGGTTATTTCCAAAAATAATTATCTTTGTATTGGTTATATTGTAAGATGATATCTAATATTAAATTTCTGAGTCCTTTTTTTCTGCACACCCAATTCATCGTTTAATATAACACAAAAAATATGATTAAAAGTTACTGCATAACTCTATACTTGCTTACTTGTTCACATTATTTTGCTATACGTAGTCATTTAATGTATACTTAAACCTCTCAGAAACTAGGGTAATTCTGTTTATTTACTCATGTTTGGAAACGTAAGTTGTCGCTTCTGGTTTTATTATTTCAGCTGCATTAGTACTCTCGTTATTTTTACAAATTGTGCATGTTGGCTATTCTTAATTTCATGATTTACTTCTTCACTGGGATTATTGTAAATTTTCTGAAATTTATTTTCTTGACCAATCGAGGAGAAATTCATTTACAATAATTTTTTTCAATTATCCTTCTCATTGTTTTTATTTGATTTTAGATTGATCCTGTATATGTCACTGGTCAGGTTGGATCACGTAGCTATGTGGATGTCAGCATAACAGATCATTCACTTAGTCTTAAGTCCATGGTCAGTCCTACGCTAATCAAATAATGTTTATATGCAATAGGTTTTTCGCTTTTATTCATATTTCATGCATGATTTTTACAAGTAATTTATAGGAGTTTCTATAATCTGGTCTCGGTTACTTGTTGCTATGATTTCGTGGTCGAAATTAGCTGGCACAAATTGACTGAGATTGTAGTTGTGTATCTTCGAATGCGAATGCAGTAGCTGAAATGATAAGACGTTCTTTGCGATACCTAAAGATTCGTGATTCGACTCTAGGTAGAATTTTAGATACACATTTCAGAGGAATTCCATATTTGGACTGTACAACTACCCAGTGCTTCTGTTTTACCAATGGTTGAGCACTTCGCGATATAAACCATTTTTTCGGTTTTTGTTCTGCTCGTTTTTTAGCTTAATTGTGATCTATATTGATGTTACTAATTTCCTCATTCTTTATAGTAGTATTGTTTCATTCAAATGTTTAATAAGGGATTAGTTTATTTCTGAATATGCAACTTTTTAGCCTATTAACATAGTTAAATTTTCATATTTCAGCGTCCCCCAGCTAACTTTCCAACATCAATCTCATTACCTTTCCCTCGTATTTTGGCTTCAATTGTTCAACGTGTTTCATCAGGCGGTCGTTATGCTCGTAGTCAACGAAAAGAGCCTATACTCACATATGGTTTAGAAGCGGAACAAGGCCTATACTTGGATATTCAAATACAAATTGATACATTAGAGCAAAATTTAACTACTGACATGTTAAACTATATTATGGTTGTTGTAAAGTTATTCATGAAGGTAGTAAACATAATCATTCTTTTTATAATAAAATATCGTTTGTATTTGTATTAGTATCTTGTAGTATTAAAAAAATTCCAGTTACTAGCTAATTTATTAAACTTTAATTTTGTCTAGTTACATTTTAAATTACTGATAGCCCTGAGGTTTAGATGAAATATTTTGAATCGAATGAAAATTTACCTGAAAAACTACTGGACTACGCAGTTCTCTTTTATGTAAAAATTTAATGATAATAGTATTGTAGTCTGTATTGCATAATCTATCAGCTTATCTTTACTTTAAGAGTGTTTCATTGCTCTCAAATCTAACTACTTGTTTCGTTCTCTAGTTGGGATTAATAAGCATGGATTTAATGTTTACTGATGCTTTATTCCGCGACGACAGCGGAAAAAGTTTCAAGAGAAGGAAATGTGAAACAACTATGTGACACAATGAAGAAAGTACCAGGAAAATATAGTAAACCACAGAGATCTGTCAAGGACAAAGAAGGCAAACCAATCACTGAGATTCAAGGACAGAGGTACAGATAGGTATAACACTTTGAAGAACTCTTGAATAGACCAGCTCCACTGAACCTACTGGACATTGAAGCAGCACCTACAACCCTCCCTACAGATGTCATAACACCAACGATCGGAGAAATCAGGATGACTGGTCATCAGACAAATGAATAATGGGAAAGCAGCAGGAGCTGACAATACCCTGCTTCGGTTTGGGCACCCGGGTAGTATCACAGCTTTCACACAAATCAAATGAGATTTGTGTGGCGCATACGTATTTGGTGTCTCCTTGTACCAATATCTATGTGTTCAAATAATATTAATAATAATAATGCTGACAACATACCATTCCAAGCACTAAAGTCAGACATAGAATAAACTTTAAGTACGCTCTACGTTCTATTCATGAAGATTTGGGTGGAAGAAGTCCCGACAGACTGGTACGAAGGACACCTCATCAAGATACCAAATAAAGATCTGAGTAAATGTCAGAACTACAGAGGCATTACACTACTGTCAGTACCAGAAAGAGTTTTCAACAGAGTGTTGCTGACCTGGATGAAATATTCAGTGGACACCAAACTTTGAGATCAACAGACCGGATTCCATAACTATCGATCGTGCACAGACCGAATCGCGACACTACGGATCATCATTAGACAATCATTTGGGTGGAATTCGTCACTTTACATCGTCTTTCTTGATTATGAGACGTTTAACAATATGTATAGGTGACATCGAGTGTAGCAGCAGCCTATGCATCAGTAGGCCACAATATACTACAAGGGAAAAAGCAAGAAACTCAGTACAACACGAAGAACATCAACCCAATCACACTTGATGCAGAAGCGCTGGAAGATGTAGAAACTCTCACGTACCTGGACAGTATAATCGATGAACACGGAGGATCTGGTGCTGACGCAAATCCGAGGATTGGCAAAGCAAGGACAGCATCCCTACAATTGAAAAACATATGGATCTCAAAACAACTGTCAAACAATATTGAAGTCAGAATCTATTGTACGGAGCTGAAATTAGGAAAACTAACACAACTTTGGAAGTCGATATGACATACACTGAGGAAATCATCATACTGTATCACGAGACAAGCTCTAACTTGGAATTTTGAAGGAAAGAGGTAGGCCAAAGAATACACTGCGTCCGGAATCGGATGCAGATATGAAAAGAATGAATAGTAACTGGAAACTACTAGGAAGGATTGTCCAGGATAGGGTTAGATGAAGAATATTGGTGTTTGGTGTATGCTCTTCCGCGAAGGGTAACGGAGAAGGATTCTGTTTAAATTATCTGATATTATTTGTTAAGTATAATTTGTTATCGTAATGTCGCACTGTATTACAAATTCTATATAACAATAGCGAATCATTGCTTTGTGTTATTTAGGAAATAAATGAAGTTATACAGAAAATGGCTGGTGAAGAACGACCTCGTCTGCGCAAACCACTTTCAAGATTTACATGTAGTCAGATGAGTCAACCAGAAGATTTCACACATTCAAGTACATCCAATAATCAAAATATCCCAACTGGTGACTGGCTTTTATCACGTGCTGCACGTGGAAGAGCTAAATTTACAATCAAGTATTGTCTATTAGCAATCGTTGTTCTTGGCTATTTATTATGCATTTTATTAATATGGAAAAATTTCTATTATCAGTTATATGTCTTGCATTTGCGTTTTAATTAACTTCAACTTTTTACTTAGTTAGCTATTTCCGAGTCTTCTTCTTGAATTATGGTAATGATAAAATTTTGAGTAGTTGTTTTTGTCCTTGTTTTAAGCCTCAACAATTATGTTTCTCCCGTGTATACATTCTCGTGAAATCCTTATACATCCTCATATACGAATACATTTAAACAGGGACATATTACTAGATTTCTTTTAATTGTTACCCTGGATTGTTTAATGTTAACCTGCGAATTCGGAAAATGTATGTAGCTATTTATGATTTCGCTGTATGTATATAATTGACTAATTCAAGCGATAATAGTACTGAATCTTATCACAAATGTTTGAACGTATTTGAAACGCTGAAGCACTTCAAAACTACCGACGTTGTAGATAACTAACACAATCTGTATACATTTATATAATTGTGTCTATTATATGACAATAAGGACTATTGATGAAAATTACTACATGTTACATGCATAATTTAGTATTTACCTCTACTCAACACTGAGGTCAACTACATACATAAACGTTGTCTCGTACATATCGTCAATGGTTTAAACCAACAGTGAGGGTCTTTTAATCAACGTAATTTATAGGAAAGACTATTGTAATACAATCTGTAGCAAGCTTTAGGGTCATATAACATTATTTGAAATTGCTTACGACTTATTCTTATTTTCAAACTGATAGATATCAATAGAGAGATTTCAAAATAACGAATTTTCAATTAATCATTAGTATTGGGATCTGATAACCGTATTAGTTCGTTTCCAAACAACAGTCATCAATATATATATAAATATCTAAAGTTCCAATATTTTTGGTAGATCATCAATGATTTGATTTCTGGACAAGTGGTTAGAGCGATTATCTGAAAGTTTTTATTAACAAATGACTTAGGATTTGACGACTCTGTATTTGTTAAACGTCTTAATTAAATATCAATGATCGATAATGAATTCTACCAAACCATCAACATGTAATTATCTATTACTGGTTACTTCTAAGAATCTCAGGTCCCGGAATTCGTTTGTGATCTATTAAAGTAATTTTAAAATCGTAGGTTTTATAACCATTGGAACATTCAATTCTTCTGAATAATTTTAAATGAGGCGAAACAAGGAACGACGAAATTTCCCTTTTCATCAGTCCTTCGTTGGTTTTCTGGACGGATTCACCGAAAATACATTACATTTCTTCTGACATGCTAAACTGACTCCAAGTTTCCTACACATTTGGCAACTGATAGAATACTACTGACTATTTGTAGACTAACACTAATACATCAAGCTTCCGGTTCAAAGTGTTTTCTCTCATTTATAATAATGTTCTTGAAAAAGCAAGTCTTCTATAAATATTTATTATGTGGCTGATTTTATATTCTACTTGTCGGATTTAATTTTTGTCAGTTGACAATCTTATTTATCGCCCATTTCAAATTCTCATTTCCTTCTCTATTTGTAATAATATTCTTTCCCTTCTCATAGAATACGAATGAAAGAAATTCAACTGTTAGCATCTACAAAAAATGGTGCAATTAAACTCGAAGCTAGAAAAATTGAAGTTGAATTGACCAATCGTGTATCACAAACACATTTATTTAATCATCAGAATGTATCGACATTTTATTCATCCAACAACAAACCAAATGATTTATCTCAAAAAAGACCATCAAATTTAAATATTCGTCCTAATACTACATCTAGTTATTTCTTTGAATCTGGAAGGAAATCTTCGGTAGGGTTAAATAGTAGTAAGTAATATGTCATGCTACTTTATGTCAAATACCTATTTATCGATGTATTTATGCTAGCTATCTGGAGTTGAACATATAAGTATGAGGGATATTATGCCTTCTGATGATATACTTGTAACCAGTAGGTTCATAATTAACTAATTTTCAGTGTCCCAAAAACTTACCTATTTGAATTAGTTGTTAACTGTAATAAATCAATTAAGGAGAATCTTCCAAACGCTTTAGCAGCCGATCTTCTAGAAATCTCCATGCATTCAGGGCATACTTAGAATATAACAATATGATGACGATGATGAAAAAGAAATAATTCGCAATGCATTAAACTTTATATATTATTTATTCAAGGGGGATTAAGATGTTAATATAATCACTATTTTAGAAGTGTTTGCTGATGTTAGAAACTAAAATCGATCAATCTTTATGGATATATGTGTATTCTGCTCTTATTACATACTTACTTCCATTATAACCAAACTTCCTCGTTAAAGTTAAATAGTGCCTTGTGGTGGAATCCAGGATATGCGTTTCATCCTGTTATGGACTCGTCACCTGGTTGTATCTACAGCTCAATGTTGGTAATTACACTTAGGCTTAAACCCAATACCTTTCACTCCAAATGTTGACGCGTTATTCACTGGATTACTGAGTTCAGTTAACCACTAACTTATGCAATAAATCTTTACTTTACGAGATAAAAATACAATTTACATGCATATAAATGAATTCCTTTTATTTTTCTTGACTCTTATTCCTGTTATGCACATTTCAGTCTTATTTTTCTTTTACAGGTCATAATTCTCTTTTCATATATGCTACTATAGCTAATATTGGTTTAGATCTAGGCTATTTTGATCAGGTGAGTTAAATACGTTATAACACTATTCTTTTACTTTTATAACTTAGTCAAATAAACAATTAAGATAACTTTGTCGAGAGAAGCTGATGAAATTTCAGGACATTCTTTATTAATCAATTTCACCAACTGTTATAATCAGTAGCTGTTCAAATAGCTAAATAACAATAAAGAGGAAAAAATGTATTTGTAAATTCTCAGCGAATGAATTTGAAGTAAATCCAACGTTTCGATAATTTTGTTGTTTGATTATATTTTCCTTGAAAAAGCTTGGACCAGATTGCTAGGCGAAACGTTGGATTTACTTCAAATTCATTCGCTGAGATTTTACAAATACTTTTTTTCCTCTTTAATGTCTCACATTAACTCGGCGCCCAAATATTGTGAAACTATTCGTTCAAATTTAGTCGAAAGTTCTTATTTAGCTAAATTACAATGTTTTTTTAAATGGAAGATGCGATTTGACATTCTGAAAGAGAGACATTGATGCTTTAAATAGTATGGGTACATCATGATAATAAGTGCTAATACGGTCTAAAACTTTCTGCAGATTTTTTATGGCTCCATATAACACCAAATAAACTGGGTTTCTACATATTATAGCTTAGTTATCAAATTACAACTTCATCTACAATAAAAAAAATACTATTTTTACTGTTTTTTATAACTGCGTATGTTTTCAAAAAAAAATATTTTCCTTTCGCTTTAAATTTTTACAGGATACATTCCATGCACTTAGTCCTGATTTCCAAAATGTTGCATTTTTCCGTACGTCAATCGCTTTACGTTCTTTACTAGCGGATGAAAAATTTTCACCAAATCAAAGTGTAGAATTGTCCACTTCTAACAGTAAAAGTCATGGTGAACAAGATGCATTTCTTATTTCTTTAAATCGACCCATTGTTTGGCTTAAACCTTTCACACTTGATCGTGGTATGTATAATTTTTTCTAGAAGTTTAATTGTGTTTATACCTGGTAACGGGTTTGTGGAAGTGTGTAATAGTTGTTGTTGTTAGTATTTCTTTCAATCAGTATTGTTCGCTTAGTTCTGATGTAAATGTTTTGTAACGAAAAACTCGTTTTCACGCTTTCTCATACATCGGTTTAATCGGGGATATTAATTTTAGGAAGGCTTTTAATTCTGGGTCTTGATTTATTCCTAAATGACATGATATCAAACGGTTATTTCTAGCATAGTATCTGATGCAAATGTGCATCAGTTTATATCATCATATAAAACCGAGAAAGGAAAGATAAAATTCATAAAAAGAATATCAGTGTAGTTTATACGGTGGTATCAGTAATGTTAGTGGAACTAAACAAAAAAGATGAAATAAAATAAAGAAATGAAGAAATGACAATCTTTGATACTCAAGGACTGTAGGAGGATAAAGAGTAAACGAATTTGCATTAATACCCCAAATTTTGTAGAATCTCATCTCAGATCATGCAACCATTAATCATAATTATCACGTAAATACCGAAGAGGTAAATGGCACTATACATGTAATGGACATTACTCACAAAACTGTTTGCAAGTAGTGTATAACAGTACGTGACGTCGAAATTGCTACAGTTGTCAGACAGAGCGAAGTGTTTCACGTCATTGAAAGCACAGCGTTGGCACAACACTTGAAGGTCAGACGAGAATACAGTTTAGATGGCATAACACACCGAAAGCTACAGATGGAAGAAGATTGGAGGTTATGTGTTATATATTATATAAGTACTTTGTAACTTCTGACGATAATTATATTCCCCCTGTCTACTGTCGTGTTTTACACATGTAACCTGATATATCTTTCCAAACTGAAAACTGTGTGGAAAGTAGTGACCTGTTGAATTGTACAAGTTCTGTATTTCAGAAATTTTCCGCAAAAATGTCATGGTAGGTTTATTTAAGTCTATCATCTTGTAACATGTTCAGTGATTGATACATTAGAATAGCTAATACGAATACCGGCTTTTGTCTTTTAATAAAGGTTTTGGGTACAGTCCGTTCGTCATCTATATAAATTGTTTCGACACTTTTGAAAACATTACCATCTTATCTATCAGACTTCTCAAGACTCGTAAAAGTATAATTTATTTCTTGTGTGTTTGTTTCAACTTTGAAATGAAGAATTCATACACAAAAATAAAAAGACTCTCTCGTTTAGGATCATTTTTCTCGAATTAAACTACACATATAATTTGCAAAATAAAAAAAACTGATGTTGGGGAATGGGGGTGAAAGTTGATATTTATTCCTATTTAGATTTATAGGCTTAAGTAGTCAACAATAATCCTTTATTTTAGAATACACTGATGTGTGCGTGTTCCCTCTAGATTAGCAAAACTTCTCTGTATAAGACAATTCCGCGTTAAAAATATGTCCAATTTTATTCTAAAATAATATTTTGCGTTTTGCTTCGGAAGTTTTTCATTACATTTGACTGAAAAAAAACATGTTAGAGTTATTTTTGTTTCTGTTTAGTATGGTAGATCCCCAGAAATCAATTGGTGAACGTCTCATTTTTTGTAATTTTACTTTGCGAATTTGAGTTTCTTGTGTTCGCTCCCACTTTAACTTTCAGTTTGTATTTTCCACTTGGAAGGACCTTAAATGTCATTAGTTCGTTCCCTCTTTTAGTGCGCTATTTTGTAACGTTTTTCAAAGACATTATTGTACTATATATATACGCATGAGTTTTGTGCTTGTTGATTGTGTTTCCGATTGCTTGTGGAATATACATTTTCCTCGAATGAACCCGAACTTCTCCGTTTAGTTATTAGGACTGGTGTGCAATGAGATAGTTTAGCATGTCCTGTTTTTGTGTCGCTGACTTTCGTTCTATTCGCCAGTTTTGGGCGATATCGTAATGAATGACTTTTGTAAATACAGAACAAATTATATTCAATTGATATTTACAATTTATAACAAATAGGAAGTTATTATAACAGTTAATTAATAATTCAGTAATAGTATTTTTCTAAATTAATATTTCACAGTCTTACTGATGGATTGTGATTTTGCCATCATTATATTAAATTAGATTATTATAATAAACATTAATTATATTCAGTTACAATTGTATATATTTCAGTATTATTATTATTATCAATACCACTACTATTATTATTATTTAACGATTTATTTAGGTATAATGATGTGGATGGTGTATAAAGATGAATTTGCTAAATGGAATGAACACATAGAACATTTAGCATCTATGGTAAGTTTGTATTATTTTAGATTCATTCTTTGTGAGTTCATTAAATTGAGTATATGTAATCAACGGTTTCTAAATTGATTAAACTTTCTTGCTAAATTATTTTTTTTTCATTAAAAAAAATCAACTAAAAATTTCCTAAATGAATAATTGTCAATAAATTGACGATAATATTTGCAAGATTGCTAAATGATATTGATATATCTTGATACATCTTACTCACCAATAGTTAATTACGATTTTACTGATAAACATTTATTATTATCATTATCGAATAATGAATTTGTGTTTCTTTCCTATTACAATAATGTCAGTTTCGGTTAAAACAATATTATACATAAGTATATTTATTTCTTGACTTATTAATAAAATTTCATTATTCTAATTATTTCAATTATCAGTTCTTCTATGGTATAAACAAATAATCTGGTCTTCAACTCTCTGAAGCCATCTTCTGATAACTAACATTTATTATTCATACTTTCAGCAGTTAGATTTGACAGACAAATTATAATATTTTAAGATATCTGTTCATTGAATGGTTGACTTGCTTTAGTCAATTATTTAAAAAAGTTGTCATCTTTATTTTCACTGATTGTATATTTAAAATTTTATTTCTTGAATATAATGACACTGTTTAGTCGTGTTATCCGATGCAAATATTACTCTTATCTATCATATACATTTCATTTTGATATCATATATCTTCAGATGCCTCCTGAAGACGTCAAAGAATCAATGCCAGTTCGTCCAAATTTTATTCATAGTGTACAATATCCTACTGGATATTCACCAAAAGATCATTCTCAATATATATCCATATCTTCTGCTCCACCATATTCATCTGTTCATCCAACTGCGACAAGTATAAATGAAATACCGGATGTCTCGATAGAAGCTAATCTGTCGAATAATAATAATAATAATAATAATAATAATAAAACATCATCAACCTTATTCCTTCAACTTAGCATTGAAGATCTTGGTGTTTGTTTGCCTATTCATATGCTCAAGGTTTGTTTACACATTTGGATCCATACATAATGAGTTCTGTTAACTTATTTTTCATATCACAATTATAGAATTATTTGGCAACTTTTAAAAATATTTCTGTTTACCATAACACACATGTTTCCCATCATAGCATTAATTTTTTTAGACTTCATTTAGTTACTAACAGGTCCATCCATAAATTTATACTCAAAAAAAGGATTTCATTTAGATAGTATTTATTTTGAAATTTCAAGTGATGTTCATTACTAGTTAACGTTAGCCAAAAATGTATTTGATACTAGGAAATAAACTTATTTTTAATTATTTAGTTAGGCTTTTTTTCTATTTTATCATAAGATCTATCAAGATATATCGGTGTTTGACAAACGTCCATTGGTTATGTGTAATTTATTTATCATTGCTTGTTTAATTATAATTCAGATATATTTCGTACCTAATAGATCCTTTCTTAAGAAGTGTTGGTAATAACTCTTTGATTACGGTAACAACATCAGTTTTATTTTACCTGAGTCAGTTACATACTCTAATTTCCTCTTAACTTCACTCGTAACCTACATATATACATAGGTCGATCTGTTAACCAATACTACCTTGAATAGTTTAAATCACTAATTGATCTCGATCGGACCACTAGTGAAAACTTGGATGTGTTGGATAGCCGTTTCGTCCTAGTGTTACATTTCCTGCACTAGGGATCGAATCTAGTGTGATGTGTGCTACTTATACGGATATATATATGCATTATGTATCAAGATTTGGAAGTAGGATTTTTTCTGACAAAAGAGGAACATAAAAAAGAGAAAGAAAACCATAAGCAGTCGGAGTAGCAATGAAAGAACAAGGGAGCTTGTAAGAGACAATTCAAGGAAGATGTGCAAATGATGTATTGAATGTATAGTTTTCATATTTTACAAATCTAGTATGTATTTTTACTGAATACAATAAATTTGTCTTCTTTTAACAAATCTTCACTCACTAAACTAGAGCTTTTAGTTTCAAGTGGGAACGCCTTTTCTTATGATGATGTAAGTTTTGGATAGTTGACATGGAGTAGAATTTGGTACGAAATTCATTTGTCACATTTGTTATTAAAGACATGTACTTATCTAAAACGAACAAGTCACTCATACAACGATTTAAGTTAAAAATGAATAACTAATCAATTAAAGTATTTTTCAATTGCTTAATATTATTTAATTTTCGAAAATTATTCATAGCATTAAACTTAGTTTAATTTGATGTACTTTTGAATGTTTCATTCAAAAAAAAATTTGTACAAATTAAAATTGAGTAATAGAAAAATATTTTTCTAAAGATTTAATATTGAATTCAATAATGGTAAATATGTTGAATATAAAACAAATCATAGTAAACAATTTACTATTGCGTTGTTGTAGGATTTATTGTTTAATCATGAAAGCATTACAAGTTAGGAGTATAATTTATTTTTCTAGACTATTGTGATATTATTTTTCATCCTGTACAATTTTATTAACTTATTCAGTTGAACAGTTAAATAAAATTATATTTAAAACAATTAGTCCCTTAGATAAATTTGGGTAATGTAATAAGAAAACAAAGATCAAAGCTCTATATGTTATGTTATTGCAATACATTCATTTTACTCTTTATGACTTCATTTAATAGTTTTTTTTTACTATTCTATTCTTTTTCTAATTTACTAGTTACCGTCACAAAGTTTGAAGTCGGATTCACGAACCGCATTAGTTTTAACATTGGATAAAAGTCGTATTTCTGCATGTTATCAAGATTCTCTTGTTAGCCAAGGAGAATTTACTGGTGAGATATATATTTATTATTTTTCAAGATCCCGTCTTTCATATTTTTTTATCTTTCATGTAATGTGACTACAATAATATCGGAACAATACGATCATATTTTTTCATCTGTCCACTTTATTTATATTGTATTTTCGTTTTATTTTTACCCTTATATATCGACTTTGATTGCTGAAAATCATAATGTACGCTATCTAAATTTTTATTAAAAATAGATTTCTGTTTACGTTTCGACGATGAATTTAATGTTGGTTCAGATGATTGGAAACCAGACAAAAAACGATCAACAATCGATGTGAAAGGAAAACGCTACGTTGTCATATTGAATGCATGTGTTGTTCCTAGTGGGACATTCAATGTATGTTGGAGAGATCTAGGTAAATAAGCAACTGTTGATATTTTATTGACAATCTATTTGTGTTTAGATAACGAAAAAGAAAATTAGTTGATTATACTTCATTATTCACCTACAATTTTATGTGCGATTCTTCGTTTTCCTTATTTTAACCCTTGTTCTCTCTACGAGAAATCTGTTTAACAATATTCAGTAAGAAAGAGATAAAGTAAACACCATTCATTTATGTTTATTAATTGATAGGAAAATCCGGACCTCGGTTTTTGAACTCGTCTGCAATCTTGAGGGGACTGACGTTTCTTAAAAGATTCAAACTTGGATCGCCTAATTTTTTTAGTCTGAGACATCACCACTAAGCTATATAAGGCCGACTTCCAACCATTTGATATCAAAACATGCAACTTCAGTGATAGAATTTTATTAGCGCTAAATATTCGACATATATAACGTTGGTCACTATTCAGTGATTAATCCATTTGTCCCTTTCTAGTATTACTTTACCTATGTGGTTACATGAAGAAAGATAAGCATTACATTACACAAATGATTGAGTTTTTTAATAATGCCCACTATTTCATAGTTTAATATTAGAAATATGAAGTTGAAAACTAACGAATAGGAATATTCGTTTTTATTGATGAATATTTTGAGTTTTCCCTCATTTTTTCTGTTATGATCTCATTTATTAAATATTTCACCAGCAAACTAATACTAACCAGTCAATTGATTTTTCATGCTATTACTAGAAAAACGTGGGCAGTGGCATATAGCCATTAACTGGCAGATGCGTGGTTTAGATTTTCACCTGGACGATAATATTGGTCGACGTTTAAAGGCGTTGTTTACTATTCTTACAAGAATGACGGGTTATAATGACGCAGCGCCTTTATTACCAACCTCCGGTGAAGAAGAAGAGGGAGACGAAGAACGTCATTCACGTGACTTAATAAATGCACATGACAACCAAGTGATTCTGTCGAGCGAAAATAAGCATCAAACACTTCCATGCTCTATGGAAAAGCGTTCATCTGTAGTGTCTGCTGTTTCGACCAAAAAGCTCACGACAGATGTGGACATTGCCTCACTAGATCGTTATCGATATTTAGTAATGTAAGTACAAAATAAATTTTGCTAAATTTTTCTCAAAGTAGTCGATTTACTTAGAGCAGTCAGTCCCTTATACAAATTTGAATAGTGCAATAAGAAAACGAAGATTATCAGAGCTATGTGTTATGTTACCGCAATACATTTCGAACAATCTGTTCGTACATAATATACTTGTTAACGACTTTATATACCAAAAATATAAAAGGTCAACTAGACAAGTGGATATTAAGAAGAAACAAAAATAATAGTCAAGAAAATAATCCAAAAAACGGAGAATAGACGAACATTATCAGATCATGTTCAGGGTTAATGGGATTTGAATTTTCGTATGGTTATGGATTCAATAAACTTCAGTATACGTCTTTGAACTTTTCTATACAAAACTACAAAAGCTGAGTTAAAATTAATTTTGTGGCCTACTTGAACTAAGCGTTTAGCAGTAGAGAACGATAAATGTTTATCATGTAATCTTATTGGGTCATTGGATTTTTGTTTTTGCATGCTCAGGGTCCCTAATTTGGAAATCATGACTTCTCTTCCCTAAATCTGTGTAGCTACATCTACAATTAAATTGGCAAACATATGGGGATGTGACGCAATCATTTTCGTGCCTTTTAGGTTTTTTGTGAAGCATGAATCTTGCTTTTTCTTCGATAATGACCTTTGCTACGTAGTACGTTTTGTTAAAAACTGATTTAGGCCTTTGTTTCAATCAAAGGTTATTTGACTCACTTTTAAACAGTAAAGTGATATAAACAGGCTTTTTTGTGTCAAAGACATAGTAGGTCTCATTATACTATGACCTTTCTATCGAGGATGACCATTTTCCACTAATTTTTTGTACAAAAATCTGACTTGTTTATCAATACCGTCGTTTATGTAAATACGATCAGCCCTGTTAAATAATGCCCCTTGTCAAACTCCATTCGTTTTGAACTGGATAATAACTATTATAACTCAAGTACTGCCCTGTCCAAATTGGCTTTCTAAGAATGCATCGCTTGACTGAACTATATTTTCTTCTGTCTATAAATATATCTAAGAAAGTAAGCCGGCCGTTCTTTCCCTCCTTACATGAAGAACTGGTGTGGTTTTGAAGTGTTTAGTTTGTTCAATAAACAATTCATATCCTTCTTTCTTTCACAGATAACTCAGATGTCATCCTTATACCTCTTATAAAGGGATATGTTTTTGATTAGGCCTTCAGCTAGATTTCTACATGTGCCTTAAACACATCTGCTAATAACGGTCTAATGGACTAACCACAGCAACCAAGTCGATCTGGCAAAACTATTCACCTTCAAATGTGAACTGTATTTGTCAAAGCACAATACTAACAAATCTTTAAGAATTTTTAAGGGAACATGTAATGTAAGGCTGTTCGAACATATTTAGTTACATGAAATACTAATGGTCTTTTTTAAAGTTACATTTGTGAACAAGAAATTGCACGTCGAAAGAACACATGGTCTTCTCTTTGATATTAATATCACCTAAATAATCGTTCAATTCGAAAGAATCCTTCAGCGGATACTTACATAAAAGCCTTCGGATAGGACCTGACCGTTGTTGCTACCTTGACGTGGTGGTCGGGCTCGCCTATCGTGATGAAGCAACTGAACTATACTGGCTGGAACAACCGTTCCTCAAGGTCCTACCGTGCCAGACAGGTCGGTTGAAGAGCGGTAAGACTAAAAGCAACAAAACCAAGGTCCGAAGGCGAAGTCGTAATGCTAACTGTACAGAGGTGTGACAGCAGTAAGGTGTTTCATTCAGACAACCAGTATAACAGCGATGCCGCCTTCCCACAAGGAGTAGTGTGGTTAGAAAAGGTCGACCCTAAAAAAAGCACACCTCGCCTTATCCCACGGATATCCGTCTCCGGCGGTAAGGTCTCAACAAGTATGGAGCTAACACAAAAATTACTCATACAAAGGTCGTGTGTGACCGACCTCAAGCAGCTGTCCCTTGGGCACTGCGGTCACGCTCTCAGGTCACTGTGACCACCTCTAACCCAATTTCCTTTTCAGGTACCTCCAGCAGAACCCTTCCACGGTGTGGGCAACCGGGAAGTGATAACCGCCCTCATACCTCTAACAGCACTCAAGACCACTGTATTCATAATCAACCTCCCTCTTCAATTCCTATTATTCCTCCTACATCGACTTTCTACACTAAACTTCCTCTTTTGGTTTCCTCCTCAAGTGTCACAATAGCCAACGATTCTTGTGCGCAAAATACTGTCCCAGGTCTACTGAAACCTCGCTCCAAACTACACATTGGAGCCTTCAACGTACGCACACTATGTCAAATCGGTCAGCAGGCTTCCTTGGCTAAAACCCTAGAATCTTTTACAATTGATGTATGCTGTGTCTCCGAAACATGCATACAGGATCCTAGTGTGGTCATTCACTTGACCTCACCTCGGTAAAACGAAGCTGACGAGATACACCCTTCATGTATCTGGCGACCCGATGGCTAGTTCTTGTGGACTGGCAGATGTAGGCATAGCACTAAGCATGAGAGCGGAACAAGCGCTATTAGAGTGGATCCCCGTAAGCAGTCGTCTATGCGCTGTTCGGCTAAACGGCTCGGTAAGAACTCGAAAGGATAGGGACACACGTCGTTGCCTTTTCGTCGTTTCTGCCCACGCTCCCACTGATTGCTGTTCGGATGAAGTGAAAGATGAATTTTACAGAAAGCTGTCTGAACTTCTTCAGAAAGCTAAACGTTCAGACATAGTACTCGTAGGAGGTGACTTTAATGTCCAGGTAGGTAGCTTAAACAAAACAGAAAGACATTTAGGTGGGTATTTTAGTATTTCGGCACAGCAAACATAATGGTGGTAGTCTGCTGCAACTGTGCTCAGACAATCGTTTATTTTTAGCAAACACAAATTTTAAGCATAAGGAGAGACATCGTGTAACATGGCGACCCCATGCACCAAACCAACGATGGATTCAAATAGACCATATTGCCATCAGTCATCGTTGGAGAGGGTCAATAGAAGATTGTCGCTCATTCTGGAGTACCTGTTTGGACTCCGACCATGCCCTAATTATTTAATTATTTATTTATTTTAACACATAGGTATTGGTACAAGGAGGCACCAAATACATATGCGCCACACGAATCTCAATTGATTTGTGTGAGGGCTGTGATACTGCCCGGGTGCCCAAACCGAAGTAGGTGGTTTTCTTAGGTGGCCACACCCCGAGCCTTTGACCTGAACGTCTGATCCACAAGGCAGTGGAGCATCGTGAGGAGATGCAGTCCCATGGTAACCGGTGATCAACGATTGGTTCATACGCCATTTGTTTCCTCAAGATATTGGAGCCCATGTGCACCATTGGTTTGGGATCCGTTTAAAGCGCCGGACATTCGCTTTTCGTCCTCTCATTTTCGTAAACAACACCCCCGCCACGAGAAGGCAGTGAGTAGAACTTCCCTGGCAGGGGCTATGTACGCGTGGCCATGTGAGAGCATTTCGAGAGGAAGAGCGGACTCCCCACTCTCGGCCGTACCAGGGCATTTGGGGGCAACCATGCCTCACTGGACGCAAAAGAGCCACACAAAAAAGACTCTTTGAACCGAATTGAGTAATGACAAAGCCAAAAGTAGGTTCCAAGAACAACTGAGGTCACACTTAGGTAGTTCTGAAAACGAGACTGACCCAGATGTTGCTTGGAAAGTTATACAAGCAGCTGTGGAAACAGCAGTGACATCTATTAGTGATTTAAACCACAGGGTTACAAAGAACCAATGGATTTCTTCAAGATCTATTGCACTGATGTATTCTCGTAAACTCATCGATCAGGTTCTGAACACGATGAAGAGCGTAAAGAAATCAGATCTAGGTTAAGCAAAAGTCTAAGGAACGACCATGAGCAGTGGTGGGCAACGAAGGCAAAAGAGATGGAAAAGGCGGCGGCTATAGGGAACACAAGACAACTCTACAGACTAATAAGAGAAACTGGAATTAATAAATCAAGTGTAAGTCAGACTATTTCGGAAAAAACCATACTCTTATCTGCTCCCAGTCCAGACGTTTAGAACGATGAGTGGAACACTTTAAGGAGCAGTTTAGCTTACCTTCAGCTACTCTACAACTACCCTCTATTCCCAGACAGCGTGAATGGAAGATTGAAGTAGGTTTCCCAACTCTAGCTGAAGATCAAAAGGCTATAGTTAATCTGAAACGAGGAAGGGCAGCTGGTCCAGATGGATTGGCCCCAGAGGTCTTTAAGGATGGTGATCTAGTTTTAGCGATTAGGTTGACTAATATTTTAGCTAAAATCTGGGAGTTAGACGTTATCCCATCTAACTGGTCACAATCACTTATCGTCCCAATATTTAAGAAAGGGTCAAAATCATCCTGTGACAACCATAGAGGGATTGGTTTGACTAATATAGTATCTAAAATACTAACTTCGATAATTATCGGACGTCCAACTAAGACTCGTGAACTGCAAACACGAGAGAATCAGGCTGGCTTCAGACTTGGTCGTGGCTGCATCGACCACATATTCACCATTCGTCAGGTTCTAGAACACAGGCATACTTATCGGCGTCCGACAAAGGTGGTCTTTCTTGACTTAAAAGTAGCATTTGACTCTGTTGATCGAGAGGTTCTGTGGCAGTGTCTGTCATTGAAAGGCGTACCTCAGAAGTACATAAACCTGCCAGGAGGTCCACTTATTGACTTAGGATATGCAGATGACATAGTCCTGTTTGGTGAAGACGCTGATGAAATGCAGAGTCTTTTGGTAGCACTGAGCAACAATGCCAGAATGTTTGGGATGCGCTTCTCTCTCTCTTAATGCAAGTTGTTGCTTCAGGACTGGTCTGCGTCAACACCTGAACTAAGGATAGGGGGTGAAGTAGTCGAACGCGTTGACAACTTCACTTATCTTGGAAGTCTGATCAGCTCTAATGGGTTGGTGTGTTACGAATTCTCAGCACGGATTCGAAAAGCTCGTTTGGCCTTTGCCAACTTACGTCATCTATGGCGAAGGCGAGATATCCGTCTATCAATTAAGGGACGAGTATACTGCGCGGCAGTTCGTTCCGTTCTACTATATGGCTGCAAAACATGGCCTTTTAGAGTAGAAGATACTCGTAAGTTACCAGTATTTGACCACAGGTGCCTTAGAAATATTGCTGGGATCACCGGGTAAGTGTTAGTGACTTCGGATAGGATTCAGCAATGTCCTTAACCGTTTAGCCTTGTTATTTGTAAATGGTTGACACATTGATGAAATTATGCGTAAAGAAATGTTTGATTTCTGAATTTTAGGTAGTCCATGAAAATGAGCATATTCAGAACTCATGTTTTACAAAATAAAATTCTTCTTTATCAATAACATTCGTGTGTAACAGTTTCAATAGGTTTGTGTTGATGCTTCCCCCTAGTTTACTAATATCTTCAAAATTCGACATCAGGTATAAATTTACTTTTATCACTGAGGAAAGATAACATCTTGTTTTTATATCCATATTTGTTCATGATAACTACATCTGATCCTTCAACAAGTTTAAACAAAACAATCACCAAATGAACTACGAACAAACCTTGATATTTGTAATTTTCTACCAATGTTATCGGGTAAGTATTGTTTATTTCTTAGCTTGGTTGACTTTATAATGTCATATCAATTTGTAAAAATAACTTTTAGAAAATACAACAATCTACACGAAACTATTTCATTTTTTTAAAAATAAACATTTTGAAAATTTCGGTAGATCCAAAACTGTGAACATAAATAGAGTAAAATGATTTTCTTTTAAAGTGAACCGTTTTGTCAGTATATTTTAAAAAGTTCTATAATTTCAAAGATCAATGTGTTAATTACATAATTCCAAAGTTGTTTTTTTCCTACCTTTTTTTATAAAACATTTTTGATCAATAGGCCCAAAGAGTCTAATGTGAAAAATCTTCTGGATAATTCACAATTTGGAAGTATGGAATTTCATAAGCACAAATTAGATTTATCAGATTTGCAAGCTTTCAAACGTCAAAAATGGAATACACTTCGAAAGAAAAAAACTGGACATGTGGTCAGTTTAAATTATCTGTTTACATTTTAATAATTATATTTAAAATCTAATTATTAAACGACGCCATTTATTGATAGGGATTGATCGTACTTTTAAATAACTGATTCTTAGCTTTTTACAGTTAGATTATTGGATCCGTTTCCATTGTGTAACACGCAAACCAGGAAAATCACCTCAATCAATCCTATAGAAATCAAAGAACGAAATGACAGGAGAAAAACCAACATAAACTGTTCCAATTGCAAAAAACCATATCGGACAAAGTGGACGCCTCCATCTTCGCCTGCATGAACGCTATAACATATCTTCACTTACATCAATGAATATGGACAAAAATGTGACTAGATATTTGTTGAAATTTAATATAGAAGGAATACTAAAAGCACCAGGGAATCCTTATAAGTGTGGCACTTAGGTCAATCAACAAACACATCGAAATCTATCCAATCTATCAACCAATAAGAAAAATCATGGACAAATTTAGAACCAAGAATCAGATCAAAGGGAGATACAATCAAGATAAAGAGACAGATAATAATAAATTAAAGATCAAAAATGACCAATCAGATTGAGGTTGACAGGGTAAACTGAAAGTCATATGTGGAGGGAACTGAATGTTTAATTTCTGCCCGACGTTTGTGCTATGTTATCCAAAAGAAGAATAAAAGCTTCACGACCAAACCATCCAGCTTAGAGAACGGAATTCTACCAAAATCATCCACCTGAACTACAAAACTTTTTCACCAACTTTAGTTTTCCTTATCCACATTCCTCGTCCGATTATCTGAAGTACAGTAGATTAATGTACATAATCAACCTGAAGCACTTTAATTTTTCACTTTAGTTTTTTCTTTATCTCAGATGAAGGGTTATATTAGATTTGGTATCTGTGTCCTATAATATGTGATCCATTCGTCATTCGTCTAAACAATAAGAGGATATTTGAAACCCATTAGTCTTTAAATTACTAAATTTTACTACACTATGAAAGAGGTTCAGAAGCAGTTGCACAATCTACATGGTTTATAGTTAGTCCGTGAACGTGAACTTGGTTGCCGCGATACACTACCGTTTACTTATCCTCATTTTATACTTATCATAATATAATTGTTTGTGTTTTTTGTTTCAACCAATAGGTTTTTTTAGCTACGATCGGCAAGAAGGAAAACTAAAAAAACTGTTCCATATGTGACTGATTTATTTTTCATATTATTCTGCATAAATACAACATGCAGTATATGATTTACATGATAACAGTAAAATTGTAAATAATGGGATTTTGGCAGTGACAATTAATAAGTATTTCGAAGCTTAAGTCACTGTTTTGTTGTCCATTAGTACACTACCGGATACCGGCTCAGTGGTCTCATGTTTGTGTTCACGCCCCAGAAGGCAGGTCGTAAGTAAGCACTACTAAGAAGGAGTTTCCTGCTAGCATGAAACGACCTCCCAGTGCTTCCAGGCTTTTGATGTTTGTATAACTGAAATCAGTCCATAATGTAAACTATGAACTTTAGTCTGTATGTTAATAAATATTTGTGAGAAGTTAGTTGCTTAATAAAGTTTTGTAGTAATCATATCTCTGCTGCATGATTTGTTTTGTTTGCTGTCGGTCTAAAATGCTGGACTCCACGATTATAAGGGATTTGTCTTTAGGATTATAGGTAATTGAAATCATGTTTCTTGTCTAATAATTAACTTTTTGGGGTATGAAACAACTGATTTTCATAGTTTTTTACTAACACTCATTCTATTTGCCGATATGATCATATGTAAATATAATGAATATTTCTTTTGTTCATTTTAGACTAGAGGTTTAGCATTACGCACACATAATTCGTTACACGCTGATCACTACACAAATGAATACAACTTTTTTAACACACAGCCTATTGGTTCTCAATCCATACCAACTGATAGAAAATCAACCAAAACATGTTTACGCCCATCTTCTTCAGTTACAGAAGATTTTCTTCCAATTCGAACTCAAGGTAAAGATCATACAAAAATCACTCAAGAACCTAGTGTTGTACGACGTCGAAGATTCAGTAACGAACCTGGTGTATCTTCGAGTCATATTACCAAGATCGATTCGGTTTATTTTGATGCAGAGGATACTAGTTCCAATGTGGCTTTCTCTAAAAATATTTTAGCTAATAATAATATGGCGAACAGCATCAATACAAAGTCGGATTTAAATAATCGACAGTCTAACAGTCGAATTTTCGATGAATGCAGTGGTATGTAACTGTTATATTATTTTCATACTTTTTAGTTAATTCTTGTCCACTAACAAAAAACTACAAATGATTAGTCTGTGATATCCCTTAAGTTGATCGCTCATTCCCCATATGAATTAATGAAAAAGTGTAATCGAATCTCGGTAGTGTTATTCATTAGAAATGATCACGAAATCACTTTTTCTCCTTTTCTATATTCTACCCGTTATTGTCTTCTTGTAATCTAGGATCATTGATTTCAAACTTCAGGTTAATAAACCTACGGGTCACAAGTATCTGTTTGTATGTTTGTGCACGTTGTTGGTGTCCGTATATTTCAACTGTATTATCGTAAATATTATTAAATATACTGCTTTTCTTTTAGTTTGATTGTTACATTCGAAACTGTAGATGTATTGATGATATACAATTTGTTAAACGGTTTTTTTTTTGTCAAATTTGTATTTAATTGTACTTTAAATTGTTTGCACTTATTTCTTTTTCAAAAGAAATCATTTATTCGTTGTAATGTTTCTCAATTATTAGCTTACCTTTTGAAAATCAGTATTCTGTAAAGTTCAAAGCTGTATATTAAGAAACCACACTATCTCAGTGGTATATATATAGCGACCACCTTGGAGACGGTTGAATAGAACCTTCCATCATTATGCACTAGTATGTTGATTGACTTCATTTTATACTTAGTAAAGACGTTAATTCAGACAAGCGCTTTGCAAATTTGTAGCCGTTTCATATAGATCAGATTATGTCATAGTATCTTGTACTGAATTTGATTTTGTTGTTGTTATTGGGTTCTATATCATTCAATTTGTTGGTTCCTTTTGCCAGTTGTTTCATGGGTTTGAGACATTTCACCAAGTAATAAGAATTCGTTTAATAGGCAACCTACTGTAAGATGCATACAAATTTCTACTTCTTCTTTAGATTTTACATTATCTTTTGTAAAAGAACGTCAATTATTCACTGATCTGTAAAAGAGTTATTTCACAAATGAAATTTTTAATTCCTAAAAATCAGTATCCTCCAAATACAAAAACAAATACTTCTGTCGAATCATATCACTGAAAATATTTAGACATTTTTCAATATTCTCATAATACACAACGAATTTCACCGGTTAGAGTAAAAATGAATATTCCGTTCAATGTATTGATAAATTACCATTTAGTAGTCAATGTAAGTCTCCTTTTGTGTACTCAGATTTGAGTCACACTTCAGTTGTATGCACAGCTAGTGATACTACTAGGTTGCTGAAACCAAATTTGTTTGGGCGGTGTTCTAATTTATAACCCCAATATTAACTATTTTAGTAATTAAATAACGTTAATTTCCCACAAAAATAAATATGAATATGACTATTGTTGTGTCTTCTCAACAGTCGCATACCTTTTGTCATATTCGTGATATCATGTACCATGTTTTATAAATCAATATTTTTTTGTTTTTATAGATGATTGGGGTGATCCATGTGGTAGTCTGGATGTTGATGACGACCTGTACCATGATGCTGATGAATTGAATAATATCGAAAGTGATAATACAGATTCGCTATACATAGCACATACGATGCAAACTAGTGAAACTAATGTAGATCATGAGAAGTCGTCTACTATTAGACCACCAACACCTCCACCACGTCAAATGCACCTTCTTCATGATGAACAAAACCTTGAGTTTCATCCTGCTATGGAACAGGTTTTAGATAAAGAGATAAATTCAACTAAACCTATAAATACTCAAGAAGAAGAACCAAAGCTTCAGTTAGAATTAGATCTTCAGATTCACATTGACTCTGGTTGTTGTGTTCTTCATCCTCGACTTCCTTCAAAATTTATACCTGATGATAATGGTGGTAAACATGTATCAACCTCTGTCTTTCATACAGGAATAGGAATAAATCCATTCAATATTTCAAATACTATGAAAGTCCTTTCTCCAGAAACTCGTAGTCAAACTCCTTGTGCATTTTCACCAACTCACATTGAATCTGGTTATAGATTATCTTACAGTGATTTACTTCCTGGATATTTGGAGCGTTATAGGCATCAACTGTTACAAGATTTTCAGATAGTCCCTAATGATATCAGTATATTTTATTTGCCTGCTGTGGACGTTAGTGTAAGTTTTAATTTTGTTTTAGTCATACGAAAACGAGTAAATCATTCCTTTACAATTTTATATTCTTTGAACATTTTAATAGCGATGCAATGTACATAAATTTCCGTCTTATTTATTCATAGTAGACACACGGGATATCTTTTCTAATCATTTCAAATTCATTCATTCTTTATAGATTTCTGTATATTTCCTCTTCACTTAAAGGTTTTTCTCATTTATAGTATAGTATAGTACTTACTACTAAAGAATCTCAGACTTGCATAAAACTGTTATTTTAAACAGTTTTCTTTCTGGGTTCATTTCTTCATGGCTAAAACCATAAGAACAAACATCTAAAAAGCGGTCCATAAATTTATGAACAACAATTAACCAATCACTTTTTTTGAAGTAATATACTGATAATGTTTTCTAGGAAGACAATAAAAACTTTATGTATGGTTTTACGTTAGGCATTTTCCTAAGTCTGCCATTTGTCAGTAACATTTTATATTCTTTGACTTAACAATAATATCAAATTTTCATGTTTCTTTTTTTCGTAAAATTTAGCTGCACTATAATTCTATGACTGAATTAGACTTTCTGCCTGGAAGTAATACAGTTATACCTGGTTCATATAGTGACCCTCCTGTTAACTCAAAAATGTTCTCTCCAAATGTTCTTTCATCAAAATCAACTACTCAGTCTAGAACTGGACAAAATACAGGAAATAAAGACGATTCCATTCCTCGAAGTATAAGAAAACAAGCTGATTTATATATTTCCTGTTTCTTACAAAAATTGCCAAATGTAAGTTTCTTTTGTTTTTTTTAGTCGAAAGGTTTTCTAGGAAGCTTAAGTTCTTACATTTCTACAATTTTTGTTGTCTACTATATCGTTTTGTTATGTATTACAATTCTTAGTTCCTGTTAGAATCACACTACCGTACATTTAAACTACTGTTGTTTCGATTATACATTCATAATTTCATGTTCATTTGTATGTATAAATTGTCTTCTAAATGAAGCATTCATTTTTTCTAAAATTTCATTCTTATATTATATGTTTGTTTATCTTGTTCACAATGTAATCGAGTATGCACTGAAGGGAAGTTCCGTATGAAAACGAAACAGCTGTGTAATGCTCTTTGGTTCCCACGTTGATCTTAACTGAGATCAGTTTGTGACGAATACAAATTAATCTCTGTATAACATCTTCAACTTACATAATTCCGTTCATTAAAAAACTATAGATTAGTGGTTAAAATGCTTTTACAAACTTAATTGAAATTAATAGACAAACATTTCATTTCTTCCTGCAATTGTTTTAATTCATCTGTTTTTCAGTCATCTCTCTCTCTATTTTTTAATAGGAATTAATTGTTCAGCCGGCATTACTTGATTTTCTTGAACAAGCTATCGAAAATTTGCCACTTTTATCTGACTGGAATTCAGAAGTTGGTAAGTTTGTCCTCTGTTTTATTTGCAATTACATTCTACATGAAAAAAATTATATTCCTTAAGTTCTTTTCTTTAGATATTGATTATTTGGTTGTATTATTATCTAACCCTTTCAGCATTTTTGTCACTTATAAACTTTGTTGATCGAATTTAAAGCAAGGCATGTATTAAAATTAGCGTAACCAACTAAAAACATCGTACAGTTTTATTTGTGAACACATATGCACACATAAACAAATCCCTGTTTTAATTATGTTCGGTAATTACTTCTAGATATCTAGTATTTTATAACTTGTATGAATTCTAAAAGCATATATTTTTTGCTAATGTCATCATTCATTATAATTCTTAGAATCTTGTGCTAAATTCTATAGTTTATTTAATTGGGATTCGTTTTTTTTTCAAGATTCTGTTTCATCCGATTCTGGTAATGAAATATTCTTTGAAAAATTCCCTGTACATGCTATTGTTCATCTTCATATTCAACCGTTTACCATACGGTATGTGTTTACTTATTTACTTACATTGATTTATAACAGAACAGAGTGAATGAACTTTTTATTTTCTTAAATGATTAGATGAAAGTGTCCATTTTATTAAGGTTCTCTAATCGTTGGTTAGTTTTGAATATTTTGAAAGGGTACCTACCTTTATAGTGTTAGGTCACTAAGACAATTGAACGTGTCAAAAATTGTTTAAAAAGTTTTGAAAAATTCAATTAGTTGAAAGGACAATTATATATTTTGTTGTTATTGGAACTGGTTCTTTGAGATTCTATATTACTTAAAAGTTGTAGAATATCACAAACATTTTATATAACATCACTGAGATTCTTGAATCTATAAAACGTCAGTTTTGAATATTGTTAGTGCAATAAAAAAGCATCAAGTTAATAAAACAATTTTATAAGGTAGATTTTCCAAACAGTTTATATGCACACCATTTTTCTTAATATTGATATCCGATTCAATAATTAAAACTGTCATCGTTTTGTTTTAAGTTCTGTACAAAGAATAATGTTAATAAAAAGTATGTTAAAACCTATTTTAAAAAATTCATCACCTTCATAGATTCCTGAAATAGAACGATTCATACCTACATTAGATGATGGATATTATAAATACCGGTAATCCTACTCTACACTTTAATTTGTTATATGTGGATCCGAATTAGCAGAAATAAGGATAGGTTGTGTAAAGTCTCCTTTTCTACTTACTCATACAAATTTAACTACATCTATGGATCCAGTTATGTTGGCTACACGAATTTTTAAAAAAAATCTCATCCAATATTTCAGCTTTATTCATCATATTTGAACATAAACCTCATGACCTTCTGATCTTTTATAAGATCGGAAAGTTGCTCTACTAAGAAGCTTGAAACCAGAGTAGATTAGTTATCCATCTGATGCGATTTTGTGACCAAAAAATTGTTTGACAAGCAAAAATTCTATTAGTGCCGTTCGTTTATTTACTCTGTACAGTGAACATTATCTAATAGTTTTTTCAATCGTACAAAATTGTTTTTAATAGGTTAATAATTGATTGTAAGTTATGCTGATGATTCCTATTAAGTATCGGTGATAATATAAATTATTTGGTTCAAATATTTTCTTTAATATAATTAGAGTTTAACTCAAACTCTGTACAAATGTAGTTTTTTTTTCACAAAGTGTGATGTATTTATATGCACTACAATGTGATCTTTCCTCATTTCAACTAATTAACCTATCATAAGTTTAACATTTATCAATTTGCATACAATGTATAATTCTTTTCTTTCTCTCTCTCTCTCGTACAAATTGTAGATTTCTTTGTTTGCCAACTTCCCGAATGCAATGCTTAATGGTTTTACCATTTTTGGACGCTGTCTTTTCAACTAAACGTGATGATCCTGACTCAGTTATGAATAGAACTGAATATAGTGTACCACGTAAATTATCCGATCTTAGTAAGTTTTGGTTACCATTTTGTTTGTCCATAAATTAGTGATAGAATTTAATTCTAATGAGTTATTTTAACTGATTGATCCTTTATAGCAAAGTATAATTGAAATCAAGTGGAAATGTCAATTTCGAATCCGTTATCATCTCAAGTGACTTCCTACTTAAAGGACTAAACTTATACAATTTCTTAAATGCAAAACAAAGTTAAGGAATAAATTACATCACATTACATATGCACGATTCATTACTTAGGTCTAATAACAAAACATTTTTCCTAAAATTCAGTGATCATAAACCTTGCTATGAATGAATCATTTACATTGTTATTAATAAGTAGATTTGTGGAGATTGTAGTATTTTCAGAGTTGAAATCATGAGTCGATCTAAGATAGACCACCATTAAAACCTGGATGGACGCTTCGTCCTTGTATGGGATTCCTCAATAGTGCTTATCCATGATCCTGCACGTGGTACTCGAACGCTTCATCTCTAGAACACTGAGTCCGTATTTAACGTTGTTAATGTCCGATTTCAATCAATCCATTATCTTACACTCCCCGTCATTCGTTTTCGGCGGTGGATAACTGTCTTGCACCCAACACGGATTGGACTCCCCTAATCATTGTTTACTCACTATAAGAATTTGATCATTAGTTAGGCAATGGTTCAGAAATAACTACGGCTTTCAAAATCATCATGAACAGTTAATAATATCTTTGAAAAATGATAAAACAAAAAATTATCTTTTATTGCTCATGCAACAAGGTTAGTTAATAATAATAAAAACGTCCTATAGATAAGTTGACCAACGTTGTTTCAAGAAGAGTTTTTTCAAGTTTATACCAGTTAATTAAGCTGAGTGAATACGCATTTAACTGTCTGTTTTCAAATATATCCACCTATTAAGTGAATATCTTCTCAAAGAATGAGTTATACCATATTTTGTCATAATATTGGGTAAAACAACTTATTCTTTACGAAGATCCAATTGTTTTAACTGACTTAATAGTCTTTCATTAAGTGTTTTGCCAACATTTACAAGTTGGAATTTGTTGTTTGAATCTTATTTTAAAACACTTTATATTATTATTACGCCTATATTTTTGTAGTCAGGATTGATAATTATTTATTTTGCATATATATTCATTATCTTTCTTGTTTTACTATTTTTTTTCATTTCACAGCTTCACTTCAATTTGATAATCAGTTGGATATGACAAGTGTAACATTGAAACAGAAACCACTAGTTGGTGATGTGGTTTCTGGCGGTGGACTTTCTATTACTGCCATCTTAAAAGGTGCATTAATTAAGTACCCAAAGTTTGTATGTAGTGTAGTGTATATATCAAATTTAACTTTGAACTTATACTAGTGAATCTTTGTGATAGCGTTAACGTTTTAGTTATTAAAGAAACAGATTTTATGTTTTTGTATTTTCTAAACTGAATATTATTCAGTCATTCACCAAGTACCAGTTTATTTGCTTAGCTGCTAGCGACATTTTTTATATGTAATGATCAGTAATACTACTCGATTATTCAAACAGACCTAGGTAGAGCATTAATCAAATTTGAGACTTTATGGCTAAAACACCTTAACCACCGAACAACTACGCATTTAATAGCCTAATAGCATATACATCATTACTACTAAATGTCGTTCCATGAGGTCTACCTATATCTCTACCAATTTCAGGATACGTAAGTGAATTATTAATAAATATAGTTAAGCTATTAAAAATGTCTTAGTATGTTGATACTGACAATAAATAAATGTCTTCTAGATTTATTATCGTGTGCACTAACTAATTGCCTCATTTTCTTATTTTGTTGATTTGTAGAGTTTCGCATATCAATATTTCATCCTTATGGTGAGTCATCTTCCATAAGATCAGGAAGCAGTTCATGGGGAGATGCTAGACCATGTGATTCTCTTACAATACTTGTGAAAGATATACAATGTCATCTTTCACGCACAGTAGAAGCAAAAGTTGTGCAAGTGAATCCGAATACAATTGTAAATGAGTCTAATTCTATTAGTGTACCACTAGAATCTAACAAAAAACCTTTCAGTTCAACAAGTCATAGTGTTAGAGAAACAATGGTCTCTGTACAATCGGTTGATAATTTTGGATTGCATCGAAATTTATGTATTTCAGGTACACTTATATTTTTGTTCTCTTTATTATTGATCCATTTATTTCGTTAGTTATTTTGATTTTGATTTAAAGAATATATATATATATATATATATATATATATATATATATATTCACACTTTTCATCTATCACAGTCACATTAATTCGATCAACAGATTAATTGTTTTTGATCATTGTTAGTGAACAATTAAATAATCATACCTATTCTGTATGGTATAGTTACATTCACCAATCACCCATAAGTGTAAATCCTTAAATTAACATATCTCACATTCAAATGTTCTACAAGAATGAATAATATTCCGAAAAGATATATAGATGGTATCCTGGCTTATAGACGTGATCAAGTTTATGAAAAAACAAATGTTATATGTAAAATTTATTGTTAATAATAACCTGTACAATTTAGTTGTAATATAATACTGTAAAGTTGTAAATCAATCCAATGATTACAGGTTGAGAAGATTTTCAGACTGATTAACCATAAAACTAAACTTTTTTGGACTATGGAAATATGACTTATAATGATAAAAAAATTATTTATAGTAAAGATTGAAATCATTTGATAAGGTTTATCAGGATTACAGATAATTTTAATACTTACAAAAACAGTTGATAAATTTTCAGAATCGGAATCACTAGTCGATCTAAGCTGGACCCAAATTGGAAACCTAGAATCACTAGATGGACGCTTCGTCCTTGTATAGGATTCCTCAATAGTGCTTATCCACGATCCTGGATGTGGGACTCGAATCCAGGACCTTCGGTCCCACCGTTGAACGCTTCATCTCTAGAACACTGAGTCGGTATCCAACGTTGTTAATGTCTGATTTCAATCAATCCACTATCTTACACAACCCTTCATTCATTTTTGGCAGTGGATAACTGTCTTGCACCCAACACGAATTGGGCTCCACTGGTCATGGCCTTCTTACTAGAAGTTCAGGAGTTACATTTTGAAGCTAGTCACTGGTGAGCACATGTTCGTTATTAGTCTGGTGATTTTTGTGACTGCAGTTTTTTTACAGTTGAAATCACGGGTTGATCTAAATTACTCAAGTGATTCATCATTTTTATCTATTGAAAGAAATTATTTAGTTTTCATGAGAATTTATTTGGAATGTTTTTTATATAAAATTTATATTAGAATATCAATGCTTGCCTTTTCTGTTAGTGAGTGATTTTTTCTTTGTTTTCCTCTCAAAATAATTAAAATGGATTTAGTTGAATTGTTAATAATGTATGTGTTGTACTTTGTTTGTTCTAGGTATTTTTGATATTGGTATAGCTGAATTCACTTGTGATACTCGTCGAACATTAGAAATTTTAGATATTTATAATTCATGGTATCGTAGTAGTCTGGCTCGTCGTTTATTTCTAGGCAATGATGAATTAATTGAAACAGGTTAGCTTATACATAACCTAAATTAATAAGTTATAATTCTTATAATTATAATGTAATCTGAAGTATTGAAAAGTCTAAACATATTATGGTAACTTTCTTTTCTGTGCATTATTTTATTACAGGTTTTCTTTCACCCTACCAACCTGACCGTTGTTGCCACCCTACCAGGTTATATAATTAATCTTCTAATTTTACAAAGTATTTTAAAAAGCTACATACTAAATAGTCTAAAGGAAGACAAATCAGTCATTTTTTTTAATGAAAACTACTAACGTACCTAATATTATCTATTTTATACAGTGGTGGCTTGGTAATTAAAACACGTAGATTTCAATCAATAAGTACCAAGTTTAAATCTCGCTTCACTACCTACTTTGGCTTATTCATTTAAGTAGACTGATTAGGTATCACACAGTGTTACTGAAAGCGGAATATATATACCCATATTTCAAAGGTGAATGGTTATTGTGAATATTAGTAATTATGATGAAGAATCTAACTGAAAATTTTAATTTGTTGTGTATGTGTGCAGTAAAAGTTCATTTCGTTTGTACAGATCTTCTCTTCTCGGCCGCTAGATTACATACAAATTTACATACATTTCGTTTACCAATAAATTATATATGGTCAGTTTTTAAATAACATGAATGTTTTACAGCCTACTTCTGATTATGCTGAACCTTTCAGTCTAACATTGTACTAGAGGGAGAGTTAGTGGTAACGCAGTCAGTCCCTATAATTTCAGTTATGAAATGAACCTTAGTGAAATATCCCAACAAACAATATTTAAACTTCTATGTCAGTAAATTATTGTGATAAATATTTATGATACTTGCAATTTAAGTGAATATATAGTAAAACACAGATATATCAATGAAGAATATCTTTTTTCAATGAATTGTCATCAAGTTCTTTAATCATATATCTAAATTACTAATCCATAAAATTGGCCAGATTTAAGACAGAGTACATCATTTAAAATTATAACATATGAATCAAGGATTGTTTGTCATGTAAAATCAAATCAAATTGTTAGTGTTTGGGTAACTAATATGAAGGGTTAACTTGTATAATTTATGCCTTAAATGAAATCAATAGATAAGTGATCAGAATAAATATGGTTAACATGGTGTGAGAGAATATTGTCATTACAAATCAGAAATTACGTAATATGTAGGGTAATGCGAATTAGGTAGGAATAAGTAAATAGGGTTGGATGTTGAATGAATTTCTCAAAAACGTTGACCGGTGATATAATAATAATAATAATAATAATAATAATAATAATAATAATAGGATGCGCGAATAAGATAAGTTCAAGCTATGAAAATGAACATCAATGAAATTACGTCACCATATTATAAGAGTGATTATTAACTCATTAGTCCAGAAGTAGGCGGTTGAACATATTTGTTTTTGACACAGCTCTGACCTTTTGATCTGAATAGCTATTGCTTCAGCTGTCTGAAGGATTCTCAGTCTGATGGATTTAGACAGATTGCTGCTAATACGATATATTATTGCAAATGATTGTTCCATGTTGACTGTATGATCCGTTTGTACTAAATGAGCTTAAATCGAGCTGTTAACAGTTTTAAATATATCTTTGCTCAACTACACTGCGAGGTGCGAGACCAAAAATAAAATATACAGCAATTATAAACGGAATCTTTTGTATGTTCTAAAAGCTTTAAATATCGAACGTTCATTCTTCTATCTCAAAGATTATCATGTCAGTTTTTCTCTAGAATCATCATTTCATATGAAAAATCATATAAATGTGATGTGCTTTCTTCTTTCTAGTTAATATAACCACACAGTCTTATGATCAAGATGAAATAGTGAAAGCTACCGAGACGCAAAATGAACAATTAGATACAAAGTTGGAAAGTGCATTGTCCAATGATAATTTAGATACAAAACAAGAAACTTCAGGAAGTTTAGAACTACCTCTACGAAGTGGATTAATAAACCTTACTACAGGTTCGTTTATATTTACTTATTTAATTTTACAAAACATGTATGTCACTAAGTTCGTAAATTCTAAGTGACTAGTCCCTTTGATAAATTTCGACAGTGTAATAGGACAACGAAGATTATCAGACCTATGTGTTATCTTAGGGCAATCTGATTACACATATATTTGTTAATAACATTTATATATAAAAATAAAAGGTCAACTAGACAAATGTATGGTAAGAGGAGACTAGAATAATAAAGAAAATAATGTGAAAACAGTTTGAATCCTCATTACTCTGGATAATAAGCTAATATTACCAGGGTAGGTTTAAGGTGAGAACTCACTGTTTTTGAATACACAAAGGGGGGTTGGATTTTCGTATGGTTAAGGTTTCAATAAACCTTAGTATACGCTTTTTCACACTTTTATACAATACCACAAAAGCCGTGTTGAGATCAATCTTATGACCTGTTTCAACTGTGTTTGGCAGTGGACAACAATATTAAAACTTCATTGATATTAATATTGTCAATTCATTCTTTAAATCTACATGAGAACATATTTGTATTAGTCTTTGATAATTTATGGAGGTAGTTAATTGTTATGTAATAATACTTTAAATGTGTCATATACACTGATATATAACTTTAAACAATCACTATGTACCTGTTTATTTGACCATACTAGTGTTTATTATCACATATTTTACAGAAATATTTTTATTCATGTTATTGGGTTTTCTTTTCTTTTATATGAGCTATTTAGTAAAACTATAGGGGTTGTTATGTTTTCAAGACTCTAAAGTTTGCTTTTTTAAAGATGAAAACTACTTCTATTTTCATTTATTTACTCCTTACTGTTTCCTTTTTTAATACAATTTTAATTACTTGTCTTTGTTGGTTGTTTGCATTGATTTTGCGGGTATAACATTTTCAATAATTGTTTAGGGGCTTACAACATATTGATTGTTTTTATCAGTTTTTAATTATTTTGTGAAATATATTGGTTATTTTTTGCAGAAATCCAACAACCATTAGATAAGAATAAAAAAAATTTAACATCAAAAACAACCTTCTTGAGAGAAAATCTGAGTCATAAAAAGTCAGATGCAACACGTGCTACAACAATCGGTCCATGTATATCGACAAATGATAAAAGTGATGAAGAGCCTAAAGCGCCTACAGTTAGTACATCGCCAGACCCAACGTCAAAATTAACTACACTTGTAGGTGAACGTGGAGCTAGTGGGAGTCGTAATACTAGTTTACGAGTAGCTTCATGGAATGCACTAACTATTTTCTGCGTACACTTGAAAAAATTTGATTTAAATTTATACATGGGTAGCGCTATGGGTTTAACACGGTATGTTGTTTTTATGTTTTCTTTAAATCTGCTAGTTTAATTAGAGTAGGTGTTACTTTTGACAAGTATTAAATTTTAGTATGAGGGGGGGGGGTCTTGTGGAGATTGTAGAATTTTCATAATATAAATCACTTAGCGACCTTAGCTAAACCACTTTTAAAAACTACGAAGCATAGCTGCTTTATTCTAGCATGGATTTACCCAACGGTGCATACCACCGGGGACCTTTCTCGCATGCAAGTTCTTAACCTCTAGACCACTGGCTCGGAATCTAGTGATGTAGAATTCTAGATTCAATCAGTTCACAATACTGTACGACCATCTTCTTTTACCCCTGGTGGATAACTGTTTCACATCTGACGCGGTTGAACTCTACTGATTACCACACCTGGCTCATACGAGTGAATACTGACGTTAATGCATTCAGCCTTGTAATAATAAGAAAACTTTTCACGCATAAATATTTAAAACACACTCAACCTGTTGTAATACTCTTCAGGTTTATATTTTAGACTGTAACAATACACTTCTCAATTCACCTGATGTTATTTTGTGTTTATGTGTTTGAGGCTTTTACTTGTTATGTTAGTTAGAAAATGTCTAAATATGATTGAGTATTTGTTTTACTTTCCAATATTAAGTTGTATAGTGTAATTATCTTGGATGAAACCAAAAGTTTAAAGTGATAGATATTGCATCTTAAAAGCGTTGTGTTGAATAATTCACTGATTTACGACATTCTGGAAATTGAACATATGTATGCGTAGTGAGGGAGAACTATTGGAAACCAGAAGTTAGTGAACTGTTGTGCATACTGTAATCATCTCTTTTTCGTGTGTCGATCATTCCTGTAGCACCTCTTTTTTAGAATATACCACAATGTTTAACTACAATCTGTTTCAATTATTTTAGACTTATTGTAGACCAGTCATTTTGCGAAGGTCACATCTCTGTGAATTCATCAGGTCGTAAGAACACTTTGTTAACTTCTGGCTTGGCCAATAGTCAGTTTATTAGTGAAGGTGGTGGAGTAGGTGGTGAATTTGGCCTAGTTGATCTGGTGACTCAACGTAAGATTTTTTGTGTTATGCCTTGATTTACTTTACACCAAAGAATCATTTTTACATTACTATTTGGATGTAATTTAGGTAAAGTTTCACATGCTAATTATCATAGTTTTTTCATGAATTTGAAAGTTGATCGGTGAGAAGTTCTTCAACATTATATTTTCAAATAATGTGTGTATATTCAGCTAGATTCCTGCTAAATAGACCACAATACTTCTACATCTCCTTTGAATGTTCTATATAAATGATAGGAAGTCGAAGCGTAACCTAAATAATTCATAAGCTATAGTCTAGTACTGAAAGTGAAATGCCGTATATCCGTAATTATATGCAATTTCTTTTGTCAACACCATACGTAGTAGTGGTTTGCAGATTGGATTAACAATAGATTGATTGGTGAGCAATTTTCGGAGTTGTTTTTGATATAATTAGCCAAAGTGCTAATATGTATGAAATCAGCAGTCAACTTATTAACAATTTACTTATCAGTAAAATTCAGATATATCCTACTATGTTTGCTTTGACGGCCTGCTTGAACATCTGGGCTACCTGTTACTGCCATCTAGATATTTCAACAAGTTATCTAATTTTGTTTATTTTAATACATCATTATGGTTATTAATCACATAACCTATTTGGGTGCGTTTCTGAGAAGTGTACAACCTTTGTTGTACAATTTATAAAAGGCCCAATCAGAGATATCGTGGTTGCTGGCAATATGCAGCGAAAACAGTATACATTATTTAGATGTCCATTTACTAGTCTGATAACTTCTAACTGGCGACCACTCACGATTTATCGTCAGGATAGACCAAGAAGTAAGAAACGGAAATACTTTGTGCTGAGAATTCTATATTGTACCAAAAATATAATATTGAATAAAGCTAATGATAATTGAATATACTGGTGCCTCAGTTAGTTTTCATTCATATTGAGACCCGAACTAAACGGTTCAAACACCATACCATTACCAACTCGGTTATCAGGTTATAGTAGCCACATATTTTTCAATAGGTATCAATTATTCTTGAAACTCGTGATTTATCATCCTTCATATTGCAAAGTCTAAATATCTGTTGGAACTCAATCTTTCTGTACGTATGTCCTGATATTATTAATGATGCTTTTTTTAAATGTATATGTGATAGAACTAATCTTAGCCACAACTATTGTTAAATAAGCGATACTTTCAAATGCTCATAGGTATGATCAATAGTATTTCTCGGATCAAAATAATGTTTTCTACCTGTGAATATCAGATGTTGCGGTTACATCATAATAATACAGACTCGTATTTTATGTACTGAACAGGCTTTTTCTTCAATGTAAATCTTTGAGCAAGATAATCTGTACTGATCCCAGTAATTACACCTATAATCTAACTTATTTCCAATGATGTCTTTCGTATTGATCATTGAATCATGTATTTTCAAGTAATTATTTGATTCACTCCATAGTTTGTTGAAGTGTAGAGAAAAAAATTATTTTTTTGGTCAGTAACATGTGATAGTAATAGTCATTATTTGTTTTTTGTATTTAAGTTCGTATAGACAATGATCCTTCACACGATCCTCAACATTGTTTGGCAGCAAAGGTTGGTGGTTTTCAAATACGTATAGAATATATGAACACAAATATTCTACTATTCAGAGTAAACTCTCTATGCCTAACACTTTATGATGAATGGTGTCTAAAAGATGTCATTCAGCAATTGTTAAATTCAACTAAACATTCTAAATTAAACACTTCCACGAAACAAGATCAATATTCGTCTTTAATGATCAACAGTGAAACAAATGATGTTCTTGGCTCATCACCGGTATTTATTAGAATTGTTGGGGAAATTAATTGGGATCAAGCGCAGGTAAGTTATCAAAATGCATTGTTATATGAATCTTTTCTAATTGTTCATGCAATTAAAATTTATTAGTAATCAAATAATGATTAATGAACAAACTACTCACTTAATGAGTTGAGTAGTTAAAAAAAATAGATAGCAAACATGATCCATTGCAAACAATAGCACAAATTTTAAAAAAGGTCATAAGTAAGACTAATAAAGGTTTGTCGTTGTATTTTGATATGTATTAAATACAAAAATGTATCATCTCTGTTATTATACTGAAAGAAAAATGACTGACTATTGATGGTGTTACCCTTGCATTCGTTTTTAAGTTAAGTAGTTGTTTACTTTTCAACTGAAAAACTTTTGAAATTCTAGATGTAAGAGAACTGTTGTTCATTGTTATTTGTCATATTATTAATACATTGTCAAGCGTAATATAGTGATTTTTCATTCAATATGTAAGGAGGTGACATGAAAAGCTTCAAACATTTGTACTGCATTCAGTAACAATTTCAATCATAATAATATCAATCTATCGACACTACTCAATAGAAAGTCTGCGCTTAATAAACTAACAATCTGTTTTATTTTAAAAATAATCCCAGTCGAAATTAGCCCACTACTTTTTAACTGAAAAGTAATCTTGTCAAAAAATCTATCATTTGTCAAGTTATCTACCATCATTTCTATTGTTTGATTAAATCTCTATTCATGTATCATGTTCAGTGCTCATTGACCGACACATATTTCCATTAATTTAGAGAAAGCTTGCAGATATTTTTAAAAATTATTTTTATTGGTATTTTCTAGGCAGCGATTGTTCGTAGCACGACTCCAGACCTTATAAGATCTATTCATAAAGTTCGTGATTATTTTCAAGAACAAGTTCGAGAAGGTCGTTTATCATTGATTGGACAAGTTGGTCGTTTCGGTATGTTTTCAATGAGTGCTGGACAACGCCGTTCTTCAAATCATAAAGGAAATATTTGTTCATCACGTTTATGTAAAGATAAATCTGTTAATATTGCTGATCAAGAAATTGATCAGCTTTTGCAACGTCATTGGCAAAAAATAATGTATCAGGCTCTCAGATTACTTTTACAAGAACGGTTAAAAGTTTCTAGTATGAAAGAGAAATCATCGTCTATTGGAACACAATCTTATTTATACAACAATCCAGTGCTTAGTGGTTCATTTCAATTGTCAGGAAATTCATTGGGAATGGCTTGTTTTGCTGGTAGTTTCCGATCAGCGCCTGACTGGGCTGTATTCAATATCCAACATCCAACAGTCAGGTTAGTTTTTATGCTGCATATTTTTCATACAAAGATTATATTCTAACACGGAAACCTTTTTTCTTGGTGACGAATATAAACAACTGTTTTTTTTTTTAAATTCTAGGTAGTAATGAAGTTCTGTTGTTTCATCTAGATCGATTCGATTCGTATATAAATTTAAAATCATAATCGATAGTCAGAAAAATAATTTTAACAACAAACTGTACTGTAGTCAAAATACTTAATTTACCTATCTATTGACAGTTGTTATTTCTTGAAACCTCAATCTGCTTTACTTGTATCTACACAACTAGAAAGTATCAAGTATCATTCATCAGCCCCCTTACATCAACACATTTAAATTAAAGTTGAAATTATAAATTTTTCACTTAGTTAATACAGTAATAAATAACCTAATCGAATTGATGCATAATTGTGTATTTAATAAATTGTTGTTGGTTAAACTATAAAAGTTGTTTTCACACTGAAGAAAATCTATTCAAAAGCTTACTATCACTGTATAAAAGTAGGATGACGAAGGAGAAATAGATAGATAATCGATCAGTGATTATTATTTAGACACCTAATGAAAAATCTCTCTAACCAACACTTTTGTAATGTACTATATTACATTGAAGCATTTTATTCAATTTAAATTTCATTCCTTTTTCATGTAGCTTTGAAACTGAGGCTCAACGAGAAATTCCTATATCTAGTGAAGAAATAATTGTTGATGGAAGTGAACGGGATGGATGGATAAATGTACGACAAGTTTTAAGTTTTGAGTTAGGCTCACCTCCAGAATTCCAACCTCAAATGGCCTATGTCCTTCGTGTTAGACGCGGAAAATCACAGAATTTACGGGATTTACCATTGACAACTATTGAAGAGTGGTTTGAATTTTGTTTTCGTGGTGCAGATAATACAGGTATGTACATGTATGTATATTATATTCCTGATATGAGATTCCTCAGTATTGTACATCTACAAACCCCTACAGGAACTGAATTCTTAACATTTTTTAACTTAGTGCAACTGTTATTCTGTAATCTTTTGTTCTCAGCTGAAATATCCCAACTGATGTCATTATATGATGAGAACCATCGATAAATTCAACTGATCTCTAATAAACCTTTCAATCAAAATTATCAAGTCATTAAGCATTTCATTTTATATTAGTTCCTGTCATGTTAACATTTCAGTCCCGTCTCATAACTAACAGACATGCCTTTGATTACTTGTTTTCTTTTGTCTTTTTCACCAAAATTCTTAGTTATCAACTTTGCTCGACATAGTAATCCATCAGGTATCAATTCTATAATAAAATGTAAGTCGAAGTAGTCGGTTTTTTTGTTTACTATTTTGATTATTTGTTTTTGAGTCTGTTCTTACGTTCAATATTGTAGATATTTTACAACTTATTATGAGTAATCCAATCCCAAAAGAAATACAACTAATATTTCAGTATTTCGTTGCATAATAATTACAACTTGATACTTTTCGAAACAAAAAAGTTATTAGACTTATAACACCCTATATTTACTCTTTGGATATTAAAGAAAGTAAATTATTCATGAAATTATGCAAAAAACAAAATATTGATAATCATCTTATGAATTCCTCTTGTAATTAAACTGATTTAAAACTTTTATATACAAGTGTTATAGGATAAAAATAAATGATATTATTTTCCATGCAAATAGTTCCCTTTATGAATTCAAATAAAGCCAGAACAAACACAGATGCAGAATAATATGAATTCATTATATTTCGTGGTTTCTCGTCAGCTGCTTACAACCAAATATGTATTGGAATTTTATATTGAGATTAGAAACAATTGACATAAATGAATGTAAAGGATTGGAATGACCATGGTTATATATATATATATATATATATATATATATATATATATATATATATATATGCAAGAACAGGTCAGAGGTTATCTGGTGTTAAAATTAAGGATGGGTAGTGTAATAGTTGAGTGGAATTCAGAGATAGAATCGATCACAATGGCGTCGGTGTATTCACTCTCTGTCTTTCTTTAAACTAAGAGATTAAAATCACTTCAAATCTTTCTTTCTACGAACTAATTCTATCTTCCTGTACTATCTCCTTATACACACTCTTTCTTCTATATATTACCACCACTGAATTAACTACTTCTATGAATCCGATGTTCATCTTGTTGTGCTAATGCGGTATGGCAACTTGGACCGATGCATATACGTGCCTGGTCCTACGTTGCAGCTGACTGACTGACTGAGAGATAGATAAGTTGTACGATAATTTTAGAGGTGATGAAGGATTAATGGAATTTAAAAAAACTAATGAGATGGGTTACGTAATAATTGAATAGAAATTTGGAGAGTTCATATAATCTAAGGGAATCAAGTGAGCGGAAATTTGTGAATGAAAGGGTAGTTAAGAGGAATATAACACAAACTAAACATTAACAAAATGAAACAATAAAAATGAATTATCAGGGTAGTAATAAGTTAATTACTGCCTCTTTTTGAATACACAATATTATTTTACTGATAAAACATCTAAATTCTACCAAGTCTACAAATGCATAAACAAGAGAGAATCAAACTTAAAACTTCATATAAGTTCAGACAGTTGCAATATTTCAAGCTAGAACTTAGCTTGTGTCGATCACGTTCTGGTTTTCGGTAGTGATGTTTTGGCTGACAATGTCAGTCAGTAATGAAATTCAATATAAACTCAAAAAATCTCTTACAGTTGTATAAATTTAGTTTTGTACGTACTAGTCAATGTATATTTTCTCATCAATTTTGCAATGACAATTAAGAAATGTTTTCCAGAAGCTTATTCATAAGTTTGCTTTTTACTACTATGCATTTTTTTGTTAGTGGCACAATTCCCAATATGTTTTACACATATTAGTAGCCAAGACACATCGTTGCCTGTATTTAATGTACTAAACGCTTCAAAACCCGCACGTGATATGCTTGTTCCAGTCAATGAAGATGATGGTAACTCTACAGATCCCGGTGATACTAATCGTGCTACTAATAAAACCAGTGAAACATCAACTATCAACAAAGTTATATCAAAAGAAGAACGACCTAGTGTAACTCTTCGTTCCAATCCATTAAAGCCACCAAATGAAGGTGAATTATTGTTTATTCTACCTTCTCTTGCCTTACGTATCACTACTGATCAACGTCAAACAATGTCACAACCTACTTTATCTAGTCTTCCAGTTGTTATATCGGGATTTTCAGCTAGTAAGGAATCTGCTCTTAACAATAATGTCGCGTCTAAAGATGCAGACCAAAACATGTCACCGGGACGATTTTCTAAAGGTCAATCTTTACTTCGAACCAAGCCATTTTCTAAGAAAGACAATTCAGGAGAATTAAGCATGACATGTTCCAGTTCTGCACCATCCGTGAAAGTCAGTTTTCAAACTGATTTTCATGGGTTCATTCAACTCGGACTGATTGATGTACCTTGGCTACCAAGTCTTATAAGTTCATACTTGGATGAACGATTAAATGACTATGAACGTGAGTTTTAGTTTGAATTCACAAATTCTTTACATGAGTTATAGAAACCCAATAGTGATGATTATTTTATGTATTCAAGTTTGATGATAGTATTTCTACCAAATAAGTTACTCAACAGATAGACCCTGTTTAATCCAATAGCTATTAATCTTCATTACTAAATTGCTATTTAATTAAATTAAATGGACAATGATTGTAGAGAGAAAAAACAGAGTCTAGAACATGTCGATTAGCGAATTCAGATTATTTCGTGAATTCTTCTGTCAATCAGTTACAACTAAATACACTAAAAGAAATGGAAAAAAACAAATTGTCATTTAATCAAAGCACAATAAAAGTGAAATGATTGATGATTATTACTAAAGTTGTTTATAAAACAAATGAATTGACGAATATTAAAGAAAAGATGGAAAAATTACAGTTTAGCTTTAGTGATAGTCATAAACTGAGTATAACATGACAGACAGAATATATTAAATCAATATAAATCACATAATATGTACGAAAATACAAAATGTATGACAGAGAAAAGGAAATAAGATGGTGATTAAGTTATTAAACACATGGGACTATCAAAAGAATTAATAAGACAAATTCATGTTTTTCTACTTCAAATTTTGTCCTTTTTCTATACAGCTTTTTGAAATTGATCATCATTCAAAAACAATGGAGCCAATGAATTCATAGTAAATAATTCTGAAATTCTTACCTATTTATGTTTAGTGCTTGAACTATTGCGCATATTATTTGAAATAATTGGTACCCTATAGCTTCTTCAGGTTTGGTAATATTGTATTCAAGTTATTATAGAGACAATATAGTCTGATATTGGGCAGTCAAAGGTAATTAGTGAATCTTCCTCTATCTAGGTATTTTGCTAGTTGATACTCTTCAGCAATCTTAACACGATTAGTGTCACTTATACAGTCAAAGTTGTTACCACTAACTTATTGGACCATCTACTCTCGTCGATGATTGATAAATTGTCAATAAGTATAGACTATTTATTTAATGTACTGTAGGCTATGCTACAGTTCCTCTTATGGTAATTATTCATTGACATCAACTTCTGATAGAAATTAACGTTACGGTAATGAAAATTTTGAAAGTTATGAGCATAAAACAGTGCTTACAGGAAAATAACTTTTTCTCATTGGCATAATGTGAGTCTTATTTCCTCATTTTTGATTCAAGTTTCAAGCGGAGCAATCTGGAATGTGGGTGATACCGGTCAAGGTCTTTTGAATCCTTCATCAATGACAAATGTTATATCTGAAGACGTTATTGGTCGACTTCGTGCTCTTTCAACAACTAGCTCACCTATGGTACAAGATGCTCGTGTTTATGACATAATACACTGGTCATTAAGTCCCGAATGTCGTTGGCTTTTAGCCACTAATATTGGAGTACCAGCATTTGATCGTCTTTTAGAAAGTATTGGCTTCCGCAAGGCACGTGTTACTATTCCAAAGTGGCTTCAAAGAGGTGTCATGGATCATTTGGACAAAATTGCTTCTATTCTCTTAAGAGGCAGCTTAGAACTAAGTATGGATAAGGACAACCAAATTAAATGAAAATGCTTATTATAATGCTAAAAATACCATTTGTAGAGTGGTAGTCACTTTTGTATTAGCAACAATCAGTTTACTCTACAAATTGCCTTTTTTGCCATCCTAGTAAACATTTCCATTTATTTGATTGACGCTGGACAAACTGCAGATTAAGTGGACAACAAAACATACTTTTTGTGTTTCCTTACAGATACAAATTAATGCCTAAAATAGACTTGTACAAATATTTCCTGTAATATCTGAAAGATTTTCTGATTAAAACAGTGATGGATTAACAGGTTGTGTTGATTAAAATAAGTCCTATTGATGTGTTAACTAATGATTTCCAGAATAGTTCAATTTGGACCAAATAGAACTCACTGAGTATAACTGGATGTACTGCATTCGGAGTTCGTTATAAGCAGGGAGCACTACATTAGGAAGTTATTATGTTATACAAACATCACACCCATCACCTCAAACAAATTTTGAGCTCTTTGTAGTTCTTCGTGAATCTTTTGGTCAGGTTCATTGAAAATGACTCAGATTCCCTCCTGGGGTTATGTTCAGTTTCGTATCTTTCGGTCTCACCTTATTCTGTTTTTGCATCTGAATGTTTATTATGAAATTTGTTACAATTATCGTTAGACAAATATATTTGACCGGATAACTCACAATATGGAATCTCGGTATTTGTGTTGGAATTCGGCTTTCTTGTTATTTTGTTAGGAAGTTGCGAGTGTCAATCGACCATCCTTCGTAAATCTGTCAGAGATGTTCCACAGTCGCCAGGCACTTAAGGAGAGCAGACTTCTTTGGTTTAAAATAAAACACTGAATGTACTCTATAATTAAAAAAAACCTGAAGAAATGGAGGAACTCGCTAAAATATCCTAGTCATCACTTCTACCCAACACTGTAAAACAAGCACAATATAAAGTGGGAACAATTGCTTTGAAAATGTACATTGGTCGAAACCCCGAAGCTTTTCATTTCATTCTCCGGCACAATCAGAGGGTATAAACCGATGTTCCAACGTCCACACTACCGAACAACACATGGGCTTTGCTTGACAAGCTGTCGAAACTGAGACTTTGAATTTATGGGTTGTAACAATGTCCGACATATACTACTGGGAAAATGAACAAACGATCACCGGCAAACAACAGGCTTTCTGTTATAATAGTTTGAGATGCTGCTAAGAGAGCTGAAATTAGGGTCTATAAGTCTGCCACCCGTGCTGTGGGACAATCTGCAGAGCTAGGAGTTTTGCAGCAATGTTAGTGGTGCGCGTTAGGAATGAAGTGCATAGATATTGAGTGGGTCACAAGGAGCCACATTGGACACTTTAATACATCTAATATTCTTTACAAACTCCCAAAGGACATTAGTTCGTCAGTCCTTGTCTTTGTAGTCGAAAGTGAACTTCAGGGAGCTACCACATGAGAAGGGTTCCAACATTGTTTCTAACAAGGTTTTGTGTTACCGAAATAATAGACATGAAACAACTAATTATGAAGGAGCATTGGGCAGACTACTATCCTGCGTCCATCCCTTTACTTATAATGTAACAGTGAGACCTGAATCTGATGGTGAAATGAAGCTTGAGAATCGAAGATGACTGTCCCAAATGTGCCGCCAAAGCATGTGATTCCATTCAGAGGCCTCTGTGTTATTTTACCACCATTCAAGACATAGATCCTCCTGCGTCTCGAAACTTAAAACCTTGCTGGACTCCTCCAAAGTACTATAAACCCCAAGGAAACAACTAATTTGTTCATTAGATTAAGGGATAAAAACTGGGTACTCACCTTAGCATTATTGACTATACCCTCTAGGTTAGGAAGAGAAATATCCTCTCGTTGAAGACATACGGAATACTTTAATCGAAACGTCGTATTCGGACCTTAACTTTACACTAACAGCTTAGGTTGACTGGTTAAGATTTGACCAACAACTAAGTATAAGTCAAAACAATAGAGTTCAAGTATTTATTCACTTCCTTATTTTGTTTAGGCATTATATTTTCTATTATCTTACATTCGGCTGTTGAGAAGCTTTGTCTGAACAGGTAATGTCACTGCGCGAAGATCTAAATAAAGACTTATTCACTAGTCTGGTTTCTTCTATTCACAGCACGAGCGTTACCTATAAGCATGAAACTGGTGAGCTGTATTGAACGCAAATTTAACTTCATTCTTATTATTAATGTTATTTCTTTTACTTGGCCGTAAAACTAGACCTTTTGATCATTCTTAACCAAAGTTTGGTATGTATATATTGACACATAGTTTTTTTATCTTAAGGTAAACGCTTCATGACTCATCAAATAACAAATACCCTGATAATATCACTTTTTTATTTGCTCGGCTTTACATAAATTTTGTACTTATTAGGGTTACAGTTCCATATATCACATCTCGTCCACTAATAATATTAGTAGGAACCCCCTACACCAAGTGATCTACTATCATCCTTTCATTTGCCGTTTTTTACCCTTGCTCACTGATTTGTTTTCTTATTTGTTTAAAGAGTAATAAATGTATTTATCTACCTATATGGTATGGTTCCTGGTTGTTCTCGGCTTCTCACTATTTTAATTTACGAATTACTCACACTACCAACAACTAGTCAATCATTTATAGTTCGATTGCTGCTTGTTATTGCAACCCTATTCCCATTGACAAAACTTCATAGTTACTACTCAAAGTATATTAGCTTTGAAATAGCTTTCGAATTTTCTAAGATTGGCATCATAAAGTAGCTACACATTCCATATTAGTCTACACCGAAGGCCTTAATCTGTACCTTCACACAAAGAAGTATCAGTAAAGAAACTAACTTAAGTGAGTCACTGTTGTTCCTGTATATAAATGACCTTAGCAACCTCCAATCATCACCTGTTTTGTTATATACTGACTATATTAAGATATGGAAAACGACGAAAAAGTTGATTGCTTACAGATCCAAAATACTTTGCAAAAATTATCTGGACTTCGATAGTCGCTGATAAATGCTTCTGCATACATTGTGATAACTCTGCCTGGAGTCCCTTTCCGGGGGCTACTGCCGGTTCCAAGCCCGGATAAAGGAGGAGGGTTGGGCATGGGGTTAGCGACCCCATCCCGTAGAAAACTGACTCGCTAAAAAAACGCTAACCAGAAAAAATTATTCAAACCATTTAAACTCTGCCCTGGGAGTCAGGAGGTCTTCGTTTAGAAGAATTATGACGCCTCATGATGAAAGCCGAGTTTCTTCGGAAGTCACGAGGCCTATGCCCCTTCTGACAACCAGAGCAACCATTTACTTAGGTACATGGAATGCTCGCACAATGTGGGAGACTGGGAGAGTTTTCCAAATTGCTGCAGAAATGAGGAGATACAATTTAGAGGTGCTTTGGATCAGTGAAACACATTGGACGCAAGTTGGACAACAACGACTAGCTTCAGGGGAGCTGCTGTTATACTCCGGACATGAACAAGGAAATGCTCCACATACAAAAGGAGTTGCATTGATACCGTCCAAACAAGCACAAAATGCACTTATAGAATGGGAATCTCATGGACCAAGGATCATCAAAGCCTCCTTCAAAACAAAGAAAAAGGGGATTACGATGAACGTCATCCAATGCTACGCGCCTACCAACGACTACAATGAGGACGCTAAAGATCAATTCTACGATAGGCTGCAGTCAATCGTCGAGAAGTGCCCAAAAAAAGACCTGACTATTTTGATGGGAGACCTAAATACCAAGGTTGGAATTGACAACACCGGATATGAAGAGATCATGGGACGACACAGACTGGGGGAAAGGAACGAAAATGGTGAGAGGTTCGCAAACCTATGTGCCTTCAATAAACTGGTCATAGGCGGGACTATATTCCCACATAAACGCATACACAAGACCACATGGACTTCACCGGATCACAGCACACAGAACCAAATCGACCATATCTGCATCAACAAAAAGTTCAGGGGGACGATGGAGGACGTGAGAACAAAGAGAGGAGTCGATATAGCATCAGATCATCACTTGCTGGTCGCCAAGATGAAATTGAAACTCAAGAGGCACTGGACAACGGGGCGGACAATATCACAAAAATTTAATACGGCTCTTCTTCGGGATACTGACAAACTCAATAAATTCAGGATAACCCTCAGCAATAAGTTCCAAGCCTTTCATGATCTACTCAATGGAGAAGGAACTACTATGGAGAGAAACTGGAAAGAGATAAAAGAGGCAATCACTTCAACATGTCATGAGGTTCTGGGCCAAAAGAAGCACCATCACAAGGATTGGATCACGGTCGATACACTGGATAAGATTCAAGAAAGGAGGAACAAGAAAGCAGCAATCAATACCAGTCGAACAAGAGCAGAAAAAGCCAAGGCACAGGCTGAATACACAGAAGTAAACAAGCAGGTGAAGAGGAGCATCAGAACTGACAAACGTAAATATGTGGAAGATTTAGCAGTGACGGCGGAAAAGGCTGCCAGAGAAGGAAACATGAGACAACTGTATGAAACAACAAAGAAACTCTCTGGAAATCACCGTAAACCAGAACGACCAGTGAAAAGCAAGGAAGGCAAGATAATCACCAACATTGAAGAACAACGAAACAGGTGAGTAGAACACTTCAAAGAACTCTTGAATCGACCAGCCCCACTGAACCCACTCAACATCGAAGCAGCACTCACGGAACTCCCAATTGTTGTTGGCGCACCGACAATTGAAGAAATCAGCACGGCCACCAGACAAATCAAGAGTGGCAAAGCAGCAGGACTAGACAGCATTCCAACAGAGGCACTGAAAGCAGACGTAGCGGCAACTGCAAGGATACTCCACATTCTCTTCAGAAAGATCTGGGATGAGGAACAGGTACCAAAAGACTGGAAAGAACTTCTGGTCAAAATACCAAAGAAAGGCGATCTCAGCAACTGTGATAGCTACAGGGGAATCACTCTTCTTTCAATACCGGGAAAAATCTTCAACAGGGTATTGTTAAACAGGATGAAGGACTCTGTAGACGCCCAACTTCGCGACCAAAAGGCATGATTCCGTAAGGATAGATCGTGTACAGACCAAATCGCAACTCTACGGATCATTGTAGAACTATCAATTAATAAAAATTCATCACTCTTCATCAACTTCGTTGACTATGAGAAAGCATTTGATAGCGTGGACAGAACAACACTATGGAAGCTTCTTCGACACTACGGCGTGCCTCAGAAGATAGTCAATATCATACAGAATTCCTATGATGGATTAAACTGCAAAATCGTCCATGGAGGACAGTTGACAAACTCCTTGGAAGTAAAGACCGGTCTCAGGCAAGGTTGCTTACTCTCACCCTTTCTCTTTCTCCTGGTGATCGACTGGATCATCAAGACGTCAACATCTGAGGGGAAACACGGGATACAGTGGACAGCTAGGATGCAGCTGGACGATCTAGACTTCGCAGATGATCTGGCTATCCTATCGCACACGCAACACCAAATGCAGGAGAAGACGACCAGTGTAGCAGCAGCCTCAGCAGCACTAGGTATCAACATACACAAAGGGAAAAGCAAGATTCTCCGATGCAACACAGCATGCACCAATCCAATCACAATTGACGGAGAAGCTTTGGAAGATGTAAAAAATTTTACATATTTGGGCAGTATCATCGATGAACACGGTGGATCTGATGCAGATGTGAAAGCGAGGATCGGAAAAGCAAGAGTCAGTCAGTCAGTGGAACTTCGTACGTACGTACATCAGTTCGAGTTGCCATACCACATTAGCACAGAGATTCAGTTATCGTCTCAAATCCCGTAGTGGCAGAGTAGTGAAAGTATAAGTAGTGATAGGGAACATTAAGGTTTGATGATGTTATTTAAGAAGTATAGTCCAGTGGAATAGATTTAGAAAGTAAATAAAGGACATGAAGAATTCAGAAGATTAGAGTTTGGGAGAACACAAAGAGTGGATGCACCTGCGCCATTGCAAACGATTTTGAGCCATGTCATTCAAGGTCTCTAACCATCGGTTGCTATCATCTCGTGGTCCCCAACCAGGTAGTCTACACCTACCAACATGACTCAGTCCACTTCTCAGTGACTTCATCGATTTGTGCCATGTTTTGGTCTGGTCGCCCCTAGCTTTCTTCCAACCTATTCCTACACCATAAAACATCCCACGTCGTGGCAGTCGGTGGTCTGGCATGCGCAACACATGTCCCAGCCATCTCAACTGATTAAGTTTCACTACTTCGTCAATTGATTTGCCATCCTTACCTAGTACCCGTTTCCTAACAACTGAGTTACTTACTCGGTGGTCCCAGGATATACGAGCAATGTTTTAAAGACACCTATGATCAAATACTAGTAACCTACGAATATCCTCTACTCTTACCGGCCATGTTTCACTGCCATAAAGTAGGACAGAACGAACTGCTGCGCAGTAAACACGTCCTTTGGTTGATAGACGGATATCTCGCCTACTCCACAAATGACGCAAGTTGGCAAAAGCTAGTCGAGCCTTTTGTATCCGTGCTGAGATTTCGTCACACACCAAACCACAAGGGCTGATGAGACTCCCAAGATAAGTGAAGCGGTCGACACGCTCAACTACTTCACTCCCTATTACTAGTTCGGGTGCCGATGCAACCCAATCCTGAAGCAACATTTTGCATTTCGAGGGAGAAAATCGCATGCCGAACATGCATGCAGTGTTGCTTAGAGTGGTCAGCAGACTCTGCATTTTGTCAGCGTCTTCACCAAATAGAACTATGTCATCGGCATACTCTAAGTCAACAAGTGAATCTCCCGGTAAAAGTTCAACTCCTGGAAATTTATATGAGGAAAGTGTTATTTCTAAAAGCACGTCAACGGCAAAGTTAAACAAGAATGAAAAGAGTGGACAGCCCTGACGAACACCACTTGAGGTAATCAGTTCTGATGACAGTTCGCCATAAGATCTCACTCGACCAGTTGTGTTCAAGTAGAGAGCCTTTATAAGGTTAATGTACTTTTTTGGTACTCCTTTCAGTGACAAACACTGCCATAGAACCTCACGATCAACAGAGTCAAATGCCGCCTTAAGGTCGAGAAATACTACCATTGTGGGGCGTCTGAATGTGTGTCTATGTTGTAGGACCTGACGTAGTGTGAATATTTGATCTATACAACCTCATCCATGTCGAAAACCAGCCTGGTTTTCTCTAATCTGCATTTCACGAGCTTTGGTTAGACGTCGAAGTATTATTGAAGCTAATATTTTAGACACTATATTAGTCAAACTAATTCCTCTGTGATTGTTACAGGAGGACTTTTGTCCTTTTTTATAAACTGGCACAATCAGTGATTGAGACCAGTCTCAGGCAAGGTTGCTTACTCTCACCCTTTCTCTTCCTCCTGGTGATCGACTGGATCATCAAGACGTCAACATCTGAGGGGAAACACGGGATACAGTGGACAGCTAGGATGCAGCTGGACGATCTAGACTTCGCAGATGATCTGGCTATCCTATCGCACACGCAACACCAAATGCAGGAGAAGACGACCAGTGTAGCAGCAGCCTCAGCAGCACTAGGTATCAACATACACAAAGGGAAAAGCAAGATTCTCCGATGCAACACAGCATGCACCAATCCGATCACAATTGACGGAGAAGCTTTGGAAGATGTAAAAACCTTTACATATTTGGGCAGTATCATCGATGAACACGGTGGATCTGATGCAGATGTGAAGGCACGGATTGGCAAAGCAAGAGCAGCATATTTACAACACCAAAGTCAGAATTTTCAATACAAATGTCAAGACAGTTCTACTGTATGGGTCGGAAACCTGGAAAACTACGAAATCCATCGTCCAAAAGATACAGGTGTTTGTTAACAGTTGTCTACGCAAAATACTTCAGATCCGCTGGCCGGACACTATTAGCAACAACCTACTGTGGGAGAGAACAAATCAGATCCCAGTGGAGGAAGAAATCAGGAAGAAGCGCTGGAAGTGGATAGGACACACATTGAGGAAAACACCCAACTGCGTCACAAGACAAGCCCTCATATGGAATCTTCAAGGTCGAAGGAAGAGAGGAAGACCAAACGATACATTACGCCGGGAAATGGAGATAGATATGAGAAAAATGAACAAGAATTGGATGGAACTAGAAAAGAAGGCCCAGGACAGAGTGGGTTGGAGAATGCTGGTCGGTGGCCTATGCTCCATTGGGAGTAACAGGCGTAAGTAAGTAAGTAAGTACATTGTGATGCTTATTGGCCACCCGTGTATAGATAACTACACTGTAGATGACATTGAGCAATCAATTATCTTGACACATAATGATCTAAAAATCATCGATAGCCAAGACTTGGAAACTACTTCACACTACCGTGCTATGGCCGCCAAAGGTTTTAAAACCCTATGGTCAGCAAATAGAGCCTGTAGCCATGTTGATGTTAAAACCTCCATGAATTCCTGTACAGTATTCGGTTCTCCTAAACGCGAGTATTGCAGATAAAAGAGAACCCCCGCCTAAAAGTTACAGTGGGTTGTTGGAAAAGGATCAAAGAACATCAGTTCAACTAAGCTCCTGAGTCAGGACGCCGTGATTTGGCGATAAGCTTGTTAAACGAAAGCTATTTCCCTTGTATCAACGAAGGTCTAGAAGTACCTTTATTAGTTTTCAATTACATAATGATAAATTTGTACTTGAAAGGCCTTCGTTTATCCTGTTTCCGATGACAGAAAATTTTCGTGCACACCCCAAAAAAAGTCCACATGATCCTAAAAAATTAATTTTTAACTATCGACTCCCATCGAATCATCGACTAAATGTAACTCTTCACCAGATAAGTTACGGTTATTGCCATGATGAACACAGATCACCCAGTCTCCTGCTCTTTCCGAACTTTATAAAACTATTCGCACTGGCGCCTCCAATCACTTAACCTTTACCCGTTGGAGTATAGGCGTCTTAGAGGTGACCTTCTAATGGCTTACAGTATCCTCAACACTTCTGGACATCCTCTTAAACACCTACTTAAGCTTAGTCCCAATACTAACCTAAGGGGTAACACCCAGAAATTGGAGATACAACATAGCAGAACGGACTTCAGGCACAACTTCTACTCCTTATGAGTTGTCAAATGCTGGAATTCGCTGCCGGCTGAGCTAATCCAAGCGACTTCATAGGAGTCCTTTAAGAAGCGACTTGATCTATTCTTAAGGACTAGGGATAGTATCTTACTATGATTTACCAATTTCTTTTTTCTCTTTTATCGTTAATATACCTAGGTTCCTGCCTAGAGGTATTAATGATTCCCTGATGCTAGACACAGAAGCTTGTTAAACGAAAGCTTCTTCTATTCCGTCCACAACCATTTGGCTTGGAGAAGAGACATTGGATGTTGTATGACCTCTGAAGGTCGACCACATTTTAAGGTTGGTGTAACCACATTTTCTTGAGCTATTTTGTTTCCATAAGAGGAAACTAATAGGGGATATTTCCACTTCTTACGAGAACCGTTTATTAAATCTGAAGGAGTTGTGGAAGTGTAGGGAATCAAAGTTGCTTTTTTTCCGCACAATCTACTAGCCACGCACAACTTATACGATCTCAAGTCAAAATTCCTCGTCCTTACAGTGTAGTCTCACCGTACAACAGTTATACTCCCTCTCTTTAACTCGAATAACCAGAGTTAATTACAAATATTTGAGTAAGTGACCCAATCACTGGTGAAATTATCCTGACAGCTAGTATACTAGTGTCAGGAACGACACGTGTCGTTCCGCGCAATTTTTTGAGTTTTGTTCCATTTGTATTTGAAGATTTACAAATCAATACTCTTTTTTAATAAGCAACATGCAGCGGGAAACTACATACTTTCGTTCGAAATTGTGTCGTGTTTTATCTACCTTCGATCTCACTTAGTCTACGTAGACTAAGGTCATGATGTACATCATGACCTTTGTTTCAGATTTATGCATTCAGGACTGTAAAATTGCACGTCAGGAAGCGGACACCCAATAAAGTCATGCTATTCCTGCCAGCAAAAAATAGACTTTGCCCTCATTAAAACACCTGTCCTATATCTCCCATTATATGACCGGTATTTTTTCACAGCGTTATAAGAATGAAAAGCAATTAATGATGGATTTCAGACTTGGATAATTAACAACATGACATGGGATGGATCAACAAGTTCATTTTAGTTTTGCTTGGGAATCGGAGATCCACATATACTCATTCCATGAAGAAACAAACAACAAAACAAGGTGTAGTTTTAATTCCCATATACAATTAGAATCGAACTATTTGACAGAACCCAGTAAGCCTATCAATCTACTCAATCCTTTTGCGTATCGATTTGCGCCCAACTTGCTGACTGCATCGTGTATGACTAGTGTTTTGAGGGTTGTATTAACAAAAACACTTAGTCTCCTACCTTCCTTAGTCATGTAGTGAAGTACACACCGACTAACTCGCATTAAACTTGGTACATAGTGGTGTTATGATTTCCATCTTCCACTAGGCATAAAATGACTTGTCAGTATCATTGCGGGTGTTTCCATAGATCACAAAATCCAATGTAGTTCAAAGTATTTTATCATAAAATTATCCTTCCTGGTCTCGTTAATCGATATAATTAATTCTAAATCAAGTGTGCTTTTTAAATGGAAGAAGTTTTTAAACTTATGACCTCATGTTGTTAGACTTTCCATTTGCCAAAACTATTTTAGTTATGTGCTTTAAGTCAATTAATGGATCGAATTGGGAGAACAGTGACTGAGAAAGAGATGCGAGACTTTAGAACTACCCATATGACGAGATTAGACCTTACAAATGACTTTTCTTAATTAAGCTCTTGGTCACGCATTTTCAAGTACAGACTTTAACTATTCTTCCTAATCATTCGGGACGCCTAAGAAGACATTGCTAGTAAACTATAATGTATCTCCCACTATAGACGTCATAAGTTCTAGATATTCTACAAAATCGCCTAAATCCAACTAAGTGCATGCCTTGCTCTTTCCCATAACTGATTACTAACTAGTAATGTTACTTACTCCGCAGGTAACGTTAATCAGTAACCAGTGGCGTGAATAGTTAGGTCGTACGCATTGTTCTGTATACTAAAACGTTCAAGCTACACTAACTAATCATCCACTTGGTATGACAGCCTACTTGTTATTACGACCATTTTAATGAGTCATCTGCATATATATATATATATATATATAATTATAATCAAGAAGTGATACATTTTCTCATCCATCAAGGGCTATGTGACTACGTAACTGTTCATTATGAAGTATGGTTGTTATATGTTGCGTCAATCCAGGGGGTGTAGTTTAAGTTGTCAATATGTGAACTATGAATTTCTGTACTTAAAATTACCCTCAAAACATCTACATTCAACGGAGCCAGCAGTCTTTTCGAAATAGGTATAACCCACAATCCACAAAATACTCTGTAGATTTTTTAGGAAATTATATTGTCTGCCTCGATCTCTAGGGCAAATAAACAGTTGGTCTTTACCAGACCCATACCAACACAGTTGCAATAATCATTTACAGTCAGCAAACTACTTCGACATAAGTACTTTTTTCGACTTTTTCCTAGATGAATTTACTTAAACCGCTGATTATAAAACCAAACATCAGTGGTTTGATCAACAGTTTGTGTAGTAAAATGCGGTCACTCTCCATCCCACCGTCAATACCGTCGGAGATACTATACCAGCGTGAAATAACACCTGCTAAGACACCAGCTCATCATAATAATCCAGAAATCGAAAAGCTGTTAAAAGACGAACTATGTGATTACCCCGCATATTCCTCACGGAAAAGTAAATTCCGACAGTTATTTATTCCCACATAGTTCGCCATGGATTTCAGGATGCTATCATGATTCGTGATTACAAGCGCAGACAAGTTTCTGCTCATTTTTGTAACTTACGCATCAGATTAAACGCTATCAGGAAAAACACGATTTTACCCCAGGAAATCAAGGTAAGTTAGCAATAACATCATTTCGTACTAGGATTTAGCAACGTTATATATTTCATCGTTACCACGTGATAGCAATTGGACGCGCATTTTAAGCAGATGTACCGTTACTTCGAGGAGACGAGGATGTAAAACACGTTGGAAAGTTTCACGTATTATATGGAGAAAATATGCAGACTATAACAGAATGTCTGGGGTACTTTGGGCTCGCTGGGGATCGAATACTCGAAGCATACGAAGACATATGTTATGGCCGCCTCCTAGAGAAACCCCTGTCTCTGAATATATACATCGATATTACAAAAACTTGGCTGATGTATAGAACAAAACTAATTGATATAATAAAAGTTATATGTATTTAATTTCGTGAGTCGCGACTTTTGTTTTTTTACAATAATAAACGCGAAATTGATCTATCATCTATAGTGTTTATTAGTAAGTACAGTACATCAGAGCTCTGGAAGGACAAGAACCTCAAGTCGAAACTATCTCAAAGAATCCCTGGTGCGCAATGAGTAACTGCTTCGCACAGTAGCTGACTAAAGCAGAGGTTTAGATAAAGAAATACAGATACCTTACAAACAGCAGCATCGATGGTTTTCGACCGCCTGGTAGCTGGTTTATTTAAACCATTATTTATGCACAACTTAGCTGAAGTGCACATATTATTTCTCGATTCCACGCAAGATAATGATGCTGAAGCGTCCAGTGAAGTCGCCAAATTATTCACACACAACCTTGCTCTTTTGTCTGCAGAACGCTCATCAGAAATGAATAAGCTTACCACTGGCCGTCGGGGTTCTGTTCTTCTTTGATGTTTTCCCTTTACCAGGTGAACCAATGTCCTGACTCCGTTCCATTGGTGTGACTGGCTTTCCATGCAAGGAAGTGTCTGCACTAACATAATCTCGCATATTCTGATTAGTGTCGATGTCGTTTCCTACATCCAACACTGTTGTTCGCACGTGCTATTAGTACTGACCAACTTCACTTACCGTCTACCTCACTTCTGGTATTCGTATTGCTGCAACTTGCTTTTCTCTTTTCAGTTGAGGAGGTGGGGCTCACAATAACATTCTTGACTTCAGAGCCTAGGAGAAACATGGGTTAGAGACCAATAGACGAGACTTACCACTAACCGTAGGGGTTTTGTTCTTCTTTGGTGTTTTCCGTTTACCAGGTGAACCAATGTCCTGACTCCGTTCCGTTGGTGTGACTGGCTTTCCATGCAAGGAAGTGTCTGCACTAACATAATCTCGCATATTCTGATTAGTGTCGATGTCGTTTCCTACATCCAACACTGTTGTTCGCACGTGCTATTAGTATTGATCAACTCCACTTACCGTCTATCTCACCGTTTTCATTCTCAATATTACTACATTCACCATTTAATTTGGTCTTCTTAGATGATCTGCTGAACCCATAATCTGTTTGGATAGAAAATCTAATTAAAACTGTATAATCTAGTTTACCAGCCTGAACCTTCTCTTCACAATCAGACATATCGCGCTTTCTATCATTTTTATCCGTTAATCTTCGCTTAGCTTCTGATATAATGTCTGTATCCCGCTGTGCATTTGGACTGTTCGGGTTTCCCGGTTTTTCAAGTGAATATAGTGAGGACTGATTACCCTCTTTATCTAATTTTTAGCATTGGTTTACAACAATGCTGTCTTAAACTAACTTTTAACTATATCTGTACAAACGTCACCCCCTATTGGTAAAGCAGATGGATGGAATTTTCTCACAATCTTCTTTTCTCGAAAGTGCTCCTTCGGTTCTTTGTGGTGATAACTGTTTTGTTTCTTACACTACTGTTTAGTACAAAGATAAAAGGCACTTACGTTATCCTGTTCTCCACCATCAGAATTTGTAGATTGACCAAGCAGTGTTGCCAAGGTAGATAGATCAAAAGAGTTCAAAAGTACCTGTATTTTGTCTGCTACTGTGCAACCTCTCCAGTATGCTTTTTTTATATTTGTCCGGATTCTTAAGCCCATCCAGTCCAAAACGGAATTCGGATCTAAATATCTACCCAGTTGCTTTGTAATTATATTTTATTCTCATCGTACCTACCTCATAAGTAGGCTTCAGAACGTGAGAAAAGTTCAGATCCAGCCATTTATGAAGCATGAGAATTCTGATAGCATTCTCATGACGTTTATAAGTCGACTTGTCTAGAGAAAATACTCGTCTACAGAGATAAAATAAAGATAAATTTACTTTGCCACAAACTCTCCAAACTCAGGGACAAGAGCAATGGTGTTCATTTGTAGAAGTACGTCAACTAGATAAATAGTTTCCCCTGAAAGTGTGAACTCCACCATACAGAGATCTTTTGAGTTGAACAAGTCAAGATTGTTGTGCGAGTTATGTTTTTGAAGCAACACTCTGGAGTCAAGAAATGAAGCTAAAAGGGATGTCCAGGTCATATAGTTATCGGATCTACATAACTTGGATTATTAATAAATATTCACTGAAAGTCTTACAGGACACTCATGGAAGGAATGTGAATAATAAATAGACAGTACGTTGTAAAGATAATCATTAATTGTCCTAAGAAAGTATTTATAAAAATCAGAAGTTACTGGGCATTTCCTGCATCAATGCGAACACGACTCCAACTACAAAAATAAAATTTATTTTTTCAATGTGATTATTACAAAACAAGTCTAAGCGAACGTGCATATCTTTATGGTGACTATTTAAAATTGAGTCAATTATTCTCATTAACTACAGAAAATAGGAGTGAAGTAATCCCACTGAGATGACACAAATAAGAACTAATTGATGGTATTATGCCTAAGATAACCCACAGTATATCAGACCAACCACAGGTACGGAAAACAAACCAATCTGACAAACTTCTCATTGGTTTCCGGTTATCTCAAAAAGCAAACCAGGTACCATTCAATATTAGGACATTCAGGAGATTTAGATGCAAAACTATCGGTAGAAATACTTGCTGATAATTTACACAAACAACTAAGTATTAGCCCCCAAATGTCCTGGTACGAACGAGGGTGGGGAGAGTCAGCTCTTCCTCTCGAAATGCTCTCACATGGCCACGTGCATACAACCACTGTCAAGGAAGTCCTACTCACTGCCTTCTCGCGACATTACTGTTGCTTACGAAATTGAGAAGATGGAAAGCGAATGTCCGGCGCTTTAACCGGGTTGGTGGATATGGGGGATCCATCTAGAGGAGTTGAAAAACCTTGATTCCAAACCAATGGTCTCCAGTATCCTGAAGGAACAAACGGCGAATGAACCAATCGTTGGTCACCGGCTATCATGGGATTGCATCTCCTAACGTTGCTCCACTGCCTTGTGGGTCAGACCTTTAGGCCAAAGGCTCGGGGTGTGGCCCCCTAAGAAAACCACCTACTTCCGTCTGGACACCCGGACAGTATACTACCCCTTACACAAATCGATTGAGGAAGTGTGGCGCATATATTTAGTGCCTCATGCCAATGTTTGTGTTCAAATAAATAGATAAAATAACTATCATTATTGGCAGTTAAGCGGACCTATTTCTCAGAAAATTTCGATTAACTTTGTAGAACCGAAATTTTCACATATAGTCACACTGTCGCCCTAAGGGTGTATTAATGCTTGGGTTACTTGAAAGTAAATTGACATATAAAAAGAAATTTGTGTGTTTTTCGTACAATAGGTAATAGACATGTTATTCCTTCATTGGGTGATATCTACGTACCCCGCCCCACCTGTTTTTTTACGTTTATCAAACAAAAAGCAGATCCGCACTTCACTCCTATAACGTTACCAGAAAGCATCCCAAGCTCCCAACTTGGGGAAAAAACCCCAACGTTTGGGGAACTTCCCCAAAGTCAGGGGGAATTTCCCCAGGTATGGTTAAATTTTGGGGGTTTTGTGCCATTTCCCCAAAATAGGTAAAAATTTTCCCCAAAATTGGGAGCTTGGGCATAGTAATTACAAAAACAGCATTTTTGTGCCATTGTCAAGCTTGGTTAGAATGTGTTGAAATAACCATTGGTTACGAGAAAATACACGCTTCGTCTCGAAAAAAAATAGGTGGTTTACATTTTTCTGCCATCTATATTAAAGTAGGTATACTAACTGTCCTGTATTTCTGTTGAGGTCTGATTTCTGACACCAGTAGATCACTACAGCATAATCATGTTGTTCGTCCACCCATCCAAACCCTTAGATCCGGGAAAAAAACGAATGAGTACGATTTTGTTAAAATATAACACCATACAAAGGTTTTCTAGGTCTGTAAATATATGGGCTAATTAGTTTACACATATCATGATGTTTAAATGAATTCGAGTTTACTCAGAAATAATATCCAAGTCCGAAAAGTCGAGGTACTAACTTTTCAATTTTAACTATTAGATTGTGCTGAGTATCCAAGTCACCATTAACGAACGAATCCCTCAAACCTGACAAAACACAGTCCATCGACGAAAATTCAAAAGTAAGTGACGTCCTTGTGTGTCGACCTTTCCATTAAGTAAAACACTGGCAGTCGTGAATAAATATGTGTTAAAAATAGTTTCCATCGGTCGAATAAACATGTGGGTTGTGATTTATGACGTGTTTGGGGCTTTAGACCGCCGGCTTTTAGTTTCGATTGTTGGACTGTCTTGATTAAGCTCATGTGTTACTGCTAATTGTTGTCTACCATTTTCTTCATTAAGCGTGTGCTTTCTGAGCCTTTGGCAAACCTTTCCCTTTGTTCTTCACTTTTCTGGCTTCATTGAAACGCGCTACTCTGCAAGTTTCTAAGATAACTTCGAGCTAGACTCAAACCAATACATGTTACACTCTTCAATTAACCTATTTATATTGACATATAAAAGAGACAAAGTTGACTTGATGTGGTGTTTCAATGAACTAATAACTCCTTTGTACTTGTTGAATGTTGGATTTCGAATTCTAAATACAGTACATTCGTTAGTGCTTGTGTAGTACTTCCTTATTCAATTGCGCTATCCCTGGGATTCTTAGTTCATACTATAATTCAATTACTTCTAATTATCATATTGGCGTTGCAATGAAGCCTGCGATGGAACAGTTAGATATTCATTCAAATTCTGAAGCTTCTGAGGATTATTTGGAAAGTTTTGAAATCTGGAGCACGACCAAGAAAGATGTTAAATATGATAAGATTGTGGCACATTTCGTGACATTCATCGGAAAGGAAACATACAGCTTATTGAAAACTTTGGCATATCCAGAAAAACCTATCTCACTTCCTTATGCAACTATTAAGGAGCTATTATTAAATCATGTAAAGTGCACTAGTTTTGAATGCCGTGAAAGGGCAAAATTTCATAAGATGACTCGTCGAAATGACCAAAAGGTTAAGGAATTCATCCTTGAATTGCAGAAACAAGCTGCCGAATGTAATTTTGGTGATCAACTTCATGTGCAACTGAGAGATCGATTAATCGCAGGAATTAACTTGCCGGGTTTGGAAAGAGAGTTGTTAAGAATGCCGAACTGTTCCTTTCAAGATGCTAGAACTGCGTGTATTAACTACGAGGCAGTGAATGAACTTGATATCCAGTTCATGAAAATTTCTAATACTTTGATTAGTTTTCATGATGAAATACAATCTCAGGGTCAATCAAAATTGCGTTCGTTTAACAGTGGTTCCTATTATCGTGTAAATATGAAAGGTGTTTCAATAAGGAATCACAGAGCAAATCACAAAGGTGAGACCAAGTTTGGTAAGTGTTTATCATGTGGAAAAATTCATTCTCGTAATTTATGTGCATTTTGTAATGCTAAATGTTTTAGATGTGGTAAGATAGGACACATTCAATCAGTATGCAAAGCTACTGTTCATTTTGCCTCAAGTAGTAACGAGTCTTGCAATTTAGATCCCAATAATTCAGCTGTTCCTAATGATCATTTATCTTTGTCTACTGTTTCGAAAGGTAATGCTCATATTCAAAAGCGATTATATACATCGCTTGGTTCATTTCATGACTTTATTGTGGACACAGGCAGTATAGAGTCCATTATTTCATTCAAGAACTTGAAATCTTTAGCTCCCAACGTTGTGGTACGACCCACTGAAGTATCAATATTGGGGATTACTGGACGCAGACTGCCCATACGAGGATGTTGTGAATTGCTAATAAGGGATGATAATTCTTCATACATACCTTGTGAATTTTTAGTTGGCGAAACAGGACTGTCAATACTGGGCTTAAAGAAATTTGAAAAGGCTTAAAGTGGAGCTGTCTTTCCTAGTTTCTGAAGAAAATTCTGGTGCTCTACTCAAAGATTTGATAGCCACGTGTGCTAAGTGCAGTGGAGGTATGAAGATTCAGCCTAAAAAAAATTCAAGTACAGGGTGAACCAGTCTTTCTTAAAAGACGAATAATTCCTTATGGTCGTCGAGAGGCAGTACATAAAACATTAAACGATTTGTGTGCGAAAGGCATAATTGAACCGAACCAGTCCTCAGCATGGGGTACTCTTATTGTTAGGCCACTGAAGTCGGATGGCAAAACCCCTAGAATATGTGGTGACTATAGATTAACACTGAATTCACGTTTGTTGAAGCAAACGTGCACGACGGTAGAGGCTGAAGATATTCTAAATCGACTTCATGGTTCTAAAGTGTTCTCGAAAGTTGACCTAAAAGATGCTTATCTCCAAATCCCTTTAGATCAATCTTCATCTCTTTTGAAGACAATTCATACTCCTTTTGGTCTGTTCAAATACAATTTCCTTCCATTTGGTCTAAGTTGTTCTCCAGTTATATTTCAGGAAATCATGAATAATGTAGTTAGTGATCTTGAGAGCGTTGAGGTTTATCAAGATGATCTCATTGTCCATGGTTCTGATAAGGTAGTTCATAACCAGAGACTTATTGCTTTATTGCGTCGTTTAATTGAAAAGAATATTACAGTGAATCCAAATAAGTGTTCATTTTGTGTATCTAATTTCGAATGTCTTGGATACCTAGTTGATGGTAATGGGTTTAGACCAGATATGAAACGACTGGCTCCACTGACAAATGCGCCGTCTCCAAAAAATCTTGCGGAACTACGTTCACTAGTGGGTGCTCTTCAATACTATTCCCGTTTTATTCCTAATTTTTCTTGTCATGCAAATTGTTTATTTAATATTTTGACATCCAACTCATTTAAATGGGGTGAGGAACAAGAGTCATGCTTACGTAGTCTACTAAAGTTTCTTCAAAGTGATGCTGTTCTTCGAACTTACTCCCCTAGTGTACAGTCTGTACTTATCACTGATGCATGCACCTGTGGGTATTGGCGCAGTTTGGGAACAGGAAGGTAGACCAGCAATTTGTGTTTCACGCAAACTTACTGTTACTGAACAAGGTTACTCACAGACTCAGCGAGAAGCATTAGCTGTGTTTTGGGCTGTTAAAAGACCTCATAAATATTTATTCGGAAAGAAATTCACTATTGTTACTGATCATGAGGCTTTAAAGTTTATTTATCATCCAAAAAAATCCTTAGCACGTTCCTCAGCTGCTATGGTTCAACGATGGAGTATTGTTTTGAGTGCCTATGACTATACGGTTCAGCACAGGAGGGCCAAACAAATTCAACATGTTGACTACATTTCTCGACAGTCATTACAAGATAAACCTGTAAATACTTCAGACTGTTTTTTAGTGCAACCTTTACCAGTGAAACGTCCAGATCTCATTGGAGAAAGTCGTAGACACTTTGGATGTATAATCAATGCTATACGTAAAGGTTGGAATGCTAATTTGAAACGTAGATTTCCTATCTATTTTTCAAAGCGGGATGAGCTATTTACTACTCCTGATGGTATTTTGTGTTTGAATGATCGTGTTGTTATTCCTCATTCATTGTGTAAATCTGTCCTAGAAGATATTTATAGTGGACATTTAGGTGTTGAAAAAATGAAGTCATTGGCGAGGCTCACGTGTTGATGGCCAGAGATAAATGCGGATATTTGTCGTACAGCAAACAATTTTGAAAAGTGCCATAAGCTGAAAAATCAACATTCGAAGTGGACTCCATGGCCAGTATCGTCTGAGGCCTGGCAGAGACTTCATGCAGACTATTGTGGTCTGTAGTTATTGATTCTTTTTCAAAGTGGCCTGAAGTTTTTTTCACAACTTCACCGAATTCTGACTTCACAATTCAAGCATTAAGAAAGGTGTTTAGTCGAGAAGGGGTTCCAATGGTGTTAGTGACTGACAACGGCTCTCATTTTGCTGCAGATGCAGTCACTACCTGGTTAAATGGTATAGGGTGCAAACATCTGTTTACTGCTCCCAGACATCCTTGTTCCAATGGTCAGGCAGAAAATTTTGTCAGGACGTTAAAAACTGCTATTGATTCTATTGCCGCCTCAACATTTAATGAGCTGGAGAGGGGAGTAGATACCTTTCCACTGCAATATAGAAATGCCAGACATTCGGTGACGAAAGAAACTCCATCAAAGCTATTAAAAGGAAGAATTCTTCGGTCGAATATGAGATGTTTGGAGTCTGCAGAAGTTACGTATTATCGTGGCAATGATCTTCGACCATCCACGGGGATTGTTCTGAAGAATGTCGGGAAATCTATGGTGCGACTTCTAGATATCAATGACTTAAGTGCACACAATCGACATGTTGATCAAATACAATTCCAGGAACCAGGTGAGTTTGTTCCAGATTTCAGTTGTTAATTCTAATACTAATGAGTGCATTCTAGATAATACAGAGTCTTTATCCAATACTTAGTCCAACAGACAGAGCATGAACTTGATAAGAAGGCGAACAATTGATTACAGACAATTAGACTCTAATTTAAGCTGTGGCGGATGTGGTGTTTGAATGAACTAATGACTCCTTTGTACTTGTTGAATGTTTGATTTCGAATTTCAAATACAGTACATTCGTTAATGCTTGTGTATTACTTCTTGATTGAATTGCATTATTTCTGGGACTCTTAGTTCGTATTATAATTCAAATACTTATAAATATCATAGTAACCTTGTCCTGCACCAACATTAAAGCCCCAGATATTTCTAGAAGCCCCCAGCTTCACATGAATCTATTATCGATCATCAGTTACACGTCGCAACTCAACTTTCATGAAGCGATCCAACTGTGATATTGGCCAAAACCATTTACATTCATATCTTATAAATTATCAACCTAACTGAGTATTTCATTTCAATGGAAATTGCATGATTTGTAACAATTCGATCTTGCCTGTCAACTGACATGCCTCATGTAACAAACTGTTATTTGAGAATAAATTGTTATTATTATTAAAAGTAATAATAATAATAGCAATCTGAATACAATTCAAAACCTGATCACTCTTGATAATAAGTCAATATTACCAGGGTAGTTTTAAGGTAAGAGCAAACTGTTTTTGAATACACAAAGGGGGTTTGAACTTTCTTACGGCTAAGGCTTCGATAAACCTTAGTATACGCCCTTTTACAATTTTATACAATACCACGAAAACCGAGTTTAGATCAATCTTATGCCCTGTTTCAATTACATGCTTAGTAATAGAGGATGATGGATGTCTATTCTCCGCTTTTATTGGGTCACTTGATTGTATTTGTTTCTGCAGCCATAGGGCGTATACTAAGGTTTATCGAAGCCTTAGCCGTAAGAAAGTTCAAACCCCCTTTGTGTATTCAAAAACAGTTTGCTCTTACCTTAAAACTACCCTGGTAATATTGACTTATTATCAAGAGTGATCAGGTTTTGAATTGTATTCAGATTGCTATTATTATTATTACTTTTAATAATAATAACAATTTATTCTCAAATAACAGTTTGTTACATGAGGCATGTCAGTTGACAGGCAAGATCGAATTGTTACAAATCATGCAATTTCCATTGAAATGAAATACTCAGTTAGGTTGATAATTTATAAGATATGAATGTAAATGGTTTTGGCCAATATCACAGTTGGATCGCTTCATGAAAGTTGAGTTGCGACGTGTAACTGATGATCGATAATAGATTCATGTGAAGCTGGGGGCTTCTAGAAATATCTGGGGCTTTAATGTTGGTGCAGGACAAGGTTACTATGATATTTATAAGTATTTGAATTATAATACGAACTAAGAGTCCCAGAAATAATGCAATTCAATCAAGAAGTAATACACAAGCATTAACGAATGTACTGTATTTGAAATTCGAAATCAAACATTCAACAAGTACAAAGGAGTCATTAGTTCATTCAAACACCACATCAACCACAGCTGAAATTGGAGTCTAAGTGTCTGTAATCAATTGTTCGCCTTCTTATCAAGTTCATGCTCTGTCTGTCGGACTATGTATTGGATAAAGACTCTGTATTATCTAGAATGCACTCATTAGTATTAGAATTAACAACTGAAATCTGGAACAAACTCACCTGGCTCCTGGAATTGTATTTGATCAACATGTCGATTGTGTGCACTTAAGTCATTGATATCTAGAAGTCGCACCATAGATTTCCCGACATTCTTCAGAACAATCCCCGTGGATGGTCGAAGATCATTGCCACGATAATACGTAACTTCTGCAGACTCCAAATATCTCATATTCGACCGAAGAATTCTTCCTTTTAATAGCTTTGATGGAGTTTCTTTCGTCACCGAATGTCTGGCATTTCTATATTGCAGTGGAAAGGTATCTACTCCCTTCTCCAGCTCATTAAATGTTGAGGCGGCAATAGAATCAATAGCAGTTTTTAACGTCCTGACAAAATTTTCTGCCTGACCATTGGAACAAGGATGTCTGGGAGCAGTAAACAGATGTTTGCACCCTATACCATTTAACCAGGTAGTGACTGCATCTGCAGCAAAATGAGAGCCGTTGTCAGTCACTAACACCATTGGAACCCCTTCTCGACTAAACACCTTTCTTAATGCTTGAATTGTGAAGTCAGAATTCGGTGAAGTTGTGAAAAAAACTTCAGGCCACTTTGAAAAAGAATCAATAACTACAGACCACAATAGTCTGCATGAAGTCTCTGCCAGGTCTCAGACGATACTGGCTATGGAGTCCACTTCGAATGTTGATTTTTCAGCTTATGACACTTTTCACAATTGTTTGCTGTACGACAAATATCTGCATTTATCTCTGGCCATCAACACGTGAGCCTCGCCAATGACTACATTTTTTCAACACCTAAATGTCCACTATGAAGATCTTCTAGGACAGATTTACACAATGAATGAGGAATAACAACACGATCATTCAAACACAAAATACCATCAGGAGTAGTAGATAGCTCATCCCGCTTTAAAAAATAGATAGGAAATCTACGTTTCAAATTAGCATTCCAACCTTTACGTATAGCATTGATTATACATCCAAAGTGTCTACGACTTTCTCCAATGAGATCTGGACGTTTCACTGGTAAAGGTTGCATTAACAAACAGTCTGAAGTATTTACAGGTTTATCTTGTAATGACTGTCGAGAAATGTGATCAACATGTTGAATTTGTTTGGCCCTCCTGTGCTGAACCGTATAGTCATAGGCACTCAAAGCAATACTCCATCGTTGAACCATAGCAGCTGAGGAACGTGCTAAGGATATTTTAGGATGATAAATAAACTTTAAAGCCTCATGATCAGTAACAATAGTGAATTTCTTTCCGAATAAATATTTGTGAGGTCTTTTAACAGCCCAAAACAAAGCTAATGCTTCTCGCTGAGTCTGTGAGTAACCTTGTTCAGTAACAGTAAGTTTGCGTGAAACACAAATTGCTGGTCTACCTTCCTGTTCCAAAACTGCGCCAATACCCACAGGTGATGCATCAGTGATAAGTACAGACTGTACACTAGGGGAGTAAGTTCGAAGAACAGCATCACTTTGAAGAAACCTTAGTAGACTACATAAGCATGACTCTTGTTCCTCACCCCATTTAAATGAGTTGGATGTCAAAATATTAAATAAACAATTTGCATGACAAGAAAAATTAGGAATAAAACGGGAATAGTATTGAAGAGCACCCACTAGTGAACGTAGTTCCGCAAGATTTTTTTGGAGACGGCGCATTTGTCAGTGGAGCCAGTCGTTTCATATCTGGTCTAAACCCATTACCATCAACTAGGTATCCAAGACATTCGAAATTAGATACACAAAATGAACACTTATTTGGATTCACTGTAATATTCTTTTCAATTAAACGACGCAATAAAGCAATAAGTCTCTGGTTATGAACTACCTTATCAGAACCATGGACAATGAGATCATCTTGATAAACCTCAACGCTCTCAAGATCACTAACTACATTATTCATGATTTCCTGAAATATAACTGGAGAACAACTTAGACCAAATGGAAGGAAATTGTATTTGAACAGACCAAAAGGAGTATGAATTGTCGTCAAAAGAGATGAAGATTGATCTAAAGGGATTTGGAGATAAGCATCTTTTAGGTCAACTTTCGAGAACACTTTGGAACCATGAAGTCGATTTAGAATATCTTCAGCCTCTACCGTCGTGCACGTTTGCTTCAACAAACGGGAATTCAGTGTTAATCTATAGTCACCACATATTCTAGGGGTTTTTCCATCCGACTTCAGTGGCCTAACAATAGGAGTACCCCATGCTGAGGACTGGTTCGGTTCAATTATGCCTTTCGCACACAAATCGTTTAATGTTTTATGTACTGCCTCTCGACGACCATAAGGAATTATTCGTCTTTTAAGAAAGACTGGTTCACCCTGTACTTGAATTTTTTAGGCTGAATCTTCATACCTCCACTGCACTTAGCACACGTGGCTATCAAATCTTTGAGTAGAGCACCAGAATTTTCTTCAGAAACTAGGAAAGACAGCTCCACTTTAAGCCTTCTCAAATTTCTTTAAGCCCAGTATTGACAGTCCTGTTTCGCCAACTAAAAATTCACAAGGTATGTATGAAGAATTATCATCCCTTATTAGCAATTCACAACATCCTCGTATGGGCAGTCTGCGTCCAGTAATCCCCAATATTGATACTTCAGTGGGTCGTACCACAACGTTGGGAGCTAAAGATTTCAAGTTCTTGAATGAAATAATGGACTCTATACTGCCTGTGTCCACAATAAAGTCATGAAATGAACCAAGCGATGTATATAATCGCTTTTGAATATGAGCATTACCTTTCGAAACAGTAGACAAAGATAAATGATCATTAGGAACAGCTGAATTATTGGGATCTAAATTGCAAGACTCGTTACTACTTGAGGCAAAATGAACAGTAGCTTTGCATACTGATTGAATGTGTCCTGTCTTACCACATCTAAAACATTTAGCATTACGAAATGCACATAAATTACGAGAATGAATTTTTCCACATGATAAACACTTACCAAACTTGGTCTCACCTTTGTGATTTGCTTTGTGATTCCTTATTGAAACACCTTTCATATTTACACGATAATAGGAACCACTGTTAAACGAACGCAATTTTGATTGACCCTGAGATTGTATTTCATCATGAAAACTAATCAAAGTATTAGAAATTTTCATGTACTGGATATCAAGTTCATTCACTACCTCGTAGTTAATACACGCAGTTCTAGCATCTTGAAAGGAACAGTTCGGCATTCTTAACAGCTCTCTTTCCAAACCCGGCAAGTTAATTCCTGCGATTAATCGATCTCTCAGTTGCACATGAAGTTGATCACCAAAATTACATTCGGCAGCTTGTTTCTGCAATTCAAGGATGAATTCCTTAACCTTTTGGTCATTTCGACGAGTCATCTTATGAAATTTTGCCCTTTCACGGCATTCAAAACTAGTGCACTTTACATGATTTAATAATAGCTCCTTAATAGTTGCATAAGGAAGTGAGATAGGTTTTTCTGGATATGCCAAAGTTTTCAATAAGCTGTATGCTTCGTTTCCGATGAATGTCACGAAATGTGCCACAATCTTATCATATTTAACATCTTTCTTGGTCGTGCTCCAGATTTCAAAACTTTCCAAATAATCCTCAGAAGCTTCAGAAATTGAATGAATATCTAACTGTTCCATCGCAGGCTTCATTGCAACGCCAATATGATAATAAGAAGTAATTGAATTATAGAACGAACTAAGAATCTGTTATGACCTTGATTTGTCTACCCACTTTCTGGTGCCGAGGATACTTGTCTAATCTAGATTAAGACCTTGATGCGATAGTCTGATTGGCTTAACCTTGAGACTTGCACGCGTGAATTCGAGATGGGGTAGACAGAAGAAAACTATTCTGTCACCTGATTGGTGGGAAAGCACACGAATGAGAGAAGACAAGACAACTGGAACAATACTCGATCTATTTCCCTGACCACTGAACTCACTGGATTCACTGAATTCACTGAATTCAGATTAGTGTAAAAAGGTACATGAATAAATAAGTGAATAACCCGACCGCAACGTACAATAATTAGGAAAAATACAATTATGTCCAAAGCTGGGAATTAGAGTTGAAAATATGGTGCAAAATAATATGTTTAAATTACAATGGCTTCGAAACAGAAGAAGGTATGGCAGTGAATGATACATCGAACGAAAGCTTATGTTCTGTAGAATAGATTAGGGACAAAAATAAATGTCAGTGTTTTACAAGCTTTGAATGAAATGAAATAACGTCCCGAAAAATAGCCTTCGTAGTTTGTCAGGGCTTTTTGTTTCCCAGTTCACATCATCTTCCCCCTTGAAAAAAAATGTTATAACTGCCATTCAACTGAGTGAATAAGTGAAACCGGTTGACGTTGCGATCCTTGTTTGTGTGACCAATTTGATTAACTGGAATAAATAAAAAAAGAAAATGATTAGTCACTAGTTACAAGTAATAGTTAAGATATCATCATTGATATCTCCCCTCAGAAACGTATGCCCTTTTCTTTGGGTCCACTTGTAGAATATCTGGTCTTCTACGTTTTCGTAACGATCTCCTAATAAGATCTTGTTTCGGTTGCACAGTCTTGTGAGTCGTTGAACTTTTTAATATCGAAACTGTCTAAGAAGATTCGCCACATTGAGCTCAGTTTCTCGGTTTTCTGTGCAGTACCAAAATTTTTCAGTATGTGGTTGACATGACGTGTCCACTTTTGACCTTCAACTTCCACCACATACATTACATTTCCTCGTCTCTTAAGTATCCGTCCACTGGTCCATTGTGGAGGTGAGTATCTGAAATCACGGACGTATACTGTTTGGTTATTTTGGAAGATTCTATTTTTCGCCCCATGATGGCGACTAAATTGGATTTCCATCTTTCGGTTTCTCCTTCCTATGAGATTTTGCTCTGGTTTTATCGCATCGAGAGCAGTTTTAACTTTTCTGCCAAACATAATTTCTGCTGGAGACATTTGATTTGGTGCTGACGGGTTTGGAGTTGTTCTGTAGACAAATAGAAAATCATTAAGAATTTCCTTTATCTTCCCCTCCCCTTTTGCCTTCAGTAGCGCTCTCTTGAAGGTATCCACAAACCTTTCGGCTTGACCATTCGATTGTGGATGATATGGAGGTGAACGAACATGATTGATTCCAAATCTCTTGCAGAAATCTGAGAAGATGGACGAAGTAAACTGAGTGCCGTTATCCGACACAAGGATATTTGGGACTCCAAAACGGGAGAATAACTGCCGTAATTCCATAATAGTGTCTTGCGAAGTGACCTAGTTCATAGGGATAATCTCCGGCCGTTTTGAATAAGCATCGACACAAATGAGGAAATATGTACCCTGAAATGGGCCAGCAAAATTAATTTGTACACACGACGAAGGTTTCTTTGGAGATATCTTCGGCATTTGAAAAGGAACAGAAGACTTTGGTGTGGATATAACATTGGCACAAATTACATGAGGTTCTGAAGTTTTACGCGAGCATACTTTGTCTGAGGTATTTGATTTGGAATTATTGTGAGGACATGTTACACCGGAGGAATTCGATTTGGAATCATTGTGAGAACATATTAAATAGGAGGTATTCGGTTTAACATCATCATGAGAACACATTACATTGAAAGCATTCGATTCAGAAAGATTATGAGAACATGTTTCATGAGAAGCATTTAATTCATGAATATCAAGAGAACATGATACATCGGAGGCATTTGATTTAGAAATATCATCAGGAATTTTGATAGACTCAAAGGAAGCATTTTGGGAACATACCTCATTTAATAATTTATCCAAGGTATCAACCTTCTCAATCCAGTCTAATCCTAATAAATGTAAATCGTGCCGATTTGTAAGATAACAGACATCGGTGAATTTATGTCCCATGAATTTAACGTTGCATGTGACTTCTCCTGTCAACTTCACTATATCTCCTGAAGCATTGCGAGCAACATGTTCTGTTGGTCGGATGCGTGGACATCCTAGCTTACGCCATGTGTTTTTGGAAATCAGTGTAACATCGGAAGCCGTGTCCAATTGAAGACGTATGGGTTTTTCATTTACTAGTAAGTTTACATACTTCCGCTTACTTTGAAAACCAACTTTGAAAACTGCGAACGCGCTTTTAATTTTACTCTGTGGTGGTCGCTTCGCATTTCCACTACGACATTTAGACTTACGTTTATTCGATGAGCAATGACCTTCTTTATGACCAATGCGATGACATTTGCGGCATTTGTGATTCTTGAACGGACATAGTTTCGCAAAATGCCATGCTCCGCAAAACCAACATGGTGATGGGGATTTGACAGAAGGTGGTTGTGTGGTTGTGATGTTCTGTTTGGACGATTTCGAGGATCTGAGAGCATTAATTGAATCAAAATCGGAAGGTTTAGCCTTCTGTTGCACCATCGTGGTATCATGCTTGAGATTTATCAACCTCTGACACTCGGTTGTGACCATTTGTAGTGTCATATTCGGTTCCTGTTCAATGCGTGCTAACATCCTGGTACGGATATCTGCATCTTCTGCATTCTTTAAACCACATATAAAAATCAAGCATTTGAATTGGTCAGCTGTAATCTCGTTTATTTTAAATAATTCGCATTCTCGATTTACTTTCCCAGCATATGTGAGATAATCATCATCTGGGGATTTCGATATTTGGAAACATCGATAGCGAGTATTAAATAATGAAGATTGTTCGCCGAAAATGTCAGATAAAATTTGAACTGCCTCTTTGAAAGATAGATCTCGTGGATTTCGTGGTAGGATGAAATTCACATATTTGTTGTATTCACGTGTTCCGAGACTTCTCAGGAGTAGGCGAACTTTGGCTGCGTCATCAAGATTTGAGCGTTCCACACGGAATATGTCTTCGCAATGGTGAAACCAGGAATTGAAAATGACACCAGATTCAGGATCATAATGGAATTCACAAATAGAATTTGTGATGCATTCATACTTATCTGATTGATAAGTTGTGGATGAATGTAATGACAGCTTCTGCATCAGTGCATCCAAAAGCTTCATTTGATTTGCATCATTTTGCGCTTGCTGAATTTGTAGAATAGCTTTAAGGTCGTCCAAGGATACAGACATTTTGTTCTGGATCAATCAATATAGAAAGAAAATCTCCGTCGCCACTTTGTTATGACCTTGATTTGTCTACCCACTTTCTGGTGCCGAGGATACTTGTCTAATCTAGATTAAGACCTTGATGCGATAGTCTGATTGGCTTAACCTTGAGACTTGCACGCGTGAATTCGAGATGGGGTAGACAGAAGAAAACTATTCTGTCACCTGATTGGTGGGAAAGCACACGAATGAGAGAAGACAAGACAACTGGAACAATACTCGATCTATTTCCCTGACCACTGAACTCACTGGATTCACTGAATTCACTGAATTCAGATTAGTGTAAAAAGGTACATGAATAAATAAGTGAATAACCCGACCGCAACGTACAATAATTAGGAAAAATACAATTATGTCCAAAGCTGGGAATTAGAGTTGAAAATATGGTGCAAAATAATATGTTTAAATTACAATGGCTTCGAAACAGAAGAAGGTATGGCAGTGAATGATACATCGAACGAAAGCTTATGTTCTGTAGAATAGATTAGGGACAAAAATAAATGTCAGTGTTTTACAAGCTTTGAATGAAATGAAATAACGTCCCGAAAAATAGCCTTCGTAGTTTGTCAGGGCTTTTTGTTTCCCAGTTCACATCAGAATCCCAGAAATAATGCAATTCAATCAAGAAGTATTACACGAGCACTAACGAATTTACTGTATTTGAAATTTGAAATCAAACATTCGACAAGTACAAAAAAGTCATTAGTTCATTCAAACACCACAGTTACCCTTTCCGTATGTCAAGGGGCTAAATAAATGATGCAAGGAAGAAAAAGTGCGAGAAACAGAGCAAACAGTGTTCGTAAAGTAATAGTTGAGGTATGACTACCCAGTCTCATTCTCTTTTTATTAAAGTATTTATTAAGCAGGGGAATTCTAATAGGTTACAGAAAATAACTGTAAAAAAGGTATGAGTGGATAAACAACTGACCAATGGAGGTGGTTCAGAAAGAAACAAAGAGTATGGAATTATGTGTTGATATAAAATATAGTGCTAAGAACAGTATTATGATATACAATTGGTTGTCTCCCTTTTTTAGTCGAAGGTATTGGAGCCTTTTTTTAGATTTTATAGGGTTTTGAATAGGCTTTGCTCTTAGCGAATTGTCTAGTTTGCTTGTAATAGCATTACTCGGTAGGAAGTGAAACCAATTCAACGTTACAAACACGATTTAATGGGGTATTTTGCATGATAAATCAGCATCAATACCATTAGTTAGTGAAATTCCACTAGACCAAAAGGAGCCATAATTTAATAAAACGTTCTGCCCTACAGACATGGGTGGATTGAAGTAATCTCCCCACCATTATGTTTGCTGGTCAGTAACGCCACCCTCCCTCCTTTTGTGATGTTAGGCTTTCATACGTTTGTGATATGTATGGATATTGCTTCTAATCTGTTCGCAAAGTTTAAAAGTGGTAACATTTTTCACGTGATTTAAGAATTTTTTGACATGTTCATTTGTAGCGTGTACTATACATAGTTTATCATCCTGTCTTGCATACCGGGTACGTTTTAACGCGGGAAAATAATTTCGATGAACGCTTGCCAGTTAATATATACATATCGCGGACTTCGTTTCCTACATATCTTATATAAGCCCCCAGCGGTTGACATTGACGCGTCTTCACCTTCGATTATACAAATTGATATGTGGACATTCAATTGATCGTTACTCTCTCACGTTAACTTGGAACACCTTATTTCTGAAATACATCATGTACTCATAGTCTCTGATCCTAGTATTAACACGGTTAGTACTTAAAAATCACTATATACTCAGATATTTTATTTAGTTTAACGAGCTCTCTACTCATCGAGTTTCGAATTATGTCACAACTTCTGAGTCAACTAAGATGTCAAAATCTGTAACCTCTGTGCCTGATTATTCGGTATCTGACAATGTCAAACCTTCGTCTTCTAAACCCTATTTCCAGTGGGGATCGGACAGTGGACTCAGTATGTCAGTAGCCCTGGCAAACATCAAAATACCTGGACTTGGTCTTTATCAGTGGTCTCAGCCACAATGTTGTATATATCAGGAAAAAAAGTTCTAGTTAGCGATCATAGCATTATCATATGTTACCTTAATATAACCATCACGACCTGTAGACGTGAAACCGTAACGCTTTGTAGAAACTATCTCAACGTTGATCATAAAAACTCCCAAAGTTACTTAAAAAGCACTGATTGGGGAAATTTCTTCGCTGCAAACAATACCGACACACTAACCGATATATTCTTTCTAACAAAATCGCACTTTTAGAATACTGGAGACCTAAGTTTTCTAAAGATCTATATATACTGATCCGTAGGCGAAAACGTCTTCAAAGACATTGTGCTCAATTTCATTGCTCTGATGACTTTTCCTCTTCAGTAATGATGACAAAAATATTTGTCCAGATGGAGGCAATGAGTACACAAAAACAGTAGCTCGGGGAAAACGTGCTGTCAAACTTAATAATGACTTTTCCACAATCACTATACTTTTTCAAAATAAACATAAACGTTCTAAATCGAAGGGAGGAAAAATTTATTGGAAACAAACAAGTACACGAAGATCCTATACTTGTTATCAGATTACTTAGTGAATACTTTTGTTTCTCATTAACTAACGAAAAGCCACTAAATGAGTCAGAACCAATTCGGTGGTACCTAGAGTGGTGGAAAAAGTAGTAGAAGCGGTAGTAGTTCTACATTCACTCGTTAATAATCTCATCTCGACCTTCCAGAATAAGTTTTGTAGGTTCGGATCATGCGATACATGTCTAGTAGACCATCGAACAATAAATCCCTTGAACGGAACAACGGATTCTTCTTGTCAGTCCTATTCTTAGACTTTAAGAAAGTCTTTGAGAAGGTCCCACACAAGAGGCTACTTGTCAAACGTAAAGTACAATGACTGTCATCACCTAAACCAATAGCTAGTGGAGTTATACAGAGAAGTGTATTAGGTCCATCCTTCTTTCTTCTGCTCATAAACGATATATGTCGCACCATAAAATTAGGGAAACCATACTGATGATCACAAAATAGTATACAGCTTTAAGCCTGAAGCTGTAAGTAAAAGTGTATCCCAGATTCAAAGTGATATCACTAACGTATCTGGAGCGACGAATGACAACTACTGTTTACCTCAACAAGTGTGGGATCATGCATTTTGGGAAACATCCCTGTGAACCACAACTTTACTTAAGTAAAAGTAGAGTCCAGGCATTTAGATCGGTGCACGATCTAGGCATTACTTACATAGGAAGCTTAAAATTTGAACAACATGACTGGTTTATTATTTATAAATGTAGACTGCTAAATCGTTTCCCAAGTCAATTCTTAAAATCTTAAGCTCATGTAAAGTGCTTTCTATTAAAAATCTTCAACGCATCACAAAATCTCACATAGGATCAAAAAAGTTACCAGTTGAGCGTTTGAGGGCAGAAACTAACGCCTTTGATGAATTATTCAACAATCTAGGTATCGCATGTTGCATAAAATTTGTCAACTTTATCCAAGGTCTTCAAAACAAACTATGCAAGAATTTTCACGCAACTTTGTCAAAGACTCTGTCAAAGGAACACTTATGCTGTGCTTTTCCAGAAAACCCCCAAAATGTCACTATGACATATCAATAGTGCAGTTAAATCAGATAGAAACAGAAGCTTTGTCGCTCGGATTTAAATTTCATATTCCCAAAATACATGCCAACAGAATGGACACAGAAACTCAATCTGAGAATTCATTTGATCATATCAAAGATTTGCACCCAGTTAGTGATGAAAAGAACGGCTGGCTTAAATCTAAGTTAGTTGATATCGCGAACCGATCTCTCATTACACCTATACCGCAGCCTAAACTTTTGTCCAATGACCAACTGACAGCATTACGAAATATCGGTCGAAATGGTGATATATATAACGTTCAGATTAAGTTTCTGAGATGAAGTCGATTGTAAGTGACCACATGTGATTCAAGTTAGATAAAAGTAGCAAAGACTCAACTAATACAACTGAGGAAAGATCTGTAGTTTACCTGATTAACCTATAATGTACCCTAATTACCGAAACCTGATGCAGACCTGATATTTCTGATTTAACAGTGTGTGTAGATGATTACAAAATGTACCATAAACATTGACATTTAGGCAAAGGTGGAGGCTGCATAATACATTTGCGATCTCATATTCTATCCACTACAATATTTCTACAGGATTGTGAACTGTTAAATGACACTATATTCATCTATGTCGATAATTATGTCCATCTGCATTTTATAATAATCTGAATGTATAGACCACCAAGTGCGGCCCGAGCAATGGATACACATTCAAATCAAGTATTTACATAATTATTGCCGTTACACGAAGCTAAGTTGATAGGTGGCGATTTCAGTATACCGTCCGTTAATTGGAATCCATTACGTGGTACTCACGTTGAAAAGCTCATTGAATTACTGGAAATATACAGGTGGATACAGATGGTCAATGGGCTTCCATAAATGCTAGCCTATTAGAATTAATTTCCGTACACAATGCTCCAACATATAATGAATACACTAGTCTTTAATTTTCGGGCAGTGATAACAAAGTTTCAGCCAGTCAACTCATTGTGCGAACATGCTCTTGTACTTCTAATGGAACAAAAGTTCTCATAGATACTGTCAGAAACTTTATAAATACCGAATGGTCCTACTCCGAATTTCCTCTGCGTGGTCTTAGTTGGGACATAGTGTTTTCTTCTGACGACTTTAATAATGCATCAGATTTTTATTTTAATCTCAAGACGTGTTTAAATTTGATGGCCTCACTTATAACAAAAACAGTCCCTCATTGTGATTATATTCCTATCAAAGTCAGATCTTAGCTGAAGAAGTTGCGAAAATGTTTTTTAACATGAATTTTCGGCTATTCTCAACATTCAATCGGTACTTAGCAACACTGGGAGCTTTCGGCAGACAAAAAATTAGAGGTTGGGCGACGGTCTTTCAAGTTACAAAATAAAAATAGAACATCAAGCAAACTGAAGTCAACTTTCTTCGTCACAAGCTACGCATCTGGTCAGTTCAAGCGATCACTCAGTTTAAACCTTTCCTAAACTGTTTTGTGGATTAACTCAGAGTTTTCCACATGCTCGACGGAGCTTACCTAAACCAAGATGCATTTACCGATGATCCGTTTGGCATCTAACTGATTGGCACTTAGTGACCATATCACAAATTGCAATTATTCGACCCCGAACTAACCTCTGTAATTTAACATTTGACATGCCGCGGTTCAAACAGTACTTTATCCACTTTCTTTTGTTGCATACTTCATATTTCCCCTTTTTAACTATTCAACAAATGTTTCTTGAGTTTTCTTTTATCTCTACAACTATTGATGGTGTTTCACACATTGAGCCTTAAAAATACATTGGAACACGACCCAATAAAGCTTAATACAACTAGTGACTGCTCGGGTGGAAAATCAGAGGCTGTTCGATCATAGAAAGCTCAGAATATATTCCAAATTATCGTGATTTTCTACTAGCTCATATTATACTAGTACGAAACTTTTTATCATTACTAGCATCCAATTATTGTTTTTTTACTTGCCGTGTTACTCTGAAATTTTTCAACCTCAAACCGCTCTTCCATATTCTTTGATCGGTTATTTGTCCTTATAATCTCCAAACTACATATAGAGTAAGCCATTAGTTATCTTCATAGCAGTGTGATATGTAACAGCTTGAGTTAATTGGTTAAGAGTTGATCTAGAACAACTAGGCATATATCGGAACAATAGAGCTCAAGTATTCATTCACTTCCTTGTTTTGTATAAACATTATATTTCCTACTATTTTATATTGAATGTTGAAAAGCTTTGTGTATTTGAACAGGCAATTCCTGGCTGAACTATGAATATCCCACAATCTAAATACTAATAATAATTCATTCTCAAATAACACTTTGTTACGTGTCTAAATGTTACGTGTGAACTTTTACACCTCTTTAAGGTCAAGTGGGGTTTCATGAGCAAATGGAAATGATCCCAATTTCTTATGCCGAATGCCTCTTTGACTCATGTTTATGACCCTGAATCGGTTCATCCTCCTAACGAGAAATCATATTGTAAGCAAGACTGGACAATTATGCTAAGTATGAGTACACTTCTGACTCCACAAAAGTTGAAATAATTTCGATGAAAAAACCACTTGGTATTCGAACACTATTTTTTCTCAACTAAATTTTAAAAATACATATAATCCTCAACTCTCTGCCCTTTTAAAACCCCTTCCATTTGTACATCACTTTATTCATTCAACGCCACACTGTGGCTTGTTTTCTTTAACCTAGTGGGATATGTGTTTGAAAATCGACCAAATAAAAGAGAATCAGTATAAGTAGTCATAAACTAATTGTTCCGTCACAAACGACTGGACTTCATTCATGAACACTGTTCGTTCTGTTTCTCAACCTCCCCTTTCTCTTTCCTTTGTTCACTTGCCTACGTTGTCCATGTACTCTATAACATCAACACAATTGAGCAGCTTATTAAAGTAAAGGCTATGGCGTTTGCAACAACATCATCTTACCAGTAAACTAGAATGCCTCATGCAAAATATTTCTATATGAGAATACATTATTATTATTATTATTATTATTAGTGAATAAGTCTTTAATTAGATCGTGAACGGGATGTTATCCTTTCAAACGCTCAAAGTTTTTCAACATTCAGTATGACATAATTGGAATTATAATGCTCAGACCAAATAAGGAAGTGAATTATTAATTGGGCTACAGTGTCCTGACATTTACTTAAATGTTTGCCGCCAACTCTTGACCAGTTAACCCAATCCTCCAGGGAGCACCAGTTCTCTCAAGATTACAGGTACACCTTGCTGACAAGTGCCAAGTAGCACGAAACCTGGGTCCAGGGTTTCCTGTCGACTACCTCCAACCACCATCTGATCTCAACATAGTGCACGAAATGTCGAGTCACCTAGACTGGTGGCCACATTGTAAGTTGGTCGATAGCATTCGATCTGCACTAATAAGGACTGGGCACACATGACACTGATCACCACCCAGTAATCAATCAGTTGTGACGATTTACAGTAGAAGGCGTTACTGGTTAAAGCGTTGTCAAACTCCAAACGCCTGTAGCATCTTCACTAGGAACACTAACGAACTGGCAAAAAATTCATGATAAGTTGGGTGTCCTCGAAATCGCTACGCTATGGGACTTCTTACCAGCGGTGAAAGTAACAGAACCTTCTGCAGTGTTCTAAGGTTAACCATTCAAAGTCATCCACTTCCACTACTAGTTCAGCCTCCAGTAGTAAGAATGGGGGTTTTTCATTAGTCCTTGCAATTTGTAATAGTGTGGAGATCCAATCGCGCTTTGAACGTATCAACAGAAAGTTCTGATACTATGTATCCTGGCAGAGAAATCCGGTAATTCACCACTCCATGTGAGAAAGGAGAGTCCAGGCACAGGCGACTGGATCACGGCCTTTTGGATTTTCATAGAATATCCTTTCAGACGATCAGCCCTAAATGGAAGAAGAAGATAAAACAACAATACCAAGATCTCTATTCAATATACAGTAAGCCATTTTCAGATCACTCAATAACGTGTGATAACATAATGGAAATAGACCGAAGCGTCTCAGTCTGTCTTCACAAATGAGGCTAGACAGACATTATACCATTTTGGTCCCTTGCCACTGAAACCGTTTTAGCATATCTGCCTCATAATTGAAACAAGGACTCTCTGCTTGAATCCCACATCCAAGATACGACTTCACGAAAATCAGGTATAATAACCTGAAAATTTCTTCGTCCAAGTACTGAATTGTAAAGGGCCCATAAGATCATGAAACCTTTGGCAGCGGCAGTCCTGCAGCTACTCGTAGGGTTGAAGTTCTGGACTAATGGATCTTTATTGTCCATTACTTTGGGTTATACAACTCCAAATATGAGTCTTCAGTAATAAGGATAGTAGGTTGGTGGACCTCCGTTAGTCCTTACAGTTTGCCTTCCAGTAAAGATCCAGCTTCTTCAAAATATTCACTGATAGAGCTGATACCACTTGCTCAGGTAAAGCATTCTAGCCAATTTAGTTTATTAGATCTCAGTTTGTAAATCTTCTTCCTATGGACTCTTAGATTATTGGTGCCGGAGGGAGCCAAAAAAATAAGACATATTAACACCGAAGTCGTAATTGAAGATACGAAATGCCTTGCGTCCTACGATATGACAAAGAAGACTTTATCCTCCACTCACGGAGGGAACATAATGGGAACCATAGATTTAAACTGGAAAGAAAATTCTCAGATGACTCAGATACAGATCTCAAGGAATAAGTAGTTCACTAGTTATGACACCCAAATTTGAGGTTTGAAGTTAGAGCGTGGATTTGAATGACGTGCTACTCACTTTGGTGTTATGCAGTTTCTCAGTACAGTTTGTGATAGAGTTTCATCTTTCAGTTCAAATATATATGAAGCCTTCTATGATCTTATTAAGAAGTTCACTTCGTTTTACTCTAAAGTCCTTATAAGTATAAGAGAAGGTATTTTGGCAGAAATATTCCCGAGCCTTCTTTTGTCGTATGTAAGTAGCTGGGTTGGAATTTCTCGAGATTTACAGAATGCCGCGGTCCTCCTCATACTGACTCTATTTTTGCTGGGTCTGTCGACATTTTTACTACTACGGCACTTAAACTCGCATGGTATTTTAATGTTTCTAAATTAATTTTTATGTTGACATAGTGCCTTTGCGTGTTAAAACCACTCAAGTTCCTCGGGGATTTCGCCGAAGAGATAAGATCAGGTACCATGCAATCAGGTTCGGGCGCAAATTCAGTGAAATAACGGAGGAGTTAAAGAAGGTACAGACAAAGGAAGAACGCAGAACTACTATCATAAATTTCGCTAGAAAGTGACTTGATTGTTTTTAACCCTCAGCCTACAGAATCTTCAAGTTGCATGACATCGAAAAGTCGCCGACGCTGGCCTATGGTCGACTTCCTGAGTCTTTTTTTGAACCAGATGAGGAAGATGTCTCTTCATTACCAGAAGATCTCCGCTTGATGATAAGCTCGATAAGGGTTTTTGGGCAACTGGAAAAATCATTTTTTATCAGGTTTTGCAAATTCATTGAGACAATCGAGCTAAATGTAGGCGAGTATCTGTTTCGTATTGGTGATGAAGATAAATATGTGTATGTTATTCGTAGTGGTAGAATCCAAATCACTGTCACGGAACCGGTAAGTCTTCAATCCTATTTAGGTAGACAGCATGTTATTTTTTGCTAAGAAGAGTTTATTTCGACTGTTTACAACAATAAATACAAGCTAAAAACGCGTTATTTCTCATCACTTCAAAATTTTGGGAATTTAGTGTCGATCACTTGTGTGGAATACTGGTCAGATATTTCGCAACACATTTTTTTAAAAATCCAAAGTCACTAAAATTTTTGATATCATGCAAGCCGTAGTACGTCTACTAATAACCTGAAAAGTCGGTACCGTCCAGTTTTATAGTTATGACTTTTAGTTTACTACTATTGAGTTTTTATACAAAATATCCACTGAGCCCCATTATATATATATATATATATATATATATATATATATATATATATATATATATATAGTTTTTTCTGTTTCCGCTGGCTGTCTCTTCAGACTTCTCCAAATCGTCAACGTGATAACGAGTTAACTTGACTCTTCGTTTTTCCTCTTTGGATTTAAACTACAAATGATAAAAGCTGATACTATCTGGAATCTGATTAGCTTGCTATAATAAAGGATTCTCATTTATCCTTTATCTTACTACGCTTTGAACAAAATATGTCATTTTCCATTCCTTGATATCATTTGTTGTTTTAACTTGCCTTTTGGTTGTTTCTAGTTTATAATTATGATGGTGTCACTTCTTTCAGTCCTCATTTTTGTTCATATTTTCTGTAAAGTGCGGCAACTTGTTTTCATCGTTTTACCTAGCTAAATTAATTCATATTCAAATATCAAAAATGAGTCACCGGACCGCTTATTTTCACGGTTTACAATTACAACTAATGGTGTTTAAAATAATATTATGTTAATACTTGTTTGGTTTTCTGAGTTGAATATTTTCTGGGCATTAATATGCTTACTAAATATTTTCTCTTGGGTCTAAATGTATAGGATGGATCCAAGTGCATCATCGCTGAAGTTGGAAAAGGTGGGAGTATTGATAGTTTGCTATCTGTTCTGAGTATACTCACTGGTTATCCTTCAACTTTTGAGTTCATGGAAGCAGTCGCTTTGGAGCCCACAACAGTATTATGCTTACCGGTCCGATCATTTTTAGAAATATGCAAAACGCAAACACCTCTTTTTCGCATTATTCAGATGATCGCAGTTAGACTTCAGCGTTTAAGCTTCAACGCGTTACACACTTATCTTGGCTTAAGTTCGGAACTAATTAATAAGGTTAGTATTATAGTTTCTTCAACCTCTTTTACAATAGACTATCTGCTACTTAGTAAGGCACCTAACTGGTTTGATTAATTGAATTCCACTGCAATTTTTCTGTTGTTTTTTGCGTTCAAAATATCAATTAATAAGAGTTATCTATCTTAAAGAAGGGCATATGCTATGTCATAACCACTCGATACACATTCTTGTTGCTTTTTGGGTTCAGTGTTCGATTTCTATCTCTGCTTGTTTTTAATCGTCTGATGAAGGATGATACTCTGAAAAAATAGTTAAAGATGTGTTTGCCTAAGCTTTATGTCGACAGTATTGTGTATAAAGTTTCACTAATATATTTATAAGGTTTTCACATACTTTACCTTTGATTCCTATCGTTTTTCTTTCAGCGTTAATCACTGGTCACTCCATACCTTACGAAAATCAAAGGGATCGTAAATAAACAATTTAGGGGTATATATATATATATATATATATATATGTACGTACTCTTAGTTCGACATTGATTAATGTCCGTAAGTTAGGCAAACAGGTTTATATCTTTTATAGATTATACCTGTTTTGTGTAACTTATGTCTGAAACAGATTCATGTTTTGGAAGAATAGACATTGTTCATCTCTTTAAGCGTGATACAAAAGTGTTACTAGCAGTTTTAGAATGTCATAAAAAAATAAGTGTGGTGTAAAGACTGTGATTTCAGTGAAGCAGATAAAATTTCACATATTGTACTTTTCTGAAGTACTGAGAAACAAAACAAAAGGTATCGACTATTTGAAGAAAATATAACCATGGGACAAAATGTATGTAACGAAAACAAACTCAGGACTAAGAGGAAGAGAAACAAATGAGTAAAACTATTCCTGTGGTTGGTTTCAAGATAACATGCATCGCATGAACCTCGACTACGATATATGTATCTCCTAACTCAGCATGTGGCTTCAAGTCACAAGTTCTGTATCTGGATTAGTGATGTTACCAGGCTACACAAACCATAGTGGGCTAATCGCATTTCGAACCTGTAAACTTGTGACTGAAGAGAGGAATTTTTTGATATCTAAACTTACTTACGCCTGTTACTCCTAACAGAGCATAGGCCACCGACCAGCATTCTCCAACCCACTCTGTCTTGGACCTTCTTTTCTAGTTCCATCCAATTCTTGTTCATTTTTCTCATGTCTATCTCTATTTCCCGGCGTATTGTGTTCTTTGGTCTTCCTCTCCTCCTTCGACCTTGAGGATTCCACGTGGGGGCTTGTCTTGTGACGCAGTTCGGTGCTTTCCGCAATGTATGTCCTATCCACTTCCAGCGCTTCTTCCTGATTTCTTCCTCCACTGGGATCTGATTTGTTCTCTCCCACAGTAGGTTGTTGCTAATAGTGTCCGGCCAACGGATCTGAAGTATTTTGCGTAGACAACTGTTAATAAACACCTGTATCTTTTGGACGATGGATTTCGTAGTTTTCCAGGTTTCGGCCTCATACAGTAGAGCCCCCAAATGCCCTGGTACGGCCGAGAGTGGTGAGAGTCCGCTCTCCCTCTCGAAATGCTCTCACATGGCCACGCGTATATAGCCTCTGCCAGGGAAGTCCTATTCACTGCCTTCACGTGGCGGGGGTGCTGTTTACGAAAATGAGAGGACGAAAAGCGAATGTCCGGCGCTTTAACCGGATCCCAAACCAATGGTGCACATGGTCTCCAGTATCCTGAAGGAACAAATGGCGTATGAACCAATCGTTGGTCACCGGCTACCATGGGACTGCATCTCCTCACGATGCCCCACTGCCTTGTGGATCAGACGTTCAGGTCGAAGGCTCGGGGTGTGGCCCCCTAAGAAAACCACCTACTTCGGTTTGGGCACCCGAGCAGTATCACAGCCCTCACACAAATCAATTGAGATTCGTGTGGCGCATATGTATTTGGTGCCTCCTTGTACCAATACCTATGTGTTAAAATAAATAAAAAAAAATAAAATCATTCAGTAGAACTGTCTCGACATTTGTATTGAAAATTCTGACTTTGGTGTTGGTTGCCAATGGTTTTGAGTTCACGTGGCGGGGGTGTTGTTTACGAAAATGAGAGGACGAAAAGCGAATATCCGGCGCTTTAACCGGATCCCAAACCAATGGTGCACTTGGGCTCCAGTATCCTGAAGGGACAAATGGCGAATGAACCAATCGTTGGTCACCGGCTACCATGGCCCCCTAAGAAAACCACCTACTTCGGTTTGGGCACCCGGGCAGTATCACAGCCCTCACACAAATCAATTGAGATTCGTGTGGCGCATATGTATTTGGTGCCTCCCTGTACCAATACCTATGTGTTAAAATAAATAAATAAATAATTTGAGTTCCAGATGTTCTTCAGTTGTAAATATGCTGTTCTTGCTTTTCCCGACCGTAGCTGCTACCTTGACGTGGTGGTCGGGCTTGCCTATCGTGATGACCCAACCGAGCTATATTGGTTGGAACACATGTTCCTGCAGGTTCTACCATGCCAGGCAGGACGTTTGGAGAACGGTAAGACTAAAAGCAGCAACTCAAGGTCTGAGGGCGAAGTCGTACTGCTGACTGTACAGAGGTGTGACAGCAGTAAGGTGTTTCCCTCGGACAACCAGCATCTGCAGCGATGCTGCCTTCTCACAAGGAAGGAAGGGGTTAGAAAAGGTCGACCCTAAAAATGTCACACCTCACCTTACCCCACGGATTTCCGTCTCCGGCGGTAAGGCCTTTTGAAGAACAGAGCTAACACATTAAAAACCTCCCACAAAAAGGCCGTGCGCGACCGGCCTCAAGCAGTTGTCCCTTGGGCTCTGCGGTCACGCACCCAGGTCGTTAAGACCAACACTAACCCGATTTTCTTTTCAGGTTCCTCAAGAAATACCCTTCCACGGTGTGGGCAGCCGGGAAGTGATATCAGCCCTCATACCCGTAACAGCACACGAGACCATGTTGGTCACATTCAAATCTTTCCTACACCTCTTAATGACTCTCTTATCTCCACGACTAACCCTTCTTACATCCCTTTATCACCTCGCCTCACTAGTGCAAACGATTCGAGTACGCGGAATGTTATTCCTGGTCTCCTGAAACCACGCTCCAAACTACACGTAGTAGCTTTCAACGTCCGAACACTATGCCAAATAGGACAACAGGCTTCCTTAGCTAAGACTTTAGAATCTCGCTCCATCGATGTGTGCTGCGTCTCCGAAACGCGCATACAGGATCCGAGTAGTGTCATTCATTTGACCGCACCATGTCAAAGTAACGAACCAACTCAATTTACCCTTCGTGTATCTGGAAGCCCTGGTGCTACTTCCCGTGGCCTCGCTGGCGTAGGTATAGCATTGAGTCCTAGGGCGGAACTAGCTCTCCTAGACTGGATCCCAGTAGACAGTCGTTTGTGCGTTGTCCGACCAAACGGAACAGTAAGGACTCGGAAAGATAGGGACACTCGTCGTTGCCGGTTCGTCGTCTCTGCCTACTCTCCCACTAACTGCAGCTCAGATAATGTAAAAGATGAGTTTTACAGAAAGCTTTCCGACCTTCTCCGAAAAGCTAGGCGTTCAGATGTAGTAATAGTGGCTGGTGACTTTAATGCTCAAGTTAGTAAACTATGCGAAAGGGAGAGACACCCGGGTGGATCTTATGGTGTCGCGGCTCAAAGAACAGATAACAGTGACCGTCTGTTGCAGCTATGCTCAGATAACCGCCTGTTTCTTGCAAACACTAACTTTAAGCATAAGGAAAAACATCTTTTGACATGGCGACCCCCTAATTCGTCCCAACGCTGGACCCAAATAGATCACATCGCTATCAGCCACCGATGGAGGGGCTCGATAGAAGACTGTCGCTCATTTTGGAGCACATGCTTAGACTCAGACCATGCTCTGGTGCGAGCGCGTATTTGTCTACGTCTTACTGGACGTAGGAAAGATGGTGCAAGGAAACCCCTTAGGGTCCTACTTAATGATAGTCAAGCTAAGAGTATATTTCAGGAAAATCTAGAAAAACAGTTAGGCAGCCATGTAAGTGATGCCCACCCCGAGGCAGCGTGGAATGACATCCAAAAAGCTGTAGAAACAGCAGTGATGTCTGCAAGTACGGTTAATCATAAGGTTAGGGAGAAACACTGGATCTCAGCAGCGTCTACCGCACTGATAGATGCTCGAAAACTCATTCCATCTGGCTCTGAACATAACGAAGAGCGGAGTCAGCTTAAGCGTAAGCTGACTAGAAGCCTACGCAATGATCGTGAACAGTGGTGGGTAGCGAAAGCAAGAGAGATGGAAAAGGCAGCGGCAATAGGTAACAGTAGGCAACTGTTCAGACTTGTTTAGGAAACCGGTATTAGGAACCAAACTGTTAGCGAAACAATCGTAGAGGAAGATGGACATATTATTCATTCTCAATCCAGGAGATTGGATCGATGGGCAGAACACTTTAGGGATCAGTTCAACTGGCCTTCAGCCACACTTCGGTTTCCCACGATCTGCAATCTACCTGAATGGCAAGTTAATGTAAGTCCTCCGACTCTTTACAAAGTTGAAAAAGCTATAGGAAATCTGAAGTGTGGGAGAGCAGCAGGCCCTGACAGGTTTACCCCTGAGATTTTTAAGGATGGCGGTCCAGTATTAGCAGCGAGATTGACTGAGGTCTTAGGTAGAATCTGGGAACTGGACGTAATCCCATCTGACTGGTCTCAATCACTGATTGTGCCAGTTTATAAGAAAGGACAAAAGTCCTCCTGTAACAATCACAGAGGAATTAGTTTGACTAATATAGTGTCTAAAATATTAGCTTCAATAATACTTCGACGTCTAACCAAAGCTCGTGAAATGCAGATTAGAGAAAACCAGGCTGGTTTTCGACCTGGACGTGGTTGTATAGATCAAATATTCACACTACGTCAGGTCCTACAACATAGACACATTCAGACGCCCCACAATGATAGTATTTCTCGACCTTAAGGCGGCATTCGATTCTGTTGATCGTGAGGTTCTATGGCAGTGTTTGTCACTGAAAGGAGTACCAAAGAAGTACATTAACCTTATAAAGGCTCTCTACTCGAACACAACTGGTCGAGTGAGATCTTATGGCGAACTGTCATCAGAACTGACTACCTCAAGTGGTGTTCGTCAGGGATGTCCACTCTCTTCATTCCTGTTTAACTTTGCCGTTGACGTGCTTTTAGAAATAACACTCTCCTCATATAAATTTCCAGGAGTTGAACTTTTACCGGGAGATTCACTTGTTGACTTAGAGTATGCCGATGACATAGTTCTATTTGGTGAAGACGCTGACAAAATGCAGAGTCTGCTGACCACTCTAAGCAACACTGCAGGCATGTTCGGCATGCGATTTTCTCCCTCGAAATGCAAAATGTTGCTTCAGGATTGGGTTGCATCGGCACCCGAACTAGTAATAGGGAGTGAAGTTGTTGAGCGTGTCGACCGCTTCACTTATCTTGGGAGTCTCATCAGCCCTTGTGGTTTGGTGTGTGACGAAATCTCAGCACGGATACAAAAGGCTCGACTAGCTTTTGCCAACTTGCGTCATTTGTGGCGTAGGCGAGATATCCGTCTATCAACCAAAGGACGTGTTTACTGCGCAGCAGTTCGTTCCGTCCTACTTTATGGCAGTGAAACATGGCCGATAAGAGTAGAGGATATTCGTAGGTTACTAGTATTTGACCATAGGTGTCTTCGAAACATCGCTCGTATATCCTGGGACCACCGAGTAAGTAACTCAGTTGTTAGGAAACGGGTACTAGGTAAGGATGGCAAATCAATTGACGAAGTAGTGAAACTTAATCAGTTGAGATGGCTGGGACATGTGTTGCGCATGCCAGACCACCGACTGCCACGACGTGGGATGTTTTATGGTGTAGGAATAGGTTGGAAGAAAGCTAGGGGCGGCCAGACCAAAACATGGCACAAATCGATGAAGTCACTGACAAGTGGACTGAGTCATGTTGGTAGGTGTAGACTACCTGGTTGGGGACCGCGAGATGATAGCAACCGATGGTTAGAGACCTTGAATGACATGGCTCAAAATCGTTTGCAATGGCGCAGGTGCATCCACTCTTTGTGTTCTCCCAAACTCTAATCTTCTGAATTCTTCATGTCCTTTATTTTCTTTCTAAATCTATTCCACTGGACTATACTCCTTAAATAACATCATCAAACCTTAATGTTCCCTATCACTACTTATACTTTCACTACTCTGCCACTACGGGATTTGAGACGATAACTGAATCTCTGTGCTAATGTGGTATGGCAACTCGAACTGATGTACGTACGTACGAAGTTCCACTGACTGACTGACTCTTGCTTTTCCGATCCTCGCTTTCACATCTGCATCAGATCCACCGTGTTCATCGATGATACTGCCCAAATATGTAAAATTTTTTACATCTTCCAAAGCTTCTCCGTCAATTGTGATTGGATTGGTGCATGCTGTGTTGCATCGGAGAATCTTGCTTTTCCCTTTGTGTATGTTGATACCTAGTGCTGCTGAGGCTGCAGCTACACTGGTCGTCTTCTCCTGCATTTGGTGTTGCGTGTGCGATAGGATAGCCAGATCATCTGCGAAGTCTAGATCGTCCAGCTGCATCCTAGCTGTCCACTGTATCCCGTGTTTCCCCTCAGATGTTGACGTCTTCATGATCCAGTCGATCACCAGGAGGAAGAGAAAGGGTGAGAGTAAGCAACCTTGCCTGAGACCGGTCTTTACTTCCAAGGAGTTTGTCAACTGTCCTCCATGGACGATTTTGCAGTTTAATCCATCATAGGAATTCTGTATGATATTGACTATCTTCTGAGGCACGCCGTAGTGTCGAAGAAGCTTCCATAGTGTTGTTCTGTCCACGCTATCAAATGCTTTTTCATAGTCAACGAAGTTGATGAAGAGTGATGAATTTTTATTAATTGATAGTTCTACAATGATCCGTAGAGTTGCGATTTGGTCTGTACACGATCTATCCTTACGGAATCCTGCCTTTTGGTCGCGATGTTGGGCGTCTACAGAGTCCTTCATCCTGTTTAACAATACCCTGTTGAAGATTTTTCCTGGTATTGAAAGAAGAGTGATTCCCCTGTAGCTATCACAGTTGCTGAGATCGCCTTTCTTTGGCATTTTGACCAGAAGTTCTTTCCAGTCTTTTGGTACTTGTATATCTAAACTACTATTATACTTAAACAACAACTGACATAGACTGATGCCATATCGTATTTTGAAAGCTCCTAGCTTTTCTAATCCACTTTTGCTGACCAACACAATGCATTGGTGCAGGTGGCAGCAGATTATATATACTACATATCACAATTGCCCTAGTTGATCAAGAAACACAACCTTGATAACTGATTTACTGCGTTACTTAATACTGTACATCTAGCATTCGCGCTGCTGATTCGGTCGTTCTATTATTTGCTGTTAGTACTTCGAAGGTACTTATCAGTCAGTCAGTCAGCTGCAACGTAGGACCAGGCACGTATATGCATCGGTCCAAGTTGCCATACCGCATTAGCACAACAAGATGAACACCGGATTCATAGGAGTAGTTAATTCAGTGGTGGTAATATATAGAAGAAAGATTGTGTATAAGGAGATAGTAAAGGAAGAAAGAATTAGTTCCTAGACAGATATGAAGCGATTTTAATCTCTTAATTTAAGGAAGACAGAGAGTGTATACACCGACGCCATTGTGATCGATTCTGAGCCATGTCACCAAGAGTCTCCAACCATTGGTTACGATAGTCACGCGGACCCCAACCAGGCAGTCTGAATCTCCCAACATGGCTCAGACCAGAAGTTAGTGACTTCAAGCACTGATGCCACGTTTTGGTTTGGCCGCCCCTAACTTTCTTCCAATTATCCCCTGCACTAGTCAGCATTGCGCGTCGTGGTAATCGGTGTTCAGGCATACGCAACACGTGGCCCAACCATCTCAGTCGATGAAGATTCATAACCTCATCAACTGATTTACCATCATTCCCTAATACCCTGCGTCTAACCTCACTATTACTTACCCGGTGATCCCAGCAGATACCCGCAATATTTCTAAGGCACCTGTGGTCAAATACTAGTAACTTACGAATATCTTCCACTCTTAAAGGCCATGTTTCGCAGCCGTATAGAAGGACGGAACGAACTGCCGCGCAGTATACTCGTCCCTTAATTGATAGACGGATATCTCGCCTTCGCCATAGATGACGTAAGTTGGCAAAGGCCAAGCGAGCTTTTCGAATCCGTGCTGAGATTTCGTCAGACACCAACCCATTAGGGCTGATCAGACTTCCAAGATAAGTGAAGTTGTCAACGCGTTCGACTACTTCACCCCCTATCCTTAGTTCGGGTGTTGACGCAGACCAGTCCTGAAGCAACAACTTGCATTTAGAGGGAGAAAAGCGCATCCCAAACATTCTAGCATTGTTGCTCAGTGCTACCAAAAGACTCTGCATTTCATCAGCGTCTTCACCAAACAGGACTATGTCATCTGCGTATTCTAAGTCAATAAGTGGACCTCCTGGTAGGAGATCAATACCCGAGAAGTCAGTCGATGAGAGCGTTATTTCCATCAGGATGTCTATGATAAAGTTAAACAAAAAAGGAGAAAGTGGACAGCCTTGACGGACGCCACTTGAGGTTGCAAAAGCAGATGACAGTTCGCCATAGGCTCTGACCCGACTAGTAGTGTTCGAGTAAAGAGCCTTCACAAGGTTTATGTACTTCTGAGGTACGCCTTTCAATGACAGACACTGCCACAGAACCTCTCGGTCAACAGAGTCAAACGCTGCTTTTAAGTCAAGGAATACCACCATTGTCGGACGCCGATAAGTATGCCTGTGTTCTAGAACCTGACGAATGGTGAATATGTGGTCGATGCAGCCACGACCAGGTCTGAAGCCAGCCTGATTTTCACGTGTTTGCAGTTCACGAGTCTTAGTTAGGCGTCCGAAAATTATCGAAGCTAGTATTTTAGATACTATATTAGTCAAACTAATCCCTCTGTGGTTGTCACAGGATGATTTTGACCCTTTCTTAAATATTGGGACGATAAGTGATTGTGACCAGTTAGATGGAATAACGTCTAACTCCCAGATTTTAGCTAAAATATTAGTCAACCTAATCGCTAAGACTAGACCACCATCCTTAAAGACCTCTGGGGCCAATCCATCTGGACCAGCTGCCCTTCCTCGTTTCAGATTAGCTATAGCCTTTTGAACTTCAGCTAGAGTTGGGGGACCTACTTCAATGTTCCATTCACACTGTCTGGGAATAGAGGGTAGTTGTAAAGTAGCTGAAGGTAAGCTAAACTGCTCCTTAAAGTGTTCCGCCCATCGTTCTAAGCGTCTGGACTGGGAGCAGATGAGAGTGTCGTCTTTTTCCGAAATGGTCTGACTTACACTTGATTTATTAATTCCGGTTTCTTTTATTAGTCTGTAGAGTTGTCTTGTGTTCCCTATAGCCGCCGCCTTTTCCATCTCTTTTGCTTTCGTTGCCCACCACTGCTCACGATCATTCCTTAGACTTTTGCTTAATCTAGATTTGATTTCTTTACGCTCTTCATCGTATTCAAAACCTGATGGGATGAGTTTGCGAGAATCTATCAGTGCAATAGACCTTGACGAAATCCATTGGTTTTTTGTAACCATTTGGTTTAAATCACTGGTAGATGTCACTGCTGTTTCCACAGCTGCTTGTATAACTTTCCAAGCAACATCTGGGTCAGTCTCGTTTTCAGAACTACCTAAGTGTGACCTCAGTTGTTCCTGGAACCTACTTTTGGCTTTCTCATTACTCAATTCGGTTCTAATGAGTCTTTTTTGTGTGGCTCTTTTGCGTCCAGTGAGGCGCAAGCAGATGCGTGCTCGTACTAGGGCATGATCAGAGTCCAAGCAGGTACCCCAGAATGAGCGACAATCTTCTATTGACCCTCTCCAACGATGACTGATGGCAATATGGTCTATTTGAGTCCATCGTTGGTTTGGTGCAGGGGGTCGCCATGTTAGACGATGTCTCTCTTTATGCTTAAAATTTGTGTTTGCTAAAAATAAACGATTGTCTGAGCACAGTTGCAGCAGACGATCACCATTATCTGTTCGCTGTGCCGGAATACTAAAATACCCACCTAAATGTCTTTCTGTTTTGTTTAAGCTACCTACCTGGGCATTAAAGTCACCTCCTACGAGTACTATGTCTGAACGTTTAGCTTTCTGAAGAAGTTCAGACAGCTTTCTGTAAAATTCATCTTTCACTTCATCCGAACTGCAGTCAGTGGGAGCGTAGGCAGAAACGACGAAAAGGCAACGACGTGTGTCCTTATCCTTCCGAGTTCTTACTGAGCCGTTTAGCCGAACAGCGCATAGACGACTGTTAACGGGGATCCACTCTAATAGCGCTTGTTCCGCCCTCATGCTAAGTGCTATGCCTACACCTGCCAGTCCACGAGAACTAGCCATCGGGTCGCCAGATACACGGAGGGTGTATCTCGTTGGCTCTCCGTTTTGCCGAGGTGAGGTCAAGTGAATGACCACACTAGGATCCTGTATGCGTGTTTCGGAGACACAGCATACATCAATGGTACGAGATTCTAAGGTTTTAGCCAAGGAAGCCTGCTGACCGATTTGGCATAGTGTGCGTACGTTGAAGGCTCCAATGTATAGTTTGGAGCGAGGTTTCAGTAGACCTGGGACAGTGTTTTGAGCACTAGAATCGTTGGCTGTGGTGACACTTGAGGAGGAAGCTAAAAGAGGAAGTTTAGTGTATAAAGTCGATGTAGGAGGAATAATAGGGATTGAAGAGGGAGGTTGACTATGAATACAGTGGTCTTGAGTGCTGTTAGAGGTACGAGGGCGGTTATCACTTCCCGGTTGCCCACACCGTGGAAGGGTTCTTCTGGAGGTACCTGAAAAGGAAATTGGATTAGAGTTGGTCATAGTGACCTGAGAGCGTGACCGCAGTGCCCAAGGGACAGCTGCTTGAGGTCGGTCACACACGACCTTTTTATGAGTGATTTTTGTGTTAGCTCCGTACTTGTTGAGTCCTTACCGCCGGAGACGGATATCCGTGGGATAAGGCGAGGTGTGCATTTTTAGGGTCGACCTTTTCTAACCCCACCCCTCCTTGTGGGAAGGCAGCATCGCTGTCATGCTGGTTGTCTGAAGGAAACACCTTACTGCTGTCACACCTCTGTACAGTCAGCAGTACGACTTCGCCTTCGGACCTTGGTTTTGTTGCTTTTAGTCTTACCGCTCTTCAACCGACCTGTCTGGCATGGTTGGACCTTGAGGAACGGTTGTTCCAGCCAGTATAGCTCGGTTGGGTCATCACGATAGGCAAGCCCGACCACCACGTCAAGGTAGCAACAACGGTCAGGCGAAGGTACTTATGGTCACATGCTAGGAAGTTGTTTGTGTATTTTGGTTTCAAAACCCTTACAACTGCAACGTAGTGTAAAATGAATGTCTGATTTATTTACCATCCCTAGTATTAAGAATGATAAGCCTATCAAAATCTTTTTTGGATAATCAATCCAGGTGCTTAGGGGACTCTTTGTCGCGTTATCATCTCTCATGATCTTCTGCACTCTTAAAGTCTCAGAGTTTCTAAATGCGAGTTAAATAATCGAAAGAATCAAACTTGATAGCGTTTTACGTCATCCAAATTATGAACCCTTACAGACCATATTGTTATTGGTCACCATTGAAGGGAATAAATGTTAGTCTGTTGCTTTTCTGCATTTTCATCATTTACTTAAAAGGTTTCTCATGATAGATCTAAAGATAAAAGCAATAAGTGTATGATAAAGGACTATCAAGAGTGGTTTCATTTATGACGTACCCTAGTGAAGTATTCAGTCTACTGAAAAATATCGTTGAAGATTGTAAGTAATCTGTGACCAATGGTTATAGATAAAAAGGATATTAGGGATAGGCAATAACTGGAAGTTATTTAATTTAATCAGAACGGTTTGAAAAAGGCGGTGCTTAGTATAACTATTATAAAAGAGGATTGGATATTTACTATTCCTGGGATTAGTAGGCTGAAACGTTTACTAAGATAGCTCAATATATTAACTAGCCTACGGCTGCTCTTTATTTACTTAAACTTGAATCACAACCACAGATGATATTGAGATTGGTAGGCGCAGGATGAGGCCAATAAAAATCAAAGCAGTAGGATATGATCCTTGAAGCCTCTAATGTATTCACACTAATAAAGTAAAATAAAATCTGAACATTGGGAATCTTGAATTCATTTGTCGGATGTAGATTTTGCCCACTTGAAAACTACTTTTCCTTTTGGTGATCTACATAATCATCAATGGGGTAATCGTCCACAAATCCTCACTAAAGATGCAAACATGTCTTTACAATTGCGTAGCAGTTGTTAGTAATATGTTAATTTATAGAGGGAACTATTAAGAGGAGTGAGTAAACTTATGAATTGATGCTTTCCCCTATTGTTGTAATATGTTATAGTTTCTAGGTCCTCAAATAATCAACACACTTGCAACAGACACTTGGTTCAAAAAGTTGTATCGTCATTTCAAATAGGAACTCATTGGGTAAGGAGTCCAACATATGAGGCTTGGGTGTTCATCATTGTTACTAATCACCAGCAATAGATTTCTCATATCTTTGTAAATCTATTTTAATTCATTAGTAAGAAGCATTTAGGAAGGGGATATTGATAGCAGTTGGTGATTTCATTGTTACTTGAATATCGTTTTTTTAAAAAGGTATTTTCTTTGACTATAATCGATATTATTCGATAACATGTTACCTATTCATTCAAATTCATTATTTACATAGGACTTCTCCCCTATATCTGGTTCATCTGAAGCTCACGAATTCCTATGCAAGGTTTTTGAGAAGAGACCATCAATAAGAGACTTTAACGAATTCGGTAATATTAGTTTAAAGTATCCAGGTAAGATTTCATTTATATTAATAAGTGCACTTGTCATCATCTTGATAAGTCAGTTAGTCAGTGGTCTCGAGTGCTGTTAGAGATATGAGGGTGGTTATCACTTCCCGGTCGCCCACACTGTGTAAGGGTTCTTGTAGGAGTACCTAAAAAGGAAATGGGGTCATAGTTGGTCTTAGTGATCTGAGAGCGTGGCTGCAGTCAGTCGGCTACAACGTAGGACCAGGTTCATATATACGTCGGTCAAAGTTACCACACATCATTAGCACAACAGGATGAACACAAAATTCATAGAAGCAGTTATTTCAATGGTAGTAATATATAAAAGAAAGATTTCATACAAGGATATGATACAAGGAGAAACAACTAGTTCGCAGAAAGAAAGGTATAAAGTAATTTTAATCTCACCGTTTAAGAGAAGACGAAAAGTGTATACACCTACTTCATTGTGATCTTTTCTGAACCATGTCACCCAGAGTCTCCAACCATCGGTTACGATAGTCGCGCGGATCCCAACCAAATAGTCTGTATCTACCAACATGGTTGAGACCAGAAGTTAGTGACTTCAAGGACTGATACCACATTGACTGATTTACCATCATTCCCTAATACCCTGCGTCTAACCCCACTATTAATCACCCGGTGATCCAGCCGATGCAAGCAATATTTGTAAGACATCTGTGACTAAATACTAGGAACCCACGGGTATCCTCTACCCTTAATGGCTACATTTCGCAGCAGTAAACTAGGACAGAACGAACTGCTGAGCAGTATATTCATACCATGACACCATGTCATGCACTGACCATCTCTCCGTTTCTCCCAACCAGTCCCAGTGTCCGCAAATAATGCACGACGTGGAATTCTCTGGGACGACATTCGTAGAACATGTCCAAGCCACCGAAGTCGGTGTTTCAAGATGGTGACACCAATTGGATTATCGTCTCTGAGCCCGAACACACAATGCCAAACCTCTGCATTACTAACATGGTGTTGCCACTGGATGTTAGCAATCCTTAGGAGACAACGATGATCGAACACAGAGAGTCGTCTAACATCGTCAACTCGGATAGGCCAGGTTTCACAAGCATAGCGCGAAACTGCTCTCACCGACGCGTTGTAGATCCGACCTTTTGCAGACAGACTAACGTCATGAAGGCGCCAAAGATGGCCTAGATTGGCATAAGCCTCTCTCTGGTTTTCACTATGCGTGCATTGATCTCATCACTCACGCCACCACCAGCACTTGTGTAGCTACCTAGATACACGGACTTCTCGACTACTTCTATCTGCTCACCACCCAGGGTGAGTGCAGGATCAGGGTCCCGTCGGTCTTGTAAAAGTAGTTTGCACTTCGAAGGTGCAAAGCACATACCATGTCTACGAACACTGATTGCCAACTGATTAAGTGCAGATTGCATGGCCTGGGTATCATCGCACAGTAAGACAATATCATCCGCATACTCAAGGTCGAGAAGTCTTTCTCTAGGCAACAGATCTACACCGCCACTACTTACATCTATCAGAGCTGTTTCCAGAATGTCATCGATGACAAGATTGAAGAGGAGTGGTGAGATGGGGTGTCCCTGTCTAACCCCACTGCTTGGATGGAACAATGGAGAGAGGTGTTTGTATGCCCTCTCTCTGCCTGAGGTGCTAGTATGTAGGGCTGTTAACATGTTCTCAGGCACACCCTTCTTCAATAGACAATCCCAGAGAACAGTCCTGTTCGACGAATCGAATGCAACCCTGATGTCAAGAAACACTATGATTGTTGGTCTGTGATAAGTATGACGGTGTTCTAACATTTGGCGGGGGGTGAAGATATGATCAATACATCCTCGACCAGAACAAAAACCAGCCTGCTCCTCGCGAGTTAATCTTTATTGGGTTTTGAACAACCTGCGAAGTATGACGGAAGCCAACAGCTTGGACGCAATCGGAAGTAAACTTACCCCCCGGTAGTTGTTACAGGAACGACGTGAACCCTTTTTAAAGATAGGGACAACTATCGACTCATTCCATGACGTTGGTACACTCTCTAGTTCCCAGACCTTTGCAAACAACGTCGTCAGTCCCTCAGTCAGAAAGTCACCACCATCTTTAAAAAGAGCCGGAAGTAAGTCGTCTGGGCCCGGTGATTTGTAACGCTTCAAGAGTTGGAGTTCCTTGCGGACTTCCGCCTCATTTGGTGGATCGGTCGTCATCGGCCATGGAGGGCAGGACAGTCTGACCAATGTTGCCGGAGCAGCAGGCCAGTTGAACTGCCCTTCGAGGAATTCTGCCCATCGTCCAAGACGTCGATGGATGTTAGTGATTGGCGTTCCGTCATCTTCGCAGATTGTTTCGCTCACACCAGACTTCTTGCTGCCAGTGGCTCGGATGAGTTGGAAGAGCTTACGGTAATTACCAGATGCAGCTGCTGCTTCCAGCTCATTAGCACGCTCCGACCACCAGTCTTCTCGGTCCTTATGCAAGCTTTACCCCATTTCATTACGTAACAGCCTTCGTTTATGGTCAAACTCATGGTCACTCGGAGTAGACTGACGGGCTTTGATGAGTTGTAAGGAGCCTGAAGAAACCTAGTGCTTATAAGCGGGACGTTTCGCGAAGCCTCAGGCAGCCTTACTCGCCCTTTTCACGGTGTCACGCAGTTGCAACCAATGCTACACTTTTCGGTGGGATGGTAGCTAGCCTGAAAGCTAGCTCGGTTCGGTACTTACTTGCAACAGAAGTTGCAACCAATTTACTGACATCGACCCGTTTACGACGATCAATTCGTTGGCCACTGAAAAGTAAGGTAAGGTGAGCGCAAACATGGGCATGATCAGAGTTCAAATAGATACTCCAAAAGGAGCGGCAGTCTTGTACACAAACACGCCAGCTGTAGCTGATCGCGATGTGATCAATTTGAGTCCAGGTTTGAGATGCAGAGGGAGGACACCAGGTGGCACGTCGGAGATGACTGTGCCGGAAGTTAGCGCTAGTCAGAAACATGTCATGGTCTGTGCACAGTTGCAGTAGACGGTCCCCATTAGTGCGTCACCAACACCAGCAAGACCAGACGAAGTTGTCACAGGGTCCCTGCGTAAACGCACATAAAACAAGCCTTTTGAAGCGACATATGAAGAGCGAATTTGTAGTACTTCACTAGAGTCTTGAATATAGGACTCGGATAGACAACAAACGTCGATATTAAGACTTTCCAAAGACAGCCAGCTCTATCTGTTGTCCGATCCGCATTAATGTGCGAACGTTGAAGGAAGCCAGTTTGAATGGTGCACGTGGTTTCAGAAAAACTGTTTCAGTATTCGTATTCGGTGGTAGCATTGAATTTTCAACCAGTCAGTGACTCGAGATCGTTTAGATAGAACAGAATTTCTACCACAGGCGAGCTGCTGTATAAGTTGAAAAATAAGGATACACAAAGTGGGAATGAAAAAGGTGAATAAGTGACGTAGTAAAAAAGGAAAAAATATGGATGTGAATTGTTTAACTTAATCGAGGTGAGGATAGTATTTTCAGTAATTATCGTCATTTCATTTTATTTGTGTGTGGGCTGTGATACTGCCCGGGTGTCCAGACCGAAGTAGGTGATTTTCTTAGGGGGCCACACCCAAAGCCTTTGACGTAAAGGTCTGACCCACAAGGCAGTGGAGCAACGTTAGGAGATGCAGTCCCATGATAGCCGGTGACCAACGATTGGTTCACACGCCATTTGTTCCTTCAGGATACTGGAGACCATGTGAACCATTGGTTTGGAATCAAGGTTTTTCAACTCCTCTAGATGGATCCCCCATATCCACCAACCCGGTTAAAGCGCCGGACACTCGCTTTTCATCTTCTCAATTTCGTAAACAACAGTAATGTCGCGAGAAGGCAGTGAGTTGGACTTCCTTGACAGTGGTTGTATGCACGTGGCCATGTGAGAGCATTTCGAGAGGAAGAGCTGACTCTCCCCACCCTCGTTCGTACCAGGGCATTTGGGGGCTGGACACCACTTGAGGTTGCGAAATCAGATGACAGTTCGCTATAAGTTCTGACTCGACTAGTAGTGTTCAAGTAAGGAGCCTGCACATGGTTTATGTACCTCTAAGGTACATCTTTCAATGACAGGCAGTTTCTTTTATTAGCGTGAAAAGCTATCTGGTGTTATCTACAGTCGCTGCCTTTTCCATCTCTGCTCACCACCGCTCACGATTGTTCCTTAGACTTTTCTTTAACCCAGGTCTGAATTTTTTGTCACTCGTCATCGTGTTTGGAGCCTGATGAGATAAGTTTATGGGATTCAAAAGATGTCGCAGAAATCCACTGGTTTTTCGTGACCCTTCGGTTCAAATCACTAATAAATGTCTCTGCAGTGCTCAAAGGACAACTACTTGAGGCTGGTCACACACGACCTTTGTATGGGTAATTTTTATGTTAGCTCCGTACTTGTTCAGACCTTACCGCCGGAGACGGATATCCGTGGGATAAGACGAGGTGTGTATTTTTAAGGCCAACCTTTCCTAACCCCACCCGTCCTTGTGGGAAGGCAGCATCGCTGTTATGCTAGGTTGTCTGAAGGAAACACCTTACTGCCATCACACCTCTGTACAGTAAGCAATACGACTTCGCCATCGGACCTTTGGTTTGCGGCTTTTAGTCTTACCGCTCTTCAACCGACTTGTCTGGTATGGTATGACCTTGAGGAACGATTGTTCCATCCAGTATAGCCCTATTGGTTCATCACGATGAACAAGTCCGGCCACCACGTTAAGGTAGTAGCAACGGTCGATATTGATGCTATTTGGTACCAAATGAATTAGATCATTCAAACGAAGTTAACGATGGACATTTCACTTCTAATCATCAGACGTTTGATTCTAACTGACGTGTGATTCATAGCTCAACGAACAAATATGTACGTAGTTGGTGGCAACCTTCATACTTCTTACTTATTCAAGGAAAAAAAGACTTGAATGACAATCTTTCCTCTTATATAGTTAGGGTTTGAATTAAATGTACATAAACGACTGTTTTTAATCAGCGTACCTAAGCAAGCATTCAACGCTATTATTATTATTATTATTATTATTATTATTATTATTATTATTATTATTATTATTATTATATTATAGCATAATCTAGTTACAGAATTTCAATTCTCTTTATCACTATACACTTAATTTTTTATTAGCTCCATTTTTCTTAATTTCAAGTCTTAATCGATTTGTGGCTTATGATACGTATCACGTATTTTTACAGAAACTTCAAGTAATGCAAGAGGTCAGCCAGGAGATATTTTATTGGGGATCTCATTTTCATAGCTATACATTTACGATTGTCGTTACTTATATGATAGTCGGTTAGATTAATTTGAATTTTATTTCTTTTTCGAAGTGAATATGATTCAGTGGACAAGTTTTAAGCGTCCTCTGCATTCACACTTACTCATTGCACATATGTTGACCACTAACTAATTTAATTATTCATTTATTTATTGATATAACTCATTTTTGATTGTATTTGCAGGATATAACAAGGGTACCTCACTTTAGTCTTTAGCTACATCCTGATATGTTTAGACGTTTTAGCCTAATAATTTGTAGGTGGCTTTAGATAGAATTTTTCCCAATTATGATTGCTTGTCCCTTAACAGTTAGTTGGAAAAGGAGGTTGACGAAATCAGGCACTGATGTTACAGAGTCCTTTGGCCAAAACAAGTAACACTTACTTTTGAAATTGGCGCACGAAAACAGTACTTTTCTGCAATCTTGAATACTGGTCTTTTCGATTCAGGGCACATCAACAAAGATAAGTTTTAAGAAGGCTTCCCACTTTACACCAGGTTACGAATTTTCAAGTCAATAAGGCTAAATGACACATGTGGCTTTGTAGTAGTAACTGCTTTTGAAAAGCTAGTATTTAATGAATTTAAACCTGTCAGAACCTACAACAAAAATGAACTGCTGAATGAAAATATGGGAAACAAGAAAAGTACATTGATATTAAGTGATGTAAATCAAAGTTATTTGCACTAACTCAAAATTCTCTGGAGATTATAATTTTATTATGTTTTCAACTTTTATCACGATTACCTGCGATAAAATAAAAGTGGGTTTTTGAACACCGATGGTTAGTATTTTTTAAAGTCGTATAACAGTGCTACAAAAATATCTGGACAATATTGATGTTAATGGTTATGCTGCAAATATATTTATTGTTGGTATCTGAAATGTGACTTTCTGAATCATGCCTTGTAGTTCAGTTCATGAAAAATACAATATGGAACATAATAACATTTGATTATTATTTACTTTGTAGATAATTGTGTTTTTTTCTAGATTTTCATTTCTGTTGTGCCGTTTAAAAGCCCACACGTTTCATTACATCTCATAATAATAAAATATTCTAACAGTTGAGGGTCAATCAGTTCCTTATATGTTCTGTAACTCAACATTACATTAATGATGAATAAATGATAATGTTCAATGAGAAACTTTTGAAATCCAGTTGTCATTTTTAAAATTTTATGAAACAGTCTTCAGTCTCATGGGCTTGGTAAATATGTTTCAACTTTTAACCCACTTTAAACTATCCTCTTCTTTGAGTACATTGTTATAAACATTTTATTGTTTTTTTTTCAGATTTAGATCTTACATGTTCAAAAGTTAAATTTTCCATATCGAATGTCACAGATAATCAAAAGTCTAAAAATTCTGAATCAGAATTAGAACAGGTTTTCACCTATAATGATGATCTGAATTTAGATTCAATGTCTCAATCTGGTGCACTTGAATTAGGTGAAAGTCCTATATTCTACGATCGGAAAAGGGCATCACCTTCTATATTTTCACCTTCTCAACCACCCAGTCCGAATTGTAAACATCGTTTCACTAATTTACGTCGGGCACGCTCTCTTGCAGATACATCTCGTAAATTTCAGTTAAACTATGACGATGTAAATGATGTGATAAAAGACATTGGTAATAAAAATAACAAAGGAGAACCTTGTGATTTTGTGAAAGATGTTAATTTTACCAAAAGTGAATTAAAAGAAATGATAAAATTTGCTGAAAAAGATTTAGCTAATCTATTAAATTTAACCGATACCAGTATCCTGCATGAACATGTTTCACTTACCACTGTTTCGTCTGATTTTATACTTTCAAGAGAATGTGAAATGCAATTAGAAATGTATTATGTAATATTTGGAGAATTGAGAGCTTTCCAATCAACTAATGATGGATCTAATAATGATGTAATGATTGTTTTTGTTTGCTTTTATAAATTGAGGATTATTTAATTTTTATTTTCTTTTCTCATATGTTATTTCGATAGTAAATTTCACTTACACTTATAATCTATACGTTATTCGTTTTTTTGGTATATCCTTATTAGTTATGCGAATAAAGTACTTATGTTTCAATGGAACAACGGTTCGGTAAACTAGATTAGTACTACTGGTTTTCAGATATAAAGGTGTTTTATCATTTAGATTCATAATTCACATGTCTGTGCAAGCAGTATACCAGATCGCATAACGTACTACAGTTTATAACTTACACTAGGTATATAATTAGGTTTTGTTACAAATCAATGTGTGAGTCACTTATTGTTAACTGTTCTTCAATTGGTAAGTGGTATAACAATAAGTAATAGGTCGAAAGACAACATTCATATTAAACTATGTGAAAAATATGTCGTATAATAACTTTGCTAAATACTCATTAAAAGTAGACAAGTTGATCGAATAAGGAGCATAACTAACGAAGTTTCATATTTTACTTTTCACACTCTAACAACTAATCGATCATTGAGTATTGACCAATGTCGCGTTTGTTTTGTCCTTTTAGTGCTCATTGAACTCTGTCGATCAAGTTACCATATGGCAAGAGTTTCCGGCCAACTACCTTAATCTACCTGACATTTTCAAGAGTTTATGCAGTCTCTAATCGCCTAGATTACTGGCTTTACTACATCTAGCCCCCAAATGCCCTGGTACGAACGAGGGTGGGGAGAGTCAGCTCTTCCTCTCGAAATGCTCTCACATGGCCACGTGCATACAACCACTGTCAAGGAAGTCCTACTCACTGCCTTCTCGCGACATTACTGTTGCTTACGAAATTGAGAAGATGAAAAGCGAATGTCCGGCGCTTTAACCGGGTTGGTGGATATGGGGGATCCATCTAGGGGAGTTGAAAAACCTTGATTCCAAACCAATGGTGCACATGGTCTCCAGTATCCTGCGGGAACAAATGGCGTGTGAACCAATCGTTGGTCACCGGCTATCATGGGACTGCATCTCCTAACGTTGCTCCACTGCCTTTTGGGTCAGACCTTTACGTCAAAGGCTTTGGGTGTGGCCCCCTAAGAAAATCACCTACTTCGGTCTGGACACCCGGGCAGTATCCTACCCCTTACACAAATCGATTGAGGAAGTGTGGCGCATATAATTGGTGCCTCATGCCAATGTTTGTGTTCAAATAAATAAATAAATTGGTCATTAGAATTTGACTAACATTGAAATGACCGGATAAACCTGAAACTACTAACTACTCAACGATCAGCCAATTGTAGGTAAATGTTGTACAGAAAGTCGTTCGCGGCCCAAATAGCTCAGTGGGCAGTGTCTCAGGATATGAAGCTGGGTGATATGGAATAGAAGCCGCTAGTGGGTACCAGTTCCTTAAGATCATTGGTAAATTTTAGTAACGACTGCCAAATAGTATGAAACCTAGGTTAAGAGTTTCCTATCAGCTGCTTCCAACTACTTAATGTTTCCTCACTCTCAAACAAACATACTTAGCAGAAGTAGTCTTGATAAAATTTACCCATATAAATCTCAATGTAATTCGACATATTTTTTCATTCAACTGGCATCAGTAAATGCAAACCCATTAATAAATGATAAAACCATCAAAATATATCAAGTATGAAATAAATGATTAGTTAAAGTATAGTAGCGAAGTGTAGTTTTCAGTTTTAAATATGTATAATTGTTGCTCAGGATTTCTGTGCCGAAAATCCAAGCGTATTACTACTGCCTTGATTGGTGATAAAATAATATTTAAATCGCCAAGAAATCACGGAACTGAAAATCTGTATTTTAGACGCTATAGACATGTATTGATGTCTTTAAAAATATTCGATTAAACTAATCAGAGTATGGTATCCATCTTTCACTCCATACAATGTATCATCATTTCTGTTGTTTTGTGATTTATATGAAGAACAAGTTAAGATATTCTTTCATTGAATTATCATTCCTCTTTACATGATTTTTCTTCCTTTCAGTTAATAGAACTTCTTATTCAAGTACAAGTTTCCAAACCTAGCTTGCAGTCATACTTTTTCATTTTTGAGGTAGTAACTCGACCTGGCTTTCCAAGTATGATGGTTAGAGGTTCAAGTTGTTCTATATGTGTTTATATTGGGGCCAATGGTCATTTTCTCTGACCAGTATACAAAATTTGTCGATTAAATGTGTGTTTGACAGATTTATTTTCGTAACTAGATTATTGATATGTTCTCATGAAATTTAAGCCTTGCAAGTATTTTCCTAAATAAGAATTATAATTCCAAACTTTGGGAGCCTTATTGTTCCACTAGGTATTATGATTTTATTATTTTCATCTGCTCTTTTACTTACCATTCTGTGAACGGTTTATACGACATTGAACTCATTCTAGATACTTGAAGGTGGCTGTGTGTTTCTTGTAAATTAATTTGTATGAATGCGTGAGTATGAGAATCATCGTAGTTAATTTCTAAAAAATTAAAAGCACTTTTTATTATTTTTATTTTCAGTTATACAGTTTTGAATTAATTCTATTCAAATACTTGAAACCGTAGTTGAAACCTCACTTCACTTTTGTTTATTTAGCCAAGTAATATCATACTATCCATCAAACATGCAGCATAACTTAAAGCCGATTACAGAAAAAGCAGCTTTGTTGAATCCTTTTTTTTTAAACTAGACAGAATCGTGACTCTTAGCACTAAATTGAGATAATCAATTGATGTTCGCCTTACCAAATGCTAGCAATAGCAATGTAATATCTGACCAACCTATATAAGGCTCCCAATATCTCATTGAGACGTGTTCAGTTCCCAAATTTGAAGTTTTTCATATGATTGAATCACAAATAGCTTGATAAATTTCATGTCACCACATTCATATGGTTCGAGAAATTCAAGTACATACTAATGTTTATTTTGGCAGACTAGGCTGAGTCACTTTAATGCTGTACAACTAATGTATTCACCATATATATTAACGAACAACTTAGGTATGTTTTAATTCACTTTTCATCTACTATACATTCAGAACAAACGATTTAAATAACTAATGCTATCTCTGACAGCTACCATTGTAATACGATGTGTATTATTGCAGAGTGGAGGTGTATTTCGAGTAATATCAATGATTGCCCACTGAGAATCCAGACTTTTTAGGATATAAATCGAAGTTCTACGTCTAGTGCGAAAGCTTTCTGGTTAAAATCCAACTGGAAACAATGCCATTTATGACGTCAGATATCTTTGTTATCCCATTAGTTCTTTAAGAGATATATTCATTTTATTTTGTTTCAACTAACTATGTACCATTTTTTTTTAAATATTAATCTTCACGTGTTTAAAAATTATCAATTCAGTTATTGCTTGGATTATTACTCAGGTCATTACAATGTTTAAATGTGGACCGGGAAAAGCAGTTGGACTTTTGGGACTGATAACCGGTGAACCAAATATTTATGGAGTACAAGCTACTACAAAAACTATTGTAGCCGTTTTATCCCGTGAAACATTTTACTCTGTAGTTCGTCAATATCCTAAGGCTTTGTTCAGTGTTACTCATATTATTTCTTCTCATTTATCACCGTTATTTCATCAACTTGATTTTGCTATAGAATGGTTGTCTGTTAAATCAGGAAAGGCTTTATATAAGTAAGTAGCATCCAATCATTTTATAACTAAAATATGTTTTTGCGTTTAGTGTCTTTATTTATTGTTGTTCTTTTGTTATTATTGTACAGCTGATTGTATGTTTGGTAGCGAAAGTTTATACAGTTTCCACACCGATTTCGTAAACTGATTTACTCACAGGACTCAAGGGTTTTATTTATTTAGTTATTATTTTATCCGGTAAATGCATCCGAACCGTCACATAATTTATTCTGTTGAACTATGTTTATGATTCTTTTTTCATTTGGTCAATGGAAAATATTAAGTATTGGAAGAGAATACAAACAAGCAAGTAATATATGGTTATATTGTTATCAATCAAATAAACTGGTGTATACATTCTAAGAAGTCATTATTATTCTGCTTTTATGTATCTTTTCTGAAATAGTGTCCGTGTATTTGTGACGAAGCTATGTAAATAATGTACTCATATCTCAAACTGTTGTGTGTTATGTCGCTGTGGTCGTTAGGTCTCTGGATGTTCCACTCCCTTTGAATAACAGTATTTGATGAATGGATTTAGGTAATGGTGGTATGAATCTATTACCTGGAGCAAGACATCTCGACCTTGAGTATGCGGATGATATTGTCTTACTGTGCGATGATACCCAGGCCATGCAATCTGCACTTAATCAGTTGGCAATCAGTGTTCGTAGACATGGTATGTGCTATGCACCTTCGAAGTGCAAACTACTTTTACAAGACCGACGGGACCCTGATCCTGCACTCACCCTGGGTGGTGAGCAGATAGAGGTAGTCGAGAAGTCCATGTATCTAGGTAGCTACACAAGTGCTGGTGGTGGCGTGAGTGATGAGATGAATGCACGCATAGTGAAAACCAGAGAGAGGCTTATGCCAATCTAGGCCATCTTCGGCACCTTCATGACGTTAGTCTGTCTGCAAAAGATCGGATCTACAACGCGTCGGTGAGAGCAGTTTCGCGCTATGCTTGTGAAACCTGGCCTCTCCGAGTTGACGATGTTAGACGACTCTCTGTGTTCGATCATCGCTGTCTCCTAAGGATTGCTAACATCCAGTGGCAACACCATGTTAGTAATGCAGAGGTTTGGCATCGTGTGTTCGGGCTCAGAGACGATATAATTTACTCTTAGTGAATTGTTTCACTTCTTGTTATCATTATTATTTCATTCAGATTGTATTCCATTACATATAATGTTATTGTCATGCTTTTTTAGGAAAGGAGACATCGCAAATCATGTATATGTTGTTTTAAGTGGTCGATTAAGACAAGTCGATAATATGCCTGATGGAGGTCATCGTATAGTCAGTGAATTGGGGCGTGGTGATCTCGTAGGTTTTCTTGAAGTCATTAGTCAGCAAACACGAATATCTACAGTTATGGCGATTAGGTATGTGTATTGCTCTGATCTCGTCACTTAAATTAATTAACTTCTTAATCCCTTTTCTTCCTAGTGATAATGTACTACATTTCCTTGACTAATGGAAACATACCCATAATTCATGGTTGGTGTTTCTTGTTAAGATAAATACTTACGAATGTTAGTCATTTGCTTAACTTATACAAATTTTATTCTTGTTAAATCGTTTTGAAAAAGTAATATTCTGTTTCTGGATCCGTTTAACTAAGAATATCTACGTTCTAATAATTCATTCGAAACATATCTGTGAGGACAGTCCACGGATGAACTCGAGGAAGCCCTAAGAAGCTTAGAAAAAGCCGATGATATTCCATCCAATCATCTCTTGGGAGAATATTCCTAAGTCCCAACGTAAAGCTTTCCTATTGGACAAACGCTTATAGGCGGATTGGAGGATGATGATTTCGTTTTTATTAAAAACCTGACAGATTTGTACCATAATTAACACTGTTTGGAATACTATTCCTTTCGTTTGTCTTCTGTCTTCTCATTTGAGACTTTGGAGTGCTTTAGCGTCGGGTGATCAAGTTATACGCGGCATAGTAAGAATCTAGGCTCTAGATATAACAAATCTCCTACACTCTTGCAGCGTTTCTCAAGGGGTTTAGAAGATTACAGTTTGTTAGCATCTTCAACGGACAAAATTGTATCATTGATTATTACTCTAAACCACATCTGTAGATGGAGACCTAATGGTTAAAGCCCTCACGTTTGCCGTAATTTATTATTCGGAGTATTAGATTACATGGTCTTAAATCGGTAGCATTATTTCAGTTGCCCTCAGTATCTTTCTTCTAATTTTGATTTTACTGTTATTCCATACTTTTCATTCATCTATTTCATTTGTTTTCTTTAACTTGTATTTCTCATATTTGGATTGATATTTTGCGTAGTATCGTTTCCCCTTCTGTGCTTTTCATTTTATTGATTTTCTCTATCGGTTCCTATGCTGATGTTAGTTCTTTCAACTTGACGAATACATATTCATTCAGGATTGTTCATGGATTATCAGTAATTAACTAATTAATATAACATGCAGTAGGAACTATAGGCAAAGACGGATGATGGCTAGCAGTGGAGTCCAGGATGCTCATTTCGTCTTATCTGGGACTCGTCGGCTGGATGTATCTGTATCCTAGTGTTGATGTTCACTCCGGGACTCGAAACTAGTACCATTCACTTTAAACACCATCGCGTTATCCACTTAGCTGCTGAGTGATGATAGCCACTAGCTTGTGCGACGGGATGAAGTTTAAATTCATTTTATATTGTTTATTTGTATCTTCTCATTGATGTTTAGGACTGCAATTGATCAGTCTCTTATTAGTATATATACATCCTTTGCGGATTGCCTCGATATTGCCTTAAGTTCGCAGGATGCACATATGCCAATAAGAGACTTATTAATTGCAGTCCTAAACATCAATGAGAAGATTCAAATAAACAGTATAAAATAGAACTTCAGTATTAATTATAATAATTGTTTTTCAACAACCTTTAATGATGAACACCAGATAAAGTACTATTTCCTTTCGAAATATTTAGTCAATAATAATTTTAGTGTAATTTGGAAGAATAACATTCAGATGATTATTTGATAAGAATACACGTGTTATAGCAAATGATATTTATTTAATAAAATTCTTATTTCATTTTATCACGGATTATTGAGAATATTGACTAATAAAATTTATTTACCTTATCATTGAAAGAATAAACTAATTATTATTTCAATAGTTGAAATCATGAGTCAATTGAAGCTAAAACACCATGGAAAACCAGGGAGCACTCGACGGCCGTCTCGTCCTAGTATGGGACTCCTCAGCAGTGCGCATCCACGGTCCTGCCCCCAGCGAGATTCTAACCCAGGACCTATCAGTCTCGCGCGCGAGCGCTTAACCGTTAGGCCACTGAGCCGGCATCCAACGGTGTTAATGTCTAACTTCAACCAATCCACGAAATCGCGCCACCGTACACCATCGCCCCCAAATGCCCCGGTATGGCCGAGAGTGGGGTGGGCCCGCCCCCCTTTCACATGGCCACGCGTATAGAGCCTCTGCCAGGGAAGTCCTACTCACTGTCTTCTCGTGGCGGGGGTGTTGTCTACGAAAATGAGAGGACGTAAAGCGAATGTCCGGCGCTTTAACTGGGTTGGTGGGTATAGGTGATCCATCTAGGGGAGTTGAAAAACCTTGATTCCAAACCAATGGTGCACATGGTCTCCAGTATCCTGAAGGAACAAATGGCGTGTGAACCAATCGTTGGTCACCGGCTATCATGGGACTGCATCTCCTAACGTTGCTCCACTGCCTTGTGGATCAGATCTTGAGGTCGAAGGCTCGGGGTGTGGCCCCCTAAGAAAATCACCTGCTTCGGTTTGGGCACCCGGGCAGTATCACAGCCCACACACAAATAAAATGAAAATTTGTGTGGCGCATATGTATTTGGTGCCTTCTTGTACCAATATTTATGTATTCAAATATTAATAATAATAAGAACCGTACATCATCGTTTATTTTTTTCTTATATAGGATAAATAGATTTTATCTTTGTTAAGAGTAAACAAACAGATAGGATGTTAGATCAATGAATAAAATAAAAATAATGCATATTTGTCGTTTAAATTGACTTTTCAATGATATACATTTAGATTGTATTTCTTTACAATTGTCAACTTACTTACGCCTGTAACTCCCAATGGAGCGTAGGCCGCCGACCAGAATTCTCCAACCCACTCTGTCCTGGGCCTTCTTTTCTAGTTCCATCCAATTCTTGTTCATTTTTTCTCATATCTATCTCCATTTCTCGGCGTAATGTATTCTTTGGTCTTCCTCTCCTCCTTCGACCTTGAGGATTCCATATGAGGGCTTGTCTTGTGACGCAGTTCGGTGCTTTCCTCAATGTGTGTCCTATCCACTTCCAGCGCTTCTTCCTGATTTCTTCCTCCACTGGGATCTGATTTGTTCTCTCCCACAGTAGGTTGTTGCTAATAGTGTCCGGCCAACGGATCTGAAGTATTTTGCGTAGACAACTGTTAATAAACACCTGTATCTTTTGGACGATGGATTTCGTAGTTTTCCAGGTTTCCGCCCCATACAGTAGAACTGTCTCGACATTTGTATTGAAAATTCTGACTTCGGTGTTGGTTGCTAATTGTTTTAAGTTCCAGATATTCTTCAGTTGTAAATATGCTGCTCTTGCTTTGCCAATCCGTGCGTTGCCCCCAAATGCCCTGGTATGGCCGAGAGTGGAGGGAGTCCGCTCCTCCTCTCGAAATGCTCTCACATGGCCACGCGTATACAGCCCCTGCCAGGGAAGTCCTACTCACTACCTTCTCGTGGCGGGGGTGTTGTTTACGAAAATGAGAGAACGAAAAGCGAATGTCCGGCGCTATAACCGGACCCCAAACCAATGGTGCACATGGTCTCCAGTATCCTGCGGGAACAAATGGCGTGTGAACCAATCGTTGGTCACCGGCTATCATGGGACTGCATCTCCTAACGTTGCTCCACTGCCTTGTGGATCAGATCTTGAGGTTGAAGGCTCGGGGTGTGGCCCCCTAAGAAAATCACCTGCTTCGGTTTGGGCACCCGGGCATTATCACAGCCCACACACAAATAAAATGAAAATTTGTGTGGCGCATATGTATTTGGTGCCTTCTTGTACCGATATCTATGTGTTAAAATAAAAATAATAAGAAATCCGTGCCTTTACATCTGCATCAGATCCACCGTGTTCATCGATGATACTGCCCAAATATGTAAAGATTTTTACATCTTCCAAAGCTTCTCCGTCAATTGTGATTGGATTGGTGCATGTTGTGTTGTATCGGTGACACCAACCAGAAAAAAATTATATAAACCATTTACAATTGTCAACAAGGAGTTTTACGCTATTTTGTGAGAATACATTATGAAAAGATTGTTTCTAATATTCTTTTTTTTGCGATGGTTTTGTAGCTAGTGATAATAGTATTCTGCATATGAACAATAAAAGTTTCATGATTGAATTATCCAAGTTAAAGAATGAAACTTCATCAAAATCTTAACTTCTTTTTTTATCTAAAAAATAGTTTATACGTCGATTGGTGGTGATAAAAATATTTCAAATATAAAGTTTAATCTTTATTTATACATTTATGAATAATTTTCTTTTATTTTTAATTTTATAAAATAGAGATTCAGAATTGGCTCAAATTCCTTCACATTTACTTCATCATCTTAAGAATAAAGTTCCACAAGTTTTAACTCGTATTATTCAATTATTATCAGATAAATTATTGGGTAATTTAACAACTAGTTCTAGTACGGCTAGTCAATTGGGCATGCCACTTCTACATATGACTAGTACAAATTCTTTAGTTACCGGTGGATTAGGTTATACAACTGGTGGAAATTCTAAATTGGATGTTTTATATAGTCCATTGAATAGTGGTGTTATGACTAATCTACGTACAATTGCTATATTACCTACTACAACTGACATTAATGCTGAAGCATTCACTTTGGAATTACAACATTCTATGAGTTCGATGGGATCATCTGTTCGTCTTACTTCAGGTACTTAGTGATTTTTCTACTTCATTATAATTTCATTTATATTGGTAAACTTGAATGGGTTTCTTCTACATTTGTTGGTTTTCATGTGTTGACAAATTGACAGGTTTATTCTCGTTGATAAATTGATTTCAATGAGATTTTGTGTTATCATTATTTATTGAATTTGAGTACTATTTCACGTATTTTTGTTGTTAATTTCCTTCATGCTTAGTACGAATATCTTGTTTGCCCTATTCAATTTTATAGGTTTTGTTTAGTTGTTGAGATGATAAATAAAACACTGGTGGATTTATAATCCTACATGATGCAATGTGACTGAGTAATAAACTCTAACGAGAATGAATCCTCTGGTTTTTTGTATTCTTCAAAACTATCTAACATCTTCAAACCCTAAATTTCCCGATTACTGCTTATACTCTTACCACCTCTACCACTACGGGATTTGGGTCGACAACTGCATCTCTGTGCTAATGGGGTATGGCAACTCGAACTGATGTACGTACGTACGTACGAAGTTTCACGTTGTTACTGACTGACGACTGACTGACTGATCTAACTTCATAACGATAAAAAAGAATGAAAAATTTGCCATGGGTTACTGAGTATATTCTTTTTTCTGCTCTTTCATACAACAAGATTGAACGCTTTGTTACGAAATTATATGATAAAATAGAAATGATTGGTAGTTACTGGGCATGTGGTCAGTTCACATGAAGTACTATCCAAAGGTTTTTGAATATAGAATGAGTTTTGGAATCAGGTTTCTGTACGCCTTATTGATTCGCATACATAAAAATAGTTCTGTTTGAGAAGTGTAAAGCACTCATTTTTACATCATTTTATGGTAAATTTGCTTCCTGTTGATCGGTATATGTGTCCTGTAAGAAATTTGACCTAAAGCTTCAAATAGTCGATTACTTTTCATCACGGACTGACACTAGCTTCGGAAAGTAGTTGAAAACCAATGTGTATCACTTAGTCGTTTCATTTTCTAGCTTTAATCTCGTCGAAGGTACACAGCTATCGCCCTTCTGTAAATCAAGCTCGTTCAACATTGGAAACTAACTTCAAACTGAGTAATATCCACATACTCCTACATTAATATTAAAATGTTAACTAGTGGCTAGCTTTAAGAATTATCGATGTTCCAGTAAAGAGCCTTGAGCCATCGAGTTCACGTATATCAATATTATGACAGAAAACACTGATTGGGTTAAATGATACTGATGCTACGTTTCAAGTTGACTGAATATTGGTATCTGACTGAATTGTTTAAAAGCTTTGTGCTCCCAGCAAGACCTGTAGTCCCTGCTTTCCTTTCTTTCTGAGGTCGAGAGTGAGGACTGCTGCGGAGTTCCAAATTGGGACAGAAGAATTATTCTGTGCTCTATGATTTTCACTGGTTCGGTAACATATTTCAATTTATGATGATGAACAAATTAAAAATGAACTATCCCTAAGGAATCAACTGCTCTTTTAAAACTTAGAACTTCAGTACATTTTGATGTATAAATCCGAATACTATTTTTCGGGCCTTATTCAATTTACTTATCATACATAACCCAGTAACTGTGTATGATTACTTAATAGGTTTATTTTAAAGTTTCGAATTCTATGTGTGAGTTACAGCAACGATTATTTCTATTAAAATGAATCCTTTTAGCACGCAATAAGTAATTACAATTTTTTGTATCCATTCATCGTCCCATAAACTAAATATTTAGGTACTTATTGACATCACATTTAACATTCCTTTCAATAATTACAAAGTTATTATTTAAATGTATTTAATAGAATTTAATATGCTAACACCAATATCCATTATTTATACATAAGATTATAATTAATTATTTTCAATAAATGTATTCAATAATCTGAAACTTTTGTGTTATGGTATGATTTTTCATTTTACTTTCTATTAAATTATGTTCTGTGTTATTCGATATATGTATGTAGTATATATTTATTTATAGTGATGTACAAATGTTTACAACATAATGGTGTGCATAGTTTAACACTTTCTTATCAGCTAGTGATCGTGTCACAAGTTATTAATATTCACGTGGAAAGTATATATATATATATATATATATATATATATATATATATATATATATATATATATATATATATATATATATATATATACAGTGATGTTTACATTAACTCGTTTTACATGCGTATTGTTTTTGTTATTTTTTACATCATTCAAGCAACGATAATACGTAGAATGCCATTGTTTTTCTAAAGGTCATATTCTACAGATAAACATTGATTGTGGTTTGTCTTTTTTAGTTTATACAAAGTTGAAAGTGATGATTTTGTAACGAGAACAATGCTTTTGAAATTAAGAAGTTTAAACGATTACACGTAGTGCATTTATGCATTTTTCCTCTCCATCCATTGTAGCCCAATTTTTATAGTCATATAATATGTGGTTGTCAGTCTATAATGGATTTTACTAAATGTAAACTGAACATATTCAAGGTTAAATCTAATTTAGAACTTGTACAAAGATGTTGACTAATAGTTGGAGCATTCAACCGATAGGTCTGAAGCTCTAATCTTGTTTGTTTATAATTGCTTATTGTTACTGTTATAGTATAGCCTACTTTAGTACTTTTGAATGAGATTGTAAAATCTTAAGGAGGGACATTGATGGTAATTCGCTTAATTTCTGGTTGTCATCAAATATCAATATTACGCTTATCAAACATCTAAAATCATTCATTTGTCCTTGGAAAATGTTATAATCCCATTCAAAAAATTGAATGCATTCTCTGCAAACTTTCGATGTCTGTTTTCGCAGTTGTCACCTATTTAAGAACATGTATTTTTCTTGGGTAATTAAAACAAGATTAAACTAGCTTAATTTAAGTCGAATATCTCTTTTATCTCTTTGGTATTTTAATCCTTTTTCCTTCACTAAAAATAAATCCAATTAGATTACTTATTATTCGACTGATTATTTTCATATTCTACACATCGATTTTCATTAAAGTTTATAGCCAATGAAATAAGACGGATTTGTCCATAGTTTGCGATTTTTGATTATATTTTGCTCTCTCCTCTTTCTCACAATTGCTATGAATAATCTGATTAAATGACCACATTAAAACTCACTAACTATACTGATTCGTTTTATTTATAATTACGATTGCGTGTATTTATTTGTTTAATTTTTCAGTTCCTAGTTAAAATATTATACCCATGATAAACTAGAATAAAACACTTTAACATTGGTTATCATCCATATTATCGTCATTATTATGAGTATGGTTATTCATAAAATCTTAATTGATGTTAGGCATTTGAAGATATTCAAGAAAATCTTAAGAATTAAAATTTAATACTAATTGCAACTCATCGATATGGTGTATCTGAAACGCTAAAAGGGTTGTTGTTCCCTGTTAATTTTGAACCTATCTTACCTAGTGCCAAAATCACTGATGAAACTACTGATATAATCTGGCTGTAATTGAATTTCTGTAGTAGGCCACTAGTTAGTCTCCTAGGTGTGGCGAGTCATGTCCCTCGAAAATCATAAGTTTGTACAAGATTACAGATACTCCTTGCTGGCAAATACCAACTAGTCTGAAACTATAGTATATCTCCTCTTACTGATTTCCCCTAATTGTCTAACCCTAAATAAAGTAGAATTCAATGTGAGACACATCGGTCAATGTTCACATTTCTACTTGATCAATAGCCGCTCTATAAACCGTTAACAGTATATAATATTGAATTGGTTACTATTTAGTGGTCAATTAATGTATCGTCCTTTCCTAATAATATTCTTTAGCGTTATATGTACCTAATAAAAATGATATATAAACTGTCATAAACCCAACAAACTAGTGTTATATTATTTATTTCTGCTAAGAATTTTGTATAAACTAATATCTTTACTTTTTATTGTTTTGTACATAGATATCGTACTGAAACGTTTAGGTTCATGCGCATTCGATAGCATTAACCAGTATAGACTTAGTACTTGGTTAAGTCATCAAGAAGACTCACATCGTATTGTTTTCTTCGTTTGTGACTGTCAGCGAGTTTCAGCCTGGAATCGTATATGCATTCGTCAAGCTGATTGCATTTTGGTTTTAGCTTTGCATTCGTCTGATCCAGCGCGTCCCTCACCAATAGAGATGGCATTAAAAAATGATCCAACAAAGGTGAGCCCGTTTTTTATGTAGTGTAATGCTGGTTACTTGTACGTTTTTCATATGAATAAAAAACATCATATTTGTTGTTTCTCCTTTACATAGGTTGCCAAAGTGCTTATTCTTATGTATCCTTTAGATACAGATTATACAGAATCCGGTAAAACTGCAGTATGGTTAAATGCTCGACCATGGATTAGTCAACATTATCATATACGTTGTGAACCTCGTGTATTTATACCTCGTTCAAAGTTGAATCTCATCAATTTTTATACTAAAGTATTTGCTCGTGAAAAACCTAATCCACTATCTGATTTCTCTCGTCTTGCTCGTTACATAGTAGGTGAAGCTGTTGGTCTTGTTCTAGGTGGTGGAGGAGCAAGAGGTTGTTCACATGTTGGACTGATACGTGCTTTTCAAGTGAGCAATTGCTTTTTTTATTACTTTTGATAACATATACATATGCTTTACACTTCAGTAGTAATGTTCATAATTGTAATTGTAAAATTTAGTAACTGCTATGTTTATATTGAAATTATTTTTTAAGAAATACTACTACGGTTGCTACTAGTAACTGGTGATGTAATGTTTCAGTAAATAAATACAAAAATAATTTTAAAGTTTTCACTTAGTTTAAGCTTTTTTAGAAATACTTATGAAAATGTGTTCCTTCTCATTGTATCACAGACTAAGAAATAGTTTCATATTTCCATGTACATTGTAATTTCATAATTTTCCGTCTTTTAATAATATATCAAAAATCAAAGCAATGATGTCTTTAAAAAATGGTACAAGTTTATATTCTGTTGAGATACCAATATTGTGTTTTTCAGACACTCCTAAAGCTTATGGTGTATAAGTAGCTATCTAATAATTCTCACTTGTTAGTAACCTATTAATGTAAATAACAACAAAAATAGATGGGGATATATTAATATTTTAATGAATCGGTATACCATTAAAACGGACTTACTCTCTCTATTTGCATCAGTCATTCAAGGATTTTAATTTAACGATTTCTTGTAGAGCCCTGTAACTACTCTGGATTACAATTTTATTAGTATTACAAATTATTTGTATCAATACGAATGTACATATATTGGATTTATGTTTTAAAACCGATTAATTCAGTATCATGTAATTGGTTTATGTCTTTTTGTAGTCTCTTCTTATAAATGTGACCACAGTGAACAAACGTAGTCGTCACATAAAAGATTTCAAAAGTTGTTTTTATCACCTCAGCCTGAAATTGAAAAACCAAGAATGTCAGACAGTTGTTTCGTCTTAGTTTGAAACTCTTAAATAGTAGACATCCACGATTTCACATGGAATCAAATCATCCAAGATCTCATGGCGAGAATGGTAATGTCACGTCAGTGATTCGAAACCCCTTAGTCTATATATACAACTTTACTTATTGAGTAACAATCGTATAAAATAGGTAGCTTATTAAATGTTTTATATATGTTCCAATAGTTATATTTTTACTTTTGTATCAGTTTGATATTTGACTGATGTTGCATTAGGATTTTTCTAAAACTATTCATTATCATACAATTTGTTTTTTTTTTTAATCTTTAATATGATATCTATAATAATGATAGGATATTTCTATTTTATATATTATATGGTAAAAATTCATCAGTTATCATAATTTTCATTGACATCTACTGATTTAAAATGCATCATAGATAAGCTATAAATATTATCGACTAAATAAATCATATTTAGTGGTATAGTTTTAATGATATTGTTTATTGTAGTAAATTATCAATCTATTATACTGTTTTATAGGATGTAAAATATTCTTAATTACGCATTAATACCTGAATTGTACGGGGAATCATTAAACTTTTTTACTTTTAAGATTGTACAGGTAATTGTGTGACTTTTTTATATTTAGAGATGATATTTATTTTTAAAAATGTTTTATTTTTTAGAGGGATATTTAAATACTCATAAAAACTGAATTATTTATTACCGTATTGGAGCTTGTGGAATATACATAACTATGGTTATTTGTAATTTTATACAGGTTGCTAGTCGAAGTCAGAGAATTCAAAAGAAAACTAAATTGAAATTCTTGAGTGAAATAACGTTTTTCAATGATATATGATAATCTCGTTTCTGTGTAAAACAAACTTCACTTAAAAATTGATGACCATATGACCATAGAAAACTTGTACTAAAATAATGGTATTACTTATGATATGAGCGGTATAATTACTGTTTTGATTTATCATTAAACATGCTTAAAGTTTGTAAGCGTCACGTTTTGTTATTATGATATCTTTTCGATAAATTTCACTTTAATTAAACAGGAAGCTGGGATTCCAATTGATTTAGTTGGTGGTACAAGTATTGGCTCTTTTATGGGTGCTTTATGGGCTGATGAAACTCGCGTTGCACAGTTTACTCAAAGAGCTAGAAATTTCACTAACTGTTTCAATTCCATATGGAAGAAAATAAAAGACTTCACTTATCCTGCAGTGTCGATTTTTTCTGGTAAGAACTTGAAGTATATATTACAGTAATGTTTACATGAATACTTATAAATATTGGGTCAATCAAGACATTTTATGTGGTTGTTAGATTTTTACTGTGTACATCAATGAGTGATCGCTATCGAAAACCAGAAATCATTGGACTACTGTTTCGTTATAGTGTAGAATTCTCCAGTAGTGCTCATTCACAACCCAAACAGAGGTGGAACCCAGGGCCTTCGATCTCACGCCATCGATCACTTATTTTATTTTTTATTAGTGGTCTGACTAAAATCAGTTCGTGTTGTAAACTGTACGAACATAATTATTGTAAAAGAGATACTGCAGAATGAAAAAATAAAATATGTGGAAATTCGTAAAATTCTTTATTATGTCTTACTCAGCTAATGATGAGACAAGACTATTACTAATTCCTTTCTCATACGGAGCTTAGGATTCTCAGTCATAATCCCTGTGATTTCTATATTGGAAAGGTGATATCGAACCCCACTATTGAAAGTTGAAAGCGTACGGTAAATCTCTACAAATGCTTTGTTTTGTCTTCACCTTGACCACTATAGACCAAGTTAAATAAGACAGAGTTGTGAATTGGTTTTTTTCAGACCCTTTCTAATCCACAGTTGAAGGTTTTCTCTCCAGAAGCAGCTGAATTCTTAAATGCATACAAATGTGGCAAAATCAAATAACTTTATTTGTGGAACCTTCATAGGTCAACTAGAAAATGACAAATAGATGTTAACTGTATTGAAAACCCTTTTCACTGCTCTAGCATGTCTATTATGCAGCACATCTCTATCTATGTCACCGTCAAATTTTAGCTTTATATTAGCAAAACGAGAGACAATTGATAAACATTCATGTTTATGATAATATAAATCCATTTGTTTTTATTATATATAACAGTATCGTATTGCTTGCCTAACTAAATTTCCTATATTGGTGGTACACTTGTACTATTTCCTAAAATATGCTTACTGTGTGTACACAGTAGTTAAATAGCAGTTTTATTTTTTTCATATTTATTCTAATTATTTACACAGAATCAGTAAATAAAAACAATTGGGGTTTGAACATCCCTAGGCTAAAATGTATATATGTAAGAATTACTTCGTTTATATAGAAAATTATATTCTTATCATATCAGTTAAATAATTGTTTCCTATTATTGATAATTTTAATATCATGTGTTGCAGAGGATTGAATATACGATTTTTCTGTTATTTTAAAGAATTAATTTTTATCCAATTGGTTAAATAAAGAATTTCATTTATTCATTCATTCAATGATTAAATTTTATTTGCAAAATATTTTGTTTATCAAGTAGAAACTGTTAATACAATATGTTAAAAGAGTAACATATTCCATGCTCTCTATAATCATAGTATTAACTATCGTCTAATATAATTAAGTACAGAATGTTTCGATTCGTTTTCCATTTAGATAACAATAGTTATCAATAAATAGTACTTTGATTTCATTTCATATTGAATCATTTTATACACTCAGTAAAATGTATTTGATTAGGAATAAATCAATATATTAGCCTGTATGTTGTTGAAGAGAAAGCAGTAAAGTGGAATAAATTCATTCCATTATGCAAATATTGCTGTACTTGTGTTGTCTGTGGAGGGAACTAATTGTTTGGGTTTGGACATGTGTTTCATACGTTCATTTACCTATCTCTGTTAGTACATTACTTGCAAACTGGAATATGAATAATTTTCGACAAGTAACCAGGGTCTGGCGGCCAGTATTCTTCGATAAAGTCATTATTTGTTTATTCTAGCTTTTGCCAACATTCTACACAGGATCTACACTAACATTGTAATATACGGGTTAAGACGTTAGGTAGCACATGACCCGAAAACAAGTCGTATCCACGCACTTGAATTCTTTACTTATCTTAGTTGAAATTTTGGGTTGATTGCCATTCCATAATTTTCATTCTTCAGTTTTATTCGTCGATTTCGTCCTATAATGTTTAGATTTGGTTTTTGATTGTGATCAATTTCATTGTTTCTGCTCATTTACTTGTAATCTTGTTAACATTTTGTGTCTATATATATATGTGTGTGTATTTTGCCAATACACGTTTTTACTCGATCTTACGTTACCTATGACCAACCGACTATTGAAAATCAGTTACATCTGGTGAAATTAATTAATCTATTATCCTTATATGTTTTTTTTCTATCTTGACTTTATTAGTGAATATGAGCTAGCTCCGTAAAAGAGATTTCTCTTATTATTTATTTTCTATTTTATGTTATCACTTGTGAAATTTTGAACTATCAGACTTTTTTTAAAAGTGAGAAATGAATTTTCCTGGCTATTCTTGTAAGATATTAGCGTTTTGACACATCGTTATACTTAATCGCTTTGCGATTTGTTTTTCAGTGTAGTTAGTATTTTAATCAAATCACTATTGCTTATGTATATTAATTAAAGTAAATAATTTCAATTAGACTGTTTATTAGTTACGAAATTAATGAAATATATTCATTGTTTCTTAGGCATCAATGTATATTTTCCAGGTATTTTACTATTGAAGTATGTTTTCTGTTTGATATTTTTGTGATCATAATATGTATTGAATTATTTGAAGTTGGGAATATAAAGCATAGTATTTCATTTTAGTGGCCTAGAGGTATCACGTTCTCCAAGCGACCCCAATTTTTTGTGTATTCATTATTTTCAAACAATGATACTCTGTAATTTTATTTTAAATGCGTTTTTTTTTGGTGGAATATATACGTTCACTTGTACATTTCATGAATAAAGCAAATTAAAATCTTAACATTATTCAGTAAATTCTACAAAGTCAAATGATTTCTTACCCTCAGAAACAGTTTAAAGAGGTTACATGTATTGTTTACTTCTCTATTTATACGTTTATTGTCATTTTTTTATAGGTAAAGAACTTAATCGTCAACTTCAATCGACATTTCATGACCGTCAAATTGAAGATTTTTGGCTTCCTTTCTTTTGTGTAACAACAGATATAACTAATTGTAAAATGCGTATTCATACACAAGGTAAAACTAATTTATCACATAGTAGTGATTTATTTTGGTTATATTTACTAGTTGTGTAATAATGTTTGGAAGCCATCGTGATGTAGCAGTATTTTTTACTGACTGATTTTGAATGGAAATGTTCATGTGTATTTTCAAACTGTCTGGTATTTACGAATCTTCTGAATAAACAGTTGGTTGAAATAAGTTATTTAAACTAATCGTATACGCTTGTTTAGTACCTTTAAGAAAAAGGAACTTCACTAAATGATGAATTCAGAGGCATAGGTTATCGTCCAATATGATTAAGGTTTGTATTTCTCATGACCGAGTTTATTTTGTGTTCCATACAATTCGTTCTGTTTATGAATCTGAACAAAGCTAAAAAAATAATCAAGGCTGAATAAAGTGGATTCGTTATATTTTGTGGTCTCTCTTCAGGATAGTATAACTTGAAGTTATAGACAGTGTTCATATCTAAAAATATTTCTAAAATTAAACGAACACTTTATAAGTTAATAGAATGAACTACTTGTACTGATACAATATATACTTCTGAATTAACTGGTTTAAAGAATCACAGAAAAATCATTCCAGTTCACTCAAAAATTGCTTAATTCACTGTATTAATTTATTTGTGACTTTTAGTATGGACATTAGTATCTGTTAATTTTTCGTTTCTTTTTGTATAATCCTGTGTATAGAAGCTCACTGATTTATTAGAAATAAGTGTATTCGATATAGCAATTGTTGTGTTGTCAGTCAGTATCTCATCATAATATTTTCTTTTACTGAGAGCGTTTATCACGTTCTAAACCTATTGGTTGTCATCTTATCTACGGAACTTATAATTTGACTTCTTTTCTAATCAAGTGATACATATAAGTTGAATAACCTGATATGATTATGGACATCATATCGTATTAAATATATGTGAAATAACATCATATTTATTTTATTTAATATCACATAAATCAATATATATGGTACAAATGAAAATATCTGATTTCCTTTGGACGTTTCATGAAATTCAGTGAGCACTTGTGTTTGTATTTCTATGCTTAAGTGGTTGTATTGGATTAAGGAAATGTGGTTTTTATTATTATTCTAATTTTTACCTATCGTTGAATGAATTGCTCGTTTTAGAATTTCACAATTAGAATACCTGGATAAAGTAGATTCCTTAAACAGATTAAAATTTGAACAATAAAGCATCCACTAAAATGACATCTTTCAGGTTTACATTTACTTAGTAGGATATATTAGTAGTCATATTAGATATATTAGATTTCATAAATTTATTTTAGATCCATTTTCAATTTATTGTCCGATTAAAGACTACCCAGCTGTTCTATGTACAAATTTTATGATTTTCCATTTCTAAATTAAATTTGAATACTTTATGGAAGTTGACTTGTTTTCTATCACTAGAGTGATCATTTCTCTTTCTGTTCTATAAGTAGCTCTTTTTGTGAATCCACATTCCTGGGAGTTTTTCAAAAGTCGTTTTTGATACTTTTCTTTGTAGTTCCTTTCAGGATTAGTTTCTATATTTCTTATCCTACTATATTTCATGTTTTATTCCATGTGATTTGTTTTGCCTGCTGTCAATCGTAGACGTTATTAATTCACCTTTGATAAACTATATAGATCGGTAGCTTATTTTCAACAGAATAATAATGAATTTTTCATATCTTATTCATAACGACACTATTTAGGGTCTGTTTGGCGTTACATTCGTGGTGCTATTACATATCCACCATTGGACCCACCCATTTGTGATCCATATGATGGTGCCTTACTGGCTGACGGTAGTTTTTTAAACAATGTCCCAGGTAGTGTTACTGTAAAACAATACCATCAAAATCATAATTTATTTCTCATAACTTCAAAATCATTTCACTAATTCATGGTGATTCACAAAGAGCGACATTATAATATGTAATTCAAATAAGATTTCTAATTCAGTAACAATAGATAGCATGCCCGTAAAATGTAATCTGTTTATATTCACATATGCACAATAAATAGATGTCTAATAATTGAATCCGCTTACTAATCTTGCTATAAGAATATTGCTTTTTAACAGTGAATATCTATCTACTTATTTATGTTTATGGCCTAAAAATTAAATAGCTTTTTATTTTTTTCATTTCTTCCAATTGATTTCAATTAAACATTTATTGTTTCGAATCATTTTCACGCTTATTCACACTTTTACTTATTCATTGATTTATTAATATCTATGTATGATGTCTCCGCATACACATGATTCGTACATACACATACATGTAGGATCGTCTTGGAGATATGTACGTGCAAGCATGTCATTATCTGGTTATTTGCCACCATTATGTGATCCTTACGATGGAAGTTTATTGTTGGATGGTGGGTATACTAACAATCTACCAGGTCAGTAATTTTTTATACAATTTAAGTAATATGTTCAGTTTTAGTCGTGATCTGTAAGTTTCAAATAAGAAAAAAATTAATTTAACGGTGGTAATTATTTGATTGAATTTAAAATCCAAGTGTGTAAAATCAGTTAATAATAATAAATATTTATTCACTTTTATTGAACAATTTTTTTCGTATCATATGTGATACTATCAGGAATTATAGGGCGGGACTCGAAATATCTTAAATTAAATGACAACTCATACGTTACATTTATTTTCTATAAGAATCAATTTCTGAAATGTTCTTTTCCCGTTTACTAGTGATTATTATTTTCAGTAAATTGGAAATACTTCCAAACGAATATCAAACTTTGTTGATACACTTAGACTGCATTGTATGGGATGTTCTTTCGGTAGTAAAAGAACACGCATATCCACACTATCAATCAGCTTGTTCAAATATTTTCTTTCGGATAGATTTAGTAGTAGTAATATTAGTAGTCTAGTAAGTTGTTTATATATAGTTAATAAATTTGTTTTTAGTCAGTCAGTCAGTAACAACGTGGAACTTCGTACGTACGTACATCAGTTCGAGTTGCCATACCACATTAGCACAGAGATTCAGTTATCGTCTCAAATCCCGTAGTGGCAGAGTAGTGAAAGTATAAGTAGTGATAGGGAACATTAAGGTTTGATGATGTTATTTAAGGAGTATAGTCCAGTGGAATAGATTTAGAAAGTAAATAAAGGACATGAAGAATTCAGAAGATTAGAGTTTGGGAGAACACAAAGAGTGGATGCACCTGCGCCATTGCAAACGATTTTGAGCCATGTCATTCAAGGTCTCTAACCATCGGTTGCTATCATCTCGTGGTCCCCAACCAGGTAGTCTACACCTACCAACATGACTCAGTCCACTTCTCAGTGACTTCATCGATTTGTGCCATGTTTTGGTCTGGTCGCCCCTAGCTTTCTTCCAACCTATTCCTACACCATAAAACATCCCACGTCGTGGCAGTCGGTGGTCTGGCATGCGCAACACATGTCCCAGCCATCTCAACTGATTAAGTTTCACTACTTCGTCAATTGATTTGCCATCCTTACCTAGTACCCGTTTCCTAACAACTGAGTTACTTACTCGGTGGTCCCAGGATATACGAGCGATGTTTCGAAGACACCTATGGTCAAATACTAGTAACCTACGAATATCCTCTACTCTTACCGGCCATGTTTCACTGCCATAAAGTAGGACGGAACGAACTGCTGCGCAGTAAACACGTCCTTTGGTTGATAGACGGATATCTCGCCTACTCCACAAATGACGCAAGTTGGCAAAAGCTAGTCGAGCCTTTTGTATCCGTGCTGAGATTTCGTCACACACCAAACCACAAGGGCTGATGAGACTCCCAAGATAAGTGAAGCGGTCGACACGCTCAACAACTTCACTCCCTATTACTAGTTCGGGTGCCGATGCAACCCAATCCTGAAGCAACATTTTGCATTTCGAGGGAGAAAATCGCATGCCGAACATGCATGCAGTGTTGCTTAGAGTGGTCAGCAGACTCTGCATTTTGTCAGCGTCTTCACCAAATAGAACTATGTCATCGGCATACTCTAAGTCAACAAGTGAATCTCCCGGTAAAAGTTCAACTCCTGGAAATTTATATGAGGAAAGTGTTATTTCTAAAAGCACGTCAACGGCAAAGTTAAACAAGAACGAAGAGAGTGGACAGCCCTGACGAACACCACTTGAGGTAATCAGTTCTGATGACAGTTCGCCATAAGATCTCACTCGACCAGTTGTGTTCGAGTAGAGAGCCTTTATAAGGTTAATGTACTTCTTTGGTACTCCTTTCAGTGACAAACACTGCCATAGAACCTCACGATCAACAGAGTCAAATGCCGCCTTAAGGTCGAGAAATACTACCATTGTGGGGCGTCTGAATGTGTGTCTATGTTCTAGGACCTGACGTAGTGTGAATATTTGATCAATACAACCACGTCCAGGTCGAAAACCAGCCTGGTTTTCTCTAATCTGCATTTCACGAGCTTTGGTTAGACGTCGAAGTATTATTGAAGCTAATATTTTAGACACTATATTAGTCAAACTAATTCCTCTGTGATTGTTACAGGAGGACTTTTGTCCTTTCTTATAAACTGGCACAATCAGTGATTGAGACCAGTCAGATGGGATTACGTCCAGTTCCCAGATTCTATCTAAGACCTCAATCAATCTCGCTGCTAATACTGGACCGCCATCCTTAAAAATCTCAGGGGTAAACCTGTCAGGGCCTGCTGCTCTCCCACACTTCAGATTTCCTATAGCTTTTTCAACTTTGTAAAGAGTCGGAGGACTTACATCAACTTGCCATTCAGGTAGATTGGAGATCATGGGAAACCCAAGTGTGGCTGAAGGCCAATTGAACTGATCCCTAAAGTGTTCTGCCCATCGATCCAATCTCCTGGATTGAGAATGAATAATATGTCCATCTTCCTCTACGATTGTTTCGCTAACAGTTTGGTTCCTAATACCGGTTTCCTAAACAAGTCTGGACAGTTGCCTACTGTTACCTATTGCCGCTGCCTTTTCCATCTCTCTTGCTTTCGCTACCCACCACTGTTCACGATCATTGCGTAGGCTTCTAGTCAGCTTACGCTTAAGCTGACTCCGCTCTTCGTTATGTTCAGAGCCAGATGGAATGAGTTTTCGAGCATCTATCAGTGCGGTAGACGCTGCTGAGATCCAGTGTTTCTCCCTAACCTTATGATTTATCGTACTTGCAGACATCACTGCTGTTTCCACAGCTTTTCGGATGTCATTCCACACTGCCTCGGGGTGGGCATCACTTACATGGCTGCCTAACTGTTTTTCTAGATGTTCCTGAAATATACTCTTATCTTGACTATCATTAAGTAGGACCTTAAGGGGTTTCCTTGCAGCATGTTTCCTACGTCCAGTAAGACGTAGACAAATACGCGCTCGCACTAGAGCAGAGCCCAAGGGACAACTGCTTGAGGCCGGTCGCGCACGGCCTTTTTGTGGGAGGTTTTTAATGTGTTAGCTCCGTTCTTCAAAGGGCCTTACCGCCGGAGACGGGAATCCGTGGGGTAAGGTGAGGTGTGACATTTTTATGGTCAACCTTTTCTAACCCCTTCCTTCCTTGTGAGAAGGCAGCACCGCTGCAGATGCTGGTTGTCCTAGGGAAACACCTTACTGATGTCAGACCTCTGTACAGTCAGAAGTACGACTTCGCCCTCAGACCTTGAGTTGCTGCTTTTAGTCTTACCGTTCTCCAAACGACCTGCCTGGCATGGTAGAACCTGCAGGAACATGTGTTCCAACCAATATAGCTCGGTTGGGTCATCACGATAGGCAAGCCCGACCACCACGTCAAGGTAGCAGCTACGGTCGGGAAATTTGTTTTTAAATTAGTAGCGGTTCTAATTTTATTATTCTGAGTTTTCTTTGCTTACAAAATCGTGGTGGATCTACGTCCATTTTTAGGATGATAGTAATATGACTTGGTGCATAGCGTATGTTTGCAATAACTGATTACTTTCGTCAGTTTTGTTTAATATTTGTTCTGAAGTACTATATATGATTCATTAGCCAATACTCTAACAGACTTTAAGAAATGTATAATAATTCCATTCATAATCAGTAGTATCCTAATTTGAAGTAAGCCTAATGGTATAATGGGGTAACGACATGTTACATATTTTCACTATTTTATTTAGTAGACTACTAGTATCGTTCTGATTATACCCATTTTTTTATCGGTAATTATTAACAGAAAAAACCAACACATTAAATTTCTTAATTTATATGGCCTAGTTTTTTGGTTCATTTATTTTATGGCAGATATTTGTTAATATATAAATAAATTTTCAGTTAATCTATTTGGATGAACTTGTTTAGTTTTGGATTTAAACTTAGCAATTATGGATTATTCAGTGAATAAGATTATCATCCGCTTATAAATATAATTGCAAAAAATGACAATCCAGAGGAGATTTGGTTTTCATATGACAAAAATATGAACCTTAATATCATTATAGATCAATTGAATAGTTGTCATCAGTCATTTAAGTTCACATTTAAAGCAGAAGTGAATTTAGAATTTCTTTTCCTTGGTATCTTATTGAAAAAAGGTCGGATAGTTTCTTACAAAGATCTGTATACACTCTACTAACTTGGATGGCCATTATATGAATTTGCAAAACTAAGTCCTTTTAAACACTCATAAATGAGTGTCCATCCAGATTCATGAAACTTTTAAGGTCTCAAAAACGCTTGTTCGTTCAATTGTCTTTATTTTTTTCTTCAGTGACACAATTGATTTGCTTCGTTGAATTTACAGAATGTCCGAACAATATTCATCACTGGTTATCAATTTCGACAAATGATCTTTAAGAGTTTTGTGTATAAAGTTTTAATTGCATTTGGTATGGTCAGTGTGTAGCGCAAATAGTTTGTAGAAATATATCTTTGAAGATATTCTGCACTTCCAAATTAGGTTCAATTACTTCGAACAATTTGGTGATCCCGTTCAATAGTTAATCACTAAATAAGCCAACCAATGTTTGAGCAGACAATAAATTTGCATTGATTGAAGTTAGACATTAACTGTTAGATCTTGTCTCAGTGGTTTAGAGGTCAAGCGTCCACACGAGACCGGCTCTGGGTTCGATTCCCGCGTTTGGGGTTGTGGATGCGCCTTGTTTAGGGGTCCCATACTGGACAAAACGGCCGTCCAGAGCTTCCACGTTTTCATTAGTGACCTAACATCGATCGGTTTATGATCCTAAATAAGTTCATAAATGCTTATAACATTAATGATACATTGTTTCACATTTATTTACTCGCTTCATTTTCATTCAACATTTGTTTCGCTTTATGATTCCTCTGAGTTTACTTGGCATTCATATTTTATTTTGTCTAGTATCATTTAACTTTACCGTCATCATCATCTTGTGCTTTGATTTGTTTGAATACTAATCGATGTCTGATTTAACGAATTCATTTCAATTGTTTAATGCTTATTTGATTGAATTCTTTAGAGCAGTATATATATATATATATATATATATATATATATATATATATATATATATATATATATATATATATATATATATATATAAGGTTTATTATAATAGAATAGACTAGAATACAGAATATTTAATTGCATGTATCATTAATGAGCATTCTGGAGATATAGTTATGCATGACTTAGAGAATCCTTTTTAGAAAATATCACTGTTTACTGGTGTACTACGACTTCAGAGTTTCATTTGCTGATATTTTCCTTGGTTAAAACCAATTCAGTTATTATGATCGCTTTCGAATCACACATACAAATTATGTTTACTACTGCCATACTTTTCTCTCTAGCAATACCGAATTGTAAACTGCTGAATGTATTATGTTAAACATTTAAATAGTATAGGGTTAAGGATAGTGTTATACTTTGTGTGTGGTAATAGTATTCGCAGTTTGTTAGCAAAGCAATAGATTTAATTTGACCGCTTATTTCGTTTCAAAAAAATTCCATGTTCATTACTTATTTAATACAGTTTTGTTTTAATGAATTGTTTTGTTTCATTCAGCTGATGTGATGGTATGTTTTGGTGCGAAAACGATTTTTGCTAGTGATGTTGGTGCTGCTGTAGAGACTGAGCTTACAAATTATGGTGATCATTTATCTGGTTGGTATTTGCTATACAATCGATATTTCAGAGTTGGAACTCCTGTACTACGTGTAAGTATCCAAATCAATCTTTTTTGAAAGCAATAATTATTTTATTCGTAAGATATTTTTTTAAAATTTGTCGTTCGATGAGTCGGAAAAAGAAATCACGTTTTGCAGTCATGAAAATCATTTATTATTTTACACGTTTACATATATTTTAAATAGTACGTATCCACTTATTAATTAACATCAGGTTACCAATTACCAGTGAGTTGTTATGTCCTAGTGCTGATAGATTATAACTACTACTTGCGGAAATTAACGATAACTTAAATTCAAAAATTACACAATGATGTATTAATATCATTGAAAGTTCTAACCTAATCCACTTCTCGCTTGTATAGTCACTTTTGAAATGAAATTTTTTCTGAATTAATTCGAAGTAAAATTTGATAAAACGTAATGATTTTGTTTCCAGTAAATGTTTGAGTTTGCCGTTTATATACAATCCTAGTAGTACTTATTTCAATTTCGAATCGTACTTGATGACATTTCAAGTCACTTAATCATCTTATATTTTACGTCCCACATACATAGTGATGTTGGATAAAGAATTTGTTATTAAACTACGTCGTATAGTGACTATTTTTACAATCGTTGCCAACGTCAGTGTACGGTTGTAAAAATATAAATCTCAGAAACATCATTTTTCAGATATATTCAGACACTATTTCTTATTTAGTTGTTAATAAAAATCAATTGTATAGGTAACCACATGTTATTTGATCTCAGTGTTGTAAATAAATAAGTATGATACAACGGACATTTGCCATTGAGTACAAAGATGTTGGGATGGCCTGTTCGTTGTTGCTACCTTGACGTGATGAGCTGAGCTATACTGGCTGGAACAACCGTTCCTCATGGTCCTACCATACCAGATAGGTCGGTTGAAGAGCGGTAAGACTAAAAGCCGCAAACCAAAGGTCCGATGGCGAAGTCGTATTGCTAACTGTACAGAGGTGTGATGGCAGTAAGGTGTTTCCTTCAGACAACCAGCATAACAGCGATGCTGCCTTCCCACAAGGAGGGGTGGGGTTAGGAAAGGTTGGCCTTAAAAATACACACCTCGTCTTATCCCACGGATATCCGTCTCCGGCGGTAAGGACTCAACAAGTACGGAGCTAACACAAAAATCACTCATAAAAAGGTCGTGTGTGACCGACTTCAAGCAGCTGTCCCTTGGGCACTGCGGTCACGCTCTCAGCTCACTAAGACCACCTCTAATCCAATTTCCTTTTCAGGTACCTCCAGAAGAACACTTCCACGGTGTGGGCAACAGGGAAGTGATAACCGCCCTTATATCTCTAACAGCACTCAAGACCACTGTATTCATAATCAACCTCCCTCTTCAATTCCTATTATTCCTCCTACATCGATTTTGAAGTCTAAACTTCCTCTTTTGGCTTTCTCCTCAAGTGTCACCACAGCCAACGATTCTTGTGCGCAAAATACTGTCACAGGTCTACTGAAACCTTGCTCCGAACTACACATTGGAGCCTTCAACGTACGCGCACTATGTCAAATCGGTCAGCAGGCTTCCTTGGCTAAAACCTTAGAATCTCGTACGATTGATGTATGCTGTGTCTCCGAAACATGCATACAGGATCCTAGTGTGGTCATTCACTTGACCTCACCTCGGTAAAACGGAGAGCCGACGAGATCCGTGTATCTGGCGACCCGATGGCTAGTTCTCGTGGACTGGCAGGTGTAGGCATAGCACTAAGCATGAGGGCGGAACAAGCGCTATTAGAATGGATCCCCGTAAACAGTCGTCCATGCGCTGTTCGGCTAAACGGCTCGGTAAGAACTCGGAAGGATAGGGACACACGTCGTTGCCTCTTCGTCGTTCCTGCCCACGCTCCCACTGATTGCTGTTCGGATGAAGTGAAAGATGAATTTTACAGAAAGCTGTCTGAACTTCTTCAGAAAGCTAAACGTTCAGACATAGTACTCGTAGGAGGTGACTTTAATGCCCAGGTAGGTAGCTTAAACAAAACAGAAAGACATTTAGGTGGGTATTTTAGTATTCCGGCACAGCAAACATAATGGTGATAGTCTGCTGCAACTGTGCTCAGACAATCGTTTATTTTTAGCAAACACAAATTTTAAGCATAAGGAGAGACATCGTGTAACATGGCGACCCCATGCACCAAACCAACGATGGATTCAAATAGACCATATTGCCATCAGTCATCGTTGGAGAGGGTCAATAGAAGATTGTCGCTCATTCTGGAGTACCTGCTTGGACTCCGACCATGTCCTAATACGAGCACGCGTATGCTTGCGCCTCACTGGACGCAAAAGAGCCACACAAAAAAGACTCATTAGAACCGAATTGAATAGTGACAAAGCCAAAAGTAGGTTCCAAGAACAACTGAGGTCACACTTAGGTAGTTCTGAAAACGAGACTGACCCAGATGTTGCTTGGAAAGTTATACAAGCAGCTGTGGAAACAACAGTGACATCTATTAGTGATTTAAACCACAGGGTTACAAAGAACCAATGGATTTATTCAACGTCTATTGCACTGATGTATTCTCGTAAACTCATCTCATCAGGTTCTGAACACGATGAAGAGCGTAAAGAAATCAGATCTAGGTTAAGCAAAAGTCTAAGGAACGACCATGAGCAGTGGTGGGCAACGAAAGCAAAAGAGATGGAAAAGGCGGCGGCTATAGGGAACACAAGACAACTCTACAGACTAATAAAAGAAACTGGAATTAATAAATCAAGTGTAAGTCAGATTATTTCGGAAAAAAACGACACTCTCATCTGCTCCCAGTCCAGACGTTTAGAACGATGGGTGGAACACTTTAAGGAGCAGTTTAGCTTACCTTCAGCTACTCTACAACTACCCTCTATTCCCAGACAGCATGAATGGAAGATTGAAGTAGGTCCCCCAACTCTAGCTGAAGTTCAAAAGGCTATAGTTAATCTGAAACGAGGAAGGGCAGCAAGTCCAAATGGATTGGCCCCAGAGGTCTTTAAGGATGGCGGTCTAGTTTTAGCGATTAGGTTGACTAATATTTTAACTAAAATCTGGGAGTTAGACGTTATGCCATCTAGCTGATCACAATCACTTATCGTCCCAATATATAAGAAAGGGTCAAAATCATCCTGTGACAACCATAGAGGGATTAGTTTGACTAATATAGTATCTAAAATACTAGTCTCGATAATTATCGGACGTCCAACTAAGACTCGTGAACTGCAAACACGAGAGAATCAGGCTGGCTTCAGACCTGATCGTGGCTGCATCGACCACATATTCACCATTCGTCAGGTTCTAGAACACAGGCGTACTTATCGGCGTCCGACAATGGTGGTCTTCCTTGATTTAAAAGCAGCATTTGACTCTGTAGACCGAGAGGTTCTGTGACAGTGTCTGTCATTGAAAGGCGTACCTCAGAAGTACATAAACCTTATGAAGGCTCTTTACTCGAACACTACTAGTTGAGTGAGAGCTTATGGCGAACTGTCATCTGCTTTTGCAACCTCAAGTGGCGTCCGTCAAGGCTGTCCACTTTCTCTATTTTTGTTTAACTTCATCATAGACCTACTGATGGAAATAGCGTTCTCATCGACTGAATTCTCGAGCTTCGATCTCCTACCAGGAGGTCCACTTATTGACTTAGGATATGCAGATGACATAGTCCTGTTTGGTGAAGACGCTGATGAAATGCAGAGTCTTTTGGTAGCACTGAGCAACAATGCCAGAATGTTTGGGATGCGCTTCTCTCCCTCTAAATACAAGTTGTTGCTTCAGGACTGGTCTGCGTCAACACCTGAACTAAGGATGGGGGGCGAAGTAGTCGAACGCGTTAACAACTTCACTTATCTTGGAAGTCTGATCAGCCCTAATGGGTTGGTGTGTGACGAAATCTCAGCACGGATTCGAAAAGCTCATTTGGCCTTTGTCAACTTACGTCATCTATGGCGAAGGCGAGATATCCGTCTATCAATTAAGGGACGAGTATACTGCGCGGCAGTTCGTTCCGTTCTACTATATGGCTGCAAAACATGGCCTTTAAGGGTAGAAGATACTCGTAAGTTACCAGTATTTGACCACAGGTGCCTTAGAAATATTGCTGATATCTGCTGGGATCACTGGGTAAGTGTTAGTGAGGTTAGACGCAAGGTATTAGGGAATGATGGTAAATTAGTTGATGAGGTTATGAATCTTCATCGACTGAGATGGTTAGGCCACGTGCTGCGTATGCCTGAACATCGATTATCACGACGCGCAACGCTAACCGGTGTTAGGGATGATTGGAAGAAAGTTAGGGGCGGCCAAACCAAAACGTGGCATCAGTGCTTGAAGTCACTAACTTCTGGTCTGAGCCATGTTGGTAGATGCAGATTGCCTGGTTGGGGTCCGTGTGACTATTGTAACCAATGGTTGGAGACTCTTGGTGACATGGCTCAGAATCGATCACAATGGCGTCGGTGTATACACTCTCTGTCTTCCTTTAAACTAAGAGATTGAAACCACTTCAAATCTTTCGTTCTACCATCTAATTCTTTCTTCCTGTACTATCTCCTTATACACAATCTGTCTTATATATATTACCACCACTGAATTAACTACTTCTATGAATCCGGTGTTCATCTTGTTATGTTGATGCGGTATGGCAACTTGAACCGAGGCATATACGTGCCTAGTTCATCATGTTTTAGTGCGTAGGCTGGGATACTGCCCGGGTGTTCAGACCAAAGCAGGTGGTTTTCTTAGGGGGCCACACTTCGAGCCTTTGACCTAGAGGTTTAGTCCACAAGGCAGTGGAGCATCGTGAGGAGATGCAGTCCCATGGAAGCCGGTGACCAAAAATTGGTTCAAAAGCCATTTTATCCCGCAGGATACTGGAGCCCATGTGCACAATTGACTTGGGATCCGGTTATAGCGCCGGACATTCGCTTTTCGTCCTCTCATTTTCGTAAACAACACCCCCGCCACGAGAAGGCAGTGAGTAGGACTTCCCTGGCAGAGGCTGTGTACGCGTGGCCGTGTGAGAGTATTTCGAGAGGGAGGGCGAACCCACACCACTCTCGGCTATACCAGGGCATTTGGGGGTTAAATAAATAAATATACGTGCCTGGTCCTACGTTGCAGCTGACTGACTGTTGGGATGGATTCTCAGTTGTCTTACATGAATGCTGAAACTATTCTCACTGAAGAGTTGTACACATAACGTATTGTTTTGAACATTCTGTTTGTTGTGTTTTCTATATATAGGAAGAAATGCGCGTCCTGGATTCCACTACTAGACACACTCGACCCATTCCATATTAACTAATGGTATAATAGCCGTATCGAACAATCCGCACAGAATCAACATATATGCAACAGAGTATGCGTTAGACCTGACCGTTGCTGTTACCTTGACGTGGTCGTCGGGCTTGCTCATCGTGATGCACCAATAGGGCTATACTGGCTGAAACAATCGTTCCTCAAGGTCCTACCATACCAGATAGGTCGGTTGAAGAGCGGTAAGACTAAAAGCCGCAAACCAAAGGTCCGATGGCGAAGTCGTATTGCTAACTGTACAGAGGTGTGATGGCAGTAAGGTGTTTCCTTCAGACAACCAGCATAACAGCGATGCTGCCTTCCCACAAGGAGGGGTGGGGTTAGGAAAGGTTGGCCTTAAAAATACACACCTCGTCTTATCCCACGGATATCCGTCTCCGGCGGTAAGGTCTGAACAAGTACGGTCGTGTGTGACCGGCCTCAAGTAATTGTTCCTTGAGCAGTATAACCATGCTGTCAGGTCTGTAAGAACAACTCTAACTTCATTTCATTTTCTGTTACCAATAGAAGAACCCTCCCGCTATGTGTTAAATGGGCACCAAATACATATGCTCCACACGATAACGACGAGAATGTGAAAAGAAATTATGTAAAGTGCGTATGAGAAAAAGGAGAACAACAATAAATAGAAATTATCGTATGAGAGTGAACTAATAATAATAATAATAATAATAATAATAATAATAATAATAATAATAATAATGAGAGAAAAACTTCAGTTATCAGAAGTACAGCCAGAAAGAATTCTTTAGGTTAAAGAAGTTACAACCACTTTTTACAAAGAAAGAAAAGAAGGTTACAGCAGGATCTCCACTGGCTTCTATTCTGAGTCATATCTGATAACGTCTCTAGCCATTGTGTTGTACCATCTCTCGGACCCCAGCCAGAAAGTCGAGATGGACCAACAGAAGCCAGTCCTTTGCAGCTTTCTTTCATACCACGACACCATGTCATGCACTGACCATCTCTCCGTTTCTCCCAACCAGTCCCAGTGTCCGCAAATAATGCACGACGTGGAATTCTCTGGGACGACATTCGTAGAACATGTCCAAGCCACCGAAGTCGGTGTTTCAAGATGGTGACACCAATTGGATTATCGTCTCTGAACCCGAACACACGATGCCAAACCTCTGCATTACTAACATGGTGTTGCCACTGGATGTTAGCAATCCTTAGGAGACAGCGATGATCGAACACAGAGAGTCCTCTAACATCGTTAACTCAGAGAGGCCAGGTTTCACAAGCATAGCGCGAAACTGCTCTCACCGACGCGTTGTAGATCCGATCTTTTGCAGACAGACTAACGTCATGAAGGTGCCAAAGATGGCCTAGATTGGCATAAGCCTCTCTCTGGTTTTCACTATGCGTGCATTCATCTCATCACTCACGCCACCACCAGCACTTGTGTAGCTACCTAGATACACGGACTTCTCGACTACTTCTATCTGCTCACCACCCAGGGTGAGTGCAGGATCAGGGTCCCGTCGGTCTTGTAAAAGCAGTTTGCACTTCGAAGGTGCATAGCACATACCATGCCTACGAACACTGATTGCCAACTGATTAAGTGCAGATTGCATGGCCTGGGTATCATCGCATACTCAAAAATGAACTCCGTGGTCATAAATGAAGACATAACTACCAACTAACTGACTGAGTTAGGAATGAGGAAATGGAAGTTGTCATTTACGTATAGAGTATCAAAACAAGAAAGTTTGACTGTGAGTTATTAGGAAAACATTTGATCATCAATATTAGTGATAACCTTAAACAACCAATAATGCTGTGACTCTTTGTATTGTATCAAGTACTGTGCTACATCGTTGATTATCAAGTTGGTACTGGATATTGAGTTTATGTAAGTGGAAAGTTTTAGATTTGTGGCTCACGTCTCGAACTGAATTTTAGATTAGGAAGTCATTGAAAACCAGGAAGGACTGGACAGGTGTTTTTAATTTATCCGTACTGGTTATAACTTCGAGAAGTTCCCTGAGTTATAGTCAGAAACCATATTCAGTGGAGTATAACCATGTCCGCCATAAGACGATTTTCACTAATGACAATCAGCGACATTCTCACAATGTCGCTCGCTAAGTGTGAGTAGAGTTTTAAACGATAGGATGCCAACTCAATGGTTTGGTCAGTCAGTCATTCAGCTGCAACGTAGGACCAGTCACATATAAGCATTGGTCCAAGTTGACATACCGCATTAGCACAACCAGATGAACACCGAATCCATAGAAGTGCTTAATTCAGTGGTGCTAATATATGAAAGAAAATTGCATATAACAAGATAGTACAGGGATAAAGAATTAGTTCGTAGAAAGAAAGATATGAAGCGATTTTAATCTCTTAGTTTAGAGGAAGACAGAGAGTGTATACACCGACGCCATTGTGATCGATTCTGAGCCATGTCACTAAGAGTCTCGAACCATTGGTAAAGATAGTATGAGGGCGGTTATCACTTCCTTGTCGCCCACACCGTGGAAGGGTTCTGCTGGAGGTAGCTGAAAAGGAAATTGGGTTAGAGGTGGTCACAGTGACCTGAGAGCGTGACCGCAGTGCCCAAGGGACAGCTGCTTGAGGTCGGTCACACACGACCTTTTTATGAGTAATTTTTGTGTTAGCTCCGTACTTGTTCAGACCTTACCGCCGGAGACGGATATCCGTGGGATAAGACGAGGTGTGTATTTTTAAGGCCAACCTTTCCTAACCCCACCCCTCCTTGTGGGAAGGCAGCATCGCTGTTATGCTGGTTGTCTGAAGGAAACACCTTACTGCCATCACACCCCTGTACAGTTAGCAATACGACTTCGCCATCGGACCTTGGATTTATTGCTTTTAGTCTTACTTCTCTTCACTCTACATCCTTGATTACTGTTCGTGTGGACTGAAATAAAGTAGTCTGCATCGATCAAATATAGTTAATGTCTTCATAAAATACGTTTCCGGCTATTAAATAATTCCATTAAATCAACAATAAAGTAATTTATTTGTACAAAACTTGTATTTGAATAGAATTTATTAGTGTATTCTTTTTATTGTCAGTTTATTTTATTTATTTATTTATTTTAACACATAAGTATAGGTACAGGGAGGCACCAAGTACATATGCGCCACACGAATCTCAATTGATTTGTGTGAGGGCTGTGATACTGCCCCCGGGTGCTCAAACCGAAGCAGTTAACTTCACTCATATTATCTATTCCAAAACGAAATTAGATTTTTCATAGGTTTTAGTTTACTATGTGCACATATAAATAAGTACTCAATTTTAATCGAATATATAGGTATCAATACCAATGTTGAACTTGCTAGTTTCAAACAAACTGAGCATTAAGTAGAGAGTTATCCTAATGAGTAGAAAAATTGTATTCCTGACATTTCATGACTTAATATAAAGCACCTTCAGAGTAAGTGAATAACCGATTATTTAACAAGTGTTAATTGTTTTGATTTGAAAAAATCTCTTCATAACTAAATTGAAGAGAATAGAGATAGGTATCATGCATGTTAGTAAAATTTACTGTTTTCCAAAATCTCTGTTTTTGTTTCCTTGTATGTTTTCGCTTATCACTTTGATGTCTTTTTCGCATTTTAGTCTGAATAACAAATCGATGTGATTTTCAATTATATTTATCGAATTAATTTTGCCGTTGTTGTTATTGTTCAAACTGTAGATCCCGAGTCTAACGGAAATTCAGGCTCGTCTAGCTTATATTTCTTGTGTACGACAATTGGAATATATAAAAGCCAGTGGTATATGTTTTTATCTTCGACCACCGGTTGATAAGTATTTAACTCTTCAATTCTCTGCGTTTGATGAAATAGCCGTGAGTTATTTGCTTCTGTATTATTATCATCATCATTATGAGTATTTAGTTGTGTGAATTTCGTATTAATGAAATATATATATATATATATATATATATATATATAATTTACATTCTGGAAAAATGATAATTACAGAATTCACGCCAGTTTACAGGCATGATCAATTTGATATAAATAATATCATAATATGTACAGAACAAACATGTGATATGAGTTTATAGTTTACTAGTTCAGTAATTGTTTAGGTATTACAGCGATCCAATGCATCAGCCAGGAACATTTAATATTTCTTAACTGGACAGTCTGTTGATTTATGAACGGTGTAATTAAGGTCATTTCGTGTGCCAGATCGATTTAATGATAAATATCTACAACTAGAGAAATTAAAACGAAAACAGAGAGCGCGGAACAACAAAGCAGTAACTACCGAAATATGTCAATCAGATCTATGAAAATGCGTATGTCATGTGACACAGTGATATACTGTTGATGATATTCAAATTAGTTAAACTAGCTGGGGACGGTATTAACATAAAGTGACAGCAAGTTGGTGGTTTTATCCAGAGAATGCACTAATAAAAATGCCTAAACATTTAAAGTTCCTATAATAACACTTGTGGAGTGAGATACACTTGCAGGTGCTAGAGCATTCAATGCATTTTCGGAGGAGCAGTATGCATCGATGCAACGTACAAATAATGGGAGTGATTTTATCGTACGGATATGTTGTGGTAGGTTATTCCAGAGTCTAGAAAATTTACAGGCAAAGTAATTCATGTAAAGAGATGATTTAGAACAAGTTTGTTTCACAAGTGCCAAGGAATTACGGGTTTCATAATGAGGAGTTTCTGCGTATTGAATTACATGATTGGATGTAAAGGATAATTTATTAAGTAGTTTGAAGAAAAAAAAAGATTTAGTTTGAGTCTCCTCTTCCATAAAGGGTCTAGCTCTAGTTTTTTACATCTAGAATTATAAGTTAAGGTACAATCAGCTCCAAGAATACTAAGTCTAAATCGTCTCTGTACTGATTCCAGCCTTAATTTACCCTTTATGCGCGCACTGCTAAGAATAAACGTGCAATATTCTAGAAGAGGTCGAACACAAACTTTGTACATTAAAATTCGTGATTCATTGTTATGAAGGTTTCGAATTATGTAATCTACTAGTCGTTGTGACTTGGAGGTCTGTTTCGATATCTGTTCTTTAAGCGATAACTCTTGGGAGTATCTAAGTCCTAAGTCTACTACTTTATGTAACCTAGATAACATTTCTCCATTTATGGTAAGGTCTAGGTTAAGTGATGTATCGCCGAAGCATATCCATCCACATTTAGCCGTATTAAGTTCCAGTTGCCATTTTAAGCACCACTGTGCTACCTTGTTAAGCTCCAAGTTAATGCAAGTTTGCATATTTTCCAGCTCATGTGGAGAAAATGAATATACTAGTTTAAGATCATCTGCATATAGAAGGGGCTTACCTACACAAAAATTTTCACAAATGTCATTGATAAACACTAAAAAGAGCAAAGGGCCTAAGACACTACCTTGTATTACACCACTTCTAACAGGGACAGCGTTAGACAATGAAGAGTTAATTTTAACTATTTGATGTCGATTGCTGAGAAATGAATCAATCCAATCTAGCAAAGGATTTCGAACCCCATAAGATGCATGTTTGCCTATAAGAAGTTGGTGGTTAACCATGTCAAAGGCCTTAGAAATGTCCAGATATAGCACTAAGACTAGATATTCTTGGCTACGTAGAGAGTAGACTAAATTAAAGAAGTCAAAATGACATGTCATGCAAGATCGATTTTTGAGAAATCCATGTTGAGTATCATTGATAAAGTTTCCAGCGAGTAAATAGTTGGAAAGTTCATCACTTACAATTTTCTCCATAATCCTAGAGATTACTGGAGTAATATTTATTGGCCGATAATATATATATATATATATATATATATATATATATATATATATATATATATGAACACAATCTCAGTTTAAGATGCAAATTATAAATTAATTTATCAGAACGGGGTTTTCTGGAGATTGTAGTATTTTAATATTATCAGAAACTGTGATCAGTGGAGTTCAACCGTATCAAGTGTGAGGCACTTACCCACCGGAGACGATGGAAGGTGGTCGCGCAATATCGTGGATTGATTGAAGTTAAACATTAACACTGTTGAATACCGTCTCTGAGGTCTAGAGACTAAGCGGTCGTGCGCGAGACCGAAGGTCCTGGGTTCGAATCCCGCGAGGGAGATCGTGGATGCGCACTGCTGAGAAGTCCCAGTACTTCCAGTTTTTCCATGGTGGTCCAGCTTCTATTGACTCATGATCTCAACTATTGATTTTAATTATAAATTATTTGTGATATTCCTTTCTCATATTGAGATTATGTCCTCATATGTGTTATCTTATTACCTCTGTTTGATGCTAAGAGGTGACTTTTACCTTTCAGAAACTTTAGAAAACATTAAATTTGGTCACAAAAATGATTACTTTCCAGTCAAATTGTAATAAATGATCCTTACTTTTTCTAGATGTTACTAGGATTTTTCTTATTCGATGCCTCAGTAAATGAAATTTTAGTTTTGTTTAAATGCTCATTCCAAAGTGCTTTCTTTTATGTATCAACGTTAAAATATTTCTGCTCCCAACTGATTCATCATAAGAGAATAAATCTATTGTTTACTATCACTACGAGGTTTCAATATTTATCGTCAGGATCGTTCAAGCAATAAAAAGAATGTGTGGCGGCTGTGTAGCTTCATTCGTAAATACGAAGTGGTATCGATCTACTTTTGCGTGTTTTAGGTTTTAAAACGATCTTTTTAACCGTGTAACTTTAAGATGCCGTCCAAAACACTTGATTAAATACAATCATGTTCATGTCAGCAACGTCCACGTGACTCTGGGCTGCACATTATGTGCACCATATGTTTTCGCTAGTAAATTCACTAAGTTCCCCGTTATTGCCTTTAATGGTTCACTTTCAATTGTATGTAGTGATTTTGATTCATGTGACTGTAGCTTCCTTTCATCACTTGGTCACCAAAATGTAGCAGATTTTCACACTCGTTTAGCTGCCCATTTAGACTTAGTCTTCATTACTTATGTAGAGATATGTGTGACCCGTAAAGCATACGACAAGCTTGGAAAAAACGCACTCTTACATCGGACAAAGAAAGTCAAATACAGAAATTTCTCAGGAGAAAATATGCAGAATTTAGAAACCATGTTTTGTACGACTAACTGGGGATTATTTACAAATGACTCACTGGGAAACACTACTGATATTATCACTTATTATATGAAATTCTGTTCTGATGTTTGTTGTCCCACTGAAACCATCTTTGTAAGTTTTGATCGACTTACATCTCCACAACTAAAACGATTATGAAGTGTAAAAGAGAGAATGTGCACAGGGGAAACTTCTTGGAAGCTCGAAATATAAATGGTTTAATAAGTCTAAACACTAAATGTCTGAACCATTCGTTTACTCAAAAACTCCTATCTTGTTAAAACTCTTCAAGTATGTGGAAACTATTTAAAGAACTTGAAGATGGAAAACACAGGTGTGATACCCAGCTGAATGTCCGTGATTTAGATAAGTCTTTTGCACTTCAATCATCTGTTGTCATGCTGCCGATATTCACAGGCTTGAAGGAATGGTTGAGTTCCGATTTCCACTGGCATTGATGTCAGAAAACGTCTCCAGTCACTCAACTCATCCCAATGTTTATGGCCTGATGAAATCCTTAACCGCCGTTTTGAGAAATGTGCTGACGTCCTGTATTACCCACTCACGAGCATCTTTAACAGATCCTTCTCAACTTATGTCAAACCGAACATATGGTCTGCTTGAATATCTGGGCTACCTGTCTTATCAGAAACTAACTATTTACTTCATTCACATCTTTCTCATTGTATATCTTCTGGTAGAATGAGACGTCAATACATTAGAATACACGCACGTAAGCAAATGTATCAAAGCTCTACAATACCTTATCTAGTAAAAACACTGTATGATGAATAGGTTATTAGGGCTGACCTAGTCAGTAACTTGTATTCTTAATTAATTGAAAAAGTTGTACAGATCCAAATAAAAAAAACACATTTCTTTTGATTCCGTGTAGTTTATTTAGTGAATGTATATATTTATATATAAGAAATTTATCAAAATACCTGAGAAGTCTATATTGTACCAAAAATATAATACTGAATAGTCACTAATAATTATATCAATGACAAATTAGTGATTGGATATAAAGCTTTACGATAATTAAAAGACTACGTACAGTTGGAACAAGTAGAAATTTTCAGTAGTTCTTCTATCAGGTGATGTAATACATTTGAATTCTAGTACTACTATAAAATTACAAGATAGAATCAAATCTAAAAAAATATTATTTAACTAGCTTATTTTTCTTATAGAATGTTGGCTATGATTACATTAAATATATGCTTAATACTTGGCACGAAGAAGGTCGCTTACAAAATCTCATACCAGGTGTGAAACTACATATTTCCTCTTTGACTGAAATATCTACATGTGAAATAGATCCATCAACTGCTCAGTTAACTCCAGTTCATTCAACAGCAACTCATAACTGGTTAACTCAGGTTAGTAAAATGTAATATATTCTCTTATGTCGGTTCTACATTTCTACTGATAATTCACTTATACATTAACATACTGGATCTTTAACATATATATGCATTAATTTATAGCAAAGTTGTCAAAATCTTTTTTTAATGACATAAATCAAGGGATATAATGTGATTTATATTGGAAAAAAGACCGACTTTTGTACATTATTATATCGTTTGTTATTGTTCAAAAATGTATTTTATATGCCAGAATATAAATTAAAATCTTATCTTATATGAATGAATCAAATTACTGTTTGAAATCATTATACATCACTTATTATTCTCATATAGTATATTTTAGATTAATGAATATTTTAATATGAAACGTAATACACAATCATATACATCATGACAGTTGAACTAGACTATTCTATCAAAAGAATTCATTGAAAATATTGGTAATAGTACCGTCATGTGTTCATATTAATTTGATAGGTTTCATTGAAATAGTTGTAACATAATTTAACATGTTTGTAGTTATTTCTACAATTCATTTCATAGTAAAATATTTATAATTGATTAGTATATTATCTTCATTGGCTCATTTATAGACAATTGATTTTTATAAGGATTCTCGAAACAAAAAGGTTAACTTAATTTTTCTGTAAATCCATACTGAACAGTCGAGTAGATCATTGTACAAATCTATTGACTATCATTAGATTTATGGTGATATTTTCAGTGGAGTTATACATTCTATTTTACAAATGAGATTTTTACTATTGACTAGTATTATAGATTGATTATCTTTTTTTATGAGTAGAATATCTCTAAAGCTATGTATAGTTACTCCTACTAACTGATACAATATGTAGATATGGTAACTATACAACTTGACAGACTTTTAATTTCGGAAACATCTTAATCTGTATGTGCGTATATGTAATATCACCTCAAAAAATCGAATTAACAATAACAAGAAGTCTCTCGGTTTTCTACTGGTTTCTTTTTCTACCTTGTTCGTCAATGAATGGGACTGATTAGTCCTAATAATGAATCGTTTCAGTTCATAAAAAGAAAATCGAAACATTTCTTGTGATATATACTGGCAAATCAAATTGACCATACATACTCCACAATCCTTAAATTTATAAGCAAAGGGGAAAAAGACGAGAAACTTACAGGTTTAATAAACGAGTACATCTTTCTAAGCTCTTTTCTGTTAACTTTCAAAAAATTTGTTTCATAGCAAAATCTTTTCTGTACGTTACGTTTAACAAATATTTCATACTACTTATTACTCCATAATTCCTAAAATATTTCAGTTGTATGGTAATTTTGTTAGTTTTTATCTTGTGCAGAAAGAAATATTAATGATCCTTATAGAAGTCCGACCTCACAATTTCTTAAATATTTTCGAAATTAACTTGTAAATGTAGCATGTTTAATTTGATTTTTTTAAGAATTGATACTGTACTGTTGTATTTTCCGTTTAAGAAGATGAATAACACTTCCTTGGAGTAGAACAATCAAATATTCTAACCACTTGATCTGATATACAAAATCACACTGTCCCTACGACAAACGCAAACTTTTTGTTCTGACTATCGCTCAAAATCTGTTTGTTTTGTATATACTTTAACAAACCCATGTCCTCGCTTATACGATAAGTTTAACACTTTCCTTTTGTTCTCATCTATATGTATCACTGATATGTTTAGCAGTTTAAACTGTTACATTATTATTGAAAGTCTAATCACTTAGGTTGACTATTAAAAACACTGATAATAGGGTTTTTAAGTGAGAATAATGCGATAATTATCTTAATTAATCATACAATCAATTAATATGAGATTCTTTTGTGACCATTGATGGATTATGGTTTTTTCATCTATCTAATTCATATATATATATATATATATATATATATATATATATATATCCCTGTTCTTTTCTTACAGAGTTTTAGTGATCAGCCCACATTCATTGATCTAGCTGAATGTGTAGCTAAAACATCCAAAGGTGTGAGTTCTTCAGGTGGGTGTTTTTTCTCTGCTAATTTATGTTTCACAAACTTTCTTATGGAAAACCAGTTGTAGATTCTTGAAAAGTCTTATTAATTTTACATTAATAAGGATAATAATGGTTATTAGTTAGTGCAAGTTCCGAAAACGAATGAGTAATAGATTACTCAGAATTTATGGATAAAGTTATTATGTTGTATATTATCAAATAACGATCAAGTAATAATACTGTAGTTGAGTGTTTTATAATGTTATGCGTATAAATCTAAATGTAACTGGTTTACATGACATAGTACAAAACTATTGTTCACATATATTTTACGTGTTTGTGAATGAATTCATTGGCCCTGTTATGTATGTAATAAGCGAATCGTCGAGTCCTTGATAATGGGGGATACTGTTATATCCTAGTGAAGATAAAATTACGGGTAATTCCCGAGGACTATTAATGAACTAATATTATTTATATATTCTCATGGTATAAATATTCAGTAACTAGATTATGTATATCTATATTCCCCTTGTTATAAGCTTTATTTTGACCTATAGTTTATTATTGTACGATTTACTGTTCTTAAGTTATATTCAGTTTATTAACTACTGCCTCCCACATTCACAGCCACTTTTTGGCCTTAGTGTGTACAAATGTTGTCCTCTATTTTATGGTGCGTTGCTGTCTGTTTTGTTGATATATAAACCCAGTATGTCTGAAATAAATGATTCGATTCGCATAGTGGAAGCTGGTATTGGTGTTCTGGACTCAAGTGGACAGGCTAGGCGAACATAGGACCAATAAGGACGCTAGACTGCTCATACCGCTCGAACGTCATTGGTTTGGCACAGTGCTAAGATTGTATAATTCGTATTTTGATTGGTAGATAGATCACGTGATAAAAAGCCGGACATAAAGCCACAACAAATACAATAGACTGATTTGAAGGCTACATACACATAAACTCAATATCCAGTACCAACTTGATAATCAACGATGTAGCACAGTACTTGATACAATACAAAGAGTCACAGCATTATTGGTTATTTAAGGTTATCACTAATATTGATGATCAAATGTTTTCCTAATAACTCACAGTCAAACTTTCTTGTTTTGATACTCTATACGTAAATGACAACTTCCATTTCCTCATTCCTAACTCAGTCAGTTAGTTGGTAGTTATGTCTTCATTTATGACCACGGAGTTCATTTTTGAGTATGCGATGATACCCAGGCCATGCAATCTGCACTTAATCAGTTGGCAATCAGTGTTCGTAGACATGGTATGTGCTTTGCACCTTCGAAGTGCAAACTACTTTTACAAGACCGACGGGACCCTGATCCTGCATTGGTTGTCCACCAAACATTTTCCTATAAATGAGATATTGACTTACAACCAGACGGTGTTAATACAAAATAACGGTTTAGTTTGTTTCAAAGGTCCAGCGGAAAATCTAAGACCAAAATGACCATTATATATAGGTATAATTCGGCTAACAAATACAATGTTTACCTTTTGAAGATTTATAAAACACGCGTTTGCATATCTAGTACTTGAAGTAATCAAAAGACTTACAGTTACTATACATAGTATTTGGTTCTAGTAGTAAAAGCTTTCAACTTGATTAACAACACACCATTTGTTTATTTTAAAAACAGGTTCTGATAGGTACTATAGAACAGATAGTACCAATGTACAAAATTTCCCTCAGTTACCTGATATGGCTAGTAAAATTACTATACCTGATATTTCTACCTATACCAATGCTACTGTTTCCAGTGGTAGCAGTATAACTACTGTAAAGAAATTTCCGAAACCTACGCACACCGTTGTTTCAGATTCAACATCACGATATTTTGATACTGATCACTGTTTACAGTCTGGATCCAGTTCGAAAATTTCATCTTCAAATGAACAACATAGCAAGGAAGGACAAAAGCATATTTTCGACTTTTTGAAAAATAATCTGTCTTCCAAGAATAGACGACGTTTTCTAAGTAATTGTTACGATTCATCTTTAAATGTTGGTAGCAGTTATTCATACCGAAATTCAGACGTCTTATGTAATGTAAATTGTGCTCCGATCCAAAACAATTTGTTTAAAAGTGGTGTCCACCCTAATCATTTACGGAAATATAAATCTGATTATGGTCTACAAGCGTATGACAACAGTCAAACAGGGAATTTAATTATGAATAGTGATCTCGATCCCGTGGTTAATGCATCTGCAAAATCTGCACACGTTACTAAATACAGTCTGTCTTCCTTTAGATCTTTGGAAGATGATGGGTATTTAGAAGATGATGAAAGTTCCACAGACTGTGCACATTCTCCAGTCACAGCATCTGATCCCGAATTAAGACATGATGTTTACCCCGAATCCAGTAATGCAGAAAATAGGGGTTTGCGCCAGAGATCATCTTCTATATATGGGCTTCCACATTATTTGTTACATACAGAAGTATCAAACAAGAGATGTGATTCACCGAATTCTGATAATGTGAAAAATCCGTCTATCATAAAGGGTCAACAAGGAAGTAATGATGCGAATGTATTTATGAACAACCCATTGCTTAAGTTAGATATGACATCTGTACGTAATCGGACGAAGCTAAATCGCAAAAGACATCACCGTTCATCATTAGATCGAGTAAGACATTGAGATTTGTTTAGTATACATGTACCTTTAATTTTTCAGTATACTTTCGTATTTTATTGCTATTTGACGATGTTTTCAGTGGAGCTTGGGTTTCGCGTTGTCTGAAGAGATGAACAGTAGAGTAAGGAATAAAGCACTTTGCTTTCATTTACTTGGGCGCAGGTTCCAACCTACTTTTATCTGTTCAGTCAGGTTAGTTTCATCAGCTATTTTCCTCCCTCCAAAAATTTGCAGGTAACATAGAACTATCGACGAATTAAGCATCCTGAATCCTAGTGCTAAGTTTTGTACTTTCATTCTTGGACTGTCTTATACCTTAAGGATGACTAGACCACCATCAGGTTAATTATGTTGTGCATTAATTCTGGACAAAGTATTTATATTACATCTACATTTACTAGGGGACGTATATATTTATTTGGTGCCGTGCATAACTACCGTTTCAGGTGTGGCTTTATGTTATAGTCTTCAAAGTTGTTTCCAAATATCGGGGTTCTAGCCTTTAAACCATATATCTCGTAACTAAAGATCACTTTAAAACCATTTATGAGAAAAATTCCTAAAATGTTTTTCTTTTGATTTCATAGTTACGGACTGATCGTGATCGAGGGGCAGCAAACTCGCTTGTTAACCTACCATAGTGACAAGCTAAATGATTACATTAGATTGATAAATATGTGCTTGTGTATGTACATATTCGTAATATTGTGATATTTCATTTATCAATTACGTCTACGTATATGAAGACATGTTTGCTTTTATACTTTTTTTCTTCTTATTTCCAAATACTCACTCACTCATTCACTTTCATCCTAAAACAAGAAGATTCTTTAAGTTAATATACATATATATTTCATAAATAAAGAGTAAAATCACTTCACATTTTTCCACGTGATAAACATTTGAAAACAGATGTTATATTTCATGTTTACAATATACATTACCTACAACGATTTCATTTTGAGTGTTCTTTTCTTCTACATTTAGCTTATGGGTGGTATAATTGAGCTTACTTGAATGCTGCATGTGTTTAAATTGTATCTCATCCTGCAACAATCGGTACTCCATTTTTATTGATGTGACTTTATGTTTAGACTAATATGAAGGGTGACTTCTAATGAAAAGTTACTGGGAAAATATTGGAATACAAACTCCTAGTTCTCTCATCTTATTTGCTCATTTATATATAATAGATATATAAGCTCAACTAATTTTGAACATTCTAATGATACACTATGTCTGAAATGCTTTTACAAAAATAAAGGCCGAACTAAGCGAATAGGAGTATATGAGTTACACTAATATGTGCAGTAAAATCAAATTAATATTATCAGGGTAGGTTTATTGTCAGTACTGATTACTTTTGAACACATAGGACGGTTTGCATTTCCGTATTGTTATGATTGCAGCAAATCTAATCATTGGTTCTGGATCATTTTCATGAAGCATCACAAAGTTAATTTAAGATTAATCTTATGACCTGCTTTAACTACATGTTTTGACACAGTAAATGGTCCTACTATTTGTAATGTTTTTAAGAGACTTTATAAACATTTTGTTGCGATATTCAGAAAAATATCCTAGAAATTATCCTGTTAAGTCTAATGCTATCCTTGGACTTGAAATGGTATCGTTTCCCTATTGGTCAATATTCATTTCACGTGTCGTTTCCCTACTGGTCAATATTTATTTCACGTGTCATTTTCCTGTTGGTCAAATGTTGTACAAATGTTATTTTCTATTTTATGGTACGATGTAGTCTGTTTGACTGGTATATAAACAGAGTATGTTTGAAACATAATGATTCATATCGCAGAGGCTGAGACTTGTGTTCTGGACTCAACTGGCTGGGCTAGACAGGGAAGCAGGACCAATCAGAACTCTAGGTTGTTTTTACGTGTTTTACGCGTCTTTGGTCCGATCGATAATTCGCTGCCCTCTAACCCGCGCGGCACAACATATAACACCTTTTCACCATATTTTTGGAGAAAACAAGGCTTGTTCAATGTAGTACATGTTTAAGGAGATTTTCAAGTACACTGCTCAGTAATTTCTGTTTCTATTTTCCTCTTTTTACGTAAATTTTCGATTTTCTCATCCACAGTAAGTTCCACATGTCTTGTAGATAGCTTCTTAATTACAGTTTTCTTATTAGATAGTTCTAATGTGTTAATAAATCTAGCCTCTGGAGATATTTCATCCAAATGATGATTGATTAGTGAGCTATTTGGGATGGTACCTGTAACAAGAAACATAATGGATATGGTTGCATGCTGATAAAATCATTATAATCAAGATCAAGTTAATGACAAATTTGTGTGAAAAGAAGCGATACTGTCTTCTTACATAAATTCAGGTTACCAGAGAGAGACGTTTCGATAATTAATCCTGTAGTTGGAAGAGTGCTCAGACTTGGGAGCGCAATATATACAAACAATGGCGAATACACTTGTACTCTAAAATAATTATCGACTCTGGCCGTTGTACTTTTCTATATCGAACACCTGCAAAGCATTATCTTATGTATGAGTGACTACACAATATAACTACTTGGATTCATACAAAGCCCTCATTAAAAATCCTAGTAAGCTAATTAAAAGAGCGGGTATCCATATAGTTATGGAACACAATAATAGACAAACATACTTTCAACATAGTTCAACATTCTTTTGACAATAGCTGATCTGGAAATAATTTGGATAAAAATCGTTTAAGGAAAAGTACAATATTTCTACCGGATTCCGTATTCTGACCACAATTTCTGATAATGTTTGACCAAATCTAGTTGAGCAGCTAGAAATTTTATTATAGAGTGAAGTAATTATCCACATACCTTCACTTGTTTCCCAATTTAAACAAGATTCTGGGTAGGTGCCAGCAATAAATAACAACGGGAAGTCTTTGGGGGATATGTATTACTGTTCAGAGACTTACCAGCTGCAAGCTGATAATGAGGTTTAGCAGGAGTTTTACTCAAATCCAACATGTCATCGACAACCTTTAATATAAAATGAAACCAATTTTTTTAAATTCCTAATCTATAGGTAGAAAAAACAACTTTACTAAACATAGTGAGAAGTTATTGCCAAGTAGTGTGGTGTAAAAATAACTGATCATACAGATCTGGACTCAATGTCTCCTATTACGTAAAGCAGATAACAGGAAAGTAATCAGGCACATAATGTTGACATGTAGTAAACAACTGGTAATAGCCACTAGATAAAAATAGTCGAATCCATGTTATTTATTTGCCTATAGCACTTAACTGGCACTACATAAAATTCAACAATAGTGACAAAACATAAAACGAAATGGAGGTCGACTACCTCCAACCACCATCTAATCTTACAATAGTGCCCGCGGTGCCCAGTCACCTAGACTGGTGGCCACAGTGCAACATGATCGATAGCATCCGATCTGCACTGATAATAAGGACTAGACACGCATGACATTGGTCACCCAGTGATCAATCAATTGTGACTCACTATTAACGCTAGGAAATCGTGCCTCAAATGGAAGGCCTTACAGTTGATATCTTTCGTCCATGACTGATAACACTTTAGGTGACTAGTCGATACTATTGTCTGCCAACTGACCATGAATTATTTTGTCTAATCACGTTTACTGAGTTATAACTAATATATGGATACTGACAAATAAATTAAATCTCGTAGTTATGCACATATTTTTATGGGAGTCTGGAAGTCAATACCCCAACTTGATTACCTAAACCAAAGTAAGTACAAACTCACATAGATTGAAAAAAGAAAATCATCAAACACCTATTAATCATTTAAACAGTAAATAATCAGTGTAAGAATCAACTTACTGATGGACTTTCATAACCCCTTCCTACCATAAACAAGATGGACATAACATATCGTATTTGGTGATAAAGGAAACCCGAAGCCGATATGCTAATGCGACGCAACTTGCAGTGACTAAAAAGTAGGATTGAAAATACGTTAGTTGACATACATGTACATGTATCGATATTGGACAATTTTGAGTATACTTTTAATGATACTACTTAATTACTACACCGGAATTTATAGAATTATACGATAACAATCAGTTGGCAAGTGACAAAATCTAGATACATACACAACATGCTTGATATTTTGCAAAATTAGGTTTCCTGTTACGTAAAGGTGGGATCCATTAGAAGGTAAGAATATTTCGCGGGAGTTCGGTTTATATTTGAGCACGGATGAAACTTGCCCCCAAATGCCCTGGTACGGCCGAGAGTGGGGAGAGTCAGCTCTCCCTCTCGAAATGCTCTCACATGACCACGCGTATATAGCCTCTGCCAGGGAAGTCCTACTCACTGCCTTCTCGTGGCGGGGGTGTTGTTTACGAAAATGAGAGAACGAAAAGCGAATGTCCGGCGCTTTAACCGGATCCCAAACCAATGGTGCACATGGGCTCCAGTATCCTGAAGGATCAAATGGCGTATGAATCAATCGTTGGTCACCGGCAACCATGGGACTGCATCTCCTCACGATGCTCCACTGCCTTGTGGGTCAGACGTTCAGGTCGAAGGCTCGGGGTGTGACCCCCTAAGAAAACCACCTGCTTCGGTTTGGGCACCCGGGAAGTCTCACAGCCCTCACACAAATCAATTGAGATTCGTGTGGCGCATATGTATTTGGTGCCTCCTTGTACCAATATGTGTTAAAATAAATATAATAATAAATAAATACGGATGAAACTTAAACTTGGGAAGTACAAATGGAAAGGTTGTGATCATTTTACCATAAATGTCTTCAAGATGTTGTTTTGGTGTTAAAATCACTTAGTGGACTGTGTTAGTTGTATTTACAGAGGGCAGTAAATATCGGCAAATTAACTGCGAACCATGAAAGACTAAAGTGCTTACGGGGTATGTCACTCATAAACAACGACTAAATAAATCAGAATAGTACTGGTTGTTTACTTTTCCCTTACTTGTAAGTCCAAACAAATTGCAACAACCAAGCTCCAAGAAACAAGCGATACGAAATCACAGAATTCGAATAAAATATTTAATTCGCATATTGAACATGAAGACTAGAACTAGTTTGCTATTCACAGATTTTTCTAACCGAATTCTATTTCAACATTACGCATAAGGTAGGTGGTGGCTAGACATAAGCAGCACGTTTCAACTATTTTAGTATACAACTGTTTACAACTTCATCCATCAGTTCTGACTTATACCAAGTGATATTTGTGAACATAACAATAATACAATTTAATCGATGAAAGGCGGATTATAGCCCAAAATAATTTCTAAGAAATTAATGTATCAAGACTTTCAGTGCCAACTCATTTCTCAAGCGCATGCGATCACTTTTCAAAACTGTTTCAACTTTGCCACAAACTAAAGCAATGAGAAATAAATGACGTTCAGTAATTAGACAACACTAAAGCATCATGTTGTATTACTATCGAATCGAGTTACTAAAAAGATCGGGAAAACGACCGCAGAATCTGAAACTTACTGATCACATGAGTTTACATCGCTTATAACCACTTCGAAAATTTCACGTATAAAAGTCACAGTATCTTTTTCGATTCGGGAAGCACAGAAGTTCCTGAAATCGTGTACTCCAACGAGCCGATTGCCCGCGTCTATCATTGCCTTTAGACAAATAAATGACGTCATAAAACGACCTACTTTAATATCTAGACCGCTTTCAGGGAAATAATATTCGTAAGATCTTTTGCAACACATAAACCTACAAGATTAATTTGAGCAATAACTAATTTACCTTGCACTAAAGTCTGGTGATACGGGAGACCAGGCTAGGACTCGAATGTCGCGTGGTAGATTTCTGTTCAACGCAGAAACATAGTCCATTTCTTTGTCAGGAACATCTACAGAAGCATATACGTCAACAAACTATCTAACCCTGACGCTCAGAGATACGAGAACCTGAGTCTTCGATAACTCCGACCCCTCCAGCTATAAGTGAACGCGAAACAAGAGAAACAACCTGAACGGCAGTAATATAAATACTGAATATTGCTGAATTACTTGGCACAGTCCACTAACTCCTCTGTCAGTTCGTCCACAAACTGAAAATTTACACTCGTTTCTGTTAAAATGAAATAAAATTAGACGTGCCTATTTTCAATGAGTTTGGATTTTTCCAGCGCGTCGAAAATGCGGTCCATGACGGCTAGTGAGAGACAACCTTGAGGAACCAACCCACCGTAATTCCAGCCCAAATACGATACTTTTAACGCAATATGACGCTTCTTATACCTACAAAATGATTGGGAAAGGAAGCTGACTTATCAAAAATGAAAGGTTTTATGACTTTTGGAACATCATTTTCTTGTTTCTGAAGCTTTGATATAATATTTTCTAATTGCTGATTATATTTTAGTAAGCAAATAGCTTTTTCCTTTAAAGCCTTCAAATCCTACATAGTGAAAACGTCAAATATTTACTTCGAAATCAAGCTCGTCAAGCGATTTTAGTTTGCACTCCAACTGTTTGATCCCTGAGAACATTGCACTCATAATTCGCATTCCCAAATATGCGCTTATCCAGATGACCCTGATCACAATACAACTAAACAATGACACAGAACTTGAAACTCGCAGAGCATAAGTAAGCAGTCGATAAATCCTTGTGATCAGTGTTTACACTATTTGATATATACAGGGGGTTTCACGTCAGATTGATCGTTTAATCACCCATCAAGACTACTGCTTTTGCTTTGATCGAAAATATTCCATTTGGAGTAACCTCCAAGAGTATCACAATTTTCCAAAGAAGTTTATCGTTTGTACTTTTTGATTACAGATATAAAAACGTGGTACTTGTATTTTTTCCTCGTTGAGCATATCTTTTAGGATTTGTTTCTATCTAAAGGTGCTAAGGTCTTTTGCGTCCATCAAGGTGGGATTTCCTTATCGTTGTTAGGCACAGTAATACATAAACCTCTGCTCTTTATGTTCAGTGTTTATCACTTTTCCTTGAGATCAGTTTTCGCTGTTGTTCTTTGAGATCACAAAACAATTTTATCGCACAAGTAAAACATTGTTGTGTCAAACCTGAATGCTAGTACCTGGTCTATGATGGAATGCAATGTGGCAAGTGCAATAAGTAGTATCGCAATCTGTGCACCGGACTCGTACCGGCTGTATATAAAATGTGCTACAAGCCACTACCACGGTGGTGCAAAGCATGCTGTTCTGTCAAGTCTCTACTGATTCTTGAGGCAATTGAGCTGCTGAACACAGCTAGGAACTTGCCCTCAGATGAACAGGCAGCAAGAGATGAGCAGAATTCAGTTTTCAAAGAAATAGCGAGCGTTATCGTGAGCCTATCTTTGGATATAAATGAAATCACCAAGGTGGACCCCATTAGAGAAGCGGATAACAAGCGTGCATTATTGCAAGAACAAAGAAAACATACTCTCAGAAGAAACAATATATAAGCAGCACTAAGGTATGTGAACCTACGGTTTTAGTTCCGGATTCACATGCCAAAGCAAAACAGACTATGGGGGAGCAAAGTCTGTGTGGTGTAGAAGATGCGATCAAGATTTCAGGAATTAAAATTCTACTGCGTGTTAAGGTGGACCTCACCGCCAGGTCACTTATTTTTCACAAGTTAAAGGGAATCTTCAGAAAAGGGACCAAAGGCTAGATTTGAGCACGACCTCAGCCACATTAAGTTTTTAATAAGCAGGCTACTCCCAGAAACAGTTTCAGAAGTTAGCATCTTCAAGCTTTGTAGAATAGGATATAAAGAATAGGATCCTGGAAGTACTCAGAAAATCCGCCCTCTAAAGGTTACATTTGCTTCGGATGACGAAGAAATGCTTAGTACCGGAGAACTCATGCAACCTGATTGGATCTGGAATATACGTCCATGAGGACTCAGCCTAACTGGTCTCATTAAGAGACGATTGGCACAGCCGGAACGGTGAAAAAATCGTACATGAGAGTTTTCAGATTGTAAAGCTTCGAAGCAAAACGATTCTCAAACCACTTTAGGTGGTAAGGAAAAGTTCTTCACAAAATTAATGGTTGGCTTCACAAATGTCCACAGTCTATAGAATAAAATGGTGGAGTTGGAGACAATGATGGATATTGAAAACTTGGATGTTATTGCTGTCTCAGAAACATGGATAACGTCAGGGGTGTTGGATAATGAAATGCAGTTTGTTGGTTTTTCACCGAGTAGGGTCGATAGACTAAACAGGAGGTAAGGTGGGGTTATCCTGTACACAAAGCGTTCCTTAACCATACGAACTGTTAAAACATTGTCACACGATTCAGGGACGTGTGAAGTGTAGGTTGAAATATAGACTGCAATATATTGAATTAATTGTAATATACCGAAGTCCAGAATGTGTAATAGATGACTTTGTAGTGGCATTAGGCCCTAACCACGCAATCCTCAAGGCCGAACACGTGGCAACTGGGAAAACGGGCATCCAATATTTAACTCGGAGAAAAACCCAACGACTGAGAAGGCGGTAAGTAGGAATCTGATTGAATCCAAAAGGATGGCATGGTTGGGCATTGCAAACTAGTCATACTTATGTAAAACAATTTTTATCCACATTAAAGCTATTGTTCTATATCCAGCCTAAATGTGTTTTCATTGATGATTGTTACAATACGATAGATCAGGATGGGCAACGATGTGGCTTTCACTTAAGATTTTATACATTAGGCAGCTACATCGCGACAAATCTGCTATTTTAAGATTAAGATTATTATTAAATGAGTACTAACAACGGAGTAGACCATAAGTCAACAACTTCTTCCTAAGCAGACATAAGTCCTGACGTAATAAGAGTAAAAGCCTTATAGTAGGCGACTTTGATGTACCGTATATAAACTGGGTCATTAACAACGTCACTTGATTGAAAACGGTTAAAAACCTCAACTACACCAGCTCCATCACAGAATAATAATAATAATAATTTATATTCTGAAAAAAATGACAATTACAGAATTCACGCCAGTTTACAGGCATGATCAATTTGATATAAATAATATCATTATATGTACAGAACAAACATGTGATATGAGTTTATAGTTTACTAGTTCAGTAATTGTTTAGGTATTACAGCGATCCAATGCATCAGCCAGGAACATTTAATATTTCTTAACTGGACAGTCTGTTGATTTATGAACGGTGTAATTAAGGTCATTTCGTGTGCCAGATCGATTTAATGATAAATATCTACAACTAGAGAAATTAAAACGAAAACAGAGAGCACGGAACAACAAAGCAGTAATTACCGAAATATGTCAATCAGATCTATCAAAATGCGTATGTCATGTGACACAGTGATATACTGTTGATGATATTCAAATTAGTTAAACTAGCTGGGGACGGTATTAACATAAAGTGACAGCAAGTTGGTGGTTTTATCCAGAGAATGCACTAATAAAAATGCCTAAACATTTAAAGTTCCTATAATAACACTTGTGGAGTGAGATACACTTGCAGGTGCTAGAGCATTCAATGCATTTTCGGAGGAGCAGTATGCATCGATGCAACGTACAAATAATGGGAGTGATTTTATCGTACGGATATGTTGTGGTAGGTTATTCCAGAGTCTAGAAAATTTACAGGCAAAGTAATTCATGTAAAGAGATGATTTAGAACAAGTTTGTTTCACAAGTGCCAAGGAATTACGGGTTTCATAATGAGGAGTTTCTGCGTATTGAATTACATGATTGGATGTAAAGGATAATTTATTAAGTAGTTTGAAGAAAAAAAAAGATTTAGTTTGAGTCTCCTCTTCCATAAAGGGTCTAGCTCTAGTTTTTTACATCTAGAATTATAAGTTAAGGTACAATCAGCTCCAAGAATACGAAGTCTAAATCGTCTCTGTACTGATCCCAGCCTTAATTTATCCTTTATGCGCGCACTGCTAAGAATAAACGTGCAATATTCTAGAAGAGGTCGAACACAAACTTTGCACATTAAAATTCGTGATTCATTGTTATGAAGGTTTCGAATTATGTAATCTACTAGTCGTTGTGACTTGGAGGTCTGTTTCGATATCTGTTCTTTAAGCGATAAGTCTTGGGAGTATCTAAGTCCTAAGTCTACTACTGTATGTAACCTAGATAACATTTCTCCATTTATGGTAAGGTCTAGGTTAAGTGATGTATCACCGAAGCATATCCATCCACATTTAGCCGTATTAAGTTCCAGTTGCCATTTTAAGCACCACTGTGCTACCTTGTTAAGCTCCAAGTTAATGCAAGTTTGCATATTAGAGACCCCGTCTCTCTCAGACTTGATCTTCACGCACGGTGATGACGTCGGTCAAATGATTTTCCTGCCACCACTAGGAAGAGGCGATCATGCAATCACCCCATTCAAATTCATGGCTGAGATTGCCTGTCAAACGGTTGCTCCGGCCCGTCCTAACATATAGAAGGCTGACGCTGAGGCAATCAACTCTTCAGCATCAGATCAAAACCAGGAAATTGACTCGAGGGCATCAGTACAAGAGGCATGAACTCATTTCAGGAAGTTATACAATCGGGTAACCCAATCACACATACCCTGAATAGTTTCAGAGAAGAAGGAGAACTGCCATCCTTGGATAGGCCCGAATGTTTTACATTTACTAAGACCAAAGAAGAGCTTTTGGAAGGTTACCACCAGCCTTGGCACAACAAATACTGTGGAACGCTACGGGACGGTAAAAAATAAGTGTATGATTAAAATCCGGGAAGCTCAGAGAATATATGAAAAGCAGTTGGCAAATTCTGTAAACAGGCAGCCTAAGAGATAATTTTTATGCATAAATTACAGGATAAGGATACGGTATTGGATGCCCAATCTGATTAAGGAAGGCAATGGATCTGAAACAATGGAATGTGATCCGGAAAAAGCAGAGGCTATGGCAAATTACCTCAGGGCATTTTACAATGAAGAACCTCTTCTAGATAAAGAACTAAGCCCAAATACATAGTCAGCAGGCCGTCTGCTCGCTGTGGACTTTGATCAAAACGATGTGCTTAAGGCTCTTAATGTCTTAAAAACAGAAAAGTCATCAGGACCTATGAACTAAATACCCCAAATCTTGAGACAAATTGCACAGTTTATTGCAGCCCTACTAACTGCGATATTCAATATGCCGCTTGAACGAGGCGTGTTAACTATGGGCTGGAAGTATGCGATCGCCACTTCCATTCATGAAATAGGATCAAGACAACTTCCATCGAACTACAGACCTGTTAGCCTCACCAGTAATGTAGTTAAAACACTGGAAAGAATTGCCATAAAGACAGTTGTGGGAACCAGCAACTTGTTAAATAGAGGACAACATGGTTTCATAAAAGGTTTATCTTGCACAACAATTCTCCTTTAAGCAAATGAGCAATGGATAGAGAATGTTGTCTATATAGACTTCATCGCAGCATTTGACAAGGTGCCAGCTAATGGATTGCTATAGAAGCTGGAAATTTTAGGCACTGCCAGAACTCTCCTAAAATGGCTTGAAGATTTCCCAGTGTATGATAGACAGAAAGTGAGAGTAAATTCGAGGTGCTCTACCTGGATAGCAGTACTTACTGTAGTACCGCAAAATTCTGTTCTAGGTTCCTTGCTTTTTATGCTGTACGTAAATGATCTTTTAAGTATAGTTGAGTCCCCAATGTTGTCGTACGCTAATAATGTAAAAGTAAATGGAGACACGGATGCATATGCACACTTCAGACAAACTTAAAAATTGTGATGATGTGGTCTAAAGAGTGACTGATGCTTATCAACGCGGCAAAGTGTGTCTACATGCATTTTTGGGATATATAGGTAAATAAGTGCCACTCAAGGGAAGTGTCTTTACCAGTGGTCCGGTCTCACAAGGATCTTGAAGTGATAATGAGTCAAGACCACAGCCCACTGCCGTGGGGTTGCAGTTAAGGGGTTTATAACCCTATGAGCTCTATGAAGGACATTCACCGAGATAGATACTACCATGTTCACTACAGTATACACAACCCTGGTGAGAACTAAGCTTGCGATCTGCGTTCAGGTTGCAAGCCCCTGTCTAAAAGGTGACTCGAATATCCTAGAAATAGTACAGAGGGCGGCTATCCGCGCAACTCCAGAACTCCGGGGTTTATCATACGAAAAGAGGATTGAAAAGCTAGACCTCCTTATTCTGTTCCATAGCAGATTATGAAGTCATCTGATTTTGATGTATACTAAGAGATGATTTTGGACCCAATATGTCCTCTCTTGTTCTTCACGCTAAATCTGGACATCCCAGAGGACATATCAGGCGATCAGACAAGACAAGTATGAACGAAACACTCGTGGCATATACATTTTATTATCGAGTCACCAATTCTTGGGACCAGTTACCCGAAGTACTAGTGTGCGTGCCTTCATTTAACTCATTCGGAAGAGAACGGGACACTCGTAGAAACATGCTAGAGATGGAATAATAAAGACCGTAGGCCTCCTGTCCTCACTACACAAATCTGAATCTGGATTTGTAACTTAGCGAACAAAACCAGCTTAAAAGCGTGATGAACAAACTTCGAAATTTAGAACTTCATCATTTTAAAAAGGCATAATACAAGTCTGAATCTAGATTTTTAGCGTTTATTCTGTTATTATTTGCCATTTCACCACTATAGCTAAACTAAACTCTATCACTTCAGACATGGCTATATTAATAATTTCGGCTATTCAAATGTTCACACAGATGTCAATATCAAAAACGAAAATGATCAATAAAAAATTAACGTGGTAGGGAGCTGTTATTTACTTCCTGAGCTATGAGCTTTCAAAGACTAACTGTAATGAAGGTCGATACTAATAATCGAATTCTGAGTCAGTTCTCATATAAGTGACCGACAAAACCATATGGAACCACTCCGGGATCTAGTAATGAAGCTGAATCGGTCGTACAAGGTCCTCGGGTTTTGTCAAATTGAAACTCAAATGAATCGACCTCTTATTTTTTAAAATTCGCTCCGTCCATCAAGGTATCTTCTGTCGTGATCACCAATCATTCCCGTATACTTGATTAAAGTCAGCTTGTCTAGGTATACATTCTGGTATAAATGGAATCCAGATAATATCTCCCCACACTAGTTCAAACATCATAATTTTCCTCCCTATCAGTAAAAAGTAAAAGCAATATTCCCTATTTCTGAAAATTATCATGCTCTAGCAGTAAGAATGCATTGTGATGCAAATTTCGCGATTTTTGAAAAGTGCTCAGCGTCTAGTTTGAGAGTTCATAATAAATGAAAGATGAAAACTGAATAATGTGAATTTAACTATTTGGCTTAAATTCACAGATAGGTATAAAGGCTTTATGATCAGCTAAAACCCATATAATAACAAATCTTTAAATGGAACGTACCCATATTCCCGAATTATTCGTACGTCGAAGTTAAACGATCATTCGGCCTGACAGTGTACGTAAACACATACACAAAAGTGGTAGCAACAATGAAAATTCTAAATCTGAATATAATTCCATGTTCTCCACATTTTTAGATGAAGTAATTTTATACTTATATTACCTGTCTTGATACTTATAATAAAATAGATTGCAACAAAAATAAGAGAAGGGATTGAAAAGAAAATAAATTTCGTGAAGTATGAAGAAATCGACATTGAGTGAGTTTCAGTTTACAAGTACATTTCTGAAAGTGAGTAGAATTTGTTGAAAATGTTAAACTATCATCAACTTCAGTAGCACTGAAATCTAAGACACACTAGATAACCGGTTTGTATTTAATTTGTAACTTCTTACCGAAAGTGAACCGTAACCTATCTAATATTTAAATCGCTGATTTAAGCTTAAAATGCTATTTTATGATCGGCATAGTTATAAAATCAGTATACTTTATTTCTCCTAAAATCCCCATTTATATTAAGATAAACAGGAAAGGCAACTAATAAACGATATTTGTTCTATGTTATAAGCACGTGTCTATCCATAAACCTATTACTTGTGCATTCAACTAAAGCAAAATGTTACCGAGATTGCAAATCGTCCTAATATGAACAACTACTGGAGACCTGGAAGCACCGGACAGCTATTTCCTCCTAGTATGGGACTCTTTAACGGTGCATATTCATGACTCCCCTCTGAGCAACTGAAACTAGGATCATCAGGTTTCGAGGTGGTAGCTCACCCTTTAGAAAACTTACTCGGCATATTGATAAAGTAAAATATACCAGAGAAGTATGTTTGTCCATAACCCCTTCTGTTAGCAGCAACCATATACTGAGGCAGCGTAAATATTAGTAGTGTAACCATAGAACAATGTTTCTGTGTTATAACTCTGAACAGTTATTTTCATCACTTTTGTATATGGGGCATTTTGCATTGGATATAAGTTTGAATGAAGAGTACTGGTGATAAATTCATGAAATCTGCTTGACTAAAATAATAATTGTTTACTACTTCCTTTTACTGTTTCAATCAACGTTAAGATTAACACCAATAATCACTGAGATGAGTTAAATTTGTCTTGGAATCTGTTCATTTTTTGTTCGTTTACCACGTAATTACTTGCTTACGCATGTTATTCGTAAAAAAGCATAAACCGCCCACCATCACTTTCCGCAGAATCCTGTCCAGCCCAGTCCTTTCTAGTTGTTTCCAGTTGCTATTCATTCTTTTCACGTCTGCTCCACATTCCTGATGAAATGAGTTCTTTTCTTTCCCTCTTTTCCTTTTACCTTAAGGATTACAAGTTAAGGCTTGCCTCACGATACTGTCTGATGATTTCCGCAATGTATGTCCTATCCATTTTCATCATCTTTTCTTAATTTCCTCTTTATCTGGAAATTGGATTGTTTTCTCCCACAGTAGCTTATTGCTGATGGCATACGTCCAACAGACATTGATTATCTTGCATAAGCAATTGTTTATAATTGCTTATACGTTTGCAATGATAGTTGTGGTAGTTCTCCAAATTTCAGCTCCGCACAATAGAACTGTTCTTTATGATGATGCTTCTTTCGGACCACAACCTCCTGACACGTTGAAGTTATTGCTTCTTTGATCCATTTCCAGTTACTTTCCATAGTAGTTTCCCCTCTTTGGGTGTATCTTTTAAGACTTCCAAATTTTTACTGAGAGCTATCTTCAATCCGTTGAGCTTGTCAGTATGTCAAAAGGAGGCTGTATTGAACCTTTGTAATGTCGTTTCCGCAGCAATCCAGTGCTTCTTTAGGTTCAACTTGTGGTGGACCAGATAATATATTAATCCAAAAGGTAATGATAGTTATTTATAACAAATAGCAATATTTAAATATTTATATAAGTTAAATGTCATAAACACAATAGAAATAAAGGACGTTACTTATTTTACCAGGGAGTACGTGTTCCAAATTGATCTGGTGTTAAATATCCACAATTATAGATGATTAATAATTCCTGTGAGTGTGATGGGTCCCCCAATGATATGATTCAGTAATAAATATGTTATATTCCAATTATCGTCCGTAAAGATAAATAGTACTTGCTTTAGACTTCAGTTAACACAAATGCGAGTGAATTTAGAACGAGAGGTATGTGTAGTAGTGTATTTGGAACGATCACAGAAAGTGTCACGCTATGTTAGTATCACAACGGAAAAAGTGATCAAGGTCATTTGCTAAAACAACAGGTACAATGATTTAATAATAAATGCACACACAGTGAAAGATTGACAAAATGAATACAAATAATAATAAAAATTATTTACAAAATAAGTTTGACAGACCTATCTACACATAGCTCCCCCCAGAGTTTCCGGAGGTAAAACTGGTTGTAATAAAAAAAATGTCAGAATATGATATATAAATATGTACAAAAATAATATTTACAGTTTTAAACAACAAAAATTGTGGAGATGGACATGATATATGCGTTAGTAAAATGCGTTGTGTTAGCGTTTGAGGATAGCAGTAATGTAACATAGCGTAACAAACAGAAAAAAATGAAAACACTGTCAATGATAATAATGTGTAAAATTGTTAATGACGGACACGCACACACACAAAAAAAATGAACTGTTTATTTGTGTACATTGAATACGTAATTACTCGTTTATTATTGTAACAAAAAAATTTATATATATATATATATAAATGTGACGAAACGAATAATTGTGGGAAAAAAATGATTAATTATGTACACTGTGAAAAAGGGAAAAAAAACATATTGGGTAGGATTGATATTGTCGGTCCTTGATGATTGTTTGTTTTGATTGGTTGTAGTTTTTTTTTATACGGCGAAATGTACATAACGTTTCGGTTTTTTTACAAGTCTCCCAGAACGTGTTAAACAAGAGGGGGTACTGTTAAGTTTTTGTTTTTCCTCTTGTTTCTTAGCGATAGATGGGAGTGGTGATTCGTTCGTAGTATTGTCTTCCGCGTCTTGAAGAATTTCGTAGAAAGCCGGTTTTATTCGGTCTATGGAAATTGTCTCGTTCCTTCCATTTTTATTGATGATGAAATGTTTGTTTGTTCGTTTAATTACTTTGTAAGGTCCTTCGTACGGTTGTTTCAATGGTTTTCTCAATGCGTCGACTCGAACAAAAACGAATTTACAGGCCTCTAGATGTTTATCATGTTGTATGCGGTTGTTATGTTCACGCGGAGGTATCGCTTTAATGCGTTGCATCGTTTGTAATAGTCGGCTTGCGAAACCATTTGGATCATTTGACATTATTGATTCTTGATCGACCAACTGAATCGTTAATGTTAATGTAGTACCGTAAACTAGTTCAGCTGAAGTGCATCCTAAATCCTCCTTGATGGTTGAACGAATTCCCAGGAGTACAAGTGGTAGTGCGTCACTCCATTTTGTTGTATCAGTTTGTGCCATCAGTGCGCTTTTCAATTGGCGGTGAAATCTTTCGACCAGACCATTAGCCACTGGATGGTAAGCTGTCGTTTTAATGTGGTTCACACCCAGAAGTCTTGTGAATTCCTGAAATAAGATAGACTGGAACTGGGGACCACGATCTGTAGTGACGATAGATGGTACTCCATAGTTTGATATCCATCGGTCAAGGAATGTAGCGACTACTGTCTCTGCAGAAGTGTCGGCGATGGGACATGCTATAGCCCATCTTGTGAATCTGTCCACAGATGTGAGTATATGCGTGAATGATTTTGATGGCGGCAAGGGATGTGTTGGAAACGTTTCTCCGGCAAAGGGAACTTCCCAACAGGACTGACTGTGTGTTTTTGAATTTTGCTGCGTTGACATTGTAGGCAGCTTCGAGTCCATCGTTTTATATCTGAGTTAATCTTTGGCCACACGAAACGTTCAGTAATCAGTTTAGTTGTGGCTCGGATTCCTGGATGTGAAAGACCGTGTAAGTGTCGGAATATTTCTCGTCGGCAAGCGTATGGGACGAAAGGGCGGTTGTTGCCTGTTGAGGTGTCGCACATGATGAAAGTATCTGAGAAAGGCATGGGTATTGGTTTAAGATTCAAGTTAGACTTCTCTTGGCAGGCTTTCAATTCTGCATCGTCTTCTTGGAGTTTAGCTAAAGTTTCTAGACTGATGTTGTGGTTGTGTACCATCATATTGATGTCCTTTCTAGATAGTGCATCTGCGACAATGTTCATGTGACCTTTGATAAAGCGGATGTCTGTAGTAAATTGAGAGATATAATCAAGTTGTCTTGCTTCTCGTGGAGAATGTTTGTCATACGATGTGCTGAATGAATGGCAAAGGGGTTTGTGATCTGTCATAATGATAAAATCACGATCCTGTAGCAAGAAGTTGAAATGTTTGACGGCTAGATACATAGCTAAAAGTTCACGTCCAAAAGTGCTATAACGTTCCTATGCTGACGATAATTTCTTCGAGAAAAAGGCGATAGGGGTAATTGTGTCGTTTACCCGCTGTTGCAATACTGCCCCGACGGCTTTCTGTGAAGCATCCGTGCACAGAATCAGATGGGTTGTGGGGTCAGTATTTAGATGTTGTAACATCGTGGCGTTGGCTATCATAGATTTAGCTTTCTCAAATGCTGCTTTGGCATCAGGAGGTAATTTGAACATTTGGTTCTTTTCTTTCTTGGTGCCTGCTTTATCGCTTTTCAGTAAATCAGTTAACGGTTGTAGTACTTCAGCGCAATGCGGTAGGAATCGTCGATAAAAGTTGCATGTCCCAAGGAAACGTCGTAGTGATTTTACAGAGGTTGGTTCTGGATAGCTAATGATGCCTTCGACTTTCTCTGGGAGAGGTTTAATGCCTTGGGAGTTGATGTAGTGTCCTAAAAACTCTAAGGCTGGAACATCGAATATACATTTAGCAGGATTAATAAAAACACTGTGTTTTTTGAAACGTTCGAAGAGGATCTGTAAGTGTTGGATATGCTCTTCGAGTGATGAACTAGCGATTAAAACATCGTCGATATAGGCGAATACAAAGTCTAGTCCTCGTGTAACTTCGTCCATAAACCTCTGAAACGTTTGTGCGGCGTTTTTTAGCCCGAATGGCATCCTCAAAAATTAAAACAAACCAAAAGGAGTGATTACGGCTGTTTTCTCAATGTCTTCGGGCGCCATTGGAATTTGATGATAGGCTTTTACTAAGTCAAGTTTCGAAAAAAATTGTTTACCATGTAGATTTAAGGAGAAGTCGTGTATATGCGGTATGGGGTACCTATCCGGGATAGTTTGATTATTTAATCTTCGGTAGTCTCCACATGGTCGCCAATCTTGGTCCTTCTTTGGAACCATGTGCAGCGGCGAAGCCCAAGGACTGTTTGATTGTCTAATTATTCCGAGTTGCATCATATGTTCAAGTTTTCTTTTAGCAATCTGTAACTTGTGTGGTGGAAGTCTCCTTGCTTTAGCACCAATGGGTGGTCCCGTAGTGATGATATGATGCTGTACGTGGTGTGCTGTGGGTTCCGTTTGATAATTTACTTTTGTGATACATTCGTATTCCTTCAGAATGTTGGTGAAAAGTTTGTTTTCCGGTTTTACTATATGCACACCGTAAATCTCATAGTCAGTAGCAAGCGTACCATTTACTTGTAAACGTGTGCATTGGCCAATCAACCTATTGTTATTCATATCTACTAATAATTTGTAAGCACTTAAAAAGTCAGCTCCGAGAATAGGTCGTTTGATTTGAGCGACTATAAAGACCCAAGTGAATCTTCGCCGAAGACCGAGATCTAGAATGAGAGATTGTTCTCCGTAGGTTTTGATAAGTGTTTGATTGGCCGCCTGTAGTGACACTTTGCTGTGTGTAGTTTGTCGCCGTCGTGAAAGCTCTAATGGGATTATGCTGATTTCTGCTCCAGTATCGACTAAAATGTCTGAGCCAGAAATATGATCCCTGATGTAGAAGAGGCGGCTAGTGTGTTGGCCAGTAGCAGGCGCCGGCATTACTGTCTGGCCAGTTCGTTTCCCTGATTCTCTGAGTCAGCTGCGGAAAATGTGCACGGTCTTGTGCAACGCCGTGCTTTGGTGCCATATTTTTGGTGATACCAACAAATACCGACTGTCTTCCTGGGAGACCTTGAACGATGTCTTGACCCTGCTCTTTTTCTAGAAATGGATCTATTAGGTCGAGAATGGATACTCGCAATAGTAGCCTGTAATGACGCTAACTGAGTTGTTAACTGTGTTAATTGTTGCTGAATGTTGAGTGTTGTGTTCGTATCGCCATTACCAGAAGTTTGTATCGCGTTTAGACAATGCCTGTCGGGGTAGATCTCCATCATCTTGTCCGCCATGTCGGCTAAATCCTCGAGAGCGACGGTTGGCCCTGAGACGCTAAGGATTTGTCTCACATTATGTGGTAATCTTTGCAACCACATTTGTTTTAGGAGAGTTTCGTCCAGGTTGTATGGACCAGCAAGTTGTTTCATGTGACGAAGAAGTTGGGAGGGTCTCTTGTCTCCCAAGTCACAGGAAGTTAGTAATAGTTGTAATCATTTTTCGTCTGAGACGCGCGTGCGCTGAATTACTGCTGCTTTGAGTTTGTCATAAGGATCTGTTTCTGGTACATGGTCAATCAGATCACCGACTTCCGTAGCGACTTTTATGGGTAGAGCGCCGACAACATGGGCATATTTAGTCGCCCCTGGCTAAAAATAAGGCCTCTACCTGCGCGAACTAGATTCTAGGGTTGTTGACGCCGTATGTCGGTAATCTTAACTCAGTAATGGCATTCACTGAACTTAAAATATTATTGTCTGTATGTAATGAGTCAAGGGGTTTCACTGGGGGACATTCCATATCGATAAGTTTATTTGGAGAGTTCATGATATGAAAAAAAACTAGTGTTTCAAGTAGAAATATAAACAATAAAACTATAATACACTCTAGGCTCACCAAAAACTCCATCTTGGCAACCACCGGGTGGTGATCTGAGGCTATTCCAACTACTCTCCTCGTTTGCACGTTCTCTATTGATCTTCTGAGTTCTTAGTGATGCAAATATGATCATTTTGGTCCTGTGTAATGTGGTCCGATGAGACCCATGCAGATTTTTTTATCCGTTTGTGCTGTCTATAACCATTTTGTTGGAGGCTCAAAGATTAGTAAATCTGTCATCATTCTAGATCCTTTCGTCCAGTCCATGAAGTACCATGATATCTTCACGAGATTCCCATTATATAAGTTTATCACATACTTGTTTGGACAGCATTAGAGCAACTCCTTGAGTATGTGAAGCATTTTCTTTTTCATGACCAGAGTAAAGCAGAATATATCCCTTATCTAGCCTTTGCTGTCCAGCTTGATTCCGAGAACCGCCAAGTTGTATCTCTTCATGTGCGTAACTATTTGACTGGTCCCCCGGCCTTCCACATTGTCTAGAAGTTCCGTGTTTCTACATTAATTGTTGTTCTGCTTGTTAGGAGAGTCATCGAACTCGCAAATTCTGAAGAATCTCTCTCTCATTCTTCTGAATGAAGATCATTCAATTCGGAGGACAGAGTTTAAATGGTTTGAATGGTTCATTCTGGTTAGCGTTGTTTTAGCAAGGTTGTTTTCTACGGAATCGAGTCGCTGAACCTATGCCCAACTCTTTTCCTGTGTATGTGCTTGGAACCGGCAGTAGCCCTAGAAGAGCTACAATCGGAGGTTTCATTTACCAGTTACTATAATATTTCATTGCTATGTTTGGTTACAATATAGATTTGGATACGTTCATGGGAAACGCAGTGAAGCTGTACAGTTGATAACACTTTTGGTAAGAATATATGACATTCAAGATGAAGATGGTCAGACATTCGGTAGCATGGGACTCAAAGACACACTACTTATTTCATCACTCAAGTTAAATACCAGTGAGTAATGATGTGTTACAAAGTTAAATTAACTATCACACTACATACAATGTTAGCTGTCATATTGAAAGGTTAGAAGTTGGCTAAGGGTTGCTAACTAAGACACTTAATCACTTCAGATGCGAAATTTCTAGTTGGCATCTACTTTTATTATCGCAATTTGCGGCTGTAGATGTCATGTGATTTGGTTCGAAATCCACCACAAACGAACAAATGTGTTCATTTCTCTTTCCGCTAAATGTCGGGTTTCAATATTATTTTATGCTTCTTATTTATTGCTTTCATTTGTGCTATCCTAACTAGTTTCCTCATGTTTATTTATTAACTGTCATTGATGCTTATTGTAGCGGTAAATAATTCCCCAAAATCAAATAGCTCTGTAAGTTTTCGACATTGGATGCTGACCACAGTTTTAGTGGACTCATCCAGCTGAAGGCGCTCGGTCAAGCATCCGCACCAGATCACGTGTGGGAACGCCGTGCTCAACATCTGCCGCAATCGCTAGCCAGATTAGCGCAAACGATCCTCGATATATTGATAGCTTATCAAATATATCTTCGATCTCCTCACTTCTGTCTTTTGATTTTACTTGGTGGGTGCGCTTCGTATTAGAAGGTGTTACTGGTTAAAGCGTTGTCAAACTCCGAATACCTGTGGCATCTTCATTATATTATTTTGAGTCGTTTTATTTCCATCTAATCAATTTCTTCCTACTTGATGTAACCAATGTGTATCAAATCCACGTGAATATTTTTAGAATAATGAAATATTAATGAAGACTGACACACAGTTTGAATTTGTTTGGTGTATTCGAAATGGGTACTTATATAGAACCAATATTCTTTTTCCAAACAGCGCTATTTCTAAATCCAAAGGCAACTATTTATTTAAACGCTCTAACTAATTTAACTAATTCAGAGTTTAAAAAACTATTTATTTAGTGATCTCAGTTCTACAGGAGGTCGATCACTGCCCGGATAGCTCAGTGGTAATGTCTCTGACTGTGAGGCTGGGTGACACGGCATTGGTTACGTGTTTCATTTGAAGTTTGGAAATTGGAAGATGTACAAGGGGTCACTTTTAACGTTTTTGTTATCTACCTGACCCTATGCCCGATTCGTCTTTGTGTGGGTTGGGACCGGCAGTTACCCCGGAAGAGTTATATGCAGGGTTAAAATACGAAGGCAGTGCATTAAATACATCACTTGCACATCCTCAACATAATTCATGATTCTTCCTACTCTGTTTTATTCCAATCTTTCTTTATTTTTCTTAATGTTCTCTTCAGTTCGGTTTTCTCATCCCCCACTGCCAGACATTCCACCTCTGTTTGATATTACATACTACTTTCACCTGTCAACATAAGTAGCTCACACCATATTTTACATGCAAGTTAATTTGAAAATTTGAATATATACCCGGGGACATTCTTATTCCAATTCCCACACAATTCATTCATCCTCGGTCATCAAGTTAATGATAACGGATATAGCAGTACTATTCTGTATGATAATAAATTTCATAACAAACCTTCAATATTTAGGTTTACGGAGTCATAGAGCAAAATGATAATCCAAATGCAAGATAGGAAGCAAACGCTCACAACCAAAATTCTAAGCAATTCAGGTTCAAAGCTAGAGTAAAACAAACCTATCAAAAACCAGTAGAAATGGGCATCGTTTACAATAATATTTTACTGTAGGTTGAATGCTTAAATATTCTCACCTGGCAAGCACGTTATCATTAACTCTAAGCTGCCTATCTCTGACTGTTACAAGTTTTTGACAAGATTTCGCCGAAAATGATTATGCGGGGTATAAATATATGGACTGCCACTGAATGTATTTTATCCGTAAAATTGTTGGTTGATGCGCACTCTCCCACAGAAAGCTCATAGCTCGAATAGAACAGCCTTTTTAGAGCTAACGTGTCACTTTCCCCCACCCAGGATGGTTCCGCGAAGGGACTGGCAACTGGTCCATTCGGATAACAAGGTCGATCAATAAAGTACTGAAAATCGGTGTGAGACGTTTTTAGTAGTACGGTTTCTACAGTTTGACCACCTTAATCTCATTATACGTCGTGTTATATCTAATCAGGTAGCGTCCATCTTGATGACTCTACTTGAGTGATTTTCTGTCTGTATCAGGTGTTCAGGTTTCCGCAGAATGGAAGGATCTATGGAAAAATTCATTTTCAAGTAGAGCTTATTATTTACAATTAGCATTGAAGAAAACACTAAGTAGTCAGTGTCCTTCTAATGTATATGAACTTTTCTAATAAGGCATACCGTAAGGTCATTGGAAAGCATGATGACTTAACAACTGCAGGTCTTCCATTTTTTCAAAAAGTGTAAAATCAAAGATCTTTGAGATTTTGCATTAGAATTAGTTCGACGAAATTTGATTACTTATTGATCGTTGAACAAAGAGATAAAGTTTCAAGGTAATTATATATATTTATATGTAATAGCACACCTATCCTATTAACAGGACGAACAACTAACTGAACAAGTCAGGCACAGGATGGCAACGTATTCGAGCATTCCTCGCTTCAATCTTGTTGTTTTCTCCCTCAATATATTCTTCGATAAATTGGTTAATACCTACAAACAGTTAAAAACAATAAATAGAATAGGGACAACGGAAATCATGATTATTTTAAGAGCACATTGTGAAAATGATGAACAAATACAAATAAATTACAGTATCCGATGCCACCCGCTAATGGCATAATTTTGACGATTTGGTCTATTCAATAGACAGAAAATTTAGTAACAAGAAAATCAAGAGATGTATATAGTTTCATAAACATACGTTGGTGAGTACATGCAAAATAATATGCATGATTATGCTCAAACTACCATGAAAGTGAAAGCAACAATCTTAAGCGTACGATGCCAAATATTCGACACATGGTAATGACATCTACGGTGTGCGACAATAGAAAACTATTAAGTATCCTTTGTGATCATAGTAAATTGGTGGTACAGTGTTGCATTATATTAGGGTTATGTATTTAATAGACAGTATCTAATTCCTTCCGGAAGAAACTCGATCTTAATACAGTTCACAGTGACCTATAAATCAGCTATACATTGAAAACTTGGCATGGATATGCAAAAACGTATGACATTTTTGATGAAAGAATAAGATGGATTTATATGCAAACAGTGTAATGCTTTTAATAACAAAATCTTATCTGCAACTTAAATGTAGCTTAGTAGTTATGAGTATAGCACACTTACCACAAATAAACAAATTTTTATCCTCAAAGCCTTCAGAATGTGTGACCAGTTCGAATGCGAATACTTCTCTCAGTAATGTCGTTTAGATGCGGAAGTTGTTATAGAAGCAGTATCGACATTGAGTGCGGTTTATGAGCATATTCCAGCGAGAAATGGCAACATCAGTACAGTCTAAGCCAATAACAACACTTGCTCCGTTAATCTCATGCATTGCTCATTTAGATTGACAGATAAAAGGTTAAATTGTGTAGTATGGGGTAAATACTAGTCAAAACAAGGGTCTTCGATATTATATCTCCGAGGTAGCAGCTAACAAACACTTCGTTCCTGTCACTAAAACCTACAGACAACGCAGCCCATACAGGTTTTGAAAGACATCTGAGATACGACTGTAAGCTATTTATATTTTCCATACTTACAAACTAAGGGACTGAAGGAATCTGAAAAAATTAAGGAACAGAGTGTGAATCGCGAAATTAGGTCGAACAAAGTCAAGGAAGTTGACTCTTTTCTTCTGTTAAAAATTGACAGGTATTTTACAGAAAGTTAAAGCATTGGCTGTTTCGGGGAGTTAGAAATGAAGACTCATTGGAAGATTTAGGCTAATTCTATATAATCTTTAAACTCATCACCGATTAATTCACCATGCTTGTTTCTTAACATTATCGTCTATAATTATTAGCATAGTAATGATAATCTTCCCTCTCTGTTAGCACTCATTATGATTTTTTTAAGGGTAGAATAGAGTGACGATAGCATTGAGTTTAGCCACCAGTAATAGCAATCAATTTCTGAACTGTTTCACCCTAAAGAAACTAATTGCAATAGGAACGTGAACTATACTTACACATCGGTACATAACTATAGAAGAAGAGTTAAGATAAGACTTATAACATCAAGGATATTAAGAACTGACATTAACTGGAGAACCATTAACTCTTATTTCAATAATAATTGTGTTAGTTAGTGACAATTTTAAAGATAAATTTGTGAAGTTCTAATGAGAAGACGTTGTGTGCGGGCACAGTCAATGCGGTGAGTGAAACCAACGGTTCTGAGTGACTGTAGTGATATAACACGAGTCGAATAAAGGTAAAAATGCTCTCTAGGACTATTATTCGGTGATATATGGAAAGTTCTCCGACAAGAGGAGATAGTAATTCACTTTTCGATCACACGTGAGACTATTGATATACACGGCTAAGGAGCTTCAAGCTGAAAAGCAACGACTGTCCACCACTAAGTTGTCTTGAACGGTTCTTAATATTGACGAACACTAGTTGTAAATCGATCAATCACCACGCAACTTTATCTGATTCTACTTCCTACTGATGGATCCTTAAAGGTAAAATTTGGTCAGATAATAATCTTAATCAGATTTTGTCCGATGAGACATTTAATAACCTCAACGCTGCACATCGTAACTAAATCCAAACCTATTATTCATTTTGTATTGTTCATTTGAATCTTACCCATTGATGTTTAAGACTGAAATTAATCAGTCTCTTATGGGCATACATAGATCCTGTACGGATTGCCTCGATATTGCCTTAAGTCACAAGTATTATGAGCAAAGATGGATGGTGGCTAGCAATGGAACTCTGGGATTCAGGCACATCCAGCTGACGAGTCCCAAATAATATGAAACTCATATACTGGGCTTCACTGCTAGCCACCCTTTTTCTACAGCAGCTAGTTCCTATGTTTATTGATACCGCTGTAAGCATAACAAAGTTAATGATATAAAAATTTCGTGAAACAAGTATTACTGTAAAGTCGCCTACAAACGAAATTTTCATTATCAAACAAATCTCAGCGATCTAATTTACTTACTTGGATGTTGAAACAATTTCTCTCCATTCATGTTAACATAATATGTTCCAGTATAGTACCAACCTTGTGGAAGAGGATATAAATGATACCTTTCCTTAAAGATAAATATAGAATAAATGTCCTTAAAAGGCACTAAAACATTGATGTGAACGTTAAAAAACAATGAGTTTTGCAAAAGTTTATTGTGCATTCAGAAATAACAACGCATAAGTGTAGCAACTGTTATCACAGTCCTATAAAAAATTACTCTTGCTGTTGGACAAATACTATTAAACCTGATAGCTTGTGATAAATTTATCGGTTTTAACTTTAAAGATCCATTTTTTATAAGTAACTGTGATCTTATATACGTGTACTTTTACTACTTGTGTCCATGTTAGCTGAATTTATGTATTTTATTATGTTTACTTTATACATGACTGTATTGTTTACTGTATTCACTATATATACGAATTATACATAAGTTTTTAGTGGCCCAATATCTGACCCTAATTAGATCGTACGATATTGTCTACGCGCTCACCTGTTTGATGCCCCTGGATGTGACTCAAGTTAGATCGCATGATCGATGGCTATTGAAATAAACATATGTCGGCTATGCTCTTATATTTCACCGACTTAAATCGCGTTAGTTTACAACGGAATTAAATAAGTCCAATACGAGAATGGATGCTTGAATACGTATATTTTGTACACTCGTTGATCGGAACAGACAATCAGAGAATCACAGTGAATGAAGCTGAGAAGAGAGAGCGAAGCAAAACAAAAGGACGCGCAGTGGAGAAGGCGTGTGAGCCAACTCCTTTTAGTCAAGACTTAATCAATATTTATAGTCACACAAAAATAAGCCACAGATATGTGATGAGCAGGTTAAGGTGTATACACACATACGCTCATATAAAAAGTCAAGGTCGATAAGTGAATGATTAACAAAGTCAAAATGTGACTCAAGAAGAAGGGATAAATTGGCCTGTCCAGAAGCCAGAATAAGTTATATGGGCTTAAAATCGTAAACGACACTAAAAGTTTACTAAACGACTTACATTTTGAGTAGGCTGTTACTGCGTCTCAAATGGATGTTTGTTCGACTGACATTCACAATTTGTCTGCAGATAAGCATTTCGAAATATATCATTCCTGCTAACATCTAGTACTTCGACTATTGGCTTACGGTTGTATTGACGTGTAAAGTAGTAAGGATTTATAGAAAGATTAATATGGGATATATGTGCATTTCATAACGAGCATGATTCATGATGAATTGTAGTCACTTAAGGATTACAGTAGTATAAGTTAACGAATTTCACTGTTTTTTGAATACTCTGAACTGAAATACCTAAAGCTTAGACGTGATCAACCAGTTAAACTTTATTGACAACAATAAACGTCTCTTACAAAACAATTAGAAGATGAAAACGAATGTCTGAGGTGATCTAGTCAATATCTTCTAAATGAAGAAATTGGCCAGAAACATAACATGTAGTTTGAATATCTTTGTTAAAGTAGATTAACCGTCATAATTTTTAGGAGACCGTTTTTGATTTAAGATAGGAAAAATGAGTTTATAAAGCGGCAAAAAATGTTTTGTCATTTTCAAGGGGAACTAAATAAAGAAATATTGAAAGATCATATGACTTATTAAACCATTCAGTATGCCTAAAGTGTTATTTTATCAACCCCTTTTATATGAATGAGTTTTTCATTACACACCAATGCTGATTGGGAAAAAGACGTATTCACCTGACGAGTTCCAAGTAAAATAACACTCGGTAAATTAAAAGCGTTTTCAGTTTACTAGGAAGTATAGATCATATAGCTTATGCATGGAGTCGGGTTTAATTGAAACTGATCTATAGATTGTTTCTCTAATAGTTCCATTAGTTAGTGAAGCTTAAATATTTTACCTTCGTTCATTTCTATGAAAAAAGTTGAAAGTTTTCGTGTTCACGATAAACGACTTCTTAAATATACTAAATGCTATGGTAGAACTATTTACATTTAATAACAATTCAATTAAGTGTTACCAATCAATTTATCAGTTCTAATAATCTAATGGATAAAACAAGCTGGTCAGTAATATCTACTCCTTGTTGCTTTTCTTATTTGTAACATCTTTATAATGAGTTCCTAATGTATCTCTATTTGCAATATATATCCACCCTTCCGTTTCTTCTTGAAATGGTATTTCTACGATTCTATCACTCTGAAAACAATCAACATTATCTTAAAAGTCACAATTATAATTATAAAAGAAAATATTATGTGTACTAAACACATACAATCATAATTTATATAATTACTTACATGGATTTTATTGAAGTCTTCTTCAGTTAAATCTGATCTTTTTATAAGTTCTCTAGGTTTCTCATGTTTGGCTAGTGTTTCTCTAATCCAATTAGCAAATAAATTATTTAGTTCATTTGAATTTTCCATATTGTTTGATGAATCTGCTATTGTACAAGTCAACCAGTAAAGTTTGTCGTTTCTATTTGACTTTTTATTTACTTGATATAAACAATTGATACCCGACAAGGTTACATAGTCCAATTCATAGAGTTTCGATGGATCTAAAAATATTGAATTAGCCAAATAGATTACATGAGTGTTGTAAATTAGATCTTGTAAAAGCTTATTATTTTTCTATTCTGGTTTTCTCATCAAATTAAATAAGGAATCTCTTACGTGTAGAGAAAGTCATAAGGATCTAGGTCAACAACTCTGATTATTTATCATGTACTGTTTATTTGAATCCTCTCAACTGATGTTTAGGACTGAAATTGATCAGTCTCTTATTGACATATGTGCATCCTGTACGGATCGCCTCAATATTGCATTAAGTCACTAGCATTATAAGCTAGCCACCATTTATCTTTGCTTATAACTCTGATTATTATTTTAAAAAGCTGTTTAAACTAACTTTATCCCATCCCTGAGCAGAAAATGATTGAAAAAAACGATTTTTTGAAAATTATTTTCATCTTACATTTGTTTATTTTTGTCACATTGTGTATCTCTTCTTTACTTTTAATAGTTGAGATCATGAGTCAATTGAAGCTAGACCACCATGGAAAACCTGGAAGCACTGGGCGACAGTTTCATCTTATCGTGGCACTCCTCAGCAGCGCGCGAGCACTTAACCACAAGACCACTGAGCCGGAATCCAACGATGTTAATGTGTAACTTCAAATAATCCACGAAATTGAGCGACACATCCACCATTGTCATCAGTGGGTTACTATCTCATAACTAACCCGATTGAACTGTACTGGTCATTGCTTCTCACTAGAACTCCAGGACCCCGTGAAGCGGGGTCGTGGATGAACACTGCTGAGTAGTCCCACAATAGGACGAAACGGCCGTCCAGTGCTTTCAGGTTTTCCATGGTGGTCTAGCTTCAATTGACTCATGATGTCAACTACTGAAAATAATATTGTTTGCTGAAATATCTTGTTTCTATCTTCCAGTTTTTTTTTAAATTTAAAACTAAATTTTCAACTTTAGTTATGTCGATGGTTTCACAAATATCAGACGGACTATAACTTTTAGACTAATCTAGGTTAGTGAGTCACGTGATTTTATTTCGTAAGTAGTATTTGTTATGAACCGATATTAATTAAGGTACCATTGTTTTTCGGTTATACGATTGTTAATGGTAAAGCATTTCTATAAAAGATGAGACAGTTGTTAAACTCAATGTTAATATGAATGTTATTTGAAAAAAATTATGTCAATAAATGTAGAAAAGAACAAATTATCATCCTACCTTGAAATTGGCTTTTAAATGAGGAATAAAAATAAATTTTGTAATATACCTTTGTTGGGGTATTCAGAAAATACCCCAGAAGTTATCTAATGCTATTCCTGAATGAGAAATGGTGTCATTTCCCAATTGGTCAATATTCTTCCAACGTGTCATTTTCCCGTTGGTCAATATTTATTTGTGTCATTTCCTGGAGGTCAAATCTTGTACAAATGTTGCTTTCTATTTTATGGTACGATGTAGTATGTTTGTTTGGTATATAGACAGAGTATGCTTGAAATATAATGATTCATATCGCAGAGGCTGAGACTTGTGTTCTGGACTCAACTGGCTGGGCTAAACAGGGAAGCAGGACTCTAAGCTGCTTGCACGTGTTTTATGCATCACTGTTTCGATCGATAATTCGCTGCTCTCTAATAGGTGGATCACAAGATATAACAACCTTTGATTGGATGAAATGTTAATTTAATTGTATATCTTATATGTCATTGAGAACAGACGTAGCTGCAAATCTATCAACCTTTTTAATGTATCATATTAAACTATTTATTATCCAGAAGATTTTGTTACTTGGAGATATTTATCGAGACTTGTGTACCTCTACGCGTGATATCTTATTACAACGAACCACTAATAAATTTGGGTTAATATTACTTGCTAATTTGATGTCTTTCTCGATATACTTGGCCTCCTTTCTTTTGAACAGCTAGATTAATTTATATACAGGCCTTAATTCACTTAATCCTGTTACTTGTTGTGATTTAGTTTCAATTGAGTTATTTGGAAAGCATATTTTATTTTGATATTACTTCTTACGGGGTAATTGAGGCTTAAACACTACGGGAATCGAGATTTGTAAATTTCTGTTTTAACCTTGTTTCTTATAATAGTGCAATAATATTCAGGTGGAATGTCGTATTTTGATCTCCAGATCTCACATGATATTCAATCGTTCAGCGCAAATTCCTGAAAGTTTTCTCTATATATCGTGTTGATAGACAAGTGTTTTAGAGCTTACTAATAAAAATAGCTAGGTTATGAGATTACAATCAGCTTACCGTCTAAAAAAGCGATTTGCCCACATAATGTGTAGATATTTCCATGAAAAGGCCACGGCTTCAAGTCTTTAAATATGCCTTTAGTGAAACAGAAGGAAAAGATTATCAGGCTATTCAATTTAGATAATAATTCGTTTAAAGTATTAAAAATGATAATAAAATTTATCCTTAAGTTTCAAAATTGCCAACACACTAAAACACAGATACATGGATGATGAATATTCTCAACAGATGTTGCAGTTATGCACCCAGGGAGCAAGTTAACTTTGAGGGAAATACATTTCTCAAAATTATAACACATGAACTTGGCATTGTTGGTAAAATAGCATAAAATTATAAATGGCAATCGATAATGTTAACTTGAATCAGTTTATAGGTTAATTGGAATTCTGAGATTAATCGGAATAAATGTGCACAATATAGGCTAAGAGAAATAACTCAATTACAAAACAGATAAAATATTGGACCAAGGGTTATGTGATGCATAATGTTATGAATTAAGTAGGAAACATTAAAGTGGGGTGAGTGTTGGCTAAATTCGTTATGTTTACAAGATTCCTAATGTTAATAGCAATGATAACAATGATATGAAGATATGTGAAAAGTAATGACAATAATATTTTGCTTCTGGTTTCTAATGTTCTTTTTAACTAAACGTTATTGATTACAGTGTATAAAACTTTATAAAATATTATTTCAAGCGTACGACCCACCATCAGTGAGCATTTACGACCCCTCCATCTGAGAATCGAGCCCAGAAACTCCGGTAGGGTCCGCGATGCGAGTTAGCTGATGCGTACAGGTGGAAAGTTATAAACGAAGACGAAACAGCGACCCTGTGATTTGGTGATCTAACCAAGATCAGTTCGTGATATGAAGTCTATAAAGATTCTGCAATCTCTACAAAATTTCGCACTGATGTTACTGATACAAATGTAGGCCATTTGTAACTCATATGAAGCCTTGAAATCTATTGGGTTCATATTATTCTGCAAGTTTTATACTTTTAGCTTTATTTAGATATATCAAGGTATCAAAATGTGTAAAATTATATTTTGAATATGACAAATTTAAGTTATAAAAATACAAAAGGGAAAGCCTATCTGCACATTTGTTAAATTAGGTCACCTTATAATTACGATAACTATTGACTTGAAGTTGACTAAGATAAAAGTTGGGGTTCATCACATTTCATTTCAAGGCAAATAGTGATTACTTTAGACATTTAGGGGAGTTCTATTCCGACAGATTCAGGCACGTAACTATTCACACGATAGATTGCTGTCAATAATTTACTCATGCTGGCTGTATGGGCCGTTTCAATTAAACAAAGATAGCATTAGTTACGGTTAATATATATATATATATATATATATATATATATATATATATGTATATATATATATATATTCTTTATAGTATGGAAACCTTAATTTTCCGTGTTGAGAAATTTAGGTGACAAAATGTTCACATTAGTTAAGAAATTAATAAATCATATAGGAGGAACCATGTCAGTGTAAATAATCTTAACAATGTTGGAACGCAGATTTAGTTATACACAAACTGCATCGGTTGTTAGTGTAGAAGCCAGACGTTTTTGAAGGAATGACGCAATTTTCACCCTTTCAAACATTCGAAGCTATAAAGATGCTGTTATTCAAGTGTAATACTTACCATTCAAAGCATTCATAAATAGCTTTCGATCAAGTTGTCGATTAAAATGTAGTGTTATATTGCGCAATCTGGGGGACGATGGAGTGAGAGTACAAAGACTGAAATTTAAAAAAGAAGAGTGAATACAATTATTGATTTTACCACATTAAAATTTTTTTCAAAACAATGTAGATTTTTAGTTTTAGTTCTTTTTAACTTTGAACTTTTATCAGCTGTATTTTTAATGTTAGCTAATAAGAAAATAAATGAATTTACTACAGTCTGTAATCTAATAGATACTTGTTCCCAACGAAGACTATGAAGAATAATTTGACTTAGATTACCTGTAAGATTTCACTAAAGAAGAAATCTAAAATGACGAAAGCATTACTAGCGAAAATCGAATTAGAAAAAGTAACAAAATTCTAAGACTAATAAACAAGACAAAGTAACTAATTTTAAAGAGATAATTGAGTGTCAGACAGCTGCTTATCGTTTATAAATCCATTAGTAACGCAAATTTCAATATTATTTATCATGAACGTTGAAACATTGAAATGTAAAAAATCTTTTAAAAAAGTATAATTTGAGAGTGATTCTTATTTTTTTTGTCTATTAATTGGTATAATTTGACAATCAGTATTCAATGTTGTCATATAATACTATTAATTTATAAGTAGCATTAAGCAGAGAACGATGAAAAAAAAAGAAATTTATCCATTTTAATATACTTTTGCTGACGGGTTAGTGATAAAATTAATAAGTTTATATTCTATAGTGAAATTTCAACAGGTAAAAGAATATATCTATGGGACAGTTTTAAACTAAAGGCAATCCACTTAAAACCTATATGAAACTAATCATATTAGTTTCGTTGTTATTTCCTACGTTATGAGATAGCAACGTGTTTAGATCGGTGATCAGATAGTCATCTACAAATGATTATTAGCTCTATCTAGCAAACGTTGGATTTAAGAACAGTTTACAAAAACTTTTCACTCAACATTATATGTAACATAATTCTACATGTATGCAAAGATGAATAGCAACTAGCAGTGGAATCCAGGACCCGCGTTTCGTCCTATACGGGACTCGTCAGCTGGATGTGCCTGCACCTCAGAGTTGATGTTCATTCTGTGGCTCGAACTCAATACCGTTGGCTTTAAACGCCATTGCGTTTTTCATTTAGATACTGAGTCCTGATAGGCACTTGCTTTTACAATGGGGTGAAGTTTAAATTCACTTGATTGTTAGAATAAATGGTAACAATATATGTATATTCACTCAGCTTCAAACTTGTTAAATTTTAGTTACTTCTTTAAATAAAATTTCAAATTTTCATAATGTTATTTTTTCTGGAAGTGGTTTAATTATTCACTATAAACGTTTATTATTAGTGTTGTATAAGGTGACAGATTTATTACCTTGGGTAAGATAACAAACGTGCACGTTGCAATATTGGATTTGAAAATTCATTTTCATCCATTAATGCTTCAAGTGTATGACTATTTTCAGTTTTTCCATCTGGAATAAATAGATGACTCAAACGTGGATTGGCTGAATGTAAGAGTTCTTCAATTTCAGTGAATGGTACACCCATTTTGGTAGCATTCACCTGATAGAAAAGATAGATCAGATGGTATGGTAGCTTAATAATACATCAATTAAAAACAAACATCAATGGAAAAGTGATGTGTTCTTCTGATATGGATACTTTAATTACATGTGTACTTTTGAGAAAGACCATAAGCATCTTATGTTACCATATTTCTTTGAAAAACTTTTCACTATTTACTCGTTAAATGATTCTCAAAGATAATCCAACAGGTTAGTGTTGTTATAGTTCTTTATTTAGGATTCATACTAAGTGATTTGTTCATTTCATAAGTTGAAGATTTCGGCAGTAGACTCAATTAAAAATATGTTTTCACAAACGACACGCGATTGATATTATAGTCACATGTAACAAAATCGAAGGTGCAAATTTGTTATTAAGGAAATTTAACACTTCAAAATCATATTGCTCTTTCTCGTAAAGAGGAGAGGAAATATGAGTCTATTCCTCTAAAATAAAATGCCTGTTAGTCGAAAAGAAAATGGTTTAATCAAACAATCTACCTATAGAAAATCTACACAGACAAAAATGTCTTAGTTTTCATAGTAACTATTCAGTTCAATAAAGATGAGGTTTGATCAAAAGCTTATTGATTGTATCTGGACAGAAGATGCTATTGAAACTGAGGCGAAGCCACTGAAAGAAGCACTTATGGAGAATGAATATCCATCAAAGTTCATAAACCGATAGAAATAATGAAGTATGTTGCGATCTATTATACTTCTAGAGTCGCACAAGGCTAATTGCATCTGTCTACCATTGCCTGATGAATCAAATGGTCGTATTGTAAAAGCATGGCCAGTAAAATATACTATGCAATCAGTTTCATTACTATTGAAAAAAGTAACATTTATACTTCACTTAAAACATAAATATCATGTGAACAATTGAGCCACATGTCACTGTATTTATTAGTTTACATGTATGTATGGACACACATGAATAAGTAGAACATGTAATAATTGGGATTTAGAGCACCTTTCATCTAGAGATATGGATTTGTCATCAGTTGTTACTCAGCGACAAGACAGAAATTAAAAGGTGTGGAAGAGCTCATTTAGTATTTAAAATTTTTAGTTTAATAGCTGTATACCTGGTTAGATTTTGGAGGTCCGGTTAACAGTAGATAGTTTGTCCATCCTTCAGCAATCAGTTCTAGGACACCTGGAAACGTCATTCTGTAAAATATAAGTATGGATTTATAAAATGTGTTCAACAAAATCATTTATATGATCACCTTGACAATTGATTAAACAATAAAACAATCGATCTACAGATCATAGACAATGAACATTATATTTACTTTGTTTAGCCAATTTAAACTTTTTAATTTTGTTTTAATATTGATAACTCATTTCATTAACGTAAGAACATCGAGAGCATAGTCTACTTCGCTCTTTAGTTAAAGCAAGTAATTATACTATTATCAAGTTAATAGAACATCAAGAGTAAAGATTGTTGATAAGCGAAAGGCTTAAGTTAAGTAGAAAAGTTTTAGTTAATGGTAAGTAAAATGTTACGTAACTATATAGGTACTATTATAAAATTGCAAACTAAATATTCTACTAAGTAAACAAATACTATAGAACAGCTCAGACTTATTAACGTATCTGACAGACAGATGATTGTTTTTTATCTCATAATATTGAGAGTTTATCGTCATAACAATCTGGTTAATACATCTTTATGTTTCTATGGTCTGATTTGCACATACTAAAATCATTATAAGTTATCCAGTAAAAATGGCGACCGACTTTAATGTGAAATATTCTTTATCTATTTGTGACAAATGAGAATCATCAATATTAGTGCTGTTCAAATAACTATTTGAATGAAAGAAACTAGAATGTTCATTATTTTTTATCCAAAACTTCAAGAAAAATCATCGATGAGTGAAGAAATCATTTCATATACCTTAGTTCTCAACTCTTACTGAATTCAAAGTTGAAATGGATTAAACAAAAGATTTCACATCAAACTAATAGTCATTTATCAGATTCAGAGGAATCGAACTTAAAACCCCGATAAATTTCCATCATCGATTGTATTTTAGGAGTAGTAAGAAAATAGTGAAGTCAATATTATTTTATTTTTATTCGTTAATATGTACTGTAAACTAAAAGTCTTCAAGTAAGGATAATTCTTCAAATATATTGAATTTATTTATGAGACCACAAAATTGACAAACAAAAATACGCATGGGGATTTGTGGAGATCGTAGTATTTTCACGGTTTGATTCACAAGTCCATCAGTGACCAATGAAGTCCAATCCGTGTGGGATGTGAGACAGTTATCTACCTCAGACAATAGATGAACGGTCGTGTGAGAGCACGGATCGATTGAAGTTAAATATTAATATCGTTGGATGCAGGCTCAGTAGTCTAGAGATTAAGCGATCGCACGAGACTAAAGATCCTGGGTTCGAGTCCCGAATGCGAGACCGTGGATATGCACTGCTGAGGAGTCACATGCTAGGACGAAACGGCCATTCAGTGCTTCCAGGTTTTCAATGGTGGTCTAACATCAATCGGTTCATGTTCTCAATAAAAAAATAAACCGTTAAATACAAGATTACTGTTAATCAAATATATTTATAGATTTATATGAGTTGAATGGATAGATCGCAAACAAAGTGAACATGTTAATCATAAGTATATGATAAATACCTTCCATTATCCATAATGGCCATTCGTAAATCAACACATGTCGCGACACAACCTTTCAAGAAATAACAAGAAGTGAAGATTTTTGATAACAAACATGAACTTAGCCAAAATAGTTCAGTCTATTTAGATAATTATTTTCTGTCATATTAAAATAGTAGTATGTCAGTTTAAATTACCAAAACTGATTAACTGCAGATGTTGCATTTTTTGAAATTCCAACGTCAGTGATTTGCAGTTAGAATATTAAACAGAGAGTTAACTATTTAAAATATTTTTCCAAATGTTAATATAAATTATTATAATTATTTCCATTTGTGTGACGATTATTTTAGGTTAGGGGTTAGCATCTTTGAATAGGTCATTTTGTGAAAAAAACTAAACAAACAGTGTGTATCGTCAGCTTGTGGCATATTGAATCAACGCATCTATAATTCTCGTCTGGTCAATGCGAGACGCTCGACGAAACTGAGCTATTCAGAAGTCTCGGATACTACGTCAATGTTTATTTATATACTGAACACAAAAACTACAAAACGTCGTTACAAAAACTTAGCCAAGCATGATACAATATTTCAAACATGTCATATTCACATTTGGAGTAAGTTAGTCAACTGCCAGGATAAAAGATTGACTAGACTGTCCGTATTATTGAAGTAATAACGATAAACGATTACGTATGTTATTTACTATATGAGAAAAATATGTCAAAATCTCTGAATCGGATCCCTAACAAAGATGGGATCAGCACAAGGTTCAAGCGTACCTTTTTACACCGGAAAATCTTACTAACACAATCTATCAGACCAAGTTAATTTACAGCACCCTTGCAGTATCAGAATGGATATCAGAACACAGGTACCAAGTTGCATTTACAGAGTCAAACCTTACTGCAATAAGTATTCCTGGGAGAAGATGAGTTATTGCTACACAAGCGCAAGAAAACCCATATCAAACTGGAAAAAATACTTAATGCAGAGTGTGAGAAAAGTTATAAATTATCATATCCATGTCCTTCAAATAAACACTCCATGAATGAAAAACAAATCATTTAGAACGCATGCGTGATATTTAAACAGTAGGTCTACATTTGAAATCAGAGAAGGATAAAAATTATGATAAGCGAAAACAAACCTCAGGAGTGTAAAGTGTGAAGTCACTGTCATCTAAAAAACAATACTGTGTGCTACATAAAATGAACAAATAAACACAGAATTATACTCGAATACAGTGCTGAAGGTACCAAGTTGTAGAAAATGAGTAATTAATAAGGTATTGTACAATTGTGAATGTTATCATGAAGCAAAAAGATTTGTGGATTGTTTCATTTTGTTAAACTCATACAAACGATATTAGTTTCTGCTGACCAAGGTTTAAAACCTCTAGTTGTTAGGTCTGATAGATATATTCTATTTAATATTAAGAGAGCTATATACTTCTAAGCAGCAACTAACGATTAACTAAATACTTCGCGTTAATCGGAATATATTCGATACTGAATATATCGCACCCTAAAACTAATAAACTAATATAAAGTTCCAGTAGTATATGTTATGTTCAGCATTAGTTTCAAAGGGATTTACATCTAAAAGCTGTGATATAATGTAGACTAACCAATTTTAATCAACGTAGTATTTTCGTTTACTTCAAGTTTTTGATGTAGTTCAGCAATTGATGCCAAAATCTCTCTTGATCCAGTTATATCCGGGCATAATAAAATACCATGACACCTTGGTTTTAATTCATTGCCGTTATTTATTTTACATTGTATTTCACAGTATTTCAGCAAAGCATTATGCAAAGATGTTGTTATTTCATCGGAATTATCTGGTTTTATTTCAATCCATTCAATATATTCTTTTACAAAGTTTAAAATATTTGCTACAACTAGTTCCTTTTAATTGAAAGAAAAACAATACAAAAACAAACATTTTTAACTCCCAAACATGTTAATTACTGGTGTAATGTTTAGAAGACTAAATCTCAAAGTTAACATTGAGAATTAAAACATGATTTTTATCTAATCAGTGTTGTTTGGGTTGTCAGTATCTAATGCATATAAACAATAGGTGTTCTATATTCATACCAAAAAAACGAACGAGTTATTTTCAGTAAAGTATTATCATTCTGGTTGTATAGTATCAGACTTATAATTTACATATAAACGTTTCTAACCATAGTTAAACTGTATACTTTTGCTAAGATCTTTTTACAGTCTAGGTTAACACCTACTTTGTGGTGTATGCGACTTATGTCAACATAAGTAGTATATAACACTAATCAGAAGTGGAAGGCCTGGCAGCAGAAGGTTGGGAAGTTCGAATGAAAGAGAACGGAAAAAGCAAGTAATTGTTATAGCAATGACAGAATAATGAAGTTTGAGACAATTGATAGTGTATTTGGATCTTCACAGCGGTGAACATCCACTACCCCACGGATGCAGACTATTTGGTTGGGGTTCGCGTGACTATCATAACCAATGGTTGAAGAATTTGGGTGACATGGCTCAGAATCGATCACAATGGTGTATGTGCATACACTCTTTGTTTTCTCTTAAACCGCAGATTAAAATTATTCTATATTCTTCCTTCTACGAACCAATCCTTTCTACCTGTATCATGTCGTTATATACAATCTTTATTTACATATAACCCTACCACTGAAGTAACTACTTCTATGAATTTGGTGTTCATCTTGTTGTGCTAATGACGTGTAGCAGCTTAGACCGATGCACATATGTGACTAGTCCTACTTTGTAGCTAACTGACTACTCCACCAGGGACCAAAATTAGAATATTCGGACTTCTTGACGAGCGTTTTATACGTCGGACTATGTGCTCTGGGATTGAATAGTTTATTTTTCTAACTGTAGTTATTTCGTATTGCTAAACTATAGATCTATGAAATCCTATGTACCAACGATAAAGATTTTGTTCTTTTAATTTTAGTTGATGAATGTCATATTTGCTTAGAAATGTCATCAAACTTGAAATAAACAATATCACGAACATGAAGTTTCAATCGACATCAAAAGTTTTTCATAAAGATATTTTGAATGTAAAGCAAGACTATTACTGAATGAAAAGTTCATTTGATCAGATATAAAAAGCGGGAAACGATTTGAACATTAGACTTGAATATTTTTAAGGCATTTATGTAGTGAATTATTTCTTGTTCATTAAAAATACAAGACCATTATAACATGAATATTATAAGAGATTTACAGATAGCTACTTATTATCTATTTGAACTAAGTATATTATAATGAGCAAAACTCTAAATCTGCGTAATTCGTTGCTAAAGATTGATTTAGTAATTGTAGCTCGCGTCGAAAATTCAACGACAGTATATCAAAAATACTGTTACTGTTTTTTTGTACATAACAGAATTCATAATTTGTTGAACTAATTTAACAATGTCCATTTACGATTTACCATTCTTCAGTTCTGCCCAGTCTATTAATTACAGTTTCCCACATCCACAGTCACTTTTGGCTAGAACTTACGCAATTGTTGTTTTCTATTTTGTGGTGCGATGTGGTCTGTTTGGTTTGTATATAAACCCAGTATATTTGAAATACATGATTTGTATTGCAGAGTCTGAGATTGGTATTCTAGACTCAACGAACAGAGCTATGCAGGAAGAAGGACCGATAGGGACTCTAGACTGTTCTAACGGGTCTATGCATCATTGGCCCGGTCGATGATTCACTGTCCTCTAATTGGCAGTATCACTACGTTATATATATTGAGAGGGGCGCAAGGCCACAAGTTATAGCACCATTCATGTTTGTTGATCAATGAATGTATATTTATGCCATTTCAAACATCTACATGTATTCACTAAAGCTAAACCACCCTCTGAAATATGAATATTTTTTGCCGTATGTTCATAATATTTGCTTACAATATAAGATATTATCAAATGTTATATAAAGATTTCAAAAGCTGAAAACATATTTTATCCTATCAACAAGATGTTATTTCCATCAATTAATTAGTGAACGTCTTTAATTAGATATATTCAAGGATTTTAGTAGGTATCTTGTTTCATTTGATTGAATATTCACGACGCTGAAACAATTAGTGTGTCAACTGATTTTTAATTAAATTATTTTAAAAAGCCCCAGTGTGGAAATATTTTTTGGCTGAAAGTGATATTCTTGTGGAAAACTATTAAAAGAATAACTTACTTTTCGACTTCCTGGAGGCCCACATATCACTGTGATAGTAAGCGGATTATTTAACATCATACAACCAAACTTTCGATTGTCACTAAAATTAGTTTCCTTAAACTGTCGTTTGGAAACTTCAGGATGATCATTTGGTACTTTATCTTTAACATTAAATGGTGTTTCTTTGTATTTATTGTAAACTTGAATATTTGTCCCTATAGCTGCTTCGTTTATTATGTAATCCCAATCAATTTTTTGTCCATGTTCCAAAATTATATAGGACTGCGGATTTATACCACATTTCAAGCATAAATTGGCACATGCGTTAGCAGTCGGGATTGGTACATTAAAGCATACACTAGCTTCAACATGCAATAATTCATCACGAAATATCCGAATCCAGTGTTTAGTGGACGGCTGATATGTTAGCAATTGAGCCATTAACAAATTACAATCTTCATCTTTAAGTTCGGATTTTTCATCAAGTTTTTTTCCAGATACTGTATTATCATGTGATGTTTTAGAAAATTCCTGTTCTAAATGATAAGAAATAAAGGACGCTTTGGTAGCGCAATGGTTAGGCTTGTTTGAAGGCACCTCCAACAGGCCTGTACTACGCCATACTGGGAAAACCTATACAAACAAAAGTGTTAATTAGTTAATTAAAAAGAGTTCAGTTATATTTAAATGTTATTGCAAGCGTAATTTACTAAAGTGATGATAAGTATATTAGTAGTCAGTATATGTAACATTAAGCTGGTTTTCAGTACAGTATAATTTACGCTGAACCATTTTCAAAATAAGTAGTATGAAAATCACTAACCTTCAGGATAATTGTATACAAATTTTCCAAAATAATTTTAAGCTTTAAAAATTGTATTATTTAGTTATAGTTGGAAAAATCATTATCAATATAAAAAAGAGTAACCATAAAACATTAACATTTTCTGAATATTCATGTCGTTCAGTTGTCCTGTTTAAACTTGGATTAAATTTAATTTGGTTACTTATTCTCTGGAGAAGTAGCTTACAGTAGGTCACGAAACGTCAGAAAATCTAATTTTCTACTCATTGGGATAATACAAATATATTACTTTTATTTATGACAATCTACCCAATGCTCAATGTATTCGAAATTATCAAGTCAAACATTGGTAATGATAGCTAAAAAATCCTGATCTTTGATTTATCATCTGTAGTACAAAATTGAAGGGTATTTATGTATCCACATACGTAAACTAGATAGACCTATTTATTAACCAAAGTGAATTATGAATGTAATTTAAGAAACAAATTTTTTTTAAAAAGCGCATCTTTTAGTACTATATTCTTGCAATTAATAAATAGGAAAACTAATAACTAAATGATCAGCTCTTTTAAGATACCTAATTACAAATAAGTGTACACAATAAGCTGACTTCATAATAACAGAGATTGGTTTTATTTCATCACTTAAAAGACATTTTCACTTGGTCGAATATCTGTCAAAAAGATCAACTATGGGATAATTCAGACCATTTCGAATTGAATTAAATCACATAACCGCTGGACAAGTGAGTGGTTACTTGAACTCGGTAGCTAAGTGAATAACGCGATGAAAATCGATACGAACGGTACTGAACTTGAGTCCCGAATTGAACATTAACTCTAAGATGCAAGTACATCCAGCTAACAAGTCCCAAATAGGACGAAACGAGCATCCTAGATCCCACTGTTAAACACATTCCATCTATACTGTATTAACCTATATTATAATGGCTATATTAAGGCGATCCGCACAAGATGCTCATATACCAACCAAAAATGATCAAATTTAAGCCGAAAATATGAACAACGGAGTTATCCAAGCCATTTCATATCGAATAAAGTTTTCACTTAATGTTTTTTTATGATCGACAGTGAATGTAATTTGCAAAATTAAACATATGTTTCTCATTATTACTTACATTTTCAATTAGTAATCGTCTAATTTTCGAGCGTTGTTTAACAATAAGCCATATGGATGTATGCAGACCTGTTTCATCCGTTTCTTCCAATAAGGCGGAATATAGGTATGGTGAAACAAAGTCATTTGCATTTTTAAAAATATCTGGATTAAATTGAAGCTCAATAAGATCAGGTTGGGATGTATCTGGCTGCCATAGGTATAAAATCATAAAAAATAATTGGTTATTTCGTAATGAAATCTTTAGACAACAGTATTCTAAAAACCATCATTGGTGAGACGATAATTTGTGGATGAACTCTGGGGAACACTAAAGTGACCTTGGGAATGTCTATGTTATGACTGATAGCTAGTTGTTATGTCTGGTGGTCCCTAGTTCTTATGTCGGGTTCACTTATTACTTATACTTGTAAAACGAGGTACCACTACAATTCCCACGACGTGAAGTAAAAACGCCTAGACTGTTATGAGTGAAGGTTTATTAAACCAAAAACATTACGACCCTATTCGAAAATGCACTCATTTATCTACTGATCGTACACCCATTTTAATTAATAATTAGAATAATATCACGTATATGATAGATACCCATGTGATGTGCGCTACTTATATCGACATAAGTAGTACATGACGCTAGTCGTGAATAGAATGTATGGCAACAGAGAGACACGAGGATCGAATTGTAAAGAATGGAATCAATGCAATTTTGATGAAAATGCAAGAACGATGAAGTCTGAGTCATTCTGAAACAATTGATGGACATTTTGCAAATTATGCATTTACTATTTGATTGTTAGATTTTATTAACAAGTCTTGTAATTTTGTATCAAATACATTCGACTGTCCCCACTAGTGTTCTGTTCACTACATCTAGAGTTACAACAAATCACAAGCTGATTGTCATGCTGAGCATAGTTCATTTTAGTTCGATACAAGAATATTGTATCTTGAATAAAACATCACACTCAAACAAATTAATGTTATACCGAATAAATATGACACTTGGAAAACAAGCACAAATACTTCATTGAGTAGTTATCATTTTCAATTAAAAATGAAAGTAATGTTGTGTTTTCATCCCGCCATATCAGTCTACCTACTTACTAGGACCAAATGAGAGTTATAAACCAGTGTGAGGAATTAGAATTATGATTTACAGTTGATGGTTAGAATTAGGAATTGGATTTAGGGTTATCACCACGAACTGACATTAGCTAAAATGCCAAAACGCTATTTAGTCAAATGGATGAATGAATTTTGCTCCAAAATTCAAGACTTGTTATCCTAAATCTCATTGGTTCGTCCATAAATTATAGACTCGCCGTCTATAATACGCTAGAAAGAATTAGTATAACATACTTTTAAGAGAAGAAATAATAATGGCTTTGTTCAGTACTATATGAATCCTATAAATACAGTCACAATATTGACTAAAAGCAGAAAATTAAGATTATATATAATTTAGATTCATATACTAATGTCTATGTGAAAACATACAAAAGAAAATGAATACTGAAATACTCTTCTTAGGAAGGCATACAGTGTTAGTTCATCCATTTACCTCGTTCCTAATCAAAACAAAAATATATGTTTCATTTGTTGTGATCAACCATCATTTCGTTACAAAATTTGTATTGTTCAGTCACTTAAATTGGATTACAGTACTGTATTCCTGTATCCAAAATAATTATTATGGTGACTAGCTAAAAACTAACATAATGGTGAGTTTTTATTCTCCTTTTTGGAGGAAACCTGTTGATGTATGATAAGTGCGGATCAAATTGTTCATAATAGAGATGTTTACATCGTTGTATGTAACACACACGTTTTACCAAAACAAAAAAACTACTCACCGATCGAAAATGGTTAATTTTCTTTGGTTCTAAGACAGACACTCCATATCGTTTACCATAAAGTATGATACGATTATGATAACAAATACAATTTACTGAAAATGAATAAAGCTATGAGGTAAATAATTATATGAAAAATAAAATCATCCTAGTAATAATTGAATTTATCTGACTGAAAGCATTCAACTCAATCCTTTTTTGATTGAGATCATGAATCGATTAATTTTAGACCGCCATCGAAAGCCTGGAAGCACTGAATGGCCGTTTCGACCTAGTATGAAACTCCTCAGCAGTGCGTGTTCACGATCTCGAACGCGTGACTCGAACCCAGGATCTTTGATCTCGCGTGATCGTTTACTCTCTAGACCACTGAGCTGGCATCTAACGGTGTTAATGTCTAACTTTAACAGAATAGATTTTACGTGTAGTTTCTAAGACTGCAAATATTTTAAGTAGAATTAATGAGAAAAACTATTGGTTTTTCAAGTTTATTTTGTTATCACTTCATTTGTGATATGGTCAAAGGAAAACTTCCATGAATAAATTACCTTTCTGAGATTGTGTAATGATGAAAAAGTATCACACAACAGACAAGTAGTATATTGAAAACTAGTAACAATTTGACCGAGAGACTAATAGCATTAAAATAGTGCTTTGACTGATAATCAATAAATGAAATAGTTGAATGGATAATATCTTAAGATCTAAATGGTGAAATGTAATTTAAGAATAATCAGATAGGCTATAATTAACTTAAAGAACCATAAAGACATACTTTGAAAAGTATATCTCACATTTTTTAATTATACCAGGATAACTGAATACAAAATCAAAGTTACAATCTTTTTGAAAGTAGATGAGTTAATACCTGTGATCCCGCTTGAGACATATACGATACTCATTTCTCTTAATGGTTTGACTCATATAAGTTCTTAGTTAGCTTTAATGTACCGTCTGGGTACTATGTATTACTCTATCGTTTATTCTTATCCACAGTGTAAAACCTTATTCTTGAAATGGGAAGTTTCACGAAATCTTAATTAATATGTCCGATACATTTCTATTACTTCATGAATTATGATTTTTGATTTATTTTTACTAAATAAATCAATACCAATAGCAGTAAATAAATAAATAGTGATTTTCATGTACCTGGTGATAGAAGTCACCATCTACTGTAGTTTAAAGGTTTAGAAGTCCTAGGCTTCTAGGAAAATGTTTCTGATCTTAATATTTTTGACCTTGAGACTATTGTTTATATCATATTGTTTATAAAATAATCTGCTCAGATATATAAAACTATTCACTGATTTTAGAAGTTCCTTAATTAATAGATCGTTGTTTATTGCATTAATTTTGAAGCCAAATTTCATGTTGAAGTGTGATAAGCTGTTTATATTTTCTTAAATTTGTTAGCCTATAATACGTCATCCACAAAGGTAAGTTTTGTAAGCTACGTTCAAATTTTTTTTCTTTATTTGATAAGTAGACTGCTTCATAATCCAATCATTTCTTTGCATGAAGTTAAATTTTCGGAATTATAGTTGATTATGAGCCCTCATAAAAGTGCTCCTTTAAACCTACATCTGTGGATCAAAATAATACGACCAAAGGAACACTCCGACAGTGTGCCCATAGTTTTTGAGTACGGAGGAACAACCTTGGGAAGTTGTAAAATCCTCATTTCAAACCAATAGTGCACATGGACTCCAGGATTCTGAAGGAACAAATGGAGTATGAACCTGTTCTTGGTCACCAGCTACCATGGGACCTCATATCTTAACGTCGTTTCAATGCCTTGTAAATTAAGCCTCTGAGTCAAAGGCTCCGGAAGTGGCCCTCCAAAAAGACCAATTATTTTGGTATGGACAACCGGGCAATATCACAGTACACACACAAATTGAATAATAATTACTTTGTGTAGAGCATATATATATTTTACCTCACCTTTGTACCAATGTTTATGTGTTTAAATAAATTAATAAACACTTCCTGAATATACTAATAAATATCAGAGTGTGGAAAAACTTTTCATTACTGTTTATTTAAAATTTCATATAAGTTAATTTAATTGGTACTTACTCAATGATAGGCACGTATTCCCAACTGGAACAGTAACAATTTCCAACTCCCCATTTAATAAACACTTTTTTCCACCATCAATTTCTTTTTCAATAAGTTTGAGAAATTTTTCAATAGGCTATAGAATATATTTAATGCATTACATTATAATAATAAGTATTAAAATCAATAATCAAAAACCTCTTTAATTTACATATATTGTAACCATCTTAATGAAAACAACCATTTAACATGAGGATAATGATAATAAATTTAGAAATGAATAATTCAAACAGTTTTCGTTTAATCATTATAGAAAGAGTTTTTTATAAACTAGAAACTATTTAATCATTCAATATCTTTGGTATTATGTCCAGACTCATTAGTTTCATTTATAACAGAGCGATATCGTCCATTTAATTGTATAATCAATCTCTTCATTTGATATGATTAATATGGAATAAACAATTAGAATTCATTCAGAATGTAAGTGGTTGTAAAATTCTAATTAGGTTTACTTATTATCAATTTATAGATGTCACCGACAAAAACATTCATAATTTTCTTCAGTAGTATAGCTTTATTCTATTAAATAATGTTTGTATATAAGTATATAAGTCTACATATGTAACTGTGTTAAACTCTACATTGTTATGGTGTCAAAGGGTTATCTGTCTTTTTTCGTAGAGTCAAACTGTACACGTATGACTGTCGACTATATAGTGTGAAAATAGCCAATAGCATCGAAAAGTTTTTTTATCGTACTTGAGGACTACTTGACAGTCCATAATCTCACAATATTCTTGAACTATTAAGTTAGAATCTCGTGGTTTCTAAACCTAAATTTAATCAGTTTACTTTGCGGTGAAACCATCGAACTGAAACTTAGTATACTAATTTTACCTTGTTCAATGAAAGACTTAAATGCTCAAAATTTGATCTCGTTTAGAGTAGTGGATGTGCACTGTTGTTTGGTCCTAAAAAAGAAGAAACAGTCATCTAATGCTTTTTAATTTCAGTTCATAATAAAAACTAATTTTAAGCAGAATAATCCAATAAACTCACGATTTCGACAGTGCAAAGTTTTGTATTTAACCAAAGAATAACTTATTACACCCTAGTCATCGTGGACATTTAAGGTTCTTGTTAATAACTCGTAACTTGACAATAATTATCAATTCAAGTAAGAACATTTACTGTCAGTTCATATCTGAGTTGCCGCTAATGCTAGCTGTCAGTTACCTTTAGACATTCCAAACTAAGTAGTCTTAAAGGAATACATTGAACCATGAATACAACGTCATAAGAATTGAAACATATTTTAAATGTTTTATGTTGAAGCATAAGTTAAAGACCAACAAAAGCATTAACAACATCAAGAACATTATGAATTGTATATTATTTTTACATCCTATAAAAAACAAACTGATAAACTATAGCACAAAAATCCTTTTGAATAAGATTTTTTTAACTTACTGTCCAGTAACATATATAGGGTATATTTTCAGTGAGATTGATCACATTTCGACTAATAAGGACTGTAAAATAACGGAATAAACATTTATTATTTGTATGAAGTTTCATTTGCCTGATTTGTATAATTATTTACAAACTTCAAATATTGCTTCAACCGAAACCAAAATGGTAGCTCATGCACATAAGGAGTTCCTAATTGATTAAATAAATAAGTTATCAGCTTAATGGGATCACTAAATCACAATTGATTGATCACTGGATGATGATCAATGTCATGCGTGTCTAGTCCTTATTAGTGCAGATCGAATGCTATCGACCATGTTGCAATGTAGCCACCAGTCTAGGTGACTCGACACTGCGGACACTATTGTGAGATTAGATGGTGGTTGGAGGTAGTCCACAGGAAACCCTGGACCCGGGTTTCGTGCTACTTGGCACTCGTCAGCAAGGTGTATCTGTAATCTTGAGGGAACTGGTGCTCCCTGACGGACTCGATCCCGTGTCACCAAGCCTCACAGTCAGAGACATTACCACTGAGCTATCCGGGCAGTGATCGACCTCCTGTAGAACTGAGATCACTAAATAAATAGTTTTTTAAACTCTGAATTAGTTAAATTAGTTAGAGCGTTTAAATAAATAGTTGCCTTTGGATTTAGAAATAGCGCTGTTTGGAAAAAGAATATTGGTTCTATATAAGTACCCATTTCGAATACACCAAACAAATTCAAACTGTGTGTCAGTCTTCATTAATGTTTCATTATTCTAAAAATATTCACGTGGATTTGATACACATTGGTTACATCAAGTAGGAAGAAATTGATTAGATGGAAATAAAACGACTCAAAATAATATAATGAAGATGCCACAGGTATTCGGAGTTTGACAACGCTTTAACCAGTAACACCTTCTAATACGAAGCGCACCCACCAAGTAAAATCAAAAGACAGAAGTGAGGAGATCGAAGATATATTTGATAAGCTATCAATATATCGAGGATCGTTTGCGCTAATCTGGCTAGCGATTGCGGCAGATGTTGAGCACGGCGTTCCCACACGTGATCTGGTGCGGATGCTTGACCGAGCGCCTTCAGCTGGATGAGTCCACTAAAACTGTGGTCAGCATCCAATGTCGAAAACTTACAGAGCTATTTGATTTTGGGGAATTATTTACCGCTACAATAAGCATCAATGACAGTTAATAAATAAACATGAGGAAACTAGTTAGGATAGCACAAATGAAAGCAATAAATAAGAAGCATAAAATAATATTGAAACCCGACATTTAGCGGAAAGTGAAATGAACACATTTGTTCGTTTGTGGTGGATTTCGAACCAAATCACATGACATCTACAGCCGCAAATTGAGATAATAAAAGTAGATGCCAACTAGAAATTTCGCATCTGAAGTGATTAAGTGTCTTAGTTAGCAACCCTTAGCCAACTTCTAACCTTTCAATAAGACAGCTAACATTGTATATAGTGTGATAGTTAATTTAACTTTGTAACACATCATTACTCACTGGTATTTAACTTGAGTGATGAAATAAGTAGTGTGTCTTTGAGTCCCATGCTACCGAATGTCTGACCATCTTCATCTTGAATGTCATATATTCTTACCAAAAGTGTTATCAACTGTACAGCTTCACTGCGTTTCCCATGAACGTATTCAAATCTATATTGTAATCAAACATAGCAATGAAATATTATAGTAACTGGTAAATGAAACCTCCGATTGTAGCTCTTCTAGGGCTACTGCCGGTTCCAAGCACATACACAGGAAAAGAGTTGGGCATAGGTTCAGCGACTCGATTCCGTAGAAAACAACCTTGCTAAAACAACGCTAACCAGAATGAACCATTCAAACCATTTAAACTCTGTCCTCCGAATTGAATGATCTTCATTCAGAAGAATGAGAGAGAGATTCTTCAGAATTTGCGAGGTCGATGACTCTCCTAACAAGCAGAACAACAATTAATGTAGAAACACGGAACTTCTAGACAATGTGGAAGGCCGGGGGACCAGTCAAATAGTTACGCACATGAAGAGATAAAACTTGGCGGTTCTCGGAATCAAGCTGGACAGCAAAGGCTAGATAAGGGATATATTCTGCTTTACTCTGGTCATGAAAAAGAAAATGCTTCACATACTCAAGGAGTTGCTCTAATGCTGTCCAAACAAGTACGTGATAAACTTATATAATGGGAATCTCGTGAAGATATCATGGTACTTCATGGACTGGAAGAAAGGATCTAGAATGATGACAGATTTACTAATCTTTGAGCCTCCAACAAAAAGGTTATAGACAGCACAAACGGATAAAAAAATCTGCATGGGTCTCATCGGACCACATTACAGAAGACCAAATTGATCATATTTGCATCACTAAGAATTCAGAAGATCAATAGAGAACGTGCGAACGAGGAGAGTAGTTGGAATAGCCTCAGATCACCACCCGGTGGTTGCCAAGATGGAGTTGAACCTAAAGAAGCACTGGATTGCTGCGGAAACGACATTACAAAGGTTCAATACAGCCTCCCTTTGACATACTGACAAGCTCAACGGATTGAAGATAGCTCTCAGTAAAAATTTAGAAGTCTTAAAAGATACACCCAAAGAGGGGAAACTAATATGGAAAGTAACTGGAAATGGATCAAAGAAGCAATAACTTCAACGTGTCAGGAGGTTGTGGTCCGAAAGAAGCATCATCATAAAGAACAGTTCTATTGTGCGGAGCTGAAATTTGGAGAACTACCACAACTATCATTGCAAACGTATAAGCAATTATAAACAATTGCTTATGCAAGATAATCAATGTCTGTTGGACGTATGCCATCAGCAATAAGCTACTGTGGGAGAGAACAATCCAATTTCCAGATGAAGAGGAAATTAAGAAAAGATGATGAAAATGGATAGGACACACATTACGGAAATCATCAGACAGTATCGTGAGGCAAGCCTTAACTTGTAATCCTTAAGGTAAAAGGAAAAGAGGGAAAGAAAAGAACTCATTTCATCAGGAATGTGGAGCAGACGTGAAAAGAATGAATAGCAACTGAAAACAACTAGAAAGGACTGGGCAGGACAGAATTCTGCGGAGAGTGATGGTGGGCGGTTTATGCTTTTCCACGAGTAATATGCGTAAGCAAGTAATTACGTGGTAAACGAACAAAAAATGAACAGATTCCAAGACAAATTTAACTCATCTCAGTGATTATTGGTGTTAATCTTAACGTTGATTGAAACAGTAAAAGGAAGTAGTAAACAATTATTATTTTAGTCAAGCAGATTTCATGAGTTTATCACCAGTACTCTTCATTCAAACTGATATCCAATGCAAAATGCCCCATATACAAAAGTGATGAAAATAACTGTTCAGAGTTATAACACAGAAACATTGTTCTATGGTTACACTACTAATATCTACGCTGCCTCAGTATATGGTTGCTGCTAACAGAAGGGGTTATGGACAAACATACTTCTCTGGTATATTTTACTTTATCAATATGCCGAGTAAGTTTTCTAAAGGGTGAGCTACCACCTCGAAACCTGATGATCCTAGTTTCAGTTGCTCAGGGGGGAGTCATGAGTATGCACCGTTAAAGAGTCCCATACTAGGAGGAAATAGCAGTCCGGTGCTTCCAGGTCTCCAGTAGTTGTTCATATTAGGACGATTTGCAATCTCAGTAACATTTTGCTTTAGTTGAATACACAAGTAATAGGTTTATGGATAGAAAAGTGCTTATAACATAGAACAAATATCGTTTATTAGTTGCTTTTCCTGTTTATCTTAATATAAATGGGGTTTTTAGGAGAAATAAAGTATACTGATTTTATAACTATGCCGATCATAAAATAGCATTTTAAGCTTAAATCAGCGATTTAAATATTAGATAGGTTACGGTTCACTTTTGGTAAGAAGTTACAAATTAAATACAAACCGGTTATCTAGTGTGTCTTAGATTTCAGTGCTACTGAAGTTGATGATAGTTTAACATTTTCAACAAATTCTACTCACTTTCAGAAATGTACTTGTAAACTGAAACTCACTCAATGTCGATTTCTTCATACTTCACGAAATTTATTTTCTTTTCAATCCCTTCTCTTATTTTTGTTGCAATCTATTTTATTATAAGTATCAAGACAGGTAATATAAGTATAAAATTACCTCATCTAAATCTGTTAAGGTTGTTTTAATTTGATTAATGAACATGGCAACTGCATTTATTAAGTGTAAGTAAATTTGAATAAGCGTTCTAGAATAAAGAAAGAAACCATAACATTCATAATACATATAAATGCTAATAAAAGATTACATAACAATGATAAATTGAATTCCTTACTTAATTTGTTTAAAAAATAAAAACAAAAGCACGTTCAAACGGTTAGCTTTATTATTTGAGAGTGGTCTATATTTCTTTCAATACTGAATAGCTTCAGTGAAACTATACACAATGTTAAATGACTAATGAGACGAAATCTTTTCAAGATAGTTCTTGATTCTTTCTTACATGCATTGCTAATTTGATGTACTTATTAAAGAGGAAATATTTATGCTAGAATATTTAGTGATTTCTATACACAATCCCAGATTTTAATTGACTAATCTCATATCATTAAGCAGAGTTATTATTTCCATTTATTTACGTTTCTCTTTTATAGCAGTAAATGTACCTTGAAACAACTTGGCCTAGAATGAACTCCATAAATTCCACTTTATGAACAGTAAAAAGTTAGCCTCATTTATGTATATTTATCAAATATTTTAGCTATTCAATAACCAAATATCTTGGTTAAGATATTGATAGTTTTAAAAAGAAAACTATCTTGTTTGGCTAAGACAGCATTCCAATTTATTTTTTCATAAGATACAAAAATGAAACAAAGCCTTGAAACCAAAGTGTGGAAGAATAAGAATAGAATATGACAGGTATACCTTTAATATCTATTGTCAAAATGATATTGACAGTACTGAAGAAAACTGATCTAAGAATTTCAACTGAATGTTTGAAGCTAATCATTTTCACTTTCTCGATCAAATCTGATTCATATTTATATTAATATTTCAATGTAAAATTATTTTAAGCAGGACAATATACATTAGTTGACTTACTTTAATAGTGTGTTCTGTTTATTATCTGCAATAATTAATTATCCGGTTATTAAAAGTTTTTATACAAATCATTACTTGCCTGATTTTGTTGATTTTTGCAGGAAATATGTTCGTTCACAGGATATTCCAACAGTTTGTTCACTACCACGAATAATCTGTTTTGATAGAGAAGTTACTTTTTTAATTGTAAAGAACTAATTAAGTATGCGAAGTTATCAATTGGACATCAATAAAAAGTACTCACAAAGTTTGTTTTGTTTAGTTCGACTGCGTCAGTCACGTTTTCAGTAGTGGCTAAACCACATTTTTGATAAAATATTTGAGGAAAATACTTGGTATACGTTATTAAACATGTAGGAATGTTTGTAAAAAAACATCTGGTTCCACAACCTCAAGTGGTGTCCGGCAAGGCTGTATACTATCTCCATTTTTGTTCAACTTCATCACAGACATACTGATGGAAATAACGCTCCCGTCGACTGAATTGATCTCCTGGTAGAGATCAATGCCCAAGTTGAACAAAATTGGAGATAATAGACAGCTTTGCCGGACACCGCTTGAGGTTTCGGCATCAGATGACAGTTCGTCATAAGCTCTGACTCGACTTGTAGTGTTCGAGTATAGAGCCTTCACATAGGTATGCCTTTCAATTACAGATACTGCCACAGAACCTCTCAGTCTACAGAGTTGATGATTAACGAACAAAAAAGTAGAAGTAACAAAGGAAAAGTAGAAAGACACTCAGACAAACTCCATCTTAATGATACATTTACTTTAAGAGCTTTTATTTACACTTTTAACAACGTAACACTTGACTTGAATCACCATAAATACATGAATATTCATATTTTTTATCGGAATTTAATTGACTTGGTTAAAATATTAAACAGTAAACGCAGTTACAGATAAGATACAAAAATAACATTCAGTGAAAATTTAGCTTACCATATGTATATTGTCGTTTCTGTGGGTCTTCATTGAAAGCGTATAAGGAAACTTTAAACAGTTCTTGGTTGTATTTATGCCATAAAGCAAAAAAGGTGGACAAATGCTAAGACAGAGTATGCAGTATTTTCAATAAATTACCATCTCTTTATATGATGATTATCTCGTTTATTGGAATACTTATACATGCTTGTAAGTCCCTAATATAATGGTTAAAGTTATAACAGCATCGCAGAATATAAAATGATTTTACTTCGATCTGTTTTTCAGTTAATTCTTGTGATTGATTTAATTGATAAGTTGAGTCTATTGCACGGAGTGCGAATTCGAAGGAAGATGCAAATGATATAATTGTCTGAAAAAGTTGAGAGAAAAATTATTATTTGGGGCTAGCAGGTTAAATAATTAAGAGCAAAGATGGTTATAGGCTAAAGGTTTTATGATCATTGAAAATACAGCTGAGATTTCAAATGTAGTTTTTAGTAGAAAGTGAACTAGGGTTAACTGAAGGTTGTATAGATAACGTACAACAGAATGAGTGAAGATTCATCATGTTTGAATTTTCTTCGTGCTTAATAGGTTTGTAATCAGTGAGAGAGTAACAAGATTGTCGGTTATATGGTGTTTGATACACCAGTACGAGTAGCCTAGAATTCTGATTGGTCCTTTTTCCGCCTAGCTTTGCTCGTTAAATCCAGAACGCCAATCTTATCCTGTGCGATACGAATCATATATTTTAAACATACATGGTTTGTATACAATCAAAATCAGGCCAAATCACACCATAAAATAAAAAATAACATTCGTAAAAGATCAAGCCAAAAGTGTCTGTGACTGTGAGAAATCGTGACTAATAGAGTGAGAATAACTCAAAAATAGTAAGTCATATAACAGTAATCAATGGGTCAAATAAAAGCTTATAATAAAAGAAATACGAATATATATGTAATATAGTTGTTGTATAGTCATGCAATAAAAGTATTCGCATAATATCAATACATAAATAATTACTAGTGGTTACCATTCGTTTATTTTCATTCGGATATAATATACATATAACGAATGACACTTAAACTCTTTATTCTCCACCAAATTTAAAAAGCAGTTCAAAAATCTATCTAAATATTTCACATCATCTTCATTTTAACTTACTCTGCTTACAAAGCACTCAATAAACACCGGATCAATTCTTTCTGTTAACTGACGAAGACTGTCACCTACATCAATCACCTGTACAAAACGAACCAGATAAATTTTTCTGAAATCTGTATTACCTCGCGAGATAGAGTGAAAAATTCTCTTGACAATCTGTAGTGATGTAAAATGTCAGTGAATTAATAATAAATGATGCATATAAACTAGGAAAGAATTCGGAATTATAATGTGTCCATACAATAACAGAACTTGAAAAATAACCTTGATAATTTTGTTAGTGAAAACGCTATAAATCCACATTCATTTAACACCACTTTTAAGTATTAATATAGTAACAGGAACTGGAAAGAATCCAAGCTGTGTCATCAAATATAAAATGTTTTGAAACTATCGTGTTATTCATCGGTATACATTATAACTCTTTTGAAAACAATAAGTTTTATCAAAATAACTAGAGGCCGTGCAAACATGCACGTTTTAATGCCAGTAAATCTTAAAGGCTCCATATAATGGTAATGATAAAGAACTCTTGGTCTCCAAAAGTTTATCTATCTCAGTCTTGAAGTTACTGCTTTCAGTGCCAATTAAAGTAATCTATATTGAAAGGAATAATTTGTTTTTATTCCTTTGTTTAGATGTACTCCATTTTCTCTGACTTATAGCCTTGCTCAGAATGGATGATAACTAATTGACATTTTATAGATGAGATAAAATTTCCCCCAGCATTTTCATTTGGTTTCAGTAACATGTAATTCAAGAAATCAGCTGGTTGATTTATTTTATCAGCATGTTCCTTTCAATGGACCCAACTTATGAGATTTAAACTATACACACAAAGAGTTAAACATCAGTAAGTTAAAAGGATATTCAAGGTTTAACACAAATTTTGTCCCAATAACAAGAACTTACTATATATACGTTAGGAAATTAGTAAAATTACGTGTTTTCATCCTTTTACAATAAAAAAGGGTAGCAAGCAAGATGCATTCTTAAATGAAATTTAGAAAACTAAAAGTTGTAAGTTGTAAACAGAATTCCCACGGCTGTATTAATCAAAGAAAATGTAAATCAAAAAACCATCGTAGAGATACAAATAACGTATATCTCAAAAAACTCACTGACGCTTAATGTCGTAGGCATAGCTTTGAACAAGTGGCCAGTCTTCTATCATCAACTTGTTGAAAATTTTATTTCTGTTACCTAGATATATTCTGCAATATATAAAGTAAAACAATCTACTTTGAGGATCTGTATAAGGTACAATAATCCTTTTGAAATTGGACAAAGTGCTTTCGAACACACTAATTTTCAAATCTTCATGTTTCTCAGAGTCAGTCATCTAAAATGTCACGTAGTTTGACGAACTGATAATTAATTTCATCTTACGTAATTTTCATTTACGTAATGTATGCGTAGGTTAGGCCAGTGACTAACATAAGGTAAGATCAAGATAAAGCTTGCAAAATTGCAGTAAAGTATAACTTCATTCAAGCGGATACAAAGAAACATATCTATACGAAGTTTTAACATTATTAACAACATACCTTCTAAAATGTCTAGTTCATGTTTACATTCGGTTAGTTCACCGCAATTCATTTCGTATGCATTAAACAATAAATACGATGCAGCATTCACAGAACCTCTATTGAACAGAGAATCAACCCCTTGACGTAAAATCAAAAGTACTGGAATAGACAAACCAAGAATAATGATAAAAGTGTCACCATTATATTCCTTCATTATCCTCCTTACTCCCTCCAGCCTTGAAATACTGAATTATTATGCCAGTCACAAATTTTACTATTAATACCTGGTCTGAGTTGAAAACAGACACTGTCTAGAAGAATTCTTGAAAAGTTTAACATTTCTGTGTGACAACTTCATATTTGAAAATGTGCAGTTACGATATAGCAATGACAAATCTAACAGATTAGTTATAACAAATATGCTCAGTATACACTAAGACTAAAATTTCGGCTCTCAGTTTAGACAGTAAGATAACCGAAAGCTGAAAACGTATACTGAAGTCATTAATATCGATCAGTTATGGTTGAAAGTGATTTTTAAGTACTTGAAATAATTGGGGAAGTTCTGTTTTAAATAATTGTTAATTGATTAGCTTAACACCTAGTAAGAAGAATTTATCTGGCATTCAGATTTATTTAGATTGAAACTATTTGTATATAAAAATAATAGTTCTGTAATGACCTACTTTTATCAATAGAACGGGATTGGTGGGATGGAAACAATTACCATCATAACAAATTGTACCACTGATTGTTTTACCGTACTTGTTTGTTTAACTGTAAAAAATACATACATTCTTCTGCTGATTCTGACCTTGCACGAATTCGGTTGCGCTCAGCGTAACAGTAGCAAGAATCTTTACACGTGATATTATTAACATGAGTCTGTAGATATACGGTATACTATGATATTAGCGCTGCTCTAATAATAGACCTAATCCTAAAATTGTAGATTTGTTATGATGTAACTGCCTAATCTACAAGATCTTTTGTGGAAATCACATCATCATCTACACCAACTCACTGCGTCGTAACATGATATAGAACAATCTTAGACTAGAGATGGAACAATTTATTTATAATGAATAAAAGACATAACATAACATTTGGCAGGGGCCACGCCTGCATGCCCGAGCCATGCCATACGACCAACTCCGATTAATTCAATTCCTTATTACCGCCTTCTCCATTGTTGGGTATTTCCTAGCGTTAAATGTTGAATGTCTATTTTACATTTTGTCTCGTGTTATGGCTCAATGCCACTTCAAGTCTGTTTTTCTTAGTGCGGGCAACAAAGTGTAAACGCACTGGAAGAAGATGAACAAGCTCTGTGGAATCTGAAGTTTCAGAACGATAGGTAAAACTATTTTGTAATAAGTTTTTCCTTTTCGTAATATGACCGCTTCTTTTATATTTCTAACATACCTTCGTTGTGCCAGTACGCCACGTTCTTACATCAGAGGCAATTACCAGTTCTGACTGTTTTGTTATTTTTTCAGATAGCTCCTCTTTCTCAATAAACTTTAGTACAACATGCCGCATCAGTAATCCGACTTGTAACCTGGATCGATCTCGGTATTCCCTCGATATCACGAGATCGCCAACGAATACATCTCGACTACAGCCATCAGCTGCCTTCTGATATTTGGTCTACGGGTGACCTTGTCGGTTAACTGGCACGTAGCCAAACGCGACTCGACGCCACATTAGAGTTCTGTAACTTTTTCTGTGGACACGTTCACTATGTAACAGTAGATAACTCCTCAAAATCAATAACTCCGTAAGTTTTCGGCATTTGATGCTGACCACATTAGTTTTAATGTAATCACCTAGCTGAAGGCGCTCGGTCAAGCATCTGCACCAGATCATGAGTTAGAACGCTGTGATCAATTTCTTATGCAACCGCTAGCCAGTTCAGATCAGTCAACCACAGCAGACGTGGTTGTACTCCACTGGTCACTACTTCTCAACTGACTCATGATCTTATTCATTGAAATTACTACAATCTCCACAAAACCCCTTCTGAAAATTCTTTCACTCTGTCACATCCTATGTGTTTGCATGTATACCATGTTTTTTCTGTACGTGTCTTATATCCTTACAATATCACGAGTGAGTCTCAATAATCAGTTGCACTTCCATTCTTTTCATTTGCCAGGGCGGCTGTATAGGCGAAAGACGATGGAGAAATTGATGGTTCGGAGTTCTCATTGTTGTCTGGCACTGCATGGCTCTTTATATTAACGAAAGACCACCAAATGTTGATGGAACAGCGACAGTGTTTACCAACCGGTTTAAAATTCTTACTGGCTATGCATTAGGGCCATCACTACCCCAATGTATTGGGAGAAAGTTAGCTGTAATGGCTAATAATTCCTCAAAATAACGAGTTCTATGAGTCTACCAAATAGATACTGACCTCATTAATTTTACTGGAGACGTCCAGTATAGGTGCTAGAGATTACGAATGGATACGTCGTCCTACGTTTCCTTTGCAAATACTGGCCAGCTCAGATCAAACACATCTCAACATACCAACAAACTTCAAACCATTTCTTTGAACTCATTCATTTCTGACTTCGGTTTCGACTGCGTCGGTATCTTTAATTTTACAGACGTTACGGAATTAAACGTTGCAAAACCATAAAATTCTGTGGCAATTTCAAAAATTTCAGAGGGTGATTTTCTTAACTGAAGTTGTGACAATGTCATAATTGTATGTAAAAGATGTAAAAGATCCGACATCTCATACTCATAATGTGGAAGCCTGTGACCTATCTCTTATGATTTTAAAATGCTGGTAAAACCCAGGAACTGGAGGCAGAACACAGCAGAACGGACTGTGGACACAATTTCTACTTCTTAAGGGCAGTCAGATGCTAAAATTCGCTGCCAGTTGAGCTAGTCCAAAAGACTTTTCAGAAGTTATTTAGGAGAGAGCATGACATGTTCTTAAGAACTAAGGACGGAATGTTAATGTGATATCTTCTTCCTGCCGGAAGATATTGGTGATCCACTGCTACTAGATACGGAAGCTCGTTGTGAAAAATCTTTTCTATTCCGTCAAAAGCCATTTGAACCACTTGATAATTCAATGTTCATATACAAGAAAAAGAGAATTCAGCTAAGAAAATAATCTTTTCGAAGAAATCATTTACTTAAGCTGTACATTCGTATATAAAGTTATATAAATGTACAGCTTATTTAAATGGTTTCGTCTAAAAGAAAATTTTCTTCGCTTTATTCTCTTTTTCTTATTCAATGACACTATGGCTTATGTTCATTTAAAGCCTAGCGCGTGTTGCTATGGTTTTTAACTTGTAACTCTTCCGTTATTTGTTTGTTTTACATTGGCATATCTGTCAAAAACCTGAAACTATAAAAAAAGATCAGTGTGGTTGCTTCCGTTGTCCTGTCCTGTGTTTCAATATGAGGATTCACTCACTTCGTCCATTACTCAGTATATTTTACCGCAAATACTGATTTAGTCTTTTCATTTTAACACAGAAAATGACTTTTAGCTATTTTTTTACTGGTAATTTAAGTGTTCACAGTAGTCTTCTACAAACGAGTTCAGAAATTTTTAAGTAGTGATGTCACGTTCGCGTATCCAATCGGAAGATAAATCTCGCTATCTTTCGGGAAAACGTTTTACGGTTTGGCTAATTTTTGCGCGAATCACCATGGAAGACTTTCGGGAAATGGCAAAAAACCGCAAAACTTATCCAGATCTGGGGAAAATTCACGAAATGAATGAAGAAGTTTCATATTCTCCTTAATATATATTGTAGGGAAATATTTCCGTAGAATCTTACTACACATTGGGATTTTTCCCCAAGATTTCCTCAAAGTTTAGGGAAAACTACCATATTTCTCACGGTAACGGGTAAAATCTTATAATTTACTCAAAGTTCTCTAAGTCTTTCACAAGGTATTGAGATTGGGTAATTTCTAAGTTTCTTTTACAAATTCACTGCAGTTTCTTTTCTTGACCAATGAAACTGAATGTTTTTGAAGTAGGTTTAAACTAAATGGGACAATCATCAGTCTTTGTTATTAGTAAAGTTATATATGTAGGAACTGTCTGTTTTTAACTAGTTATCAAACATGTGATTTAAGTGTAGATCAGAAATTTATATCCTTTAGACTTACTAATTCCACATGGAATACTGCAAGTAATAGGTACTTCTGTCAATCAGTTAGTTTCAAGTCGATTTGTAAAAAAATAGGGTTAGGATTTACTTCTTGGATATGCCAGGGATATAAATGCCAACGTTGAACTAATATAATAGTGACGATTGCTTGATGTCAAAGTAAGAAATCTCTGTACCTTCCCATTCATCATACTACGTATATATGTTCTTACATGTGATACTAATTTGTTTGAACCTCTTTTGGTGTTTTCTGCTGTTCAAATGGTTCTAGATGGAATAGGAACGTTCGCTTGACAGGCTTCCGTATCTGATAGCACTGGCAAATGATTATATAAACTCACTTATTTTTTTTTGGTAGTTAGAAAGAATGATTTATTAAAATCAATCTCTCGGCGTATATTTGAGCACCTAACTAGTGCTACGATGTTCATCTTCATAATAACGACTTAGGTGCTTTTGTTAGACTACTATAGGTTTTGGACCACTTGAAACCTATTTATTATATATACGTCTATGTGTATACTCTGTTTTAACATTTTAAATCTTTTAAAATCATAACGACACTAACCATCATACCTATTCCAAAACAACTGATTAGTTTTAATTAATTATGATCTAAGTTTGTATTCTTGTGTCACTTCTTAAAAGAAATGGTAGATTCTTAATACTTTAGTGCTTCATCTCAGAAAGGATAGCACAGGCTCTCAACTTGAAGAAAACTTGAGATATGAGATAAAATTAAGATATGTTACAATATACTGTCCACAAAATCTCACATTTGGAAATATAGCTTGCTAATGTTTACTTAATATCTTCATTATGACAAATATTCCGAGGTTTCTTCAAAATCTTTCTTACATTTGAGATGCGAAAATCAAATGACTTGTCAGCTTTGCTCAACTAGATGGCATGTTCAGGAGATTAAGTATTACAAACATTAGAGTCATATGGAGCAGTACAGTATTCTCGGTCGTATTGGTGAAGGTGCTCATGGAGTTGTTTTAAAGGCTAGGCATATTGAGGTGATTTTATTTTGCATATGACAGTTTTACCTAGAGTGGAGAACTTGTTGCTCTGAAAAAGGTTCCTTTGAGAAAACTTGCTGATGGAATTCCTAATACAGCACTTCGGTAATTCAACTAAAGTATATTTATTATTGTAGAGAAATAAAGGCTCTTCAGTTTATTGAGTCCAGCCCGTACGTTGTCCATCTACGAGAAGTTTTTCCTCATGGTACTGGTTTTGTTCTTGTCTTTGAGTACATGGTTACGGATCTTAGTGAAGTTATTCGGAATTCGGAACCTCCTCTTACTGAAGAACAGTCTAAATGTTATATGCTTATGATCCTAAGAGGAGTTGAAGTCATGCATGCTAATGGAATTATGCACAGGGTTTGTGTCTGTTTTTATGAAATTTCCCAATCTTCACTTCTTTATTTAGGACCTCAAGCCTGCCAATTTATTGATCAGTTCTGAAGGAGTCCTGAAAATAGCTGACTTTGGTCTTGCAAGAGTTTTTGAGAATAACAATGAGCGATTATATAGTCATCAAGTGGCTACAAGGTAATTTTGGCTAATAAACGTCTATTAATTCAGGTGGTATCGAGCACCTGAATTGTTATACGGAGCTAAAAAATACACAAATAGTGTTGATTTGTGGTATGTCAATTATAATTTATTTGGTTTTAGGGCTATCGGTTGTATATTTGGAGAATTACTCAACAGTTCTCCATTGTTCCCGGTATTTAATAATTTACTAGTACTAAGACTTGTTTAGGGAGAAAATGATATTGAACAACTTTGGTTTGTTGTACGTGTTCTTGGGACTCCGAACGAAGATATATGGCCCGTAAGTTTTGCGAAATCACTGTGATAAAATCTTTGAACTGTTATCTATTCAGCACTGACTATTGATTATATCATGAAGTATGATTATCATAAAATTGACCCATTTATCCGTTCTTAAAAAGCCACTAACTAAAATACTCTTATGATTTAGAAAAGATTACATTCAAAGACATTTTGTTTAAATTGACAAAATGACTGTGTAATATAAAGATGAAGCTTTCATTGAAACTTTGAGGATATAAATTTTCTCTTAGAATCTTTAAGACGTATAAGTTGCTGTGACTTTCTAAACTGTAGTGAAACAGTAAGCTAGTGCACTGTAATCTTCGTGGTTTCAGTTTCTGATAAAAGACGTCTTAGAACATACTTGATTGTATTCATAGGATAGTCACGTTTGGATATGTATGCTCACACAAATTGATGGCTCAGCATGATAAAATAAAATGCTGAAACAGAAATGAAGTGTAATCAGAATGATCGTGGAAATAAAAACAAATCAGTTGGGGGTAGAAGATTTAAGGGGAAGATGGAAGGTGAAGCAGATGGCTATAAAGGAACAAGAGTATGAAAAAGAGAGGACAATTTTAATACATTTAAACCATGGTAGATAAAGAGGTTGTAAAGTCTCTTTCGCACACACAATTCTGGTTTTTCCAGATGTATGGCTATGCTTCGGCAATGCAAAGAAGATGCAGTCTAATTGTCTTCGGAAGACTTCTACTTGGCTAATTTACTGTTAGTTTTCCAATACATCAAGCTTTTTTTGTTTTGATGGTGATTTGTATTCTTTTATTTTTTTAGGAGGTTAAAGAACTACCTGATTATAACAAGATAAGTTTTAACCTGTGCGAAACTATCCCGTTTGAGGAAGTCCTTCCAGACGCATCAGTTGAAGCCGTTGCTCTTGTTAGTAAATTTTTGGTGTACCCACCCCATCAAAGAATTACGGTATCCGAAGTAAGTATTATTTTAACTCTGGTTTACTCGATTCGATAAATCAAGTAAGTCTGGTTTAAACATACTGTTATGCTGTCTCTGAATATTTTGAGGGTTTTGCTTAGAACTATTGAGTTACACATTTGAAGGTGCTTCACAGACTAGAATTAACATAATTACGATGTGTCAGTAATCTTGAAAAATAAGCTTAACTCACAGTTTAGTGCATCAAAACACCTATATTTTATGATATGCCATTGTTTGTTTCCCTTTTGACATGTCAGTTGATACGCCAGTACATCCTTCATTTTACGTCTTATCCCTATGTAGCTTACTAAATCAGTCGTATTTCATACTAGTAGGATCAAATACTTTTAAATCTCTCAAAACTTTACGCGTGACATTTGATTCTGCATAATGTGTATAACTACTTTTTGTGAACCAACATACTTCACTTTTTTTGGCATATATAAGGTAAATAACCGTACATGTATCTCTAAATCACACATTTTGACGGCAGGTATAGGACATAACTCAGCTGTTTAAAGCAAAACATGTGGGGGACGGTTCAAACCCGCAAACGTCTATTTGAAACTCGAATGGGTTGAATTTAGGCATTAGCACTGTTGGATGCTAGCTCACTGGTCTAGAGGTTGAGCGCTAGCTCATGAGAGTGAATGCTCTGGGCTCTTTTCCCGGTTGCGGAGTTATGGATGCGCACTGCCAAAGAGCATCATACTAGGACGGGACAGCTACACAGTACTTCCAACTTTTTATTGGTGGTCAAACTAGGATCAGTTCGGGATATAAAATATATTAAAATTCTCAAATCTTCACAAAATCTTATACCGATAATGATCATGTGCTCACTGGTGACTGGCTTATAGATGCGATTCCTGGAGTTCTAAGAAGAAGCTGTGACGTGTAAACTTCAAGCATATCGGGTGCGAGGTGATTATTTACCTCACGCAATAAAAGATGGTCGCGTAATATCATAAATGGATTGAAGTTATAAATATAAATACATTTGTTTGGGAGATGGAGTGAGAAAGTTAGAACGTTGAATAAGGAAACAATTGTTTGAGTCACTTTTAGTAGTGATCTTTACAAAATATTAGTTTATGTGTTTTTTCCCTTACTCATGTGTTTCATTCTGTTATCTGCGTGAGATTTAGAAACCCAGGATTAAGTTGTACCTGTAGTTTTTAGCGAATTCTGAAATAATACCTTTCTGTTTTGTATAAAACGGGGTTTCAATTTCTATATTATTTCTGGTGATATCAACGTTCTGTGAATTGGTCAATAAAATCCGCTTATAAAAGCAAAATCCTGTTTGTTTGTGCTGAAGAATTTTATTTTTTCATGTTTCAGGCATTGAAAGATCCATATTTTACTACGGACCCACTGCCAGCTCAGCTTTCAGAACTCCCTGTGGTAACTCCGCATCGGAATACCCTGCCACATCCTCAAGAAACTTATGAAGTTTGTCTTACAACTCCTTTGGAGTCGATTCTTTGTAATCATGAATTACTGAAGGAAGGTGTGAAGTTACTGGATGATGAATTAACGAATTCCTTGGACAGTCCAACAGGTGTTACTCGCATGTGATCAAATTAAATATTTGTTCCATTTTGATTATTAATAATCCAACAAACAATTGTACCTGGTTTTTTTAGTATTTATGATTGCTTTATTGACAAGGATTTTTCGTATGAATCATCCAATAACTCGATTTTTTCTAAAATTTCTTTAGACTTTTTTTGTAAACATAAAGTATTGTATATTTGTATTATTGAAGAACCTTTAATTAATCGGGTTCTTAGTGTATGAAGGATATAATGATAGAGAGTACATTCCACTTTATGTACCCAGACTTTATTTTACACTACTGATTGTTATAGCATTCATTAGTTATTTGTTGTCAGGTTTGTTATTGATCTATACTCAACTACAAGATATTTTTGTAATCTTCAGGAAACTGTTTGACTCTCAGGACCGTGAAGCAGTGTCATCATATGTTCTAATAAGAGATTGTAAATGTCCTCTTTGGAGTACTTTATCGGTTACTTTAAGACGGTTACTATTGTCACGAATTTAGATGAATGTTGAATCGATCATTGGAGTTTGATCAATAATCATGACTGAGCTACTTAAACTGTTTGTTTTTGTTTTTTCTATCATTAAAAATGATATGGAAAGAAGGTTTAAATGATTTTCCTGTTTTTTGATAAAAGTTAATGGTAGGACATCATGATTATTTTGGTTAAACTGCATATGAATTAAATGCCCTCGATTGGATTGATGGTATAAATACTCTTTGTAGATTTAATGCACTTCTAATAGTTGGGAAAATCATAAACATCTATTAGAAAATCTAAAGCTATTCTAATTGTGCTTCATAATGAAATTTATCTACCGTTTAGTTATTACGTCCTATTTTATTGGTGGCTAATGATTTAGAAGTATCTGTAAATTACTAAGAACAGGTAGTTTTAATGAGATTTACACAATGTTATTTGAGCAGTTTTAACTGGCAATTAGATTTCTCATTAAATATAGGTATTGCACTAAAACCTTTATCGAGATATACAGGTGAACATGAATAGGGTTTATTTAATTTGAGTCTAGGCAAAATGTAATAAGAGGTGTAGAATGATTTAGGGTGATTAATAATATTCCATGATGTTATAGCAGAATAATAAAAATGACAGTCAGATTTCTAAGCATGGCCATATGACCCGCTAAAAGTTGATCCATGTTCCTTGTATGAAAAGATCTATCTTCAAGTCTTTTATTTATACTAACTTCATCATAATTTGGCATTTGCTAAATAGATACTGAAGTCATCATTGACATAAGTATACTCTAATACCTATCTGTGTAGGCTATCTAAATGCAACAAAAAGTATGCCATTATACATTATACAATCCTAAACTACATAAATATTACTGGTTAATTTATAAGAATATTCATCAATATTTGAATTAATAGTTCGATAGAAACTGGGGGCAGAGTATAGAAAGGGAATTATTTATGAGTCCTATTTGAAATAATCTCAGCAACAAAAAGTTAAATAATCCTGACCTTTCGTACATCATTATACGAAGTGGTTTGGACGAGATATATGAAAATGTTAGCAATATGTCAGATAGCATTAAGCTAAGCAAGAAGATAGAGTCCACTGAACATAAACTAGCGTTTCTCACTTTGCATACATATTGATATGTTAAGAACATATCTACTTGTCACTCTTATTTTTACTTCTAATAAACTAATTAACACTTAGTACCAACTATTACTAACTCGAACTTACACAAACATACGCATACAACTACTCATTCATTTATTTTCATGTTGTGGACTTTTCACATCTATTTGACTCATATTATTCAACTTACTAAAGTCAACATCTGAACGTAATTAAATACTCATTTAGTATAGAATTGATTCGATTGTTAAACATTATATGTTCTCTGGTAATTTTGATTATTACCCTGAAGAACTCCAGACAAGTTTGCCCAATAAAACATTCGAATTATTTAAGTTTCAATCACTGAGATTATTTTAAATATAATTTTTACAAATAATATTATTGGTTTAATCCACTGTTTAAGTTGTGTAATATCAAGACACTTAAAAAAGGAGATGGTAAATTCTAAATATGATGATAAGTAGTAAAAGGTCTATTATTGAGATCGATTCTGTGTATATGCAAAAATATATCAGAATACTGTCTATGATGGTCAGAAAACTAAAAATTCAAATAAGATAGTTGGAGAAAAGGCAATGAAATCAAGGGATAATAAGTATAAAATAATCTTATTGTTTAGGATTAAAAAGAATCTATGTGTAACTAAGGAATGAAACCACTGGCCACAATCATCTTACTGACTTCATCCATTTAATTTATAGCTCAGATCAAAAGTTTGATTTCTTTACCTAATATGTCACATTAGTGTGAGGGCCCCTCAACTATATTTTGACTTAACTGAAAAATGTTTACATGACAAATATTTTTATGAACAAATTATGTATTTTTTGCAATATAGTTTCTTCTATAGATTCCTCATTTTTAATTGATTTTTAAAAGTAATAGTACTCAAATAGAAAAGTTATTTCGTTATAATTCAGATTCGTTTAACAGAAAAAAATAAGTTGAACTAATAGTTTTTTATGGAAAGTTAATGTGGAAAGAGTTTTCTTGAACAAAATCAATCAACTGTAGAACAATCGAAAATCAGATAACCTGATTATTTCTTCATTTGAAGATATGACATAAATTATATTGAAGCTGCTAATATTTTTCCAGTTCAATCATTTCATTCTATTTTCTGTCTAAAAAAATATTCTTCAATTGATGAGATATTTTATAGATTATTATTTTTGAAGGTCATTTTATGACAGTTAATTAAATAGTTTCTTCATTCCCTAACTAATATTTTATTTTGTTTTGTTTTAACATACCCAATTCATTGTGAGAGTTTTTCAACACTTGAGAGTTACTTTAAAGAGAGAGGAATAAGTAGAAAGACTAGAGAACTCAACTAATTCATCTTGTAGATGTAAGTATATATATATATATATATATATATATATATATATATATATATTCAAGGTGAAAATTAAGATTCAAAAATGTGCAATTAAATACCTATTTAGGATCAATTCAGTAAACTAATTAAATTTTCGTTAGATTTCTTTTTTCACAGACACACATTATCATTTATGTAGATGAATAGTTGATTATAAGTATATATCTTTATAGAATAATTTTCGTTTTCTTCTTTATTTTATTCATTCTTTCCAAATTTACCTCTTTTTTTACTTTTTATTCAATCAAATAATCGAATTTTGTTGAAAAAACTTCTAACATAAATAGGAAACTTTTCTTATAATAATAACAAAAAAAGACTTATCGAATGTGAATGATGAAAAAGTAAACTATGATAATGAGTTACTTTATTGGTGAATTACTTCTAAAATGATTCAGTTTATTTTTTTCACCTTAAAATTATATCATATTAATACAGATAATAATAACAATAAAAATAATAAGCAATCTAATCATGGTAGAGTAATGAAGGGGATGGAATAGTATTTTATGTATGTATGTATTTGTATATGTATATGGATAAGTTTAACCATTTTGTATGTGCCAAACTCTAATCTCTCTCCCTCTCCCTATATATATATATATATATATATATATATATATATATATATATATATATATAGGTAAACATTCAAGATTTGCTCTTTTCTCTAGTTATCAGTTGTTTTCCTCTAATTAAGTTTTGTTACATTCAATTGACGTACTTTGTATCAAATTATAGTCCTCGATTATCTCTTGGGTATAAATCAATCTTTATCAATGTATGTATATGTATCTATATACTTTTACTTATATAGTTAGTAATAGAAATATCATAATATAAGGATGTATGCATTGCATAATCTAAGTTTGTTATCATAAAAGTTAATCTATCGTTGAGAATAGTGATGCTAAAATTTTTTTTCAATATTATTCTTGTTATTATTGTTAAGATATATGACGTATTTGAAAATTTAATAAATTTCTTCTAACCAATATTATTATTACTTATTTTTATATAGAAAATGTAATAAACATTGCTATTTCAAATATAACAATCGAATCACACTTAACGGGATAGATTTGGAAGATGTAAAAAACTATACATATCTGGGCAGCATCATTGATGAGCATGGGGGATCTGATGCAGATGCGAAGGAACGAATTCGAAAATCAAGAGCAGCATATTTACAACTGAAGAATATCTGGAACTCAAAACAATTGGCAACCAACACCAAAGTCAGAATTTTCAATACAAATGTCGAGATAGTTCTACTGTATGGGGCCGAAACCTGGAAAACTACGAAATCCATCGTCCAAAAGATACAGGTGTTTATTAACAGTTGTCTACGCATAATACTTCGGGTCCGTTGGCCGGACACTATTAGCAACAACCTACTGTGGGAGAGAACAAATCAGATCCCAGTGGAGGAAGAAATCAGGAAGAAGCGCTGGAAGTGGATAGGACACACATTGAGGAAAGCACCAAACTGCGTCACAAGACAAGCCGGCACGTGGAATCCTCAAGGCCAAAGGAGATGAGGAAGACCAGAGAACACATTGCGCCGGATATATAGAAGACATTATTTTTGAACATTATACTTAATATAATCACAGTGATTGATATTTAAAGAATTCGAATGTTTCACCCAGCAAAGTTGTTCGAACTTCTTCGGTGTGAGAATCAAAGAATTCTGATTAGTACCCTGAAGAAGTCTGCAAGCTTACTCGATGAAAAGTTGAAATGTTTTAAATTTCAATCACTTAGATTATTCCAAATATAGTTTTCACAAATAATATAAATCTGATCGTTTACTAACAATCTGTTTTGACTGTTAAGTGTTCAAATGAATGTGAATGCATTGTAGCAATCAACATAAAGTGTGATTAGTTTTTTTATCTTACAACTTGCTCTATTTGTTTCGTACAGCATAAATGTCTATTCGAATAATTATAATCAATAATTCACATAGAAACAAAAGTTTCCTGATAACATATATCGTTGATTTCCAACAACTTTAAACTAAAGGTTTGTGAAAATAATGTAATTTAAAGTTATTTTCATTGCGGATTAATCTCAATCTGAATGAAATTTGAATTCGATAAGCATCGGGAAGTTGTTTTAGTTCAGAATGATACCTGAATGTCCTAGGTTTAATACCAAGCACGGTGGTGAATATTAACAGTTTAAATTGATAACTATCACTTTCAACGTTTAGTTACTTTATAAATAAATCTAAACAACACAATTTTACTGTATTCTGTAATTAATGAAAGGGGATTCTATTTAAACAGTTGCGTTCGAAAAGTATTATAACCTGAGTTATTATGATACAATTGAACGATGAGTATTAAAAACGTCAGTGTAGCAATCAGCAACATAAATATGCCAACAGAAAGGTAGCTAAGGTAAGTACTTATTCTATTATATATGTATATTATCTATATAATAGTATATTATTTTTATTTATATGTAATTCAGTGGGATTAATTAAACAAATCCTTGAGAATATCAAATTGTATTTCTAAATAGCCTTTTTTTGTTAAATTGCAAAGACAACTGAGCGACAGAACTGTTTTTGCTAATGTCTACAGAAAGCTCATTTTGTACATTGTACTTTAATTAATCAATTAACCCCATACCTTAAATAGACGTTAAATATGTGGGAAATCTGTTTTATATTTTGTGTTTAAACACTTTAAAAACAACAACCGAAAGTGGTAATTTTTAGTGTAAAATTGAGTTTTTCTAAACAAATAAATTGCTGACTATATAATTATGTAAAAACCAATTACTATAACGTTTGAAGGCTTGAGGCAAAGGCAAATGTTTTATCTGATATTTATGAATTTTTTTGAAGTATGGAGTAATTCAGGTAAAAAGTGTAACATTTAAACAGTATGTTCCTCCAATTATGTCAGAAACGTTGTTTGTGTAAGAATACATGGTAGAATAACTTATTAATATCATTTATACAACGGAAAAACATTTTGAATTTAGATTACTTAGTAGACACGAGTATAAACTTAAGACTTATCTGTGAGTACCATAATAGTTTTATCATTCTTCAAAATGACGGGAAAAGCTTCATTTAACATCTAACCCTGTTATGTCCCGATAAGAATAATGAGTAGTAATTTTTAGGATTCATTTGTGGACCAATACTATACGTATACTTTTATCGTATAATTGTTAAATAACTAAACTATTCATATTCGTATTCCTCTTATTATAAGCTTCATTTTGACCTATGAACTATTATTATATGATTTACCATTCTTGAGTTATGCCCAGTCTATCAATTAATATCACCGACATTTACAGCCACATTTGGCCAAATCTTGTACAAATGTTATTTTCTATTTTATGGTACGATGTAGTCTGTTTGGATTGTGTATAAACCAAGTATGTTTAAAATAAATGATTCATATCTCAGAGGCTCGGATTAGTGTTCTGGACTTAACTGGCTGGGCTAGACAGGAAGCAGGACGAATAAGTACTCTAGACTGCCCGTACGGGTTTACACGTCATTGATTTGATCGATAAACCACTGCTCCCTAATTGGCGGTATCATTACTTATTCATTAACAGGGCACTCAGGCCACAAGTTATAACAAACCCACACGTAAGAAGATACACTTTATAATTGACTAGTGATGCAGTATTGATTTATAATTTTCGTATTTCCTCGGCTTATTGTCTGCATGATAAGTCCAAAATGCTTTCATTTCGTCTACATCGTTTTGCTTACTAACAATTCTCATTTTCTAGTATTTTTACTAGCTTCATTGTTCTTATCATCACTTAGGGTACTTTTGCATTGAAATATTGACCACTTATCAGGTTTTCATACTGTCTTGATTTAAAGTTACTTTAATTATTATTATCACGGATATCTCAATATCGCTATCATTGTGGTGTGGGTTACTTATATCCACACATGTAGTATATAACGGTGGTCAGGCATAGCATGTATTTCAGTAGAAGGTCGATAAGGAAAGAACGGGAACGAAGCGTAATTGGTATGAAAACGCATGAACAATAAAATCTAGGACAATGGATTGATGTTCTCAGCAGGAACAGCCAAGTTTGATATGATGGATTGATATTTTGCACATTAACGATTTACTATATGGTTCTCAGATTTTATTGAGATGCTCTGTAATTTAGTGTTAAATACATTCGATTATTCCTATTGGTGTTCTGTTCACTACATCAACAATTAAGAAATCAACTTGTCATCTCAGATAGTCCATATAATTTAACCAAAAGTCTTTCAGAAAAATAACATGACAGATCTTCAATATTCTAAAAGAATATTGTTCACTAATTTACCGTTTTTTTCACTTTTACTTCACTTTTCATATATATTCAAGTATTTATTTGGAAGCTTTAATTTATCATCTATTCTAGACACAGAATCCGGTTAAGCAGAAATCTATCTTTATGTAATCCTAAATTATTTTATGCAAGTATAAAGTAATATTAGAAGGGTTTTTGTGAAGATTTTAGTAATTTCAATAGTTGAAACACTGCTGAGGAATCCCAGACTAGGACGAAACGGCCGTCCAGTGCCTTCAGGTTTTCTATGGTGGTTTAGATTTAATTGACTCATGATTTCAACTATAAAGTAATATACTGTTTCGAATATTTTACAATAACGAAAACTTTTCTTTTTTTATTTTGATGAAAATAGTTATTTACATGTTTATATACTTGAATTTTTTAATTTTTCTATAAAAATGGAATGGCTAGTAGTGGAATCCAGGATTTGAGTTTCATCCTGTTTGGTACTCGTCAGCTGGATGCACCTGCATCTCAGATTTGAAGTTCACTCTGGGGCTCGAACCCAGCACCATTCGCTTCAAACGCCATCGCGTTATCCACTCAGCTACTGAGTCCGGATAACCACTTGCTTGTGTAATGGGGTGAATTTAAATTCACTTGGTATTGTTTTACTATCCATCTTTGCTCAAAAAATCTAGTAAAATTAAGGCAATATCGCGGCATACGCACATATGCCAATAACAGAGTGAATAATTGCAGTCTTAAAACCTCAATGGGAAGATACAAGCAAAACAATATCAAGTGAATAAAAGGGTATATTTTTCCAACTACTATTGAAAATCAACGTTTTCATCGAATAATTACTATTCAGTTATTCTATTCAATTATTATGTAACCTGTACTAACAGTTTTTAATTCCATGAATCCTTCATTTCGTCTAAAACTATCACACAATTAATCTTATCTGTCTCTGAACTCCACTCAACTATTACAGCACCAATCCTTAATTGTTTCCTTGATTCTAACACCAAATAACCTCTGACATGTTCTTGCATGCATATATATAATTTGCCAAGTGATTATTGTTTCTATTATGATTGTACCTACTTATTTGAATAAATTAGATGAAACGATGAAGAACTTAAAACAACATTTTAAAAAAAATCTTACATCTTTTGTAATCATTTGTTTCATATGATATTATGTGTAACAAATATAAATCCAAGCTCAAGACTTACAAACAGTAATCAACAAGTGTTTTGACTTTCCTATATAACCATTTATCTGATAATAATCATTATTTAAAAATATATTAGAAACAGAAAGTTTCTATATTTTCAAATTATGCTATAAATTCTTACTTCATTTGTAACAAATTGCTATCATAAACTGAAAATGCTTAGCAAAGAAAAAGGTTTGCCTCAATTAGTTTAATAACTCCACCTGGAGCCCATCTGAAACTACTGCCGGTCCCAAGCCCGGACAAAGGAGGCAGGTTGGGCATGAGGTTAGTGACCCTATCCCGTAAAAAACTAACTCGTTAAAAAAACGCTAACCAGAAAATGGCAAGCAGTTTAATCGGAAAGAAAAAGAATTATCGATAATAAAGTATATCTTGAACAAATTAAATCATTTTTGTAAAACATTAACGAGGAAGAATGTATATGTATAATCTCAGCGAATGAATTTGAAGTAAATCCAACGTTTTGCCTGGCAATCTGGTTCAAGCTTTTTCAACGAAATATAACCAAACATCAAAATTATCGAATATAAATAGGCACAAGGTTCTCCGGTTTACTATATGCTGAATAAGTCATCCAATCAACGTTAACAATGTTTAAGGTAGGTATTGACATTATTCTGTAAGAAACATGTAGTGTGAAAACGAAATCAGATTTCCAGGTAAAACGTTGGATTTATTTTAAAATTCATTTGCTGAGATTTTATAAATAAATTCTTCTTCTTTAATGTCTCATACTAACCCACCCGAATACTGTGAAATTATGCGATCAAATTTAAACGAAAGTTTTTATTCAATTTTGTAAAGTTTTTTTTAAACTCCGCCTGGATTCTCTCCTGAGGCTATTGCCGGTCCCAAGCCCAGATAAAGGAGGACGGTTGGGCATGGGGTTAGCGACTCCATCCCGTAGAAATGTGACTCGCGAAAAAACGCTAACCAGAAAAATTATTCAAACCATTTAAACTCTGCCTTGGGAGTCGGAAAGTCTTCATTTAGAAGAGTTGTGATGCCTCATGATGAAAGCCGATTTTTTTCGCAAGTCAATTGGTCGATGTCTATTCTGACAACCAGAGCAACCATTTATTTAAGTACATGGAATGCTCGTACAATGGGGGAGGCTGGAAGAGTCTTCCAAATTGCTGCAGAAATGAGGATATAATTTTTTTAAAAAGATTAAAAATATTTACGCTAAAATATCTGAAATATATAGAGAAATGATTATTATAGCCATTTTGGTATTACATTAATTACACTCAATCATTGAACTTAAGCATACAAATGAGAATAACGTCCTTTCTTAACATAACTTTACTTCTTTTAAGTTCATCTGATATAGGTATCCATATGCTTTAAATCTTTAAAGAATATATATATTTTAATACCTGCTTTGGTTTGGGCAATCTGCTTCGGTTTTGGCACCCACGCAGTATCATAGCCTTCACACCAATCAATTGAGATTTGTGTGGCACATATGTATCTGGTGCCTCTTTGTACCAGTATTTATGTGTTCAAATAAAATAATAAAATAAATATATTTTAATAACAAAGTTACTATTATGTAATATATTTTTCACACAGATGTTACATCAACATTAGAATTTTTTAAAATAGTATTTAATTCATAATTATAATTATTATTTTCTATATTATTTTTATCATTTTTAATAGATTTATTTTTTATATATTCATCAAATCGTATATCCAATGATAAAAGTTCTTCATCTTCATCTTCATGATTATCATCATCATGATCTTCATTTTCAATAGAACTATGTTTATTATCATATTTTATTTGATTAACATCATATGAATCTTTTGTAATAATTGATATATATTTCTTATATTTTTTATTGTCATTTTGTATTATATCAGCAGTATTATTTAAAATATGTTTATTATATAATACAATAGCTTCATTATTATAATGTAATTTATTATTATTGTTATTATGATTAATATAATTAAAATTTTGATTTGATAATGATAATGGTATAGTATAATTAGGTAATGTATTTATTAATGAATTTCTATTTATTGGTTTAGAACCAAATATTTTATGAATTTTACAATTTAATTTAGCTTTATTTGCGTAAATATAAATTCTTAATGGTAATGAACATAATAAAAGTGTAGCTATTAAATAAGTTATATCTTTTAAATAGAATGGTAATTTTGATAATTGATGAATAATAAGAAATTTTTCTGGAAATTTCATAAAATCTTTAAAAGTACAAACTGTAAAACAAAACAAATAAAAAAAAATTATTAGAAGGGAAGTTTTGTAGATTTTAAAAATTTCAATAATTGAAATTATGAATCATTTGAAACTAGACTATCATGGTAAATCTCGAAGCACTAAACGTCTTATTGTGGGACGAAACGGCCGTCCAGTGCTTCCAGGTTTTCTATGGTGGTCTCGATTCAGTGAACTCATGATTTCAAATAATATTAACAATACTTAGGAAATTTTATTTTGAGACTATATAACGCAAGTGGATTTGAAATTATATGTACTGTAAATTCTATACTGAAATTTTGTTAGTATTTAAACAAGTGACTTTATAAAAATTAGTTCTTAAGTATTAAAGAAGAAATGAATATATTATATATCAAGGCTTCTTATCACTTATAAACTCCTTTGAATTTACATTATACCGAGTTGTTAAATCCCATATCAAATGCTCTAATAAGTATATTTTAACTTTGAAATTTCACCCGATAATTTTATAGCTAATCTTGAGCAAACAAAACTTAAACATGAAATCAAAGATGCAAAATTTTACGGAAGATATGTTGATGATACATTTAATGCTTACAATAATACGGATTATGCCACATAGTTGCTTTACTAGTTTGATGAAACACAATATTAATGTACAATGAAATATGAACATAATAATCAGTTAAACTATTTGAACCTAAAAATAAAACGAAAGAACTCTGGTGTGTGGTACTTATATCGACATAAGTAGTATATTACGTTAGTCGTGAACAGAATGTCTGGCAGCAGAGACAAGAGGATCAAACAGTAAAGAATGGAAACAGAATGCAATCTGTATGGAAATGCAGGAACAATGAATTCTGAGTCATTTTGAGATAACTGGTGGACATTTTGCATATTAGGCATTTACTAAATGATTGTTAGATTCTATTTACAAATTATGTAGTTTGTTATCAAATATATTCATTTCTCCCCACCAGTGTTCTGTTCACTACAGAACTATCGAATAACCGAGACTATATTCAAAAAAGAAACATGTATAGAGTAATCCATGTAATATCTATTCATTATTCAGATTTTATGATAAAGCTAATATTTAATTGAAAATGAACTTTCCTTTGACCTCTAATTAACTTTTAATCTATAAACAGTCATTACTAAATAATACTGAAATATTAAGAAAAATCTTTTTTATTGGTTGAGATCATGACTCAGTTGAAGCTAGACCACCATGGAAAATCTGGGAGCACTGGACGGTCGTTTTGTCTTATTATAGGAATTCATCAGCATTGCACATCCACAGTCCTGTCCCCTGTGAGGTTCGAGACCATGAGATATCAGTCTCACGCGCGAGCGCCTAACCATTAGACTACTGAGCCGGCATCCAAAGTTGTTAATATCTATCTTCAACTAATCCACGAAATTAAGTGACACACCCACCATTGTCATCAGTGAGTTGCTATCTCACAACAGATCTGGTTGAACTCCACTGGTCACTGCTTCTCACTAGAACTCAAGGATATACCTCTTGAAGTCAGTCACTAGTGAACATATGTTGATTAATATAAGAATGGGTTTTGTGGATATTATAGTAATTTTAATGGTTGAGATCATGAATCAATTGAAGCTAGACCACCATGGAAAATCTGGAAGCACAGGACGGCCGTGGATTCGCACTGCTGAAGAGTCCCACAATGGGATGAAACGGCCATCCTGTGCCTCCAGGGTTTCCATGGTGCTCTGACTTCCATTGACTCAAGATCTCAACTGTTGAAAGTAAAGAAGCGATACACAAGGTGACGAAAATAAACAAATGTAAGATGTAAAGAATTTTTAAAAAATCGTTGGAATTATTATCATATCCACAAAACCCCTTTTGATAAAAATCTTTTTTTAAAACTAACTTTGTTCAGTTTCCATGTAAACATCGAATTTTTCATAAGTTGTAAAAAATTTTTGTTTTTGTCTTTGATATTCTAAATAAGTTTTTTTATCAGAAAAACTAAATAATGTATTTATATTTAATTCAATCAATTGAAAATTTTCTAATTCACTAATACTATCTGACATATCCCATATAGCATCAATTTTAGATAAATCAAATGAACAAATTTTATTCATTGTTATAATACGATGACATTTAATTGGATTTATATTTGTGTTATCAGTAGAATGAGATAACATTTTAGGGATTTTATTAGAATTCGATCGATATTGATTATTTTGAGTATTAACTTCTTTAGTTAAATTATTGAAATCATCTTGGATAAATGAATATTTAATTGGTTTACTTAATTCATTTACATTCAATGTTGTGGTTTGTTGCATTGGATTCTGTTGATAATGATTATATTGTGGTGTATTATGAGCATAATGATAACATTTGATTTGCCAAAGAATAGAAGGAATAAGTTTATGTGCATTATGTATTAAATTATATGCCATTTTTGTATCAATTAACCATGTTGTTTGGATCCAGTTTCTTGATTGCCATGATTCAATTAAATAGACTAAATATACTAGGAATAATAAACCATTAATAATTAGAAGAGAACTTGTTTGACACAATAATCGAAAACTTTGATCGTGTTTATGATATGAAGTAGGATAGTGTGTATCTAAGTGAGATGAATTCATGTAATTTGTCAGCTGTTCAACACCGCATGATGATACTAAAATAATACCTGTGACTAAAACAGTTGTAAGACATGCACACCTCCATTCACCTAAAGCGTAAAGGATGCATTCATTATAAGTTCGTTGGACTGGGACCTGATAGAAAATGAAACAAAAGAAGATAATATAAAAAGTTATAAATTCGAAGATAACGAATGGTGATGTAAACTTATTACTGAAATTTCTGTTGTTATTTATTGTTGATAGAATTTACAAATAAAAATGTAAAGGAAGCTGATTGTAACAAAATCACCAAACTAAGACACTTGATATAGTTGTAAGCCACTAATATTTAGGACGCATTATTGTGAGGTTCTGCAATACGGAGTGTTATTGATCAAAAAATTTAATAAGATCAAAAACTGAAATTCCATAAACCTTATTTCACCGGAATTTGAAACGTGGTAACTAGTTAACATACTGAAAACATAAACGAATCAATGAAGTAATAGTGGCATAAGAAAGGGTAAAAATCACAAATATTGTGGAAGGAAAACCTACTAGAAAAGCTCTGAATAAAATTTTATTTAAAACGAATTATCTAGCAAGTTGTTTCTTAAATAAGTAAGCATTCACAAAGCCGTTCATCCTTCATCTACTCCTGATAACATAGTTGGTAATGTTGTAAAACTGTTCGATTCTTCACTAAACTCTGTTGAAGTTTTGTAAGAGTGACAGATAATTTTTTCTAACCAAGTGTTATTTACTGACAAGAATTACAAATAAAGGGGGCACCGTCTTAAATAATAGTAATTCGATTATTCAAATCCATGGATAATTTATGTAGTAACTCAATAATGATATTTACTTTGGGAAAAATGTATGTTCTTGTTTTAATGGCTATAGAAAATCGATTAATGTAAGAACTGGAAAAAATGTCTTATAAAAACCATCTAATGTTATTTTTTATTTTATTGTAAACCTTAAATAAATGTATCTCATATACTGTAAAGACAAATACATCTGGATTCACATCATATTACTGAGTTAAGCCTTCGTTTAGACAGTCGCTGGATTGTTTCGCGGATCTAAATGGTAACGCCATATATCTGACTCCAGGTAGATCGTTTACTGCGTGTTATCAAAATATACATGTTGTCAATCCTTGTATATAATCATCGACTTAAATCGCGTTCGTCAATAATGGAATTAGACAATTCAAATACCAGAATGAATTTTTGAATACGTATATTTCGTACAATCGTTGATCGGAAAGCGAAATGAAACACAATGACGAACAATGGAGGTGAGTGAGCTAATTCAATTTAGCCAAGCACGGCTTGATATTTATAGTCGAACAAAAATAAGTTGCAGACACGATGAGTAAGATAAGTAATTAGCACACATACAATTATATAAAAAGTCATGATTAATAAGCGAATAAGTGATAGGGCAAAAATTAGGCTTGTGAAGAATGAATAGATTGATTTGTCTAGAGGCTAGAGTAACCTGTGTGACCTTGACATGGTACCAGCCCCCAGAAGTATTTCAGAACATATATATATATATATATATATATGTCTGGTCATCAGTTGAAAACTAAATACTATTAAAATTTTTAAACATGATAACCTACCTCGTTACTTAATGGTTTTGGTTACACTAATTTGTTCGGATTAATAAGGCTTAAATACTTAAGGACATGAATGCAGTTTCTAACTTTTGGAAAAATTAAAACTGCTACAATTATAAATTAACTTGTGAAGTATCCACCTTTTAGACGTTTAGAAATATACATTATAAAAATAGTAATAAAATAATAAATGAATACTGATTTGTATATACTAATTATAATACAGTAACAGCATGAAATACACAATTCTGGACATTGTTTTGCAAATAGTATGAATGGTATTTCGGAATGGAATTTTGTTTGTATATTAGTTGTTGATATATAATTATTCACTTTAATGAATAAATTCATCTCAGCATTTAGATATATTCTTGCATAAGAGAAATATATAAACAACTGTTCCTTTAGAATATTAAGGGAAAAAAATGTTTTCAATTAATAAAGCACAGTAGTTGCCACCGGTTACTATATTCATTGACAATATTTGAAATTCGAAATGAAATGGTTGCGGTAATGAAAAGTTTCAAAATTATAAGTAGTTAGGAATGTGTATATAACTTCAATTATGCAAAATCATTGATTACACAAATGTCGTTACTAAAAAGACGAATTGGTACTTTCATATATGTAATGAAGTAATCGGGCATAAAAGTATGATATAGAGATAAGATAAGCAAACTCAATACAATAAAAATACAATGATATCAGTAAGAAGGTATTCCATTCTGTGAATAGTTTAAGATGCATCAAATTTTAAATGCATGCTCTGTAATACGCAAATACTGTTTTATATAGAAGAAAAGTTCTAATGTATCTCATTAAAGACAGAATATATGGATTGTTAAGGTTATATTACTACAAAACGTTGCATTTACTGGATATCGGTTTTCATTACATGAAGCTTCTAACTCATATTTATTAACGAGTTATAACTGAATTTATCCATACGTATATATACCTACTAATTTACCTACAGTTTTAAAACAAGATAAGCTGGCCTTACTGAGCATTCCCCTTATTCTATATAGTAGACAACAAAACATCAAGTAATAAACATATATTTTTATTCGTATTTTAGTCCAAAGCACAACTTAAGTTTCAGGCATTGAGTATATTACTTTTGTGGCCAACTTCTTTTAGCCGTTGGTATTCATATTTTAGACTTCGAATTTCATATTTAAACGATATTGACTTTATTGCTTGACTGACAGTTCACGTATTTAAGATGAAAGTGAACTTTGCGACAAATTTATATTCATCTTTTAGTTTCTGTATTTTTTTTACATCATATTCTCACTTTTGCTCATTTTTTACTCACTTTTGTTACATTGGCAAATTTAAGGTTGTACATTTCTGACGATTAATTAATCTCAAGAATGTCTACAGTTCCGATTTATTTTGGCAAAACATTGAAATATATGGATTATTGAGTAGCTGATTTATCTTAATGTAGAGCTTATCAGTACTATTCACCATTTAAAACCCTTAAGATCTGTATAGCCTTTTTAACCATTTATGGGACTTTTCATCAGTGCACATCCACCATCCTGCACGTAGGATTGAAACCCAGGACCTTCAGTCTTGCACGAGAACTCTTAACCTCTTGATCACTGAGCCGTCCTCCAATAGTCTTGATGTCTAACTTCAATCGATCCATGATGTTGCACAACCCTTCATCCATTGTCTAAGGTGTTGACTGTGTCAAATCCGATATGGATTGTATTCCATTAGTCACGGCTTCTCACTAGAACTTCAGGAAATCAATTTTGAAGCTAGTCACTAGAGAGTACACGATTATTATCGGTATAGAGATTTGTGGAGATTGTAGCATATTCCAAGTTGCAATCACTAGTTGATCTAAGCTGGATTATCATTGAAAATAATCTCCACAAATCCCCATACTGATAATAATCTTGGTTTAAATGTACATTCTATATGATCGTAAATTAATGGGAAGATCAGTGTATGACTTAGCAAGATAGCTTGCATAAATAAGTTTATAGATAGATTATGGTATGACAAAGTACTAACTAGAGAACTTTTAAACAACTGGCAATAATTTACAAGTAACTCGTTTTACTTTAAGTGACAGAAAATTAAACGATATTATTCCACAAATAATACTAATAGTACTAATAATACTAATATTAATTTTTTTTTAATTTTTGACTAAAGTATACTTTAAATACAAAACTGTATATTGTCAGTTTTCGGGAAAAATTAGAAAATGAATCAAAATATTTATTAAGAACAATCGTCCATGATCTTGCAGGTATCATTACCAAGGTTTGATTTGATAATTTTGAATAAACTGAGCATTAGGTAGATTGTTATAAATAAATAATATATTTGTCATATCCCAATCAGTTTAAAAATTAGATTGTCTGAAGAAGTGACTTACACTAAGTCACGAAACGTCAGGAAATCTAATTTTTATACTGATTGGGATATTACAAATATATTTGTTTATAATCGTTTATGATATTTTAATGTCACTTTTACAGGTTATTACAGATAGGAATACTCTTTCATGATATGTACAATTTGATAAAATATTTTATACTCATCAGGTTATTAGAATACACTGTTAAGAAATACACCAATTGTTATTTCGTTTATTAGTATAAGATAAAGAAAAAAAAGTAACGTGAGATTTCAATGCTAATGTTAATCTCTTCATCATCTCTTCATCATAGTGAACGAGAACACCGTTGTGGACAAATAAATGTATTTGAACACTCAATTACAGATTCTCTTAGTAAAATCTGAGAACCATAATGTAAATACTTCATTTGTAAAATTTTAATCAATTTTCTCAGACTTGGTTGTTCCTTCGTTTCCACATCAATCGTTCTCTGTTCTCGTTCTCTTGTCTTCGATCTTCTTAATCTTCTGCCGCCAGGCATTTCATTTTCAATTAATGATACATACTACTTATATCTGTCAACATCAGTAGAACACACTACAGTCGTTATATAAACAAGTAGTATTTAGTTTTTAATCATAAATAATAAGTTTAACTTCGATTATTTATAGTAACACGAAAATAAAAGTAAAAAAATGAACTAGAAATCATTTAATAACAGTCTACATAAACATTTTAAATGGCTAAAATTAAAAATAAACCTTAACAGATTCGTGACTGTATCGTAGAAAAAAATGAAACGATAAAATCTATGCATTAGAATATATTATGCTATAAAAGACTGTATTGTGAAAGTAAATTAAACTTTCTCGTTCATTGGAAATGTGTAAATAAATTGGTCTTCCCCCACTATACACAACTACCTAAATTTTAAACGTAATTAGTAAGATATCAAATGGTGTTTATTCGATAACAAAATCAATCTTTTAGATAGTAAAAACAATGTTAAACAATGAATAATACACCAAGATTATAATGAAACAACTATTTTTTAATTAGAACAACATATATTAGCGAACAATTGTTTTCAATTAGATCATCATCAGGCTTTACTCTAATATAGATGAATATTTAGATGAAAATGTTAAACGAATCAAAGTAATTTAGGTTAATAATCACAATGAAATAGAATAAGTCACCACATATAATAGGTAAAAGTACAAGTTAATAGTAGGAAAACAGGTGTACTGATAGTAGTAAGAATAATAAAATACGATCACAAAAGTTTTATCAATAACGGATCTGTAACAAGAATCATTTCATAATGAAAAATTATATAAAACTTACTAATTTTTTTGTTTTTAATTCATTCTCTTTAGGCATATTTTCACATGTACTTAAACAAACTTCTGAAGATGTAGATTTGTAAGGTAGAGAATTTAGAAATTCACTGTTACATTCAACAGTTCGATTCAATTCTATTGTCATAGTTTATATATACTTGAATATATTCCTAGTTATTGTTTTGAATAATAATAATAATAATAGTAATAATCATAAACCACTATTGTCATAGCAGTTAAAATGATGTAATGAAATATTTCTCATGAAATTTATGTAGACAAGTTTATGTATAAAAAAAAACAAACAAACAAACTTATCAATGTTAATTTGTGAATAATTTCTTTAAAAAAATGTACTGGTCGACAGTTTGACATTTGAAATGATAATTTCACTAAATTACGTAAGAATAAATTATTTTTTATCAAAAAGAAAAATAACAAAATCCTATCTTGATATTTATTGGTTAAATATAAATGATAGATTTTAGGTTCATAATACAGTTGAGTTGTATTAAATAACCAGTAGAAATTCAGTAAATAAATTCTATAATAATATCTTGAATATATTGAAATATAGAACTATATATATATAAGCGAACAATATTGTTTTCGATTAGATACTTAATAGGCTTTACTGTAATATACAGTAATACTTATATGCATATACAAAATTATTGAACCAATCAAGGTTGTTTATAAGTTAATCGTATTCCTACTAGTTTTCCTTATGGTGTTTGATCTCATCTCTTACACATAGCAGAAGATATAGGAATTCGAGCCAACAATCTAAGTTTTTGTGTTCATAAGAAATTTGTAACACCCTTATCTGTCCCTTGGCCTAAATAAATAAAACAAACTAAACATTAACAAAATATGTATGTATGAGGCGGAAACTTGGAAAACTGTGAAAGCCATCATCCAGAAAATACAAGTGTTTATTAATAATTGCCTACGCAAAATACTTCGGATCCGTTGGCCGGACACTATCAGCAACAACCTACAATGAGAGAACAAACCAGCTCCCAGTGGAGGGAGAAAACAGAAAGAAATACTGGAAGTGGATAGGAAACACATTGAGGAAAGCACCGGACTGTCTCTCAAGGCAGGCCTTCACATGGAATCCTCAAGGCCAAAGGAAGAGAGGAAGACCAAAGAACATATTGAGTCGAGGAATAGAGACAGACATGAGAAGTGTGAAGAAAGTTGGGTAGAACTGGAAAGAAAGGCCCAGGACAGAGTTGGTTGGAGAATGCTGGTCGGCGGTCTATGATCCACTGGTAGTAACCGGTGTAAGTATGTAGAGTAAGTTCGGCAAACCAAAGAGACACAGTATTTTTTTGTCTGTTAATAATTTTGAAACCTTGAGAAATGTCAATGATATGCCTGGTGTCAAGTAAATGCCGGGCTATTGCACTGAGGGACAAGGGCTCTTAAAATTATAATAGCTTAAAATTTATTTGACAGTAGGCATAGCAGTAACATTCCTCAAGCTTTCGAAATTATCGCACAATTTATCTTATCTGTCTCTGAACTTCATTCAATCATTATATCACCCATTCCTCATGTTTCTTTTATTCTAACAACAAATAACCTCTAACCTGTTCTTGCATATATATAAATATATGTCATTCCAATTAATTTCATTCACTTATGTTAATTGTTTCACAATTTATGTTACCTCAATGTAAATATTGACAGATATTTGGTCGTGAGCAGGTGATGAGAAACCACGAAATATACTGAATTCACATTATTCTACATCCATGTTTGTTCAGACTCTAAATTTGATTCCTTTTTTAAAATTTTTCCTTATTCCGATTAAATTTATGTGAGGTTTCAAAAGAACATTTTAAAGTGAGATAAATAATTTAAACTAGTGACATGATTATTAAGAACATTACATATAAATGTAGTACCCATATTTTAAAGTAAACATATTCGAGATTGTACTGCTTCATAATTTCAATGTATAGGGCTCGTTTCTCACTTATCTTCTACATATGTAACATTACCAAAAGTAAAAATGAAAATATCCATCCTAATTTTGCAGCCTGCTTACCTGTTGTTAGATTGTTCTCAAAAACTCTTGTAATTTTTTCTGACGTTTTGATTTTTGTTCTCATTGGGACTTAAAGTATTCACTTGATCTTTAGTAAACACACTTGTTTAATTAGCATTCGGATATGTATTGACATATTTGTCAGGTTCATCACATATTAATGACGATTATATAGGTAAAACTTAATGTGTAGATCACAATTAATATATACATACTCTGATTACAAATATTTCAACTACTTGATTGAAATTCGTAATACACCTTTTATGAGGATACATTATCCCGTGTTCGTTCTCCAACATGATCAATGTAAACATTTTAATTAAACTGGTGATGTAAGAAACGACGTTATTTCAGTTAAAAGGTTTTACATAGTACGTGTTAGTATCCAAGGTTTTACGACAGCACTTACAATCTATTCAAAAATACTCATCCACTAATTAGTAAATGATGTATTCAACAAACGGTTGTTTCTGTAGGTTAAGAATTAGTATAGCCCCACAATTTCTGACCTAAGATATCTTTGAATGAAGGTCATTAGCTTGATGATTAAAAAGAACTTTTATTTCAATAATCGATCTATATGGGAGCTAAGTAACTGTTCGATAGTTGCACACATAAAAAGACTCATCTTACTTAAATTTTATTCCCTTTACTTTTGATTTAATAAATTAAGTAAACTATTTTCACAGTTCTATTTCTATATTAACAAAACAGTAAACCCCTGTCAAAGGATTTAATAAGCAAATTAGCCTTCGTGTAACAAAAAATTTATTAGCATTTATCGTTCTCTCCCTGTAGATAATTTATTTGACTGTATTGATGAATTGTTTCTTTTTGTAATCTGTGTCATACTGTTGAAATCTTCATCTTGTAAAATTCCTTATAAAAATCAATTAATATATCTGTAAATAATTAATTTTTATGATAAAGGTTTTTGAAAATTGTTGACTTTTATCGTTCTCATGAACCAATCTAAGTCAGAAATCCATCGAAACCCTGAAAGCACTTGATGGTTATTTATTTCTAGTTTGATAATCTTCAGTAGTGAGTATCGGTAATATAGCTCAGAGACTTCAGTGTTGAGTGTTAACTTTCTACATATAGACCACCAAGCTGGAATCAACTAGTATAAAAATCTAACTTTAATCAACCTACTATAACGTGTGACCATCTTTCATTGTTTTTGGTAAATACCTTCCTCACATCTAACACGGATGAACCTCGCTGTTCAAGGCCCTTCATTAGAACTCCGGAAATTTCCTCTAGAATCTGTCCGTTAGTAAGCACATGATAATTATTAGCAAGGGGTTGTGAAGTGTCTAATAATATCTAATAATTGAAATGATTATGCAAAATTGAAGCTGATGATATTGTGCAAAATGACAACGAGAACTCTGTAATTAAACTTCATAGCTAAAAGAACACAATAACACTAAAAGTACTTCATGATGTTATTATCAATTTTTAAGAATTCAAATCAGCCCGTTTTCCTTGTAAAGGACTGGATTTTAAATAGTCTCTTTCAGAACATGTCCAATTTGTATAGATCACTACAATATTGTTAAATATTATTTATAACGGATTGATATTGGCTAGCATTGGTGACTTGAATGAGGGATTCATCCCAACTGGAACTAGTCATTTGAGTGTACATGAGCCCATAATAAAACTCTAGCTGGTAATTCCCAAATAAGACGAAACTCTAAACATTATCCAACCTTAGTTATTTAATGAAACCACTTTTCCATCCATGTTCATAGTGCAAATAAGATATAGCGACAATAAATAATTACTAAAAGAAAATAAGTTTCAATCTACAAAAATTTTGATTATCACAAATACATACGATCTGATGAAATGTTCTATCCATTAGTATTGTAAATCCCTTACAGTAATGTAAAATATAAAGTTAAAGCTATACAGATGATTTTGATATAAACTTAATAGACATTGTTTCAGTAAAACATCTCTGTTTTTTTTAAAACTAGATTTTCACTATATTCATATTAAGCACGTGTTTATTTATTCAAGTTTCTATGGTAAATAAAAACATTGAAATTTTTAAATATTTCGATTGTGATCGATTTTTTATTTCTATTGCCGCAATTAATGACTACTTTGAAATTATATATTATATTCTACTGTTATTTATAAGTGAGCTTCAATAATGATATATTTGATCATAATTGATTTTTGAAAACATCCAACATCATTCAGTATGTTTAAGTGATTTTGGGGAAAGTAAATTGTAATATAAGTATTTTAATACAGTTATTAATAATAATACTAATACTACTACTACTAATCATAATATTAATAAAAAAAAACGACATTAACAATAATGATAGTAATAATTATTATTATCGATCGTAAAATGTCATCTGATCTACAGTATGGGAAAATGATAATAAATTGTACAGAAACAAAAAAAGAAACTAATTGTTATTTTATATCTAAATATTGATATAATCGATGTGTTAAAAATAATTTTAACATTCAGTAATCACGGAGATAAATTTCCTTTAAATATTTCTTTTTTTGTTGTCGAAAATGAACCATTAACGTTTGATTTCCAAAAGTATAATATATTCAGTTTTTTGTAGTCAATATCCCTGTTATAATTTGGGTGGTCATAAACTTGGATAGTAATAAGTTACCATGCGAAGAAAACAACTAACAAGTAAATACTTTTTAATGTTTCATAGAAAGACAAAAAAAGTACCCTCCTTTTGTTTTATTTTTCAACTTGTTTGCATGTCAGTAACAAATTAATTTTTTGTATTATTCGTGATGTATGATCAATTAGTTATGTAAAATGGGAAATATATTAGTTTAGAAGACCACAGGAAACAACCATAGAACTTTATATATAGGAATACTTAAATACCAAAAATGTTTTTCTATGTTTTTTTCTAAACTCAGCTTATTATTATCATCAATAAGACGTGTTATTCAGTTGTAATAATCATATGAAAATAAATATTTTTATACCATAAGATGTACAAAACAAAAAATTAATTCATGTATTACATTTGATTGTCATAATATAATACAGTTGTAACTCCGACTGGTTGCTCTATGGGGCTACCGCCGTTCCCAAGTCCAGATAAAAGAGAAGGGTTGGGCATAGGGTTAGAGACCCCATTCTGTAGAAAACTAACTCACTAGAAAAAAAAATGCTAACCAGAAAAGTACAAAAAATTTGTAAAACAAAACTGTAAAAAATGATGAACATTAATTTATAAAATGAAAAATTAAATTTTTAATTAAATATAAATATATATGAGATTCATTTATTAATTGAGTAATAGAATGAAAAGGATAAAGAATGAAACTTGGCTTCCAATAATTTCAAAAAATTACATAGTGTTTTAAATTGTTCATAAAAACGGTTTAATCTCATGTTGATAAAATAAAAAATATGTCCATTTCTTAATGCTTTTTACCTAGAAAAGTTGTGTAAATTTTTCGAAACCGACTTAACTTACATTCACTTGGTGTTGTTTACTTGTATCTTCTCATTGTTATTTAGCACCGCGATTAATCAGTCTCATGTTGATATATGTGCATTCTGTGCGGACTGCCTCGATATTGCCAACAAGAGACTGATCAATTTTAGTCCTAAATAACAATGAGAAGATACCAGTAAACAACATCAAGTGAATATAATTGCACCGACTGCACGAACAGATGGCTATCAGGACTCAGTAGCTAAGTGGTTAACGCAGTGTGGTTTTTTCGAAATCTCACTGTTAGGCATTTTCATTTGAAGTCATTTTCGTAGTCGAGAAATAAGATTCAAATATTGTGACATTTGAATAACTCGGAACTTCTTAATTTTGATGACATTATAGCATTCGTGACTACTCATAAGTAGTTTTATGAAAATGTCATTTTTTTTCTTCTATGATCGTTGTGTTAATTTACTGATTAATTAAAAAAATATTGCTCATGACACTATGGTATTCGATTCTTAGGAAAGGAAAAAGTATAAAATTCGGTAAATCAATAGTGTTTATGAGTTGTAGAGTTTTGATCTTACAATATTTGTGAAGTGTGTTCATATTTTAGGCTATTTATGAAATAATATCAAAGATTACTCAGCTGAAGTTATTCATAATCTAACTTTCATTTAATGTGAATGAAGTTAAATACATCACAATGTTTTAATCTATCATTGCTATTTAATAAATCGTAATCTCATGACATTAATTCTTGGTCTTCTTCAGTTACGTTTTATTGTTCTGATGACGTCATCAGTAATATATTCATAATAATCAGAGAGGGGTTTTGTGGAGATTACAGTAATTTAATAGTTGTATTTATAAGTCAATTGAAGCTAGACCACCATGGAAAACTTGGAAGCATTAGACGGCCGTTTCATCTTAGTATGTGGCACATACTAGGATGGTAGCCTAGCTTCAGTTGACGTATGAATTCAACTATTATATTCATAATAGTTCTGATCATTTATAACAATAGTTGATTGAACTTAAATGAACAAAACGATCTACTTTGTTTTTAACATAATTACTCAAACTAACATTCAATGTTCATACCGAGTTATGTTAATCATAGTATTTATGTAGCATAGCTCAATTGAGATAAACTTTTACTCAACTAATAAAATCAACTTATAGTGTTAAACAATTATGTAAAATGATATCCTTAAATAAATATCATAGACAACTTGTAAAAGTTATTTATAACTTGAACTTTATAGAACATACAGCAGGATATTATACACACATGCAATAAATGAATATTAAATTGTTATCTATTACAGAATTCTATCTCTATTCATAAAGTATCATTTATTCATTACTTAGATGACAATTAAATTGTTAATTACGAATATTAATTCAATTTTGTGATCAAATAATTCTTAGATAAAAAATAATCAATAATTTGATGTTGTCAAAAATGAATATAAAATTTCATTAAAAAAAAGAATTAAACAGTTCGTTGATTGTTTTTTTTTGTTTTTTATTTTTATTACTTAAAGTATTTTAATGAAAAATAAAAGTAGAATTATGAAAACAGTTTCAAGTCTATGACAACACAGTGTAGAATAGATTAATGCTAATAATAGTAATATGAGTAGTTAAAAAAATTATTATTGTAATTATCAGCTGTCAAATATTTAATATTAAAACTGACATTTTTAATTCATTTCCTTTTATAAATCAATACACCGTCAAAATCTGTTACTCTATTTGTTATAAACTGATGAGAATACTGAACGGTAACATTTGGGATCCATTTGTGGATAAATACTATACGTATATTTTTATCGTATAATTGTTAAATAACTAAACTATTCATATTCGTATTTCTCTTATTATAAGCTTCATTTTGACCTATGAACTATTATTATATGATTTACCATTCTTGAGTTATGCCCAGTCTATCAATTAATATCACCGACATTTACAGCCACATTTGGCCAAATCTTGTACAAATGTTATTTTCTATTTTATGGTACGATGTAGTCTGTTTGGATTGTGTATAAACCAAGTATGTTTAAAATAAATGATTCATATCTCAGAGGCTCGGATTAGTGTTCTGGACTTAACTGGCTGGGCTAGACAGGAAGCAGGACGAATAAGTACTCTAGACTGCCCGTACGGGTTTTATGCGTCATTGACCCGGTCGATAAAGTATTGCTCTCTAATTGTTGGTATGATTACATTTTACATCAATAGGAAACAGGGCACAAGTTATAACACTATTCAAATAAAAATATAATGGTGTTATAAATAATTGATATTCGGATATTGAACTTTACTTAGTAACAAATTGTTATGAAGTTGTTCATACATTATCGTCATAATTCGCAACGTGTGAAAAAATGTATTAACTATGAATGTTTTAATCGTCAGAAATAAAATAAACATGGTTTGAATATAGTAAAACCACCTACTTCTTGCTGTCACCGTCCCTAGCAACTTTAACTAATTTGAATAACATCAACAGTATATCACTATGTCACATGACATACGCATTTTGGTAGACCTGATTGACATATTTTGGTAATTACTACTTTGTTGTTCCGTGCTCTCTGTTTTCGTTTTGATTTCTCCAGTTGTAGATAATTATCAATTATTCGACCTGGCATACGAAATGACCTTAATTACTCCGTTCATAAAACAACAGGCTGTCCATTTAAGAAAAATATAAAAGTTTCCGGCTGATGCATTGGATAGCTGTAATACATGTAATACCTAAATAATTACTGAACTAGTATACTTAAAAATTTCTTCTATCACATGTTTATTCTGTACACATAATGTTACTATTTATATCAAATTGATCATGCCTGTAAACTGGAGTGAATTCTGTCATTATTATTTTCAGAATATATAAATTATTATTATTAATTATTAATTCAATACGGCAAATAATGTCTAGTTTAGGTTAAAATTGACTAATTATTGAATCAAGAATATTTAAATAAGGAAAAGGATGTATATTCGGAGTTGATTTTATGACACAACAACATGGTTATGAAATTGTCTCTAAAGCTTTGATTTCCGATTACCAGTAATATTATCAACACCTGTATAAGTAATAGCTTACTTGTTTTAGCTCGAAATTTATATAAACCCTGTTTCTTAGAACAGTTTGAGTAGAAAATGTTTCAATCAATTACATGATGATTTGTAAATATGTTAAATGTTTACAAATGGGTACTTTGATTGATTTAGTAAAGGTGTTTCATATAATTTTTCCTATTTAAAAATTTTAACGAAAGCAAGAACAATTAACATAACAAAATAACATGAGTTCATTATATTTCACGATTTCTCATCAGCTACTTACAAATTAACGGTAGTATTTATTAAAAATCAGTGTACATACTTTATATTATTCTAGAAAATCTCTCACCAGTGAAGATTAATAAAAAAAAGCAATAAGTATGGAAAAACTATTAGATGTCTTTATATGCTAAACAATGTGAATATTTATAGGTTGAATATAAGGATGATTTAGAATAAACAACTAAGAACATAGAATTATTTAGAAATAAGATATTAATGTTATAGTTGTGTAGCTCTTAGAACAAAACTGACTAAGTGAGTACAGATCAGACCAAAAGTGAGAATTAATAATGAAAATAAGAATCGCATAGCAAACACTGATGGATAAATTCATCACGGCAAAACATAATTGATAACTAAGTATTTTTGAATGTATAAATTTGGTTGAGGTTTTTTATGGCAACTGCTTCGGCAAACCGTATTAAATTCGACGTTGTTTGTTTATTAGTTATCTTTAAGTACTTAGAGACATCAACACTATGGTCACTATTAAGTAGATGACGTGCGATCGTAGTATTGAAAACATGTTGTTCTTTTAGTTTAGGCTTCTATAGAATATGTTCAGAGATGCGGACACTAACCTTCCTTTCTATTCTTCTAATATATGTATTTTGACCCTTACATGTATACTGGCAGACATAATTTAAAGTAAAAAATGTGTGAATTTGTCCACACGCTTGCTTCCAAAGTTTTGGAAGAGGCGAAAGCTTTTTCTTACCTGGAGTACATCAGCGACCAACAAAGAAGACCTGTTGTAAACGTCAAGGTGAGAATCAGAAAATCAAAGGCAGTAATCCCATTATCGATGATTATCTGTAAACCAAAAGATCTTTTAAATATGACCCTAGTTACAGTTAAAATAGTCCTACTGTGTATGAGACTTGTCGAACTTCCACCCCTATCAATAACAAAGTAAAAGCATTTACAAACAGCTGTTTATGCAAGACAATTAAGATCGACTGGCCAGAAACCTAGCTTGAAATCCTTAAGACAAACAGAATAAAGCCAAAACAAAGAACCCAGGGCGTAGGGAATTAGAGCTAGATATCAAAGCCATGAACTAGAAAAGAGTGCCCAGGAAATATCTCTGATTTAGTATCCTATGTTCCAGTAATGGGTAAATGACCAAGGGAACAAGTGATTTCACTTGTTATCACTTACTAACGATTCCAGAAATTATTAAAATCTGACTCACATGGCTAATGGTTAAATACAATTGGAGCATAAATCTCTAATGTTTTCCTTCTCGATTTATTGTAAAACTAAACAATTTCTATAAAAGACTTTTGAGCACTACATTTTAAATACATGTATCTTTTATTTCAAATGTGACTTATAAAAATGAATTCACCAGTATAGAATTGTGGTTATTAAAAAGTTTTTGATTGAGATCATGAACCGATTGATGTTAGATCACTACAATAGGACGAAACGATCTTCCAGTGCTTCCAGATTTTCAATAGTGGTCTAAAATCAATCCGTTTATGATCTCAATCAAAAATGAATTTACCTTTGTTAATAATTTATTATAACAAATGTTACTTGCTCTCAATTGACTTATCTTTGTAACTTATTTATTTACTAAAGATATGAATAATATAAATTGTCAGTAACACAAATAATGTTGGTCTTCTTTATATTCAATCCCAATGTTTTTAGTTTACTTAAAAGTTAATCAATGAATAATCCAAACAATAGACTTTAGAAGGGTTTTGCGGAGATTTTTAGAAATTTCAATAGTTGAAATCATGAGTCAATTGAATCCAGACCATCATAGAAAACCTAGAAGCACTGGATGGCCGTTTCGTTCTATTGTGGGACTCCTCAACAGTGCGCATCCACGACCCCTCTCTCCGCGAGACTCAAACCCAGGGCCTATCCGCCTCACACGCGAGCGCTTAACAATTAGACTACTGAGCAGGCATTCAACGGTGTTAATGTCTAACTTCAACCAATCCACGAAATTGCGCAAACGCACATCACTGTCTTCAGTGAGCTGATATCTCACAACAGACCTGGTTGAACTCCATTGTTAAAGGCTTCTCACTAGAACTCCGGTAAATGCCTCTTGATGTCAGTCATTAGTGAGCAGATGATTATTATTTGAAGGGGTTTTGTGGAGAATTTTAGAAATTTCAATTGTTGAAATATATAGATTTTTATTTTATTATAAATTTAATAGTTAACTGGAAATATCCAAGGGTAAAAGTTAATGAAATTTCAAAATATCCCAAGGCTATAAAAAACGCATAAATCAATTAAAAGCAATATGATAACAAACAAATAAAAATTTTTTTAAATAATATTTCAGGACTTAGTACCTGAGTGGATGACGCGATAGATTTGAGTCTCAGAGTGATCATCAACTCTGGATTGCAGGTACATCCAACTGATAGATCTCAAATAGTACGAAATAGGCGTCCTGGATTTCACTGTTACCCAATATTAAGGCAGTATTCACATATGCCAATAAGAGATTGATGGATTGCAGTCCTCAAAAATAATGGGAAGATACTAGCAAACAATAATAAGTGAATTAATATTTCATATGTTTTTAATTTAAAAAAGTTGTACCGACTCAAATCTTCTATTAAAAAGAAACAATTAATTACAATCCAGGTAGTTTATCCACTTAAATTATGTATATCTGTATGCAGTTATCAGTTCCTTTCACTCTTTTTGTTCTGTTAATTTGCATAAGAAACTTGTTGAAATACCTTGTATTAAAAATTCTATATTGTACCTAAAATATAACATTGAGTAATGCCATTAATGATAATAATCAGTAATTTTTTACATGCTGTTTATATACAAATAGTTTAAATCATAATGTAGATGACAAGTAATACATTATAATGCTTAAATTAATGCTTAAATAAATGACTTGTGATTTATTTAAAAACACCTTAGGTAAATCATGCGATTGTAGTAAAATAATAAAGAATTTGGTGACAGTAAAACGCATCATAATTTGATGATACATTAAACAATTATGAAAAACCACTGCACGATTAGTATTATATATATAGTTGTAGTGAACCCTGAAATTTAGCTGCTCCACTAGTGTGGTAGTCGACTGGATTATGAAGACCTTCACATCTGAGGAGAATCACGGAATACAATGGACAGTTCGGAATCAATTTGAAAATTTGGACTCCGCAGATGATCTGGTCATTCTATCACTTACACACCAACACATTCAGATGAAAACAACCAGTGTGGCAGAAGCCCAAACATCAGTGAGCCTCAACATACACAAAGGAAGACGAAAGGTCCTGAAATATAACACGGAGAACACCAAATAATCAATCACAATTGGTGGAGAAGTTCTGGAAGATGTGGAATCATTAACGTACCTGTGAAGCATCATCGATGAACAAGGAAGGTCCGATATAGATGTAAATGTGAAGATTGGCAAAGTAAAGGCCGCATTTCTACAATTGGAGAATATATGGAACTCAAAACAACAACAACACAAGATACTCAATATCTGTTTGTCAGATACCATCAGCAACTGTCTACTGTGAAAGAGGACAAACCAACTTCCAGCTGAAGAGGAAATTGGATGTTGGAAGTGGATAGGGTGCACATTAAGGAAATCATCAATGTGCATCACGAGGCAAGCTGTAATTTAGAATCCTGAAGTGAGACAGAAAAATGAAAGACTCAAAACAACATTTGTTTAGGAAATTGAAGCAGATATGTAAAGGAGGAATAGAAACTGGAAAGGATTGTCCAGAACATTAAATATATATATATATATATATATATATATATATATATATATATATATATATATATATTCAGTATCAGAACTAATCGGACATTCAACCATTCCGAAATTGTGAGTAGCTCCTGTAAAATACGCATATATTCGTTTTCCATATTATTAAATCATTTTTATACGTTTTCTGTTGAATAGCTTAGATATTATTTAAACATCTGCAGTTTGATCCACCACAAACTAAATCTCGAAAGCATCACAACGAGTAGGTAAACCGACTAGATTTTGAGATAAAAGTAGATTATATTCACATGAATCGAAATCCCAACATGCAATTGAAAGGAAATTACTGGAACGAATGATAGTAAACTCAGTGAACCTAGATTTGCAGTGTTAGAATTCTATTTTACTAACACAACCCACAAATGGAGATTACTATACTCATAAAATGATAGGAGTTAGTCAGCATCTTATATATACAATATAGCAAGCATTCAAATACAGTCGAAAGACGTAAATCAAATGTTGCACAAAAATATGATATACAACAGAAAATATTTTAACATCAAATGAAGGTGGTAACAAAGACCATAGGCTGAAGTTTGTTGGTTACTTAATGATATAACTGAACATCGATTAGTATTCATTGATGGTAATTTGAATTGGTCTTTGTTTCTTAGGCAATTATGATTTTCAATATAGACGAAGGAAGAAATTTAGAAAAGCTGTGATACGATTGTTTTATATAATGCATCACATACTATCCACAGATTCACTTCACTAACTGAAAGTTTGTTTATCAGCTTTGTTGGTTTATGTAAATCGTTTGACGAGTTAGTAACCTTTTTGAAATGTGTGCATTGTATTTAAATCAATCTAACTTCTAAATTCTTAGCAAATTTCGACACTTATTTCAGTAACTTTCAATATTTTTACATTTATGTATTTCATTTCCTCAGTTAATGGTTTTAACAGTTTCTCAATTAAAATTGAGACTGTTTACGTTTTATTGAGATTATCCAAAAATGTTGTATTGTTCTATCTGATTAATGGTCCATACTAAATAATGCCGATAGATGACTTTTACAGTTTTTTCATATTCAACATGATCATACACTAGATTGAATCTCACAAATGTTTAACTAATCATTTATGACAACGTTGATGATTTTATTTCATGATAAAAATAATTGTCCATTCGTTCATGTATCTCAGTACCTGAAAGATTTTCATCCTTTCTCAAAGCTCAGTAAAAATGTTTATTACTTCATAGAATAAATCCTCCGAAGATGTTTACACATCTCTTGACAAAATCAACATCACCTTATGTACAAACCATAATGAGGAAATTTTGTAGAATCTAAAAAAATTTCATTAAAAGTTTTATAGCTATCCTAATAATGAAAATGAGTTCGATTGCTCTTGAGTTGTTAAGTGTTAGTTTACTCTAGTAATTAAGTAACAGAGGACGGTGTGATGTAAATATACTGAACTCAAAAAGTGAACTGAATTATATATATAGACGGTTTAACTGTTTTTATTATTATATCCTCACTTACTACAAGCAGTTTTCAGAAAAACCATCAAACATTTTATTTTCGCGTATACATACTGTATTAACATAATTGTAAGATTTTTCGTGTCATTTATTCATAACATTGATTAAATGTTTTATTTAAAATCGAAATCCGAACATTTTTATTGATTACTATTTATGTATTGAATGAGCATTTAAATGAAGTAGTGTAAGTAACATCAGGCGTATACGAACCTGTGGAAGTACATGGATTGTTACATGCATACACAAGACACTTTCTTTCGTTTTAGAGAGTTTTTTGCAGTAATTTATATAGTGAACCAAATGTGCTTTCCATCAACAGAAGATCGTTTCCGTACTTAAACTAATTTGTCCAAATTGTTACGAATAATTTTCATATGAGGTATACCTCGGACAACTGTGATCATATCAAGATGCCGTCTTTACTACGCAAAAGTGCACTATCACTTTCCAATTTAAACTGAGTGGCTGATATATCTCAACATTAATGAAAAATATCGTAATCTATCTTACTATCATCTGGCAAATTTTTATTGCTTGCACATACCAAGGATCATAATCGTGAGAAAAATAATTTTATTTGTTCCTCATATGTGAGGCAAGTGATCATTTTTAACTTCAACTATTAGTTCTTCATATAAAACGTTGAATGACACATCTGACTATTTTATATAACCAGATAAGCAGATATACTGATAGATAGATAGGTAGACATTAATAGAAGACCTAGATTCAAAGTAGTCATTGAAGTGACGGTATTCCAGTGTATGGAATATAACAAGGGTAATTTTCGTAATTGATGAGTCTTTTAGTCATAGAACGAAGTTAACAATCTAGTTTCTGTATTTATCTCATCTGTAGAGAGGTATATTTTGAAGATCAAATGAGTGAAAAATGCAAATGAATGAAAAAACAATTTAGTATAGATATGATAACCATTAACTTAGCGAAGTTTGTACAAAAAATTAAACTCAATAAAGTAATAATAGTAGTGTTAATGTCATAGAAGTAAATGCAAAGGTGTTCCAGGTTCTATTCAGGAATAGGGAAGAAGTAAAAGTGCCAACAGACTGGGAAGAAGGATAGCTCAATCAGATGCCAAAGAAAGATCTCAGCAAGTGTGAGGACGAGAAAGATATAACACTACTATCAGTAGTAAGTAAAGTTTTCAAAAGGGTTTTCTTGAGCTGGATGAAAGATTCATTAGACACCCAACTTCGAATAGAGTATAAAAGCTTATCAGTAATTAATATAAACTTGTCTTTATACGGTGCAGTCAGTATCCAAATGAAGTTGAGATAATTGAACTACATAAGAATATAAAACACAAGATCTTTGAATATAGAATGAAGATGATGATAAAGGCCACAGATTGAGTTATAAGTTCACCTAATGAAATAACTGAAGATCGATTAATGATAATTGGTAGTCACTTAGGTTGAGCTCAGTCTCTAAGGAAACGGATAATAATACTGTAGGACAGAGACGAATAATTAAGTAGAAAGAGAAGGTAGTGAGCCTTGAGTATTCATATTTGTGGTTATTAATTATCGGCAGCAATATATTAACTCGAAACCAAACCGTAACATATCAGCGACGAGAAGTTACGTCAAACATGTCCATACTGTGACCTTAAATTGATATGATGTGGGTGAGAGAGTTGGTTTTCTGCATCTTAAGGAGTGTATGAACGAGATGTTATCGAATTTATGCGTCTAGAGTACAACACGTTATTTATTTTTGGATAGCATATTCTAAACTAACCTGGTCCGATTTTGAACTTTTAATGCATACACTTTGCCAAAATTGAGATTTCATTTTTTCTCATTCTAGTTTTTTATTTCAACATAATTGGTCTTCAAGTGCTTAAAGCTGAAGACCCTTTTACATAAAAAGCTATGAACCAGTAAGTGCAATTTTATTCACTTAATATCTATCAATCGTATTTGTATATACTGATAAAATCAAACATTTTCAGTTTACTAATAAAAGATGAGAACTTATCAGAACCACGATATGTTAATTGAACTTTTCGAAACAATTTTGATATTCTGTCAACACTTTAGTTTAGTACAGAACTTTAAATACTGCAAACGAAAAAAAACATAGAAGCTAAACTCACATTACTGATATGTAACAGAAATTTAATCACAATACGAACGTCAAGACAGTTCTATTGTAACTCAGAGAACTATTACAGCTATCATCAAAAAGGAACAAGTATTCATCAACAGTTGTCTACTCAAGATACTCAATATCTGTTTGTCGGATACCATCAGTAACAGTCTACTGTGAAAAAGGACAAATCAGTTTCGAGCGGAAAATGAAATTAGAAGACGTTGGAAGTCCATAAGGCACCAAACTGCATCACGAGACAAGCCCTAACTCGAAGTCCTGACGGAAAATTGAAAGAATCAAGACTACACTGCTTCGGGAACTGGAAGCAGATATGAAAATGATGAATACCAACTGGAAGGAACTGGAAAGGATTGTCCGGGACAGGGTTGGATGGAGAGTGCTGGTGGGCCATATGCGTAAATAAGTAGAATGACCAGGGGGTAAATATATATCACCTATAAAAATGTGAATATGTTTATTAATGTAAATTCACTGTAATCAACACATAATGTTTCAGTCTAGATGAAGTATTATTTTCAGGTCGTTTGAAAGACGGTGTAACCTAGCACACCTGAACATACAAAAATAAATTGTAAAACCATACAGAGATTGACGTAAGTTTGCGAAGTGATCTCCCAAAATCTTCCTGAACCATAATTAGCTTGTTGAAGTTGGAAGTGTAGTAACCTTATGTTGGGACCAAAGCATTATGTTTTACAATCAATCTTCAACATATTATATGGATTTCACTACTAGTCACAAAGCACCATTTCTACAAACTTGTGATAAAATAACTATATCGAGACAGTCTGTACAGAATACATGCTTGCATTTATTGTTTCAGTCTCCATATTATTTTTATTGCTGCTGATAAGAAAACGATTCGTTTAAAGTAACTTTCAGTGAATTAATAGTTTAAATACGTGATCAATAACATAGGGGCTATATAGATTCGAAAACACACATCTGAAGAATGATCAATAAAATGTTTTAATAAATGGTAGGCACTTTATCAAAGAATACCAATAAGATATTGAGCACTAAAACGTGAACAAGTTGTCATGAATAATTATCATATTTACTTTAATTAGATTAGCTGTTTCTAATTAGTATAAACAAATAATAAGTGTCCTTGATTGCATGTATATACGATTATAAATCATAATCAATTTTGACTTTAAGGCGTTTTGATTTATTACGCTATGGTTCCGATAAGATATCTATTAGTTTTTGTAAGCAATGTTTACTTAAAATTTATTGATTTTTATAAAACATCATTGCTGATCGATTTTTAACAAACATGTTAAATGCATAATGTGTCATTTAAACAATGTTGTATATGCTAAAACATCATGTGGTTAATTGAATGAATGCAATGAAGAAATGAAACAGATGATTTGGTAGGAGTTTGATAATGTACTGTTAGAGATTTCCAATTTGGAAGTTTAATTACACCAGATAAAAATATGTGAAAAAAATTTAACATATGACTTAATAGATTTCAGTTCAGTTTAAAATGTCGGAAAACCTTTAGATTTGATAGTCAGATATTTCAAATCATATATAAGTTTCACTTATCTGAAAGTTTACTAATTACCACTTATCTTCGACTGTTACCCCTCATTGAGGAGCATAGGCCGCCCACCAGAACATTCCATCCAGCTATGACCTGGACAAGCCTTTCCAGTTCTTTCCAGTTGCTATTCATCCTTTTCATATCTGCTTTCAATAGCCAACGTAGTGTGTTTTTCGGCCTAACAATTTTTCGCTTCCCTTCACGATTCCAAGTTAGCGCATGACTCGTAATGCAGTCTGATGATTTCCTTAATGTATATCTTATCAACCTCCACCAGCTTTTCATAATTTCCTCCTCATTTGGAAGTTGGTTTGTCCTCTTCCACAATACACTGTTACTGATGGTATCCGACAAACAGACATTGAGTATCTCGAGTAGATAATTGTGTATAAATAAGTGTAAATGTTTCATGATGTTTGTGGTAGTTCTCGAAGTTTCAGCTCTGTACAGTAGAACTGTCTCGACGTTTGTGTTGAATATTGTGAATTTGATGTTGGCTTGAAGACAGTCGTTTTGAGTTCCACCTTTTCTTCAAGTGTAGAAATGTGGCTCTTTCTGTGCCAATCCTCGCATTTACATCTATATCGGACCTTAAAATCCGTGATATTCAAACAAGAGGATTATTATTTCAGTATTATTCGGTGTTTATGAATTAAATTGACTAGAGCTGATAAATGGCAGCCCACGATCACCATTTACAAACACCTTTTCCATGTTGAAATATGTATTTATACAGATCGGAACTATATTAAATAAACCAGTGAACAATAACATATTGAATAGTTAGCGATACTTGGTGTTATGATGACATTAAAAAATATAGTTACATTCCTTTACTCAATGTGACTTTTCTGTTCAACATTACTTCCATTTTAAATTCAATATGATCATTACTCAGTGAAGTATTTGTGCCTGTTTTCCAAGTGTGATATTTTATTCGGTATAACATTCATTTGTTTGAGTATGATGTTTTATTCAAGATACGACATTCTTGTATCAAATTAAAACTTGTGGTGTCTGTCCTTATGTTAAGCTCAAATACCTCATTATTCTAACTTTCGAACAGCCCATTCAATTCATTCTATTTGAGTCACATTCTGACCTTGTTAATTATTCGCTTATCAATGTCTTGACTGTTTTTGTATGAGCGCGTAGGCGTATGTACACTTCTTATCCCGTTACTCATCACATGTCTGTAATTTATTTTTGTGGGCTTATAAATATTGATTAACTCTTTGTTAAATGGGAGTTGGCTTACCAGCCATCTCCACCGCGCGCCAATTTAGCTTCGCTTTCTCATCTTCGCATCGTTCCTCCGTTCGTTTGTCTAATCAACAACTATACAAAATATATGCATTCAAAACTCCATTCTCGTTATTTGACTTATTTAATTCCGTTATTAACTAACGCGATTTAAGTCAATGATTATATAGGTTATTATATATAGGTGATAGCAAACATTCGTACAATCATTACGATCAATTTGGAGTCAGATCTCGGGCCACTAAAAACTAACTATGCTCAGTATGACACTCAGCTTGTGATTTGTTATAACTCTGGGTATCTTTCATACAAGTGATTTTACCCTTATTATTAATTAAAATGAGTGTATTTTCGACTAGGGTCGTCGTGTTTTGGGTTTAATAAACCTTCACTTGTACCAGTTTTGGCGTTCTTACTTCACATCGTGGAAATCGCAGTGGTACCTCGTTTTACAAGTATAAGTAATAAGTGAACTTAACACAACAATTAAGGACGATCAGATATGAAAATTGGTGACGCATTCATAATAATTGACGATCAGTCATAACAGAAGGTATTTATCAACTTATCAAGAAATGTCAATATGCGCAAAACGTGTCAATTTCAAATGTATGACGTTCAATCACATGAGTATAGAGATGTACTAGTTCATACGTGATTTCTTTTGTAGGCTACAAGTAGAATTTTTCACTAAACAAGTTTAATAATTGTTTACGACTGGTTGATTTAACTAGTTGATTAAACATTGTTCTGATCAATACATGAAAACATATATATGCAAATACAATCCTGTCGATATGTGTGCATTCTTATCATTATTATTATTATTAATATATAAAACTAAAACCGATTTCAATCATTTCACACCCTATACTATGCGTTTTTGAAACTAGTAAAATGTTTCAATTCAATTAAAGTTTCTGTAGACAAACTCAACATTTATAATTTACAGATCAAATCACGGTAAGCAATGTTTATTAGAACGACGTAAATTATTGCATTTCACTAATATGAAACCACATTTGTTAGAACACTAAACTAATTTAATGCAGTCTGTATATTATTCTTCTAAAAGTATACTTGATACAATCAAAGTGCAATTATATAACTGAAAGTATATAACATTCTTTCGTTTTTGAAATAAGTCACATCATCTGTTGAAAAGAAATCTCATCCTAGGTTATAGTCTACATCACTTTGTATCCTCAACTCAGCACCCACATTAACGATGCACGTCAAAATTGTCTTAAAACCATCTATCACTTTAAAGTATTAATAAGGATCAAACGGATTAAAAAGTTTCGAATGCTCAAACACTGTAAGGTCTTCGAAACTACGTTTTTGATTGATAGGAAAAGAGAAGTGACGGAATACATGTACAGATAAGATAAATACAGTGAATTTCACACCTCCAAATATTTCCAGTCTTGTTTTGTTCATGATACTCGTGTGAATTACTGTTTTCTGTTTACATTGAATTGGAAATTTGACCTATTTCAGGTAGTTTGTTCGCTCGTATTCACATCTAAATGGTAATATATTATTATAATAGGTTAACTCTTTTCCTAATCGATCTTGTGATACCAAATGTTACTGGGATCACTGAATTGGGAATTCAAACTGATGAATTAGTTTCCCGTGCCTCAACACATGATCGAATGAAATACAACTGCGGTTAAAGATATTTGTCTTGTAAAACAGTCAATTGCTGAACGAAATAGTTCATTGTTTCGTCAACATACTTCAGTATTTGATACCATATAGTAATTTGATGTATATTATGTTTCTAATGTAGGGTTGTTTTCTACTAGTTTGAAATTCGAACACAATCTTTCCCGACAGATATGCTTTTATAGTAGTGTTTATTGGTTATTATCAGTGTTTTAATAAATCGATCAGAGACGAAAAACCAGAGGACAATTAAAGGTAATAAACTAGCTTGAATCGGAAAAAAAGACAATCTATAGTTTTAAAGTTTAATACATTGATGCATAAAATTCATTTTTGCATCACTAAAAAAATTCAGAAGGTCGATGGGAGAAACGAGAACCAGCAGAGTAACTGACATAGCTTCAGATTTTCACCTGGTGGTTGCCAAGATGAAAATGAAGCTAAAGAAGCAATGGACAAGTGGAGAAACAGCTTATGTGGTGCCGACTGATTTGACTCCTATTTGGACGAACGTGTGAACATGCTATGAATATAGATTTTCCATTTAACTCCGTATATTATTTAGGCTGACAGCGTTTGTTTGACTGAGGTTATAAGCAAACAAATACAGGTGGCGTTGGACGAATTTATTTCCGACATCCGTTTATCCAGACGGAGATTCAGGCTAAGAGGTAGAGCAAAGAAGAGAGAGCGAAGCGAAACGAAATACCGCACAGTGGAGAAGGCAAGTGAGCCAACTCGATTTAAACAAGCGTGAATGGATGTTTATAGTCAGAACAAAAATAAGCTACAGACATGTGCTGAGTAGGAAAAGCAATGCACACACATACGCCCACCGAGATTTAAGAACAGAGGAACGAATGGGTGGAACACTTTGAGGAATCCTTGAATATACCAGTCCCACTCAACCCACCCAACATCAAAGCAGCGTACACAAACATTCCTTTAGATGCCACTCCACCATTGATCGAAGAAATCAGGATGGCCGGTCATCAGACAAATCAACAGTGGGAAAGCAGTAGTTGGACCCGACAACATAGCAGCCGAAGCCCTAAAGTATTGCAAATATGCTCCACGTTCTATTCAGAAAGATTTGGATGGAAGAACGAGTGCCAACAGACACATTGGAATGACAGATATCTCATCAAGTTGTTAAAGAAGGGAGATCTGAACAAATGTGAGAAATACACTGGCATCACACACTATTAGCGGAGTCATGCAAGGCTGCCTAATCTCCCTTTCATCTTTTTTGGTGGTTGACTGGATTACGAAGACTTTCACATCTGAGGAGAACCACGGAAAAAATGGACAAGTTGGATGTAACTTGACGATTCGGACTTCGCGGATGACCTGGCCTTTCTATCCCATACAAATCAACAAATACAGGCCAAGACAAAAAGCCTAACTGCAGTCTCTTCATCAGTAGACCTCAACATACACAAGGGGAAAAGCAAGATCCTGGAATACAACATGGAGCACAACAACCAGACTATTTACACCTGATGGAGATACTCTGGAAGAGGTTGAAGCGTTCACGTACCTGAGTAGAGCAGAATCATAGATGAACAAGGAAGATCCGATGAAGATGTAAAGGTAAAAATAAGTTAAGCAATCACAGCATTCCTACAGTTGAAAAACATGTGAAGCTCAAAACAACTGTCTGAAAGCCAACATCAAAGTTATGACCTTTAATACGAACATCAAACCATTTCAGTTGTGTGAAGCTGGGACAGGGGAAACTAGTACAACCGTCATTAAAACAGTACAGGTGTTTATAACCAATTTTCTGCACATGATACCCAATGTAAGTTCGTCGGATACAATCAGCAACAGCCTACTGTGTAAGAGCACAAACCAACTTCCAGTTGAAGTGGAAATTAAGAAAGGACGTTGGAAGTGGATAGGACATACATTAAAGAAAAAATCAGACTGCATCACGAGTCATGCGCTAACTTGGAATCGTGAAGGGAAGCGAAAAATTGTTAGGCCGAAGAACACATTACGTTGGCCATTGAAAGCAGATATGAAAAGGATGAATAGCAACTGGAAAGAACTGGAAAGGATTTCCCAGGACAGAGTTCGATGGAGTCACCTATGCTCCTCCACGACGATGGGTAACAGGCGTAAGGAAGTAATTATCTAATTTCTTATATTTACTTATGAAATATGCCTCTTAGGTCTTTTAGTGAACAACATTCACCCATTTGACTGGAAATTATCACATGTGGAATTAACAATAAGTTTTTCTGTTTCATTGAAGTGAACCTGATTCAATGAACATATTGAATTCACAATAAAGTTCACTGTTAGTAATTATTTACTTCAAATAAGAGAAAATCAGAACAAGATAAATTATTTTCTTACAATACTGACAGAAAAAAATTTCTCCACCTACAACTTCAAGTCTTCCAGCCTAATATTAATGCATATATATTTTGCTATTAATGCTTGCAGAAAATATTGCTCTCAATGGCACTGTGCCCTTTCGCTTGGTACAAACTACCATTTTTTGCCGTTATACACGCAATATTCTGGCTCCCAACCACGTAAGTATTATTTTTATGTTGTTACCTCAACACTTACAGTTGGTTATTTGTAAACTTAAATAGAAATATCTAAGACACAACTCAGTGATAAAACGTCAAACATCCATATTTCGATAAATTCAAAACACACACATATCATACACATATTTTCTTCACTTTCTCAATAAGTCTTCATATCACAATTGAAAATGTTTATTCGGAATCAGAGTGGATGTAAATGTATCAGAAGTGGATAAGGTGATTATGAACATTATAAATTAATACAAATGTTCACAGATTCGCTATAATGTTTAAGGAATTATGCAAGTGTATACTTTGTAGAGGTCAATTAGTATTGAGTAAATACCTGAAATGAAAATTTATTGAGTAACCAAATGAACATTACAAAACATAAATTTGATACTGATGATATGCATGAAACAAAAGAAAATAATATCGGTGTACAAATATTTCTACTTAAATTATACAATAGAAACCGATATGACATTGTTGTGGCTAATACGCGTGTGAGCTTCAAGAGAAAGAATGAAAGCGAATGAATAATAACAGTAAACTTATACTTGGTAGGAACGTTGTGACGAGTGTTGGATCTGCTACGCTAAGTAAAACGAGGTGGACATAGTATGGACACCTTACTGATACTGTGAATCTGACAATGATTCATAAGCCTTTCTAAGTTATCCAACTTGTGTACATCAGAATTGAAAAAACAGAGCAGTTTGTTATAGGTGGTGACATGGAATCATGGTGTAAGTATTGCTTGATGAAATCCAAGTAATAAGTAAAACTCGTGTATTTGTTCCTTAGTTATTTAGTTCTTATAATTTAGGCATCATCTACAAAGTATTAGATTTATTGAATTTTAATTTTGTGTTAAATATAATCCTTCAATAGACTCATTATTTAGGAATATTTCTCTTAATATTTACAAATGATCTTCAATTAACTTCTATTTTATGATTAGTTGTTTCAGAAATACCGTTTTGTGTACACAATACGGTCTATCAACTTGTAATTCACGCGGTTTTAAATTTCACTTTTATGACCACATGAACTGTGACGTAAAATCATTCATCTTAGCTCTGATGTCGTTGATTAGAAGTTTAGGAAAAGGAAGGTTTAGTGATGTATTCAGAATAAGAGTACAGAAAAATATATCGTAGATTCATTGTTAGAAGCTTATGACACGGAACATACATCATTAGTTTATTGTCGGTATCAAAATAACGATCAATGGAAAATCGATTAAAAAATTATTGAAATAAAACTTTGGACGTGTATTAGGAATGATTCTTCATGAAAAAAACACTCAGTAAAACATACAGAAAATATTAAATTGATATCACGTTGAAATCATGTTATTCTTTTGAATACACTCAGATAGATTTGGTTATCAGTACTGTTTGAAGTAAAGAGAGATCAATGTTTCAATAAATTTCATATGAACGTAATAATAATTATATACCAGAATGAGAGTAAACCAATTATTGAAAAATATGCTGATGTCCTAGCATAGTATTCATGAATGTAAACTTGTCTATGTAGTGGGGTATGATAATAAGAAGTATTTGAATTGTGGTAAGAACTAATAATCCCAGAAATAACGCAATTGAATCTAGAATTACGACACAAGCACTAACGAATGTACTGTATTTAGAATTCGAAATCAGGCATTCAACGAGTACAAAGCAATCATTAGTTCATTCAAACACCACATGGGGCCTACTGAAAATTACTTGTGTTTAACAGGCTCTTGTATATATTTCAATCTATCTTTAATATAAACCTTATGATCTATTCAGCAGAATTATACTGTTCTTGATTGACACATAGCTGTATAATAAAATGGGTTTTACGATTAAATGTAAACTTCGAACAACAAGACTGCCTTGTTTATATACATGATTCGATAATATTAAATGCACGAGGATAATTATCATCCATGAGTCCAACACAAGTATAAACCTGCTATCCGATATTCCTTGCTTTTTTTATTTAAAAAGTATCATTTAACTATAACTGCTTATTATTAAATTTTCTAATTTACACACTCATTTATACAAATGCTCTTGATTTAATTCCGAAACTAAGGTATCTGATCGCGATTTCCAATGACCATATTTCACCAGTCGTACCATATGTAAGGTGGGTTCGTTTGCTCATTTCTATGATCACGATTTTTATTGTGATAAAAAATTTGTACCTAGATTGCTAAAAACAAAACCGATTGAATATAAGATTTGATCACTCATTTATTATCTTATAAAATGGCTAAAAAGTGGTTTATCAGCAAACCGGTAATAGTTCCTTGTATATTTCAATAGCAAGTATTGGTTTCATGTTACAGAGTAATAAAAATATACAGAGCTGTACTTTCCCATGAATTAAAATGCTTTATCTGAACAGTACGTATTCAAAAACCTTATAAATCAGTATAATATTTGATTGTAGTCTGAAAGATTTCTGGAACACTGTTTTTATGACTTTATTATTGAAGTACTCCTCAATAGAGATGACTGAAATGAATCCTCATCGTGCTTGTCTAAAAAATGTAGTGTTACAATCTCAGATCAAAATGATTATAGTTTTCACTTGACCTGTTAAATAACAATGATTATTTAGAATTGATTATCAAGATTTACATAACATAATTGCTGAGTGACTGTGATGCATGCGAAGATGATTTAATTCTTTATTTGGCAAAGTTATTCTCTTCACGTACTTCATATAACATAAACAAATTTATCACTTCTAACAAAGTCATTAAGGCTGCAATTAGCTGACTCTTTGGAAACTATTCAGAAATTGTTTGATGTTCTTATGATAGAATAAAACTTCGCGCACTCATCGAAGATAAATAGAAGACACTCCAGGGACCTTATTATTTCTCAATGCAACATTGTTGCATAATTTTCACCTGAATTTATGAGATGAAGTAGGTTAATAGGTAAGATTATAAAACACATCCAGAATGCAAGATTTACCAAATGTAACATGACGATTTACATTGAGAAAACAATAAAAGAGAAGTAAAGAAACGGGCAATATAATAATTTTAATAGTTGAGATCATGGGTCAATCGAGGCTAGACCACCATAGAGAACCTAAAAGCACTAGACAGCTATTTCGTCCTATTGTAGGACTCCCCAGCAGTGCGCGTCCATGATCCCACCTCATGAGATTCAAACCCTCTTAACCATCAGATCATTGAGCCGACATCCAACGGTGTTAATGTATAACTTCAACTAATCCACGAAATTGATCTAGCTTCAGTTGACTCACTATCTCAACTATTAAAATTACTATAATGTCCACAGAACCCCTTCTGAATATAGAATAATTGTTTATTAGATTAAAGTACTTTATGTCATCACAACAAACAAAGTATTGAATAGATTTTCTAAGCAACTTAAAAGCACAACATTATTCTGAGAGAATCCAATATTTGAGTGATAAATTTCGAACAGCCTCATTTTACAGATTTTTACCAAATAATTTTTAAATAGATGAAATCTCTTTGAATGGATAGTGTAAATCATAACAATAATTATTGTGTATCTTCATCAAGATGAGTTCATAATAATTTTTCTTTAAAAAAACTCATATTATTCGTTGGTGAGACTATAATTTATGGACGACTTTTGAGCGACGCTAAAGTGACCTTGGGAGTGTCTACCTACTTACTAGGGCTAAATGAGGGTTATAGAGCAGTTTGAAGAATAAGGATTATGATTTACAGTTGATGGTTAGGGTTAGGAATTAGATTTAGGGTTTTCATCACGAACTGATATCAGCTGTAATGTCAAGACTCTGTTTAGCCAAATGAGTGAATGGATTTCGTGCCAAAATCTAAGACCTGTTATCGTAAATCTGATTGGTTCGTCCACAAATTATAATCTTGGCTATTCGTTAAAGATTAGACTTGGATGCTTTGTTAATCATTTCGTTAGCTGATGTATACTTGGAAGACATATAACTGATACCAGCCTTAGCAAATTAGTACATTTGTAACTATTAAGTAATCTGTACCAATTTAAATATTAGAGTATGGAAATCGTCAGATGAACGACTAGAAATTTTGCTATGAAAGGGATAGAAGTGTTGAATTCAAAGAATCAAGCTTATTCGGCTAAACCTAAATACATTTCAATAACTTCGGATATGAAAACCTAATCCCTTATCATTATATAATCTTTCTCTCCTATTTTCGATTCGTCTGAGCTTTTATTCATTTGACCTTATTTAGTTTACGTATAGAACTGTATAAATTAGGATATCAGTGGTTCTCCCATTTCTGCAGTTCAACTTCATTTCATCAATACACTTTCAAAATTTATGAAATGAACTGATTGTTTCAGATACTGAATAATGTTCCACGCATATTCGTACGTGAAAATTGATTGTTTAATGGAAAATTTATTTGCATGATATTTTCGAAGTAAATCTGTTTTATATTACACCTACTGAAAGTTTGTTAGTTGAATATGAATTCGGTGAATGGAAAACCATTACTAACTATTTTCTTCGCTAACAATGTTTCAACCAATTAGTGAATGAAAACACTTTGACGACAGAAAATACAAGTTTACTGTTCAATTACACTTTGAATTTTTTCAAAACCAATGTAAACTGATGTTTTTGACTAATTGCCGTTTATGTAATAATATTTATAGCGCACTTGGTATCTATCCACCGGAAAAGTATATGTTCATGGTTCTAATGTCAAGTTACGGAATAATGGGTAGGTTGAACTGTTTGTCATCATCAGTATATTATATTCTCATTCAGATTTTTGAAAGAAAATGCTCTTCAATATATAATGAATTTGAGTTTCCCATATTATATGTTGCAACATGATGATAATTTAAATGTTAATTTAGGTACGTGAGACATTGACCTGACGTGAGATCTATTCTTAAATAACTTTGAATGTAACGATGCATACAGTAGTGATGATTCTCATACATGTACCTAAGTTCCAAATATAAACACTCCTTATGAAGCCTCCACATGTGATTAAAAGCTTGTTAGAAGGTGCTGATAATTAATTATTTCATCTACTGAATTACTGATTTGTTAAAGAAACACTTCTGTGACAGACAATTTATCCATAATCATGCTTCTCATAGGTGTACTTAAGTGCCAATTATTAATATACTTCATGATGTCTGTGCATACGTTTTTGAATAAAAGCATAATCGACGTAATTATACGTCATCTACTGGATCACTACTGTGTTTGAGGTGTTCGAATAGAAAAGTGTTTGATTGCAATCCTGACGTAAATATTAACACTGGAGTGTAGATAAACCCAACCATTCAGTCCTGAAAAGGAGGAAACTTTCACCTGCTAGGTACAACACATCTTTTATGCGAATTGAAGTGAAAATATGATAAATTTCTTTTATCGACATATTAATAGATGGTTCGCTTTTGAATAAAAAATATTCCGTTTATATTGACAACTAACAAACTTCTTAAATCTATGCTACATTGACGTTAAATTTAGAGGAATGGTGGGAACATGAGTGTCGTTTATGTTTGGCGACCACACCCTCAGATTATTACGACCATCAATAAAAATACAGTATCCTTTGCAGGATTATGAAAAGCAAGTGTCATTTTATATTATTATGACCCAGGATATCTTTTTGTTCATATAACTCGTATACAACGCGTTTGTTCAGAAAACTCTTCAGTTTCACTCATTGCTTTGTCTACTCTTGTCACCTACACACTCTTTCTTGTTACATCTTTTTTCAAATCGTACATTTAGCAATATATAATCAATCTAAAAGAATGTTGTTCCTGTCCACTTGAAATCGTACTACAAGACAAATTTTCTAGCTTTCGATTCATCAAACTGATATATAAAATTTTTCTCTAGACTGCTGTGGAATTTTCATGGTATAACAATTGTTGACATACCAATAATTTTAGTTAGATCAAAGTGATGGTTGTCTATAGCCATACGTTTTTCTTCAGATAGGATGAGGCTGGAAGAACACTGAAGTGTAAGGAAATACCATGTTATTTGTCAGTGATATCGACACAGTTTTTCAGTAAAAGATTTAAGAGCCTTTGTTAAAAGACCAGAGGATCATATGAAGCGGTTATAATGGGTAGTTTTAACGTCCAATTAAGTAGTCTAAGCAAATCTGGTAGCCAGTCAAATAGAAAGTTTGGCTTTCTGTAACCAGTCAGTTCTCACTACGTTCAAACAAGCGTTTATTCATAGCGAGCAATAAAGATAATATCTACTCTACCGATAACCCTTCTATTTATGTTATGCAGATAACAGACAAGATTTTGATTTCTCTGTGTTATTAGGACAAGTTATCTAAATTATTTATCTAATTTATTTATTTGATAAAAACAATAAACGTCCATTTTTGTGGTGTTTCAGCTACTTTGAGTCAATGGATTTGGTGTTGGAAAGCTGGAGTTCAAATAGGAAAAATGAGGAGATCTATAATACTTCATTTTATACTTGTAGTTGTTGTGGTATTTATGACGATAGCTGGGATATGCATAGTCGGACTTTCTTTTGTTAACGTATGTTTATTAGCCTTTTCAACTGTGAGTATTGATATCATTCTGATTTACTAATGGTATTTTTTAAAAGAAAAATCTGATTTCAGAGAACACAGTACAAAAACTCAACTCAAAATGATAATAAATTGTCAAAACTAAGTGAATTCAAACTTTCAAGTATTTTAAATTATTTATTTCCCAATCTCATTTGCTTACGTTTTAATAGAACAGAGACAATGAGTAGTTTGGGGATAACAAAATACCTTATCACTTTATTAGAAATAAAGCTTATTTTAATTGATACAATTCATTATGATTGGGCTAGTGTTTGTATTATTTGATTGAAGAAACTATATTAGCTTACTTTCGTGTTCTCACTTGAAAACTGTGTGATTTCGATCAGAACAAATGACAGCTTGAATAAATTCTTTTCCGGTAAACGACTTTTGATAAACTGATTCAGTATGAATGCTATTTATGAAAAACAAGAGAACTTTGTTATCATTCACCAATACTTTAATTAGATTTATTCAAACTCTTACTTTATTAATCTAATTAATTTATTTATTATGATTTGAATAGACAAAAGAGAACAATGCTGAACATTATCATTTGACTTTATTGAATTTCATTTGTCATGTTATTGCAATTCCTTGTGGAGCAGTTGTAATCGCCTGTATTTCAAACAAGTGGATATTATATTGTTTTGGAAGATTATTTGTTGTTATTCAAATGGTACTGGCATCTGCTTCATGTGAGTGTTTATAAAACACAAAGAATTCTTACTAAATATTACACAAACTTCTTTTTTAATTCAAGTACATTCAATATATAGTTCTTACATAGATAATTAATGAGATCTAAACTTTGGAAATCTTGGACCTATTTTGAATATTCTATTTATCATCCATAAATCTGCTTGAAAATATCCCCAGTATATATATATATATATATATATATATATATATATATATATATATATAAAGAATACGCTTTTAAATAACTTTTAATAACTTAATTACCAGAAAAACCAAATATTCATTCAAAGATTTCACAATACGTAAAATATGATTTGACTAACATTAGACGAAAAGAGATTGATGTATAATACTAGTCATATGATAATAAATATCATTGAAGTTCTACTGGGTCTGCTGTGAGATAGTCACTCACTGAAGACAATAATGGATGTGTCGCTCAATTTCGTGGATTAGTTGAAGTTGGATATTAACACCGTTGAATGCCCGCTCAGTGGTTTAGAGGTTAAGCGTTCGCCCAAGACACCGATAAGTCCTGGGTTTGAACCTCATGAGGCGAGATCGTGGATGGACACTGCTGAGGAGTCCCACAATAGGATGAAACGGCCATCCAGTGCTTCTAGGTTTTCTATGATGGTCTAGATTCAATTGACTCATGATCTCAATTATTGAAATAAATTATATTTAAGTGTCTCATGAATAATTCTGGTATTCAAGAAAGGAAACATTATTAGGCAAAGTGCCTTTACAATGATTCATCAAGTATTTATACCTTAAATGATTAAGATACATGATATTACAATGAGGTTAGCACCTATACCTTGGTATTTTAAGCCACCTTATTCTCTTTTATTACTTGTTATACTTTTTAATACAGTACTAAAGTTAATTATCATATGTAAAATTAGCAACCATAATTTAAAATTTCATCGCACTCGAGTCGCGTTTGCAATTTTTGAATTTTAAGGTATAAATACCCAATACAAACCTGGTTACATTATTGATAGGTCGATTAATTTTTGAAATACAGCAATCGATTGTTTCCCTGCTTAATATTAAGCATGTTTCTTTAGTAAGTAGATTGTAGATTATGATTTTCTTTAAAAGATAATATAACTAGTGTGAATAATTTATAGTACGATATTCCGAAACAGCTTTTATGACTTCAAAGTTAGAAAAAAGATAATATAGATAATGCATTATTAAACCATTGAAATCAGTGTTAAAAATGGCTATAGAACGTAATAAATGCTTGAAATAGACAGTGAATCAGTGATGGGAAAGCTTGATTAACTGTGAATGTTTATTCAATGTGTTTATCGGGACCTAAGGTCCCGATATTTCATTAATTCATCTTATTTAAGTATGTTGATAAATAAGAATCCTTACCGATTAGTTGTCGTGTATACCACACAGATCTTGTATGACAGTAACAAATAATTCCTAATCTGAAAATCTCATCGTTTATACAGCTTTTTTCACGAGAACTATCTTTGGTAATGTAACAACACAAAGTTGAAGTTCCTATGAGTTTGTTTGTGAGAAATCACAATAAAAATGACTTTAAACAATTTGATAGTTTGAATCTTGCATGGGTTACAAAAGGCAGGAATTTAGTTTTGTTTCATAGTGATAACAGTCATAAAATGTAAATATTTGTTATCACTAATATACCGAGTATATCTTTATGATTACCGATAGAAACAGTAAATATTAAATCATTTTATATTCAACAAGCATTGACAATATTTATATTGACAAATAGGGTTGTAGCCATATATGGCGAAATTTATTTTGTTTATTATGTTATTCAACTGATAGAATGCATCTAATTATAAATGTGTCATTATTTTTTTAATTTTAAAAATGTTTACTTATATTTTTTATTTATCAGTTGTACATTTCAATATGATTGGACTTAAAGTTTTAAAAGCGAAAGATTTTTTCTATATCAAACCTTATGAATCGGTAAGTGATATATAAGAGCACAAACTTTGTTTGTTAAAATTGATAAATTAGTCAGATAAGGACAAACTATAGGATAGTATAATTACTGAAACCTCTATCCCAAAATGAGTTTTTGCTTACAAACATAAAATATTAAAGTGTCTTCAACATTTTGAAATATCTAAATGGTGTCACTTTAAAGCTTCCTTGGTTAACTCTAATGATCATGTTTTCTCCGATATGAAGGGAATGCATTTCAGAGAGCTAACTATTGAAAAAGAATCAACAATCAAAAATTCAATCAAATGAGACCGGCAAAACTTACTACACAGTTCATGTGAAATGATTTAATTTCAAAATGCTGGGGGAAGATTTGTGTCTCAAATGAATGATATTGGTTCTATTGAGTTCTATAGAATGGAAGATCTAACTGATAATCTACAAATGCCGTTCTAGACAGTTTCCTTAGCTTATACTTAATGGAAAAGTGTGATTACTAGTTCTTCTACAACAGTCAAAATAGTTCGTTCTGACGGTATTCGTCTTGACTACCCATGTCCTTAGGTAGCGTTGTCTTCATTAATTCTTTGTATTCACATTGTCTCGCTGATTGACTTTTAAGCAAGTAGTTGATAAAACATTTTTATCCCACATGCAGGATCGTGGGTGCATACTGCTTAAGAGTCTTTTACTACGACGAAACGACTGCTTAGTACTTCTACGTTTTCAATGGTAGTTTAGCTTAGATTAACTCATGAATTCAACTGTGAAAAGTTATGTACATATTGATAGACCACGTCTATCTCAATTTGTCTGTTGATTGGTAATTCATCTGAATGTCATGTTTCTAGAAACTTACAAGCAATATTAAAAATCACTCGATTCAGGATTTCAGAATTTTTTTCAGTCGAATTTATACACGTGGTTGTTTGTGTAAAATGATATCAGTGATAATATATCATGAACTTTCAGCAATAGTATGTGTCGATATATCTGTAATTGAAAAGGTGATTTCCACATAGTCTAATGTAGAGATTATCGAAGATGGTGGAATTTATTCTGTTAATTATGTGGTATTTATTTTCTTCCACTGTTACTGTTGTTTATAATGAACGTGAAAACTCCGCAATTACCCCACGTAGACCAGGGAATTCAATAACATTATTGTAACAATAAAGGAGTAACTGTCATCTCAATATTTTACCTTGGCAAAGCTAGAAGTTATGAGATAAATTATAAACTTACATTTGGAATTTAGAAGTATATAAAAATCATAGTTGTAATTAAATCAATCATGAAATAATATTTTTTTTGTATTTATACAGGGTTATATTGAATTTGTATGGAGTGCAGTAAGTGAGTGGTGCGTTGTTTTAGGTTGTGCAGAATTAACATTTATTATAGCTTTGGAACTTCGAGATTTTGAAAAACCGGTTGTAAATTTAGAGGAAAGTTCAAATTTAAATGTGTAATCGGTTTAAAATAAATCCAAGTTGTAAAGAATATATTTTTAGATTATTTTAAGAGATCTTTTAATGAAAGTTTTACAGAGATCTAGATATTGTACATAACTGACCATATAAAATTACTTGGCTGAAATTTATAAACTTGATAAAAGTTAGAAGTTATGTTTTCGGATATTCATATATTGATTTTATTTTATCAGATCTTTTCTGTGGAATTGTCATTTGTATATGGTATCCTAATATGAACTTCTAGTTATCAAGATGATAATAACTTGTACAGTATTCAAAGCTTATTTATGTATCAAATAAAAGAAATATTTCTAATAAATTGTGTTTATATCTCAATACTTTATAGAATAATCTTAAATGTTGGATCGTTTGTTGATGTTGGTTATGTATTGTGATTAGTTTTATTAATGTAGCGTTTTTGTGAATATAGAGGAAAACAACCAAAAATATACTTCGTTCATGGATATATCAATATTACCCTAGTTATATAATGAAATCGACAATAGCTAGTTTGTTACATAAAAACCAATATTAATTTCATTATTTTAGATTTATTTACTTCAGACATGAATTCTGTGGTATGTGCTACTGATATCGACAGATATAAGTAGTATGTATCATCAATCTAAAGTGAAGGTTAAGTAGATGGTACAAAAGAGAACGAGAACAGAGAATGATTGGTGTAGAAACGAAATAACAATGAAGTTTGAAACGACTGATTAACATTTTGCAAATGAAGTATTTACTGTATGGTTCTTAAATTTTACTAAGACGTTCTGTAAGTTTGTTTTCAAATACATTCGATTGTCCCCATATGTGTTCTCGTTGATTAAATTATTAGTTAATAAATTTCAAAGTTGATTCCAACTCCGTAAGTAGATAACTATGTGACAATCATAAATTCCTGTTTCTAAATGTAGATACATCTAATAACTAATTTTATTTTCATACAGTTGTTACTGAGTTCTTTGAAATGTTTTGAAGCATCATTAACTTAAAAGTTCGGTAGGGAAAAGTAGTTTACACAAGATGAATAACAAGATGCTTAATTGAATCTCAATAATTATTGTAAAGCTATTATGTCACTCGCCGGTTAAAAAAAGTAAAATGTATCAGTTATTCAGTAAATAAACATTGATTTTAAAAAATATCCAACGTTTTTGGGGATTAATAGTGGTCCACATTGTTACTTTTAAATTCATATTTTGTATTTAAACAACTTTATATATATTAATTTGTGATCTAAATCCATATACTGGTTTCAATTATCATTTATGTTTAGTAATTATCCTAAATATGGTCAAATGAATCATAACATTATTTTCAGTATGACAAAAACAATAATTAAGTAAGAATAGGATAGAAATTATGACATTAAAGAGTGAATTTTGTAGAACTTTTCGAACAGTTACTAGTTCTGAAGTTGATAATTCTATCAATGCATAAATTAAATACTTAAAGTCGCTTTTTTCAGTTCCTTCAATAATCATAATGACAATATGTACATATAATTTAATTAAATAACATTTCTAATAGATATGAATTATTTTAACCGACTAGAGGATTTTCTACCTATTTGTTTATGTATTACACCAAGCTGAACCGAATTCTAATATATATGTTTCATTTCTTGTATCAGTTTATCTTTGGAAAAAGACCTAACGAAGACAAAATAAAGTTCACTCTTTGAGGATTCAAATGTTCACTGATATAGAAATTATTTAAACGTAGCTTTTAAATTAAAACATTGAAAGTATTGAATTTTCACAAATAAAACAAACATATTTATTCATAATTGATCTGTATTGACAATCTTTATCTCGAAAACCGATATATTCAACATATTATGGTTCCAAGTGTTTGACTGACCCTATAGTTTTATTTTTTTGATTGTTGAGTGCAAATAACAGCATATGCATAAACGTAAATAAAACATATATTTGTTTTCTTAGATCTCTAACTAACGTTACAAGATTTCAATATTAATTGATTACAGCTTTATATAAATAAAAAAACGATATTGAAATCATAAACCAATCTAAGTTAAACGACCACTGAAAACCTGAAAGCATAAGAAAACTGTTTTGTTATATTATGCGACTCCTGAAAAGTTCAGATCAACGACCCCCTCCCAAAGGGAAATCGAACTCAGGACATTTAGCCCCACGAAAACGTTTAACATATATAAACTTTCGAGTTGGCACGCAATGGTGAGTTGTATTCTCCATTTATAACGAACAATCTCTTTCACCACACTCTAAACATTAGCAAATGGATTTAAACATCTAGTTTGTTTAGCACATGTATATTAATTACAGCTGATTGAATAAAAAGACATTAGTAAAGCTCCGAGAAATTCTCCAAAATTCTAATGTTTTTCCGAATGCTCAATATCTATAATCACTTACGCCAATACAAATATGTGTAGTTTGCAGTGATAAATATATCACGAAAACGTTTAAGCTTTGTTTCAATGCAGCTGTTTTATTAACTGATTATCATTGTGTGTTTGAATATAAATGTTCAGAATGGTATATACTTTGAAGTTGCAGATAGCAGTGATAATTACACATTATTGTTTTATTGTTGTGGTACATGGTTTCTGTGTTCTGTTCATTCAGATCTACTAAACATTCAAGGTTTTCCGGAGAGTTGATTGTCCCTTATGGTGTTCGAAACCGCACTACTAAGTATCGACGCAAAATAACTATTTAGACATATGAAGTTTATACAAATTATTCATCAGTCATATTCATGTGATTTTGATGATTATCCAGATTTTATAAAATAATACTTTGTATCAAATAGATTGTTTTAATGATTAACAGACTATGATAGAAACAAAATTTCTACTACCGTATTAAGTTAATTATCACTGATAGATTTTATTTCAATTAGCCTTTGTCCCTTGATGAAGTTAGCAGATGCGTGACAACACTAGTGTTATTCGCTGAAAAATTCCCAATTTATGAAAATACAATTATATGAACGAGTGATATCCGTTTTCAACCAATTCTCTACAATTATTAGCCAGATTTAAGTGTTTGGGTAACTAATATGAACGGTTAACTTGTATAAGTTTATACGTTAAATGAAATCGATAGATAAGTGATCAGAATAAATGTGGTTAACATGGTGTGAGAGAGTGAATAATGTAATTACAAATCAGAAATTACGTAATATGTAGGATAATATAAACTAGATGCGAATAAGTAAATAGGGTTCGATGCTGAATAAATTTCTCAATAACGTTGGCAGGTTTTATAATAATAATAGAATGCGCGAATAAGTTTAAGCTATGAAAATGAACATTAGTAAAATTACGTCACCATATTATAAGAATGATTATTAACTCGTTAGAATATATCTGTGATCAACTTAGAGGACAAAAAATAGAAACCACAATCCCTGTCATCATAAAAGAATTATTACTAAAATGTACAAATAATACACAAACTATATGGAGTAATCTATATAGTCAAGGGACCAAAATACTTTAGAAAGTTTTTATCACATAAAATAATACTGATAGCAGAAGCGTTGTATATATGGGCGAACAAGAACAGCCTGAACAGAAAGGATTGTATTCAACTAGCAACTACTTGGAAAATATTCGTTAACAAGTAATTGGACCCATTCTTTATCCAACCTGTTTATTTCACATTCATCGTTATTTCGACTGAAATTAATGTAGCATTACAATTATGTATTTGATAATTCTCATTTTGCATGCACATCAATGATTCAGCAATGATTTTTAGACCTTCAACCTGCACTTTGATTTTTCCTTCATATAAATCAAGTTTAATACCTAGTTTAAACTATGAATAACTCAGTCTTGCACATACGTTAATGCGTTATTTGAAGTGCTGCACAAATCACTTCCCCTGTCCTTGAATCTCAGTGATTGGCTTGACCGGTCTCTCTGCATTACTATCTTTCCCTACCAGTTTCTTCGTCGTGTTAAATAGTTGTTTCGTATTCCTTTTTGTTACGGCTTTTTCTACCGTTGTTGCTAGGTCTATTATGTATTTATGCTTATCCGACCTATTGCTCTTCTTCACTTACTCGTCTGTTTCAGTGTATTCAGAATTTGACTTCATTTTCTCCGTTCTTGTTCGACTGTTGTTCATTGCTGTCGTCTTGTTTTTCCTTTCTTAAATCTTTTCCAGGGTTTCGATAGATATTCATTTCTCTTCCCAATCGTTATTCATGGTAGTTTCATCTTTCTTCAGTACATCATGTAAGGTCTGGAACGTGTTGTTGACAGTTGTCTTGAATAAAACGGGTTTGCTAGTATCTAGAAGAAAGGCTGAATTGAAACTTTGTAATGCTATTTCCACAGTTATCTAGTACTTTCTTAGCTTCGGTTTCATTTTTTCCACAACCAGGTGGTGGTGATGATCTGAAGCTATGCCAGATTCTTTCTTGGTTGTCACGTCTTCCAATGACCAGCTGAATTATTTACTGATGCAAATATGATCTATCTGCTTCTAGTTAATGTGACCCGATGAGACCCATGTGGTTTTGTGCACAAGTTTCTGTGGAATATAGTGCCGCCTATGACCATTTTGTTGAATGCACGTAAATTTTCAAATCTGTCACAATTTTCGTTCGTTTCTCCCAGTCAGTCCATGTCTTCCCATGATATCTTCATGTCCAGTGTTTTCCATTTTAACTTTCGCGTTTAGGTATCCCATGTGGATGATAAGGTGCTCCTCGTATTCGTAGTTATTTGATTAATCCTCTAGATATCCTACATTGTTCGAGCGCTTCATGTACCTATATTAATTGTTGATCTGGTTCTTAGAAAGCATATCAGCAAACATGACTTCCAAACAGACTTGAGGATCACTATAAAGCGTCATATTCCTTCTGAATGAAGATCCATCAACACGGAGGGGAGTTTAATTGATTTAAATGACTTTATCTCGATAGCGCTAGTTCTTAAGCAAGGTTGTTTTATGTCGAAAAGTATTGCAGGGTAAATGCACAAGCATCCTTCTTTTTACAGGCTTGTAAACGATAATACTCTTAAAACGGCTCAGGTGGAGTTCACTAAAATAAGAAACGTATTTATTTTCAGGTCTATATAGAAAATATGATTGGTTTTTTTCATTATTGAGCATTGAAGCAACATTTTAGTACATGTTATTCATATACATGCTGTATAACCTTCTACATTTCGGTCAGTAGTGAATAGAAATTGTACATAAATTCATTGAGAACAACATAATGAGCTAGTAAAGTTTTCAAAGATAATTTTATTTCTCCAAACATGTACACGTAAGCGACTGATTAAATACTTGAATTTCTTTCTATGTGTACTGCATTCTAATCATTCTCAAATTAAATGAAAATCACTTGGGAAATTTGGATAGATTATTTAAATAGGTTACCTGGATTGACACAATCTAAATAAAAAAAACTTTATATAACTCTATAACCATACATCTAACATTCTGTCGACATTTTAACTGACAGAAACTATGACGAACCTTCTGGATTGCTGTAATTTAAGGCTTCAAAAAAATGCATTAAGTGGCAATGTGAATGTGATATTATGGATCGAAACAACTCCACAATTTTTTCACTTCGTTTATAAACATTCATTATACAAGTAGTGCTTATAACCACAAGTTATCGAAACTTCAGTGAAGAAAGTCTTCTGACGCAGCCACATGACGAATATCTACATGTGGGTTAGTTCATTTACACATGTGAAAATACAAATCCTCGTAAAAGTATGTACAAATAAGTACAATTCGGTTTGAGAAATATTTAAAATGGGGAAAAGTTATTCCTCATATATTCACACGGATTTATTGATTTCCTCGTACTGATTTTCATAAGTTCTTAATTCTAAGCCAGTTATCAAAGTGATTTCTATTAATCCCAATATCACGAACCATTCGCTGATTGCACATTGATTGAATTCCTTGTAACCCTGTAATAAAACAAATCAGTGGTGTGCATTATAAGTCTACAATATTCTCTCATCTGAAACGGTTGTCCACGTCCGAAATATATTGTCATGTCATGACTTTGATCATTAAGCTAAATGTTTACGCGAGGTACGTAATTCGATTAATTCAGGCGAAGCATTCGTGTTACTTCACCGGGGCTAGAATCTAACAAGCTGTTACGTGATATTGAGTCATGTTTCGTCAAAATCCCAGTTTAATTACTGAATATTCGTGTTTACGACAGGATTTTGTCTCTCTAAACTGTTCTGTTCATTTCATGTAAAGTGACATATATGTTCATGAGTAATTCGGTATACATTCATGAATCCCATTTTGTTAAATGTTTGTTCGACGGTGTACAATATTGTCATTGTGATATTCAGTGTTTGATAAGAGTTCAACGGAAAACTTTAATCAACTGAATGAAATGTCAACTCATTTTATATACTGATTGTAAATAGTGATATTGATGTTCTGCACTCACCGGTTCGTTTTCCTTGATGTAAAACAAGTTTTTTGCCTGCAATACTAGTAGACCAGCTTGATTAAAATAAACAACTAGAGTACGGAAATACAAAGAAACAAATTCAAACGCTAAATTATTTGATGTATTGTTAATGATACCAAGTAAGTAATGATATCGAAGTCTCTCTGAAATACTATTTAATTTATACAGACCTATAGAATAATCTGTATACTTCTAACATGAACAGGCATCTAGGCCATGTTCAGGCGTTGTTTGTTTAACAGTAAACAAACTATAGAAATAGAGAACACATAATATTGATAAATGTTGTTAGCAGAAATTTGGGTGAGGCAAAGTTATGGAAAATGACTCCATTAATTAAAACCAGTTAAAATACATATCAGTGTAGATCGGATTATTGATATTGATGAACATTAGTTGTTGTTGTTGTCATCTGAAATACAGAAGATTCGGTAAATGCTCACAAGAAAACACTTACAAGAAAAAGATCCGATGATCATTTGGAGAGAAACAATAATTCTAGCAAGTAGAAACCATTTCCATAGACGAAAATTACAAACAATAAGTAAAGAACTCAATGGAATAGCGACGGCATGGCAAATAAAATTACTCAGCGTCAAATGGAAATGTAGTTGATTAGTATCTTTCATCTGCAATACAATAATTATAATTTGTCGGTTACTAGAGTAAAGAATATTGCAAAATAATTATTGTCACATAAGAGGAAACAATCACTGATTGAGAATTCCATTTTAATTATGGTTTAATTGTCTACTATCTATTCAATGTAAATACTTCGTGAATTTTATGTTCATCTGTGATCATGATCTGTCTGAAACGAGTAAATGATACGGAGAAATTATACACATATGCTCTTGACAATGTGACTTTAAGACGAGTTATGAGTTTACTTCCCTGTGTAAAGTGTGAGAGCGTAAATCGCTATTCGCCAACTAATAATGAGACAAGGCATTATTTTATATTCCCGAATAAGTGTATGAGGCTATACAACAACGTAATTTCATTCAAACATAACCGAAACACACTACTAACGTAGAACTGGTTTTTAGTGTTGTGGGAGAACAGTTGAAGAGAGTATTTATTTGCAACGAAGTGTCACAAATCTTTATCTTCAACTCAATACCACAAACTCTGTCAGTAAATATCTATTATTATAACTTGTATACATTATATAGACTCAGTACAGTCATTACTTTGTTGTTCTGAAAAATATGGTAATCTCATAGACCAAGTTGTACGGAACGAACCAAACAATGTCAAATGTTTTGGACGATTTCCTGATCATCAGTTTCAGTGATTATATTGTTTCTCACAACTGGTCTGTGGTAGCTGTGGTTCTCTCCTACCAGGTAATTTGTTGCAGTGCAGAAGTCGAACTTGACAACTGAGACAGAAATGAGGACTGTTGTGTAGGTACTATACATGACTATAGTTTAAGAGAGAATGGTATGGTCAAACTCCAGTAAATGTTTGACTACTCAGATTTATGTAAGTGGTTTATTAGCTAATACTTCCCTACCAACAAAGTTGATATCTGTTACAGCAAATGACTCAACTAATTCACTTCGTTCTTCAAATAATATAAATGAACAGTGTACAAGATAGGGATTGCCATCTCCGTTGTTTGACTTTCATTTCTCAATAATCTTACAAAGGATTTCACGAGCTGGACGTACATTGAAGAATGATAACAGAACAATGCAAATTCCTGATATCGTATAAACCAATCCAATGAAGACGCAGATACATGGACGAATTCCGAACTGGGATTTCTGTTTGAGTTTATTTATCATCATGAAGCACCAAAACCACTGACTTATAATTGCTGAAATTTCAGATAAAAACTTGGTGAGAAGTAATCGAGAGGAAAACAAGCGACTGCACTGAAACATAATGATTCAGTAATGTGTTATCATCTATACCATAAGTCATCTCACAATTTATTGCGTTGAGATTATTTATTCTCATGTGACATTTCATAGATTTATGAAAGGTGAGGTATTTTCTGACTTGTCATTAGTGCAGTATTGGTGAGGTAAAACTTGGATTACTGCAGCCATTATTTAGTGGCTCTTTCTGTTTATTGAACGCAAATCCACTGTATTGATTCACGTGAGGAAATTAAAACCGTAGGTATTTGTTAGAACGTTAATTATAAGCAATTAGAAACTTGAAATCAATTTTTACGAGAATTAGAACAATTAAAATGATCGACTAAACTTTCGGAAACCGATATTTCACCAGGTTCTTAAACACATGCGCATAATGCACCGTAAACCATCACCCATAGGATTCGTTCATCGCTGAACATGGAAAAATTTAAACATGTGCTCCAATCAAGTCAGTTGTTCGTGTGTGGGCGTTGATACTGCCCAGGCGTCCAAACAGAAACAGGAGAGCACTTTTATTATTACCTATCAACGTAGTCTCTGAGTATATTCCGAATCATATTAGCTATCCTGACTGAATGAAATCCCCTAAAGAATTGTATCTGTCTTATTATCTTAATCAATGACAGTCAATAGTGTAGTTGAAAAACACAATCTAATGTACAACACAACGGATCTTAGTGTATAGAACATGTAATAAAACATGAGGGTTTTTGTTACTTTTTATGTATTCATTTTTCAATAATGGAACTTGATATTGATTATTCTGAAAGCAAGTGTTTGTACAAACAAGTATGAAATTGGTTGTCATCTGTTCTAGATAGTGTTCAACACGTTTGTGAAGCATGTTACGATGATCACAGCATTAACAAATTGTCTCTGTGAATTGGTTATCAGTAGTACTTCATCTCTATCATGGAAATTCGTGCGAATATAATTCCTCTACTTTGTATTGTCTACAATATACAACTTACCAAATCTCGGTAGAAATGTTAACAAGGATTCATAGTAATTTTATTTAAGATTTATAGCAAAATATCTGCAACATGATGAATTCGACTTTACTTACTCATTACTCCATATGAACCCAGAAAACACATAATCATGTATTTTTCCGGTGAATAGATTCCGAATGAACTGGAAAAGCATAAAATTATTATTTGTGACTAGTTCTATTGGATTGCTGTGTACACATAATCATTAGATTACAGGAAATAACCAAAGTTGTGGTCTGTTTCTAAACCTATTTCATTTAGTGTGAAACTATGTGAAGTACCAAGTGCATTCCTAAATATCATGAAAGACCACGTTTCTAATTGTCATCAAAACTTCTTTGTATTTTAAGATGATTATCATGAATGTACTTTGACTAAACTAGTTCTCAGCATTCAAATCTCGTATGCAGTTCTACATTGAATTGTGAAGTGACTGTATTTCTATTCGGGATTATCTATTTATCATGTTTGAAAATCTCATTCACTTGACATTTCGTAGGAACGAACATTGCTCTACACATTGACATATATTTCTCAAAAACATCTTAGTGTACTTCTTATGTGAATTCCAAAGATCTATGCTGTAATATTCACTGAAAGTGATAGGGGATTTTTGCGAACTAAGCACCTTGAACTTTCTAGCAACCAACCTGGTGAATTTATCAAGTCGTTTGTTCAGTTTGATTTAAATAGTTTACAAGTTGTGAGGGTATCACTAAAATGACTATCTACGTTATTCACTCAATATATCACATTATAGAATACCTAAATTATCTTGATGATATTCCAAGCGAATCCAGTTATACCATCCGACATAAATGTCTAATAAACGTTTGTACACACATAGATAAATCTCAAAATATCCTGCTCACCTTACAAATGGAACAAATGGCTGTACATGATCATAGGAAACAGCAACAACATATCTAACAAGAAAAGAAGTTTTATGAAAATATTCATATGTCCGTTGATGAAATACGTCTATTTCATCAGACAAACTAATTTCCTCAATTTATATCAAAATAACTAGTAGTTTAACAATCCCCTTACTAAGACAAGTAAAAAGAATTTTGTTATTACACCACAACTGAGGTAGGGAACTACTACACATCATTATCAATATCGTTTTTACGATGAAGTTAATCAAATTTATAGTAGAGTAGAACTTCACGGTTATTTGTTCCTAACCGAACGATTTTCTAATTGAGCTACTTCTTAATGCTTGTGACAATCTGTTGTGCAATCGACTGTTTGTGGATAACCATATTTCAGCGTAATGACCTTGTCATCGTGTTCCTCTAGAAATGTGTTAAACGAAATTAAATGTCAAGTCTACATGTGCTTAATAGCACTATTAAAATTCAGTTCTCAATCCAAAGCAAACACATACATGATGGTTAATTCGCAAACAATTTCTGTGATAACAAATACATACTACTAACCAATAAACAATCAGTGTGTGTGTATTAAACAAAAAGTTGATTATACTAAACTTATTATATTAATCAGCATGATAATTTATGAATTCTTCTAAACTCACATCACGGGCAACCAAAATATTGCATGGAAAACGGCGAATAACGCAACTCGAGAAGGATAAAATTTACAAAACAACATTGTTGGATTCAACCTCAAATGAAAAGAAATATCACGAACCCATTCATCCAGTATCTGAGATTTTGTAAATGTAGTTTATGCAGTAGTTAATGCCAACGTTTCAATGTGGTCTAATAGTGTAAATTTAAGTTGGTTGAATCGTCTAGTAAGTCAACTTCCGATTTCGATTTCTCAATGCTAAATGTCACTAACTATCAGTTTGTTCAATTTACATAAAAGTATGGAAAAATATATGATTTAAAGCCAAATGAAATGCATACGAATTCAAGACATCTCATGATCGGTAGGAACTGGGAAATTTATGATCAATAAGGGAAACTCCGTATTTTCTAATACAAGGCCTTACAGGTTATTCATGTAATTTCAGTTTTACTATTTTGTTTACGATTTGTCATTAAAGAACTGACTTCTGAAATGCTGAATTTCATTGTTCTGTAATCAGTTATACGAAAGTGATGTGAAGGAATATTCTGTTCCTTACATAAAATGTACAGATATTCAAGTTGGGAAATTCATTGTAGAGTCTGATATTTGACCATACCTTAAAACACACCAAACGCTTAATGATCTGTACGCTTTCAGGAAATGACACATTCTCAATTAATTCGTTTGATTCAATTATACTCGTTTTTAATCATTTATAAAATGAGAAGAAACGAAAGAACACTATACTATGTGAATCCAAATTAATTGGAGTTACAATAGTTAACTCCTGACTGAAACTAACATAGTTCTTACCAAATGTTCGGAACAGAAAGTTGGAAATCTTGATTGGAAAATATTACTATAATGAAATCGTACAACATCTTGTTTGATATCTTTATATAGTGATCAGAGTGCAAATCATCAATAACTATGTTTCGCACAGTGAAGTAAACATAAATGAAATAACATAAAACTCAAACAAAATGTACTCCAAACAGCCAGTTACAGTGAGATGTGTAATGCTTCATTTCAGTATGAATATAAATCTGGAATGCATAACTTACGAGATAATTACCAAAAGTCCTCTTATTCAAAATGAATAATTATCGGTGTAATACTGTACTAATAATCTAAATTATTTACATTAAGGTGAGAATTATTAATTGACGTAAAACATTTAATTCGAGCACTTCAAAAACCGAATAACATTATAATTGGTTCCTACAATTCAGATATAATCTATTAATATGGTCAATTAAAAATTACGCAAACAAGCATTAGGCACTATTCAATTGTTCACAGGCAACTAATGATTTTTCAACGGAAAAGTTCAGCGCAACAATTTCGTTTTCATTTTATTCAACTTGTTTTATTTGATTACAGTTTATAAGGACAAGTTAAATCAATTTATACTTCAACTCATACAGAAATGAATATCGCTTATGGTGATTATTACCTGCAACTAGTTATTATTTTGGATATGCTACAAAATCTCAGATAGGTGATCAGGTATTTTGTTTGACAAACGTTCCAATTAATTTGTTACTGCTACGTTGTCTGGTTACAGACATGAAAAATCTTATTATTGTTCTACGCACAATAAAACGAGTCGACGCCTATCAATGAGACAGGATTATAAATAAACTAGTCAAACCCACAACAGGTACGTTTCTTTACTGCACGGTAGTTTATTATTGAATATAAAGTTATGAACTTCAGGCAAATAACTCAGCCACAGGAAGTAAAGAGATATTTTTACAGTTTATGTGTTGGAAATGCAGATTCCATTTAACCAAACAGATCGTATCAATTTATAAGCCTTCTCACAACAAATTTGAAAAATCATCGTCTAAATGCCTATAGAGCTCACTTGATCAATTATAAACACCATTGGGAAGCAACCATAAATACAAATGTTGCAAAACCAGATGCAGATAGGAGTGTTCAGAACTAGTTCACAGCGAAAGGTGTTTCGTAAACGACGTCAGACGGTTTGACATCATTTACGGTCGAATTATAACTAGTGATTTTATTAACTGACTCAAACTACTGAAAAACAACAAACAGTTCAATATATTGTCATTGAACGATAAACTCTTTTCAACTAGTGTTATTACAACTTTGAAAGTCAGTGATTTCACTCATGAGAAGTGGTATTTGATTTCACACCCCATTTTAGCCGTAATGTTCGAGGTTGGTCTACTACTTCTTCTTCAATTCTATTCACTGCTCATTTTTCATCTTTCCAATTTAACAATTGGAGCTTTTCCTAAAACACCACCTAACCAATCTGTTGTCACCTCGTCATTTGATGTTAATTCGAGTTGCACTGGATGGTTTTCATCAATGAAAACACTGTCGGTCAACCGCTTAAGTTTTGTGTACTTACGATACAGTTCGACTCTTCCAAACGAGTGTCGTTGTATGATTGAAATTGATGAAGAAAGCCACCACAATCTCGCTTTTGTACTACACATCACCCAGTTTGAAATAACTTAAAATCCTCTCACTATAAAAAGACTTATAAATGGTTATTTCTATGTTCATTATCAGTAGTGACCCATTTTCACTTGAATCGTATTTCAAATTAATATGACAGACTGAGACAGACTATTGTGCAACTTTGTCTGTTCTATACGTGTTTACTTGCGGCATCATTGATTGGGTTGTATGCATTCATATATAGTTTATCCTGAACTTATACTTATGTGCATTTTTACACGAGAATGCTTTCTTATCTCTGTTTACTTATTTCACTTTGTCTGCTTTCATAGATAAACTGAAACCTAAACATATTTCATGTAGTTGGGATAAGGCCGATCTCCACACTTCATCCACTCATTCTCACCATCTACCTGTTTCTGTATGAATACCTCAGATGAATTCTTGTTGAACAACTCCTATTAAGCTTTTGTCATCACCATTGCACAATGCGGTTAGCCTAAGTGTAATTTTAAAAAATGATTGGAGAAATATATTTCATCATCGTCGTCATACATGGAGTCAACAACAAACAACAAATATCAATGTCGAAGTTTACTTAGTTCACTGACATGCAGTTATGTAGTTCATAGCTCAGATGAACTTTCATGATAAAAAAAGATACTCCCTCAAAAAATTATCATCAGTCATCTGATGGGAAACTTTTACTTTAAATGTCGCCTTTTTTGTTTATTAAAGATTCTTGTCAAATGGCTCCGATCAAACAGCACAGGGGAATATATCGTAATGATTGTCTTCTTTGAAGTCAAAATATAATACACGCAAACAAACTTAACTAAGATGAACCAAGCCAATTGGTCAATAGTTCATCCTCTCCAAACTCTGCGGATTAGAAAAGCCACTGGTAGATTGTGCAAGAAACTAATCAATTCCTCCACAAATAGCTGTTTAAAGAAATCATGATACATGAAACTATTTCTGTAGTCTCACCAGCCTATGTAAGAATAGCTCAAGTTTCGTGAACTATATTCAAATGCAGCTTCTCCGTTATGGATTTTAATTCTTATGTTGTTGGTGATATTATTAATGACCTGGATGTTTTGGTTGTGAAGCTGGTTGTTTTTCTGAACAAAGTCATCTCCACATACTTCGAAGAGATGTGAACTAGAGGAGTTTCTTGACAGTTGATTTACAAATCGTTCAGCTGACTTGGAATTCGGTTGGATGTAATGCCAAATGCATATCCGTTTTTTGTATGTTCGTTTTAGTTGTTTTCTCTATTGACCTAAACTCCGAACGTGCAGATGTTAATCCGTTACTTGTTGGCTGACCGACTGTGTCAATCTTGATATGTGAATTGACTGATTATTGAGAAGAGTTCTTACTTGTAATAGCCAGGCTCCTATTATGCCTAAAGTCTACAAATTAAGTCGTTGCTCTTGTGGTCATCATTGTGGTAAAGTCTAAATGGAGCTAAACTGTAGCAAAATGTAAATTGAGAATATCTGTCTAGTCATTATTAACAATTAGTTTCACTGTGTTTGAAACTTGTAATGTATACCCAGTACTGTCAAACTGTAATCACACAAATTGATTCAAGTTGAAAATAATTTCAAAAGATAATGTATTTTCATCGATAATTTGTACAAAATTAAAAGACGGAATATACACACACAAAATGTATAAACATGGAAGTATGGTAATGTTATAACTTGTCAGTTGAATGCTGCTTGTTTCGGTCGTCACTTATTATGAGGTCGAAAACGCTTATCACTTGTACTCGGAACAATGGAACTTTGCAATTCTCACGACGCGAAATTAAGAACACAAGACTGGCATATGTGAAGATTTATTAAACACAAAGCACCATTGTTGAAAACACATCAATATATATATATATTGATTCGTACACTCTTTTTGATTAATAATAAGGTTGAAATCACATATATGATAAATATTTAGAGTTATAACAAATCACATACTGAACATAGTTCATGTCAATGGAATACAAAATATCGTATATTATAAAGAATAAAAGATCGTACGAGAAAATAAAATAAATATTACATTGAGTAATTACATTGAAAAAAACCAATGAGTAAATCAATCGAATTTTGACTTTTTTTACATCATAACACTCCTTTTCTTTTTGTACTATTCTGTTCATGTTTCCGTAATTCCAAGCCAGTTATCAAAGTGATTTCTATAAGACCGAATATACAGAACCACTCACTGATTGCACATTTATTGAATTCTGTGTATCCCTATTTCGAAATGAAAAATTGGTTGTTGTCAGTGGAAACAACGAAGCAAACATTAATGATGCAGTATGAAAGTTAAGAATCAATGTTCAAAGTTATTTTAGCTGTTCTAGATAAAACAGAACAAAGCAAACATGACGTTCAGATGTTAACTTTCTGTGGTTTCAGAAAATCCATAAATATTTTCGCGAACTGGACGAACACAGAGATATCATGTACCTTTATTTCGTGATCTCATCATCAATAGTATCATATCAGTCGATAACAATTTGCATCTGTCGATTTCGTTCGAATTAAATAATATTTATTTCTAACTGACGCAGAAGTAATAAAAAGAATTGACAAAGCACGGACAAAATTAGTACAGTTGAACAACATATAGAATTCAAAACAACTGTCTGCAAGCCAACATCAAATTCACAATATTCAATACGAACGTCGAGACAGTTCTACTGCACTGAGCTGAAACTTCGAGAACTACAACAACAATCACCAAACATATACAAGTATTTATAAACAATCGTCTACTCGAGATTCTAAATGTCTGTTTGTCGGATACCATCAACAACAGTGTATTATGGAAGAGGACGAACCAACATCCATTTGAGGAGGAAATTACGAAAGGATGCTGGACGTGGATAGGATATCCATTACGGAAATCATCACACTGCATCACGAGACAACCGCTAACTTGGAATTGTGAAGGGAAACAGAAAAGTGGAATATCAAAGAACGCACTACTTCGGGAATTGGAAGCAGACATGGAAAGAGTGAAAATCGATTGTAAACAAGTGGAAAATATTGTCGAGGATAGAGTTGGATGGAGAATCGTGGTGGTCAGCCTATGTTCCTCCATTTTGTTGGGGAACAGGAGTAACAGAGATATGTAGGTAATTTCTCTTTTATTCACTTGTCGTTTTCAACTCATTGCGTCAATCAACTATCACACATCGTGTAACAGTATCAGTTTCGGATACCGCCAGTCACAATATCTATACAGTCATATTTTCAGTAGAAGTAATAATTCATCTCAATATTTTATATTGATGTAACCTCATCATTATCATTTTTCTATTTACAATCTTTATTTGGCATCCCAATCTAACTGTGGTAACCAATCCACGATTCAGTGAATTGGCTACAAAGATTCCAGCAATGTTTGCAACAATTTAGTGATGGATTCTCGAGATCAATGAGATTTTAATGCATAAATGCATCAAAAAGAATTACCTGTCCACTTATTCAAGTTATGTGACACAAGTATTTATAGTTGATAATGTACACTTACCGGTTCATGTTCCCTTATGTAGTAGATGTTCTCCCCATCAAACACCAAGAGTCCAGCGCGATTGAAATAAACAACTGGGGCATACAAATGAACACAGAAAACACGGAACATCCATTAAACTGGTTTAAGGAAGCTAAACAACAATGCTTTATTGTGTAAATGAGGTATGGTATTGACGAACCATAATTTTCACAATGGAACCAAATAGAGATATAAATACGCATATATTATTTCATGTGATTTCGATGTGTCACTACTTCCATACACACTCTTATCTAACTAGAGATTGTTCCCACAAAATTATCAGCTCAGTCCAAATGATATAGATGAGTGAGATAATGTTGAGGATGCTTCCCAGTTACAGAATATCATCAATCAGCAAACCTAACGAACCTTACAGAATACCTGCAATATGTGACTGTAAACTGTAAACACAATTATCACGACACGTGTTATTCAGTATGTTTGAAATTTCGACACATGATATATAACTTACAGAAATATGATCCGAGAAATATCTGAAGTGTGACAATAATCCTAGCAATCAGAAACCATTTCATTGGACGATAAACCCAAAAGACAAGTAATGAACCCAATAGCATCGCAGCTGCTTGGCAAAAAAAATTGACCATAGTTAAGCGATAGTGTAATTGATTGGTATCTTTCATCTGAAACACAAAGAATAAAATGTTTTGGATACTACATAAGACTGCTGTAAAAATCAGAAAACTAATGTTCTGTGAGCATCGTTTTGTGAATTAGTTATTCGGAAATGACAGAATACTGTGATTAACTGATTACGAGATAAAGTAATCCGAATAAATTTGTTACTTGATTAATGGAAGATATTATTCGTCATGCTGATGACTATTAAGTTATTTTTCTCACAATTCTTATTATCACTATTATTACCATGATAATCACCGTACAAGTAAACAGCATGGCTTGGAATTCCGGTCACACGTCTCGACTACATTAACTATCATAACACGTGACTCAACTAAATGTTTATTTGTTCAAATCATATCAATCAATGTCTGTTATTATACTTGTATTTTGTAATGGTCTTTCAACAATTTTAATCAACTAAACCTACATTAAATATAGACAGCAGAACAATGCAAATTCCTGATACGGTATAGAGCAGTGCAATAAATTTGCAGGTGTATTGACCGATTCTCGAATGTATTCTTTGTTGAAATTTCTTCCTCATCATAGATGACCAGAACCATTGACTGATAGTTGCTTCAATTAAAAATTAAAAGTAATTGAGGAACAGTGGGAAAATAAATACGGTACAATGTAATGCATTTGAAAGCTGAATCTACCAACTTCTAGTTTCGACTATCAAATTGTTGGTCGCTGTCGACTAATTCCACTGTTAAATGTAAGAGCACTCTGTGTGATTACCGAGCAGTCGGTTCGTATTTCCTCTTCCAGTTCCTCTCACACATGTTCCTCCTCACACTTCCTCAACACACAACGTACCTTCAGGTTAGTGACAAACCTACTCAACGCTAAACGTTACTAAAGAATCCAGTTCAAGAATGCAACACGTTATTTAAAATCTAGTAAATTATTACTTGTCGTATCCTGTGTTTCTATCATGGTGTGAAATATGAATTGTTTTGATAAGGTATTTACGTTGTCATTGGAAGATTTCAAAGCAATCGTACATGAAGAGTCCATCGAAATTTGTTGCTCTTCGAAATTTGTAATTCATCATTTGCTTACTACACTAGATAAGAGAATTATTTTTTCTATATTAGTTCTTTGGACATGTAGCAAGCACAATGTATTTCGTGAAAAGTCACTAAGCCGTCAAGTTCATTTCCTCTTCCACATCATGTGCATTCAATCAGAGTTGAATGCGTCATTAATCACTACCACTCAAGTGTTCGGTAGGACGTTTATGTAGAGAAGTAGTCACATTAGGAGGGAATCGCATAAACCTCAATTATGCAACAAAATTCGCCTTACTGGAGAGAGAATTTATTACAAAAACCTCGATACTCTCATGACTCTGTAGTTTACTAGAAGAGATACTCACTATTTGTCAGCTAATCACAACACAAAACAGATGGTTTTATCAACTCATATCCTTTTAACAGACAAACATTTTAAACTAGAGATGTTCTGGTTTGATTTTACAAAGAAGAAGAATCAGTAGACTGAATAGTGTTAGCTTATCAAGCTGAACTATCTGTTAGGCAATCACATACACAATATCTGAGAAGGTTATATAATCACTGATAAATGCTACACGGTGAAAGTGAATTTTCACATTATACATCCAGTCTTTAAACGTCCATCATAACTCAATATTATATATAACTTCAGTATTGATACTTACACCACTTGGACTCAAACGCACAGTACAACATTCGCTAACGAGTTGGAATCTTTTGTTCACTCTTATGTTAAACATACTTATACACAAAACAGACTAACACTTTACTTTGGCTTGGATACTAGAGTTTGTGTGGAGATTGTTAGCCTCCCTAATAACGCAAGTATTTGCTGTTTGGCACTTTATAGCAAGCTTTTCTTCTAACAACACTTCACAGAACTTGTAAATAATCATTCTTAACAAACTAAATAGCAGACAGATTATTTTATATTTAGTGACATAATATGATGATTTGAAGACAAAAATACACGGTTTATTGAGTCATGTGTAGTCAGCTTTAATAGGGAAACTAGTGTCAGTGGAAAAGTTTCTTGCCAAGGAGAATTATCGACAAACTTCCATACATCCTACAAGTGTATTTGTAGAATTGGAGTCAAACGGTACAACGACGAATTTCATGGTTTGGGTGAATATCTCCAGCGACGAACAGAAAATTGTAATTTCACAGATTGTCAAATGCTTCATGCTATACGACTCACTGTGGATCGGAAACTTACTCCGACAATCTGTAGTAAGGGAGCACAGACAATACTTAATTCCATTTGTTCACTTTACACAATGTATTCAGCTTAGTAAAATCATATAAATCAAAACACTGATGTTCACTTCTAAAAATTTGTGATATTATGTAATTTTGATTGTCGATTATGAACAAAATGATAAAGTTTAGTTTGCTTACTCATTACTCCGTATGAACCCATAAGCCACGTAAACATGTATTTTTCTGGTGGGTATATACCAAGAGAACTGTAGAAATGCAAGTTTATTATTTGCTAAGCATTTTATTGCATTATATTATATACATATAATTTGAGTAGTAGAAAACAATCAAGTAAATACAGTTCATTTTCCTCGAAAGGGTAATTGAGTAATGTGAAGTTACATTGTATTGGGACTAAATTTAATTGACTCGTGAATTCAAATAATAAAGCACTATAACAAACGCAAAGTCACTTTCTGATTGTAATCAACATTTGCTTGCCAGTAGCTGTATCCAAGACGTTTTTACTGGAGTTCTAATAAGAATTCGTGACCAGTGGAGATCAACCAGGTCTGTTGTGAGATAGCAACTTACTGAAGAAAATGGTCGAAGGGGGTACAATATCGTGGATTGGTTGAAGTTAGACATTAATACCGTTAGATGCCGGCTCAGTGGTCGAATGGTTAAGCGTTCGTGTGCGAGACCTATAAGTCCTATGTTACAATCCCGCGACCAGAATCGTGGTTGCGCACTGCTGAAGAGTTCCATATTGGGATGAAACGGCAGTCCAATGATTCCAGGAATTCATTGTGATGGTTCAGCTTTAAGTGACTCATGAATTCAACAACTAAAGTACTATAACATCCACAAAACGCCCCTCTAGATACAAAAAGGTATCATTTTATAGAATTATAGTCAATGATGGTCTAATGATTGGCTTCATTCTTTATTAAAGTGCAGGTTACCTTTGGATATGTCGTCTTTCTCAGCATAGTTGACGGAAGAATTAATATGAGGTTTAGTGTATTGTCAGTTCAGATAGTCGTCTAGTTTCGTTGAAGTGAACTACAATAAATAATTGTTATTTGCTAGTTCTTTTCAATATATATTTTATTTTGCTCAATCCTAATCCCATGAAATCTTCGTTCCATCAAGGCACTTAGAACCTTTAGACACTACTGTTGTTTCACTGTCAATGGCACTAGTGTGATTGTATTAACCAAGAATTTCCAATCAGGAAATTGACTGAATATTTGCGAGGTTTATCAGAATCATTTGGAAGAATTCCGAATCTCTACGGTACTTCTACAACTAATGAGAGAATGACAAACGTGTAATGCTAACTACACAGACATCATTCCACTTGGTTTGGGAAGATTTAAACAGTATGGGACATGGAAACATCAATTTCAAGGTATATGTCTCAAAAGATAAATTTATTGACATTTTAACCGTTAGAACATAACGATATCTTTGAAATTATCGTGTCTGTTAGTCTATCTTTACTGACATTCAGCCCATATTCACCACACTTACTTACTAACCAACGTACTTACGTATTCACACCATTACGCCAATTACCCTAGTTGTGGAGGAACATAGGCTGACCACCACGATTCTCCATCCAACTCTATCCTCGACAATATTTTCCACTTGTTTACAATCGATTTTCACTCTTTCCATGTCTGCTTCCAATTCCCGAAGTAGTGCGTTCTTTGATATTCCACTTTTCTGTTTCCCTTCACAATTCCAAGTTAGCGGTTGTCTCGTGATGCAGTGTGATGATTTCCGTAATGGATATCCTATCCACGTCCAGCGTCCTTTCGTAATTTCCTCCTCAAATGGATGTTGGTTCGTCCTCTTCCATAATACACTGTTGTTGATGGTATCCGACAAACAGACATTTAGAATCTCGAGTAGACGATTGTTTATAAATACTTGTATATGTTTGGTGATTGTTGTTGTAGTTCTCGAAGTTTCAGCTCAGTGCAGTAGAACTGTCTCGACGTTCGTATTGAATATTGTGAATTTGATGTTGGCTTGCAGACAGTTGTTTTGAATTCTATATGTTGTTCAACTGTAGGAATGCTGCCCATGCTTTACCGATCCTTGCTTTTACGTCTGCATCGGTTCCTCCTTGTTCATCGGTGATGATGCCCTACTCAGGTACGAGAATTTCTCCTCCTCTAAAACAGGTTCTCCATGAAATGTGATTTGGTTGGTGTAGTGTTTCAGTTGTATTGTATTTCAGAATCATATTTACCATTCATAATACAATTAGAATAAACTAAGCGGTTTCTTATCACACAAATATTTACATGAATTTATTTTTATTCAGTGAGGATTATCAAATCATATTGGTTACCTCAAAAATGGAACAAATGGTTGTACATGATCATATGATATAGCCACCATATACCTGACAAGAAAAAATTTAAGGTTAAGATAGATTGTATCATATTTTCAGCTGTCCATCTGCAAGTTATATCTGTAACTTCAGGAAACCATTTCTCATCCCAGACTTTATTGAAAAGATTCTATATTGCGTTTCCAATTATGAAGATAATATTATCGATTGAATAACAACATTCTACAAAAGAATAATTTCTACTTTTCAAAGATATTACTTAACTAGTTTGAATGGCAACTTTTGCTATTCTTAGAATTTGTTAGAATTCGTCTTATATGGTCTTGAGTCAATATCCTTGGGATTATACTTATGTTCCACCTATGAATTAATAGGAAAATCTTTATTAGTATGTTTTCCTAAGGTGTATAATTTTCAGAATTTTGATTGAGTTAATAAAAATAATGGCTTAATCCATCGAGAAGCTCAAGTTAAACGACCAGCAAAATCACCACCAGTGACGTGAGTTGTTCGATGATACCTAACAATTAAATGTGCATGGAAAATGAATAAGTTGTTAAGTGTTTAGGCAATTAATTCTTGGTCGAGAATGTGAATAAGTGAGTAGGCAAATAATGCACACCATCATACACGCCCACTTATATAGGCAAATGGATATGAAAGCTCGATATATGATTATATACGAAGTAGTGAGCTATAAATAGAAGTTTATTTCATTTGTATTTAAAATCTTCACGTTGTCGATATTGAAGACTTATAAATGCGATGCAAACAGTTATTGCCATAAAATTCATATCCAGGGCTACTTCCTGATATAAATATAAGTTGTCATTATTAGTTTTCTACGTCCCGTCTAAACCAACAACATCCAAAAAACGAATTTTTAAATTCATTTGATCTGCAGTTGTGAAGAAAAAAATACAACTGACAATTTTCTTCATCTAATTTGTAATCGCAAACCCCATCAAACGACATAATGTGAGCTTTTAATTTGGCGTAATCACCTATCGTTTACAATATAAGTAGGCAAATTGCTTATCAGGAATGTTGGCCTGTGAGAACACTTTATAGCGCATGTTAAAAATATATTGAGTATTCAGACGCTTTCTATAAGTTTGGTTAACAAAGTGTTTAATATCGAATGCCGCTGTTCCAGGTACGAGGAGCGGTGGTAATGTTTCAAACGCAGCCTCCGTTAACCTGCGCACCCAAGAATTACTGTCGTACCTCAGGGGACTGCACTCGTGATTGTGATGCACATTCCCACGAACGACAGTCCGGTAACCTTAAATAAACTTACAAAAGATGAAGGCAGGACATTGAGTGTTCATAGAAGTCCTTCATGAAAAAATATAATAACACTAATCAAATTACCTCCTTTGTCTAATAGGCTGTGAGGAACCGCTAGATGTCCCACGGCCATTTCTCCAACATAAAAAATGTGATATACGATTTCCAATCTCTATGGAAATGAGAATCTCTCACCACCTAATGGCAGTTCGTAGATCTTTCATAAGTTCTGATGATGCACTTTAACGCTTCAATTGATTGGAACGCTACGAGATACAATGTATTCAAGAATACGTTCTCCGTTTCTGTGACAATGTGAGAAACCACAGAGCTTGTACTTTGTACTTTACTATCCTCCATAATTTGAATAAAGTGCACTCTGTCGTCAAGTACTGACATTTTATAACAATTTTAGGACATAACTGACCAATTATAACGAATTTAAAACTAGCCATATATTTGGACGAAATGGAATGAAAAATACTGGAAAATGGGATGAAAAAACTTTTATAAAGGGGTGATAAAAATTAATTTATAAAAATTGTTTAATGATATTCTGATTTAAACATGGATAACTTCTTAAGAACACGGGATATATTTTAATCCTCCTCTAAACACCCACACATCATCTTTAAATATATTCTGTTCAGAAATTTCGAACCACATTTATTAAGATTCACAGTTCTCCCTAATTCTCACTGGTTTTCACGTTTTGACCGATTCCTGGTAAAAATCATTTTGTACGACATTTGAGTGTAAAAAATATATCAGATGACACTACTAAAAGCCCATAGTTGATCCACTTATGTTGTTTAGTAGGTTATCAAAAATGATGATGTTTTCCAATTTAAACAGAAAATGAAATGATCGTATATAGAAAATCTGTTACTCACCCTATGGGTAACCAGTACAATGCATGACACACTGCGAATATGGGTAATTGAGATGGATAGAATTTGAACTGAACCATTTCCCAACTTGATCACATGGAAACAAGTTGACACTGAATATTCAACTGAAAATCAGGTCATATGCATGCGTTAAATAGCATAGAATGCAAAACAAACTGACCAATGAATTAAAAGTCAAATAATAAGATTCTCTCCAACAGATAAACCTACTATTGATGTGAAACACTGTGACACATGCATTTGTAGACTCGTCAAATAATCTTTTACAGTACTGTATGTAAAAACGGTCAACAAGTGATATAAGCTACAAAATACAGGATATTTTTGAACTTATTTGTAAACACACATAACTCAGACCGGCTATATTTTGTTGAGTTGTTGTGTACCCTATTCCAGATGGTCTGACAATGAAGGTTTTCATTGTCTTCCAATAGGTTTTCCCCATTACTGCAATTACTGAAAGCATGTTAAGTCATCTACAACTTGTTTATCAAACTGCTGGAATTCGATTCCATTCTGGACTTGAGGTGTGAGGATGGAAGACTCGCAAAAATTGAAACTGGACTTTGAGATTTATTAAACAACATATCAGATTGCGTACATTGACGTTCTTAGAAAATTATTCTCAAGTCTGTGGAAAATTCACCTTGTCACATGTTCAGTTTTTCTGACTTCTCACGTGCTTCAAACAGAATTTTTCCAGTCTACATGCATCCGAATTATCAATGTGTCACCATCAAATCAACAATAAACCAATATTTTAGAAAATGCCTCAAATTATCACATTACAAACGATAATTCGGAGTAAGATTATAATTAAGAGAATTTTTAACTCACTTTGATACAATCCAATTGATTTCCTGATACAGAATTCCTTTAAAGAATTTTAAAATACTGAACATATTAGTTTAATATGTGTCGTTAAACCAACTGGTCGTTCATTTGTTCTGAAGAAATAATAAGCCAGTCATAATTTGTAATGCTGCTGCATACTCACTGGCTGTGAACACCAATTGAATAAAGTAAAAAAAATTACCGTCGTATTTACCAATAACAATGAAAGCATTAACGGACTTCGATCGTAGTGTACATCAATATTCTAGTAATATATGATTATATTAGGGTGGGACGAAAATAATTTACGAGACCAGTATAAGTCTAATATAAGTAAGATAATAAAACTTGATTGTGTAAATTCGTCGTGATAAGTCTTGCAATTTGAACGCTATACTCGGTTCCTAAGCTGTTCTTGATTTATGCTAGACCACCATGGGAAACGCGAAAGCACTGAATGGCCGATTCGTTCTAGTATGACATTTCTCAACCGTGAACATCCACGAACCCACCCGCGGGGTTGGAATCCATGAACGTGGATGCGCACTTCTGAAGAGTCACAATTTTTAATGAAACGTCTGTCCAGTGATTCCAGTTTTTCCATTATGATCTAGCATCAAGTGGCACATGAACTCAACTATTCAATTACCATAATATCCACAAAACCCATTCTTTTTTTGTTACCAGTTTATCTATCATCTTTATTATACGTATGCTGTGACTTGTTTGACATATATAATCTATAAAAATTGTTTCTTTTCTTCAAAATTTCGTCTATCAGAGACGATATATATTTAATGAAATTCCTTCTCTAAACTTCATTGAAGAAAGCCTTCTGACGCAGCCACATGACGAATATCTACATGTGGGTTAGTTCATTTACACATGTGAAAATACAAATCCTCGTAAAAGTATGTACAAATAAGTACAATTCGATTTGAGAAATATTTAAAATGGGGAAAAGTTATTCCTCATATATTCACACGGATTTATTGATTTCCTCGTACTGATTTTCATAAGTTCTTAATTCTAAGCCAGTTATCAAAGTGATTTCTATTAATCCCAATATCACGAACCATTCGCTGATTGCACATTGATTGAATTCCTTGTAACCCTGTAATAAAACAAATCAGTGGTGTGCATTATAAGTCTACAATATTCTCTCATCTGAAACGGTTGTCCACGTCCGAAATATATTGTCATGTCATGACTTTGATCATTAAGCTAAATGTTTACGCGAGGTACGTAATTCGATTAATTCAGGCGAAGCATTCGTGTTACTTCACCGGGGCTAGAATCTAACAAGCTGTTACGTGATATTGAGTCATGTTTCGTCAAAATCCCAGTTTAATTACTGAATATTCGTGTTTACGACAGGATTTTGTCTCTCTAAACTGTTCTGTTCATTTCATGTAAAGTGACATATATGTTCATGAGTAATTCGGTATACATTCATGAATCCCATTTTGTTAAATGTTTGTTCGACGGTGTACAATATTGTCATTGTGATATTCAGTGTTTGATAAGAGTTCAACGGAAAACTTTAATCAACTGAATGAAATGTCAACTCATTTTATATACTGATTGTAAATAGTGATATTGATGTTCTGCACTCACCGGTTCGTTTTCCTTGATGTAAAACAAGTTTTTTGCCTGCAATACTAGTAGACCAGCTTGATTAAAATAAACAACTAGAGTACGGAAATACAAAGAAACAAATTCAAACGCTAAATTATTTGATGTATTGTTAATGATACCAAGTAAGTAATGATATCAAAGTCTCTCTGAAATACTATTTAATTTATACAGACCTATAGAATAATCTGTATACTTCTAACATGAACAGGCATCTAGGCCATGTTCAGGCGTTGTTTGTTTAACAGTAAACAAACTATAGAAATAGAGAACACATAATATTGATAAATGTTGTTAGCAGAAATTTGGGTGAGGCAAAGTTATGGAAAATGACTCCATTAATTAAAACCAGTTAAAATACATATCAGTGTAGATCGGATTATTGATATTGATGAACATTAGTTGTTGTTGTTGTCATCTGAAATACAGAAGATTCGGTAAATGCTCACAAGAAAACACTTACAAGAAAAAGATCCGATGATCATTTGGAGAGAAACAATAATTCTAGCAAGTAGAAACCATTTCCATAGACGAAAATTACAAACAATAAGTAAAGAACTCAATGGAATAGCGACGGCATGGCAAATAAAATTACTCAGCGTCAAATGGAAATGTAGTTGATTAGTATCTTTCATCTGCAATACAATAATTATAATTTGTCGGTTACTAGAGTAAAGAATATTGCAAAATAATTATTGTCACATAAGAGGAAACAATCACTGATTGAGAATTCCATTTTAATTATGGTTTAATTGTCTACTATCTATTCAATGTAAATACTTCGTGAATTTTATGTTCATCTGTGATCATGATCTGTCTGAAACGAGTAAATGATACGGAGAAATTATACACATATGCTCTTGACAATGTGACTTTAAGACGAGTTATGAGTTTACTTCCCTGTGTAAAGTGTGAGAGCGTAAATCGCTATTCGCCAACTAATAATGAGACAAGGCATTATTTTATATTCCCGAATAAGTGTATGAGGCTATACAACAACGTAATTTCATTCAAACATAACCGAAACACACTACTAACGTAGAACTGGTTTTTAGTGTTGTGGGAGAACAGTTGAAGAGAGTATTTATTTGCAACGAAGTGTCACAAATCTTTATCTTCAACTCAATACCACAAACTCTGTCAGTAAATATCTATTATTATAACTTGTATACATTATATAGACTCAGTACAGTCATTACTTTGTTGTTCTGAAAAATATGGTAATCTCATAGACCAAGTTGTACGAAACGAACCAAACAATGTCAAATGTTTTGGACGATTTCCTGATCATCAGTTTCAGTGATTATATTGTTTCTCACAACTGGTCTGTGGTAGCTGTGGTTCTCTCCTACCAGGTAATTTGTTGCAGTGCAGAAGTCGAACTTGACAACTGAGACAGAAATGAGGACTGTTGTGTAGGTACTATACATGACTATAGTTTAAGAGAGAATGGTATGGTCAAACTCCAGTAAATGTTTGACTACTCAGATTTATGTAAGTGGTTTATTAGCTAATACTTCCCTACCAACAAAGTTGATATCTGTTACAGCAAATGACTCAACTAATTCACTTCGTTCTTCAAATAATATAAATGAACAGTGTACAAGATAGGGATTGCCATCTCCGTTGTTTGACTTTCATTTCTCAATAATCTTACAAAGGATTTCACGAGCTGGACGTACATTGAAGAATGATAACAGAACAATGCAAATTCCTGATATCGTATAAACCAATCCAATGAAGACGCAGATACATGGACGAATTCCGAACTGGGATTTCTGTTTGAGTTTATTTATCATCATGAAGCACCAAAACCACTGACTTATAATTGCTGAAATTTCAGATAAAAACTTGGTGAGAAGTAATCGAGAGGAAAACAAGCGACTGCACTGAAACATAATGATTCAGTAATGTGTTATCATCTATACCATAAGTCATCTCACAATTTATTGCGTTGAGATTATTTATTCTCATGTGACATTTCATAGATTTATGAAAGATGAGGTATTTTCTGACTTGTCATTAGTGCAGTATTGGTGAGGTAAAACTTGGATTACTGCAGCCATTATTTAGTGGCTCTTTCTGTTTATTGAACGCAAATCCACTGTATTGATTCACGTGAGGAAATTAAAACCGTAGGTATTTGTTAGAACGTTAATTATAAGCAATTAGAAACTTGAAATCAATTTTTACGAGAATTAGAACAATTAAAATGATCGACTAAACTTTCGGAAACCGATATTTCACCAGGTTCTTAAACACATGCGCATAATGCACCGTAAACCATCACCCATAGGATTCGTTCATCGCTGAACATGGAAAAATTTAAACATGTGCTCCAATCAAGTCAGTTGTTCGTGTGTGGGCGTTGATACTGCCCAGGCGTCCAAACAGAAACAGGAGAGCACTTTTATTATTACCTATCAACGTAGTCTCTGAGTATATTCCGAATCATATTAGCTATCCTGACTGAATGAAATCCCCTAAAGAATTGTATCTGTCTTATTATCTTAATCAATGACAGTCAATAGTGTAGTTGAAAAACACAATCTAATGTACAACACAACGGATCTTAGTGTATAGAACATGTAATAAAACATGAGGGTTTTTGTTACTTTTTATGTATTCATTTTTCAATAATGGAACTTGATATTGATTATTCTGAAAGCAAGTGTTTGTACAAACAAGTATGAAATTGGTTGTCATCTGTTCTAGATAGTGTTCAACACGTTTGTGAAGCATGTTACGATGATCACAGCATTAACAAATTGTCTCTGTGAATTGGTTATCAGTAGTACTTCATCTCTATCATGGAAATTCGTGCGAATATAATTCCTCTACTTTGTATTGTCTACAATATACAACTTACCAAATCTCGGTAGAAATGTTAACAAGGATTCATAGTAATTTTATTTAAGATTTATAGCAAAATATCTGCAACATGATGAATTCGACTTTACTTACTCATTACTCCATATGAACCCAGAAAACACATAATCATGTATTTTTCCGGTGAATAGATTCCGAATGAACTGGAAAAGCATAAAATTATTATTTGTGACTAGTTCTATTGGATTGCTGTGTACACATAATCATTAGATTACAGGAAATAACCAAAGTTGTGGTCTGTTTCTAAACCTATTTCATTTAGTGTGAAACTATGTGAAGTACCAAGTGCATTCCTAAATATCATGAAAGACCACGTTTCTAATTGTCATCAAAACTTCTTTGTATTTTAAGATGATTATCATGAATGTACTTTGACTAAACTAGTTCTCAGCATTCAAATCTCGTATGCTGTTCTACATTGAATTGTGAAGTGACTGTATTTCTATTCGGGATTATCTATTTATCGTGTTTGAAAATCTCATTCACTTGACATTTCGTAGGAACGAACATTGCTCTACACATTGACATATATTTCTCAAAAACATCTTAGTGTACTTCTTATGTGAATTCCAAAGATCTATGCTGTAATATTCACTGAAAGTGATAGGGAATTTTCGCGAACTAAGCACCTTGAACTTTCTAGCAACCAACCTGGTGAATTTATCAAGTCGTTTGTTCAGTTTGATTTAAATAGTTTACAAGTTGTGAGGGTATCACTAAAATGACTATCTACGTTATTCACTCAATATATCACATTATAGAATACCTAAATTATCTTGATGATATTCCAAGCGAATCCAGTTATACCATCCGACATAAATGTCTAATAAACGTTTGTACACACATAGATAAATCTCAAAATATCCTGCTCACCTTACAAATGGAACAAATGGCTGTACATGATCATAGGAAACAGCAACAACATATCTAACAAGAAAAGAAGTTTTATGAAAATATTCATATGTCCGTTGATGAAATACGTCTATTTCATCAGACAAACTAATTTCCTCAATTTATATCAAAATAACTAGTAGTTTAACAATCCCCTTACTAAGACAAGTAAAAAGAATTTTGTTATTACACCACAACTGAGGTAGGGAACTACTACACATCATTATCAATATCGTTTTTACGATGAAGTTAATCAAATTTATAGTAGAGTAGAACTTCACGGTTATTTGTTCCTAACCGAACGATTTTCTAATTGAGCTACTTCTTAATGCTTGTGACAATCTGTTGTGCAATCGACTGTTTGTGGATAACCATATTTCAGCGTAATGACCTTGTCATCGTGTTCCTCTAGAAATGTGTTAAACGAAATTAAATGTCAAGTCTACATGTGCTTAATAGCACTATTAAAATTCAGTTCTCAATCCAAAGCAAACACATACATGATGGTTAATTCGCAAACAATTTCTGTGATAACAAATACATACTACTAACCAATAAACAATCAGTGTGTGTGTATTAAACAAAAAGTTGATTATACTAAACTTATTATATTAATCAGCATGATAATTTATGAATTCTTCTAAACTCACATCACGGGCAACCAAAATATTGCATGGAAAACGGCGAATAACGCAACTCGAGAAGGATAAAATTTACAAAACAACATTGTTGGATTCAACCTCAAATGAAAAGAAATATCACGAACCCATTCATCCAGTATCTGAGATTTTGTAAATGTAGTTTATGCAGTAGTTAATGCCAACGTTTCAATGTGGTCTAATAGTGTAAATTTAAGTTGGTTGAATCGTCTAGTAAGTCAACTTCCGATTTCGATTTCTCAATGCTAAATGTCACTAACTATCAGTTTGTTCAATTTACATAAAAGTATGGAAAAATATATGATTTAAAGCCAAATGAAATGCATACGAATTCAAGACATCTCATGATCGGTAGGAACTGGGAAATTTATGATCAATAAGGGAAACTCCGTATTTTCTAATACAAGGCCTTACAGGTTATTCATGTAATTTCAGTTTTACTATTTTGTTTACGATTTGTCATTAAAGAACTGACTTCTGAAATGCTGAATTTCATTGTTCTGTAATCAGTTATACGAAAGTGATGTGAAGGAATATTCTGTTCCTTACATAAAATGTACAGATATTCAAGTTGGGAAATTCATTGTAGAGTCTGATATTTGACCATACCTTAAAACACACCAAACGCTTAATGATCTGTACGCTTTCAGGAAATGACACATTCTCAATTAATTCGTTTGATTCAATTATACTCGTTTTTAATCATTTATAAAATGAGAAGAAACGAAAGAACACTATACTATGTGAATCCAAATTAATTGGAGTTACAATAGTTAACTCCTGACTGAAACTAACATAGTTCTTACCAAATGTTCGGAACAGAAAGTTGGAAATCTTGATTGGAAAATATTACTATAATGAAATCGTACAACATCTTGTTTGATATCTTTATATAGTGATCAGAGTGCAAATCATCAATAACTATGTTTCGCACAGTGAAGTAAACATAAATGAAATAACATAAAACTCAAACAAAATGTACTCCAAACAGCCAGTTACAGTGAGATGTGTAATGCTTCATTTCAGTATGAATATAAATCTGGAATGCATAACTTACGAGATAATTACCAAAAGTCCTCTTATTCAAAATGAATAATTATCGGTGTAATACTGTACTAATAATCTAAATTATTTACATTAAGGTGAGAATTATTAATTGACGTAAAACATTTAATTCGAGCACTTCAAAAACCGAATAACATTATAATTGGTTCCTACAATTCAGATATAATCTATTAATATGGTCAATTAAAAATTACGCAAACAAGCATTAGGCACTATTCAATTGTTCACAGGCAACTAATGATTTTTCAACGGAAAAGTTCAGCGCAACAATTTCGTTTTCATTTTATTCAACTTGTTTTATTTGATTACAGTTTATAAGGACAAGTTAAATCAATTTATACTTCAACTCATACAGAAATGAATATCGCTTATGGTGATTATTACCTGCAACTAGTTATTATTTTGGATATGCTACAAAATCTCAGATAGGTGATCAGGTATTTTGTTTGACAAACGTTCCAATTAATTTGTTACTGCTACGTTGTCTGGTTACAGACATGAAAAATCTTATTATTGTTCTACGCACAATAAAACGAGTCGACGCCTATCAATGAGACAGGATTATAAATAAACTAGTCAAACCCACAACAGGTACGTTTCTTTACTGCACGGTAGTTTATTATTGAATATAAAGTTATGAACTTCAGGCAAATAACTCAGCCACAGGAAGTAAAGAGATATTTTTACAGTTTATGTGTTGGAAATGCAGATTCCATTTAACCAAACAGATCGTATCAATTTATAAGCCTTCTCACAACAAATTTGAAAAATCATCGTCTAAATGCCTATAGAGCTCACTTGATCAATTATAAACACCATTGGGAAGCAACCATAAATACAAATGTTGCAAAACCAGATGCAGATAGGAGTGTTCAGAACTAGTTCACAGCGAAAGGTGTTTCGTAAACGACGTCAGACGGTTTGACATCATTTACGGTCGAATTATAACTAGTGATTTTATTAACTGACTCAAACTACTGAAAAACAACAAACAGTTCAATATATTGTCATTGAACGATAAACTCTTTTCAACTAGTGTTATTACAACTTTGAAAGTCAGTGATTTCACTCATGAGAAGTGGTATTTGATTTCACACCCCATTTTAGCCGTAATGTTCGAGGTTGGTCTACTACTTCTTCTTCAATTCTATTCACTGCTCATTTTTTCATCTTTCCAATTTAACAATTGGAGCTTTTCCTAAAACACCACCTAACCAATCTGTTGTCACCTCGTCATTTGATGTTAATTCGAGTTGCACTGGATGGTTTTCATCAATGAAAACACTGTCGGTCAACCGCTTAAGTTTTGTGTACTTACGATACAGTTCGACTCTTCCAAACGAGTGTCGTTGTATGATTGAAATTGATGAAGAAAGCCACCACAATCTCGCTTTTGTACTACACATCACCCAGTTTGAAATAACTTAAAATCCTCTCACTATAAAAAGACTTATAAATGGTTATTTCTATGTTCATTATCAGTAGTGACCCATTTTCACTTGAATCGTATTTCAAATTAATATGACAGACTGAGACAGACTATTGTGCAACTTTGTCTGTTCTATACGTGTTTACTTGCGGCATCATTGATTGGGTTGTATGCATTCATATATAGTTTATCCTGAACTTATACTTATGTGCATTTTTACACGAGAATGCTTTCTTATCTCTGTTTACTTATTTCACTTTGTCTGCTTTCATAGATAAACTGAAACCTAAACATATTTCATGTAGTTGGGATAAGGCCGATCTCCACACTTCATCCACTCATTCTCACCATCTACCTGTTTCTGTATGAATACCTCAGATGAATTCTTGTTGAACAACTCCTATTAAGCTTTTGTCATCACCATTGCACAATGCGGTTAGCCTAAGTGTAATTTTAAAAAATGATTGGAGAAATATATTTCATCATCGTCGTCATACATGGAGTCAACAACAAACAACAAATATCAATGTCGAAGTTTACTTAGTTCACTGACATGCAGTTATGTAGTTCATAGCTCAGATGAACTTTCATGATAAAAAAAGATACTCCCTCAAAAAATTATCATCAGTCATCTGATGGGAAACTTTTACTTTAAATGTCGCCTTTTTTGTTTATTAAAGATTCTTGTCAAATGGCTCCGATCAAACAGCACAGGGGAATATATCGTAATGATTGTCTTCTTTGAAGTCAAAATATAATACACGCAAACAAACTTAACTAAGATGAACCAAGCCAATTGGTCAATAGTTCATCCTCTCCAAACTCTGCGGATTAGAAAAGCCACTGGTAGATTGTGCAAGAAACTAATCAATTCCTCCACAAATAGCTGTTTAAAGAAATCATGATACATGAAACTATTTCTGTAGTCTCACCAGCCTATGTAAGAATAGCTCAAGTTTCGTGAACTATATTCAAATGCAGCTTCTCCGTTATGGATTTTAATTCTTATGTTGTTGGTGATATTATTAATGACCTGGATGTTTTGGTTGTGAAGCTGGTTGTTTTTCTGAACAAAGTCATCTCCACATACTTCGAAGAGATGTGAACTAGAGGAGTTTCTTGACAGTTGATTTACAAATCGTTCAGCTGACTTGGAATTCGGTTGGATGTAATGCCAAATGCATATCCGTTTTTTGTATGTTCGTTTTAGTTGTTTTCTCTATTGACCTAAACTCCGAACGTGCAGATGTTAATCCGTTACTTGTTGGCTGACCGACTGTGTCAATCTTGATATGTGAATTGACTGATTATTGAGAAGAGTTCTTACTTGTAATAGCCAGGCTCCTATTATGCCTAAAGTCTACAAATTAAGTCGTTGCTCTTGTGGTCATCATTGTGGTAAAGTCTAAATGGAGCTAAACTGTAGCAAAATGTAAATTGAGAATATCTGTCTAGTCATTATTAACAATTAGTTTCACTGTGTTTGAAACTTGTAATGTATACCCAGTACTGTCAAACTGTAATCACACAAATTGATTCAAGTTGAAAATAATTTCAAAAGATAATGTATTTTCATCGATAATTTGTACAAAATTAAAAGACGGAATATACACACACAAAATGTATAAACATGGAAGTATGGTAATGTTATAACTTGTCAGTTGAATGCTGCTTGTTTCGGTCGTCACTTATTATGAGGTCGAAAACGCTTATCACTTGTACTCGGAACAATGGAACTTTGCAATTCTCACGACGCGAAATTAAGAACACAAGACTGGCATATGTGAAGATTTATTAAACACAAAGCACCATTGTTGAAAACACATCAATATATATATATATTGATTCGTACACTCTTTTTGATTAATAATAAGGTTGAAATCACATATATGATAAATATTTAGAGTTATAACAAATCACATACTGAACATAGTTCATGTCAATGGAATACAAGAATATCGTATATTATAAAGAATAAAAGATCGTACGAGAAAATAAAATAAATATTACATTGAGTAATTACATTGAAAAAAACCAATGAGTAAATCAATCGAATTTTGACTTTTTTTACATCATAACACTCCTTTTCTTTTTGTACTATTCTGTTCATGTTTCCGTAATTCCAAGCCAGTTATCAAAGTGATTTCTATAAGACCGAATATACAGAACCACTCACTGATTGCACATTTATTGAATTCTGTGTATCCCTATTTCGAAATGAAAAATTGGTTGTTGTCAGTGGAAACAACGAAGTAAACATTAATGATGCAGTATGAAAGTTAAGAATCAATGTTCAAAGTTATTTTAGCTGTTCTAGATAAAACAGAACAAAGCAAACATGACGTTCAGATGTTAACTTTCTGTGGTTTCAGAAAATCCATAAATATTTTCGCGAACTGGACGAACACAGAGATATCATGTACCTTTATTTCGTGATCTCATCACCAATAGTATCATATCAGTCGATAACAATTTGCATCTGTCGATTTCGTTCGAATTAAATAATATTTATTTCTAACTGACGCAGAAGTAATAAAAAGAATTGACAAAGCACGGACAAAATTAGTACAGTTGAACAACATATAGAATTCAAAACAACTGTCTGCAAGCCAACATCAAATTCACAATATTCAATACGAACGTCGAGACAGTTCTACTGCACTGAGCTGAAACTTCGAGAACTACAACAACAATCACCAAACATATACAAGTATTTATAAACAATCGTCTACTCGAGATTCTAAATGTCTGTTTGTCGGATACCATCAACAACAGTGTATTATGGAAGAGGACGAACCAACATCCATTTGAGGAGGAAATTACGAAAGGACGCTGGACGTGGATAGGATATCCATTACGGAAATCATCACACTGCATCACGAGACAACCGCTAACTTGGAATTGTGAAGGGAAACAGAAAAGTGGAATATCAAAGAACGCACTACTTCGGGAATTGGAAGCAGACATGGAAAGAGTGAAAATCGATTGTAAACAAGTGGAAAATATTGTCGAGGATAGAGTTGGATGGAGAATCGTGGTGGTCAGCCTATGTTCCTCCATTTTGTTGGGGAACAGGAGTAACAGAGATATGTAGGTAATTTCTCTTTTATTCACTTGTCGTTTTCAACTCATTGCGTCAATCAACTATCACACATCGTGTAACAGTATCAGTTTCGGATACCGCCAGTCACAATATCTATACAGTCATATTTTCAGTAGAAGTAATAATTCATCTCAATATTTTATATTGATGTAACCTCATCATTATCATTTTTCTATTTACAATCTTTATTTGGCATCCCAATCTAACTGTGGTAACCAATCCACGATTCAGTGAATTGGCTACAAAGATTCCAGCAATGTTTGCAACAATTTAGTGATGGATTCTCGAGATCAATGAGATTTTAATGCATAAATGCATCAAAAAGAATTACCTGTCCACTTATTCAAGTTATGTGACACAAGTATTTATAGTTGATAATGTACACTTACCGGTTCATGTTCCCTTATGTAGTAGATGTTCTCCCCATCAAACACCAAGAGTCCAGCGCGATTGAAATAAACAACTGGGGCATACAAATGAACACAGAAAACACGGAACATCCATTAAACTGGTTTAAGGAAGCTAAACAACAATGCTTTATTGTGTAAATGAGGTATGGTATTGACGAACCATAATTTTCACAATGGAACCAAATAGAGATAAAAATACGCATATATTATTTCATGTGATTTCGATGTGTCACTACTTCCATACACACTCTTATCTAACTAGAGATTGTTCTCACAAAATTATCAGCTCAGTCCAAATGATATAGATGAGTGAGATAATGTTGAGGATGCTTCCCAGTTACAGAATATCATCAATCAGCAAACCTAACGAACCTTACAGAATACCTGCAATATGTGACTGTAAACTGTAAACACAATTATCACGACACGTGTTATTCAGTATGTTTGAAATTTCGACACATGATATATAACTTACAGAAATATGATCCGAGAAATATCTGAAGTGTGACAATAATCCTAGCAATCAGAAACCATTTCATTGGACGATAAACCCAAAAGACAAGTAATGAACCCAATAGCATCGCAGCTGCTTGGCAAAAAAAATTGACCATAGTTAAGCGATAGTGTAATTGATTGGTATCTTTCATCTGAAACACAAAGAATAAAATGTTTTGGATACTACATAAGACTGCTGTAAAAATCAGAAAACTAATGTTCTGTGAGCATCGTTTTGTGAATTAGTTATTCGGAAATGACAGAATACTGTGATTAACTGATTACGAGATAAAGTAATCCGAATAAATTTGTTACTTGATTAATGGAAGATATTATTCGTCATGCTGATGACTATTAAGTTATTTTTCTCACAATTCTTATTATCACTATTATTACCATGATAATCACCGTACAAGTAAACAGCATGGCTTGGAATTCCGGTCACACGTCTCGACTACATTAACTATCATAACACGTGACTCAACTAAATGTTTATTTGTTCAAATCATATCAATCAATGTCTGTTATTATACTTGTATTTTGTAATGGTCTTTCAACAATTTTAATCAACTAAACCTACATTAAATATAGACAGCAGAACAATGCAAATTCCTGATACGGTATAGAGCAGTGCAATAAATTTGCAGGTGTATTGACCGATTCTCGAATGTATTCTTTGTTGAAATTTCTTCCTCATCATAGATGACCAGAACCATTGACTGATAGTTGCTTCAATTAAAAATTAAAAGTAATTGAGGAACAGTGGGAAAATAAATACGGTACAATGTAATGCATTTGAAAGCTGAATCTACCAACTTCTAGTTTCGACTATCAAATTGTTGGTCGCTGTCGACTAATTCCACTGTTAAATGTAAGAGCACTCTGTGTGATTACCGAGCAGTCGGTTCGTATTTCCTCTTCCAGTTCCTCTCACACATGTTCCTCCTCACACTTCCTCAACACACAACGTACCTTCAGGTTAGTGACAAACCTACTCAACGCTAAACGTTACTAAAGAATCCAGTTCAAGAATGCAACACGTTATTTAAAATCTAGTAAATTATTACTTGTCGTATCCTGTGTTTCTATCATGGTGTGAAATATGAATTGTTTTGATAAGGTATTTACGTTGTCATTGGAAGATTTCAAAGCAATCGTACATGAAGAGTCCATCGAAATTTGTTGCTCTTCGAAATTTGTAATTCATCATTTGCTTACTACACTAGATAAGAGAATTATTTTTTCTATATTAGTTCTTTGGACATGTGGCAAACACAACACTTAATTCCATTTGTTCATTTTATACATTGTATTCAGCTTAGTAAAATCATATAAATCAAAACACTGATGTTCACTTCTAAAAATTTGTGATATTATGTAATTTTGATTGTCGATTATGAACAAAATGATAAAGTTTAGTTTGCTTACTCATTACTCCGCATGAACCCGTAATAATCGTAAACAAGTATTTTTCTGGTGGGTGTATACCAAGAGAACTGTAGAAATGCAAGTTTATTATTTGCTAAGCATTTTATTGCATTATATTATATACATATAATTTGAGTAGTAGAAAACAGTCAAGTAAATACAGTTCATTTTCTTTGAAAGGGTAATTGAGTAATGTACAGTTACACTGTACTAGAAACTATTAAAATGTCGCCATCTTATTGATTTACAGCCAATGATGGTCTAATGATTGGCTTCATTCTTTATTAAAGTGCAGGTTACCTTTGGATATGTCGTCTTTCTCAGCATAGTTGACGGAAGAATTAATATGAGGTTTAGTGTATTGTCAGTTCAGATAGTCGTCTAGTTTCGTTGAAGTGAACTACAATAAATAATTGTTATTTGCTAGTTCTTTTCAATATATATTTTATTTTGCTCAATCCTAATCCCATGAAATCTTCGTTCCATCAAGGCACTTAGAACCTTTAGACACTACTGTTGTTTCACTGTCAATGGCACTAGTGTGATTGTATTAACCAAGAATTTCCAATCAGGAAATTGACTGAATATTTGCGAGGTTTTTCAGAATCATTTGGAAGAATTCCGAATCTCTACGGTACTTCTACAACTAATGAGAGAATGACAAACGTGTAATGCTAACTACACAGACATCATTCCACTTGGTTTGGGAAGATTTAAACAGTATGGGACATGGAAACATCAATTTCAAGGTATATGTCTCAAAAGATAAATTTATTGACATTTTAACCGTTAGAACATAACGATATCTTTGAAATTATCGTGTCTGTTAGTCTATCTTTACTGACATTCAGCCCATATTCACCACACTTACTTACTAACCAACGTACTTACGTATTCACACCATTACGCCAATTACCCTAGTTGTGGAGGAACATAGGCTGACCACCACGATTCTCCATCCAACTCTATCCTCGACAATATTTTCCACTTGTTTACAATCGATTTTCACTCTTTCCATGTCTGCTTCCAATTCCCGAAGTAGTGCGTTCTTTGATATTCCACTTTTCTGTTTCCCTTCACAATTCCAAGTTAGCAGTTGTCTCGTGATGCAGTGTGATGATTTCCGTAATGGATATCCTATCCACGTCCAGCATCCTTTCGTAATTTCCTCCTCAAATGGATGTTGGTTCGTCCTCTTCCATAATACACTGTTGTTGATGGTATCCGACAAACAGACATTTAGAATCTCGAGTAGACGATTGTTTATAAATACTTGTATATGTTTGGTGATTGTTGTTGTAGTTCTCGAAGTTTCAGCTCAGTGCAGTAGAACTGTCTCGACGTTCGTATTGAATATTGTGAATTTGATGTTGGCTTGCAGACAGTTGTTTTGAATTCTATATGTTGTTCAACTGTATGAATGCTGCCCATGCTTTACCGATCCTTGCTTTTGCGTCTGCATCGGTTCCTCCTTGTTCATCGGTGATGATGCCCTACTCAGGTACGAGAATTTCTCCTCCTCTAAAACAGGTTCTCCATGAAATGTGATTTGGTTGGTGTAGTGTTTCAGTTGTATTGTATTTCAGAATCATATTTACCATTCATAATACAATTAGAATAAACTAAGCGGTTTCTTATCACACAAATATTTACATGAATTTATTTTTATTCAGTGAGGATTATCAAATCATATTGGTTACCTCAAAAATGGAACAAATGGTTGTACATGATCATATGATATAGCCACCATATACCTGACAAGAAAAAATTTAAGGTTAAGATAGATTGTATCATATTTTCAGCTGTCCATCTGCAAGTTATATCTGTAACTTCAGGAAACCATTTCTCATCCCAGACTTTATTGAAAAGATTCTATATTGCGTTTCCAATTATGAAGATAATATTATCGATTGAATAACAACATTCTACAAAAGAATAATTTCTACTTTTCAAAGATATTACTTAACTAGTTTGAATGGCAACTTTTGCTATTCTTAGAATTTGTTAGAATTCGTCTTATATGGTCTTGAGTCAATATCCTTGGGATTATACTTATGTTCCACCTATGAATTAATAGGAAAATCTTTATTAGTATGTTTTCCTAAGGTGTATAATTTTCAGAATTTTGATTGAGTTAATAAAAATAATGGCTTAATCCATCGAGAAGCTCAAGTTAAACGACCAGCAAAATCACCACCAGTGACGTGAGTTGTTCGATGATACCTAACAATTAAATGTGCATGGAAAATGAATAAGTTGTTAAGTGTTTAGGCAATTAATTCTTGGTCGAGAATGTGAATAAGTGAGTAGGCAAATAATGCACACCATCATACACGCCCACTTATATAGGCAAATGGATATGAAAGCTCGATATATGATTATATACGAAGTAGTGAGCTATAAATAGAAGTTTATTTCATTTGTATTTAAAATCTTCACGTTGTCGAAATTGAAGACTTGAATTGATTAACAATGAAAAGATCGATACACAGATAAAACAGCACTATGAATTCCTTGGCTTAGGGGGTAACGCTTTGGGTGTTCATACAATCATTGATCTGAAAACACAATCAGAAAGACGTAACTAAGGAAACAGAAAAAAATAACGAAACGAATTGTCGTGCAGTGTAGTACGCAGATAAGCCAACTCGATTTAACCAGGAGTGAATAGATATTTATAGTCAAACAAAAATAAGTAAGAGATATGTGATGAATAGGATTAGAAGTGCACACACATACACACGCTCGTATAAAAACAGTCAAGGTTGATAAACGAATAATTAACAAGGTCAAAATATGACTCAAGATGATTGAATAAATTGGCTTGTATGAGAGGACAGGATTAGCAATACTGTGAACTCCATGACTTAGTGGATAACGTTTTAAGTGTTCGAATCGAAGGGCACTATGGTTGTCTCAGAGTGGGAATTAACATTGAGGTATACGTACATTTTACTGATGAGTCCTAGATAATATGAAACACAGATCATGGATATGACTGAATCGTTATTAAACTTCGCTTAAAAATAAAATACTACTACTTGTCTATCCCGAATTAGTTGGAAATATTTAGCTTATCTGGAGGTGTATATACCAGTGTTTCTATACGTGTACTATTGGTTAAATCATTAATCACAGATTTAGTGAACACTGTTTATTGAAGATAATTTAGATTAGATAACATTTAGATTACGTGGAATGTGAAATCCAAATTATCAAGGTGATGCACAATAGGTGCATTACGCTACTAAGATGTACTATGAAAATGTGTTTAAACAGATTTTACTTCAATCGATATAGTTAATCATTTTATGCTACTACATTACTATATATTTTCATAATTTGACTCTGAATACTGGTTACAGTTGACCTATGAAGGAATGCAAATCAAACTGTATATTAGAATATTTTTTGTAATGATAGAATTACGGAGATAATAAAACAGATCGCGTGTAAATTAATGTTATTATTATTATTGTTATTATTATTATTATTATTAGTGTTGAAATAAAATGAACAGATTGTTCAAATTTGAAGTATTAGCTGATGGAAATCAGCAAGAAGTTATGCAGTAGTAGAAGTGAATTTTGAATGACTTTTCAATGGTCGTTATTATATGCTGCCAATACTTTAGTGGCAATGTATCTGACTCCAGTAATATTGTATGATTGATTGTTATCGAAATATACATGTAGGCTATCCTCGTATTATAATCGTATTATTATCGACTTAAAACGCATCAGTGAATAATGGAATTAAACAAGCCAAATACGAGAATGGACTTTGAATACGAATATTTTGTACAAACGTTGATCGGAACAGACAATCAGAGAGAAGTAGCGAAGGAAGAGAAGAGGCAACGAAACGAAACCAAACGAAATGACACACAGTGTCGTAGGCAGATAAGCCAACTCGATTTAACCAGGAGTGAATAGATATTTATAGTCAAACAAAAATAAGTAAGAGATATGTGATGAATAGGATTAGAAGTGCACACACATACACACGCTCGTATAAAAACAGTCAAGGTTGATAAACGAATAATTAACAAGGTCAAAATATGACTCAAGATGATTGAATAAATTGGCTTGTATGAGAGGACAGGATTAGCAATACTGTGAACTCCATGACTTAGTGGATAACGTTTTAAGTGTTCGAATCGAAGGGCACTATGGTTGTCTCAGAGTGGGAATTAACATTGAGGTATACGTACATTTTACTGATGAGTCCTAGATAATATGAAACACAGATCATGGATATGACTGAATCGTTATTAAACTTCGCTTAAAAATAAAATACTACTACTTGTCTATCCCGAATTAGTTGGAAATATTTAGCTTATCTGGAGGTGTATATACCAGTGTTTCTATACGTGTACTATTGGTTAAATCATTAATCACAGATTTAGTGAACACTGTTTATTGAAGATAATTTAGATTAGATAACATTTAGATTACGTGGAATGTGAAATCCAAATTATCAAGGTGATGCACAATAGGTGCATTACGCTACTAAGATGTACTATGAAAATGTGTTTAAACAGATTTTACTTCAATCGATATAGTTAATCATTTTATGCTACTACATTACTATATATTTTCATAATTTGACTCTGAATACTGGTTACAGTTGACCTATGAAGGAATGCAAATCAAACTGTATATTAGAATATTTTTTGTAATGATAGAATTACGGAGATAATAAAACAGATCGCGTGTAAATTAATGTTATTATTATTATTATTATTATTAGTGTTGAAATAAAATGAACAGATTGTTCAAATTTGAAGTATTAGCTGATGGAAATCAGCAAGAAGTTATGCAGTAGTAGAAGTGAATTTTGAATGACTTTTCAATGGTCGTTATTATATGCTGCCAATACTTTAGTGGCAATGTATCTGACTCCAGTAATATTGTATGATTGATTGTTATCGAAATATACATGTAGGCTATCCTCGTATTATAATCGTATTATTATCGACTTAAAACGCATCAGTGAATAATGGAATTAAACAAGCCAAATACGAGAATGGACTTTGAATACGAATATTTTGTACAAACGTTGATCGGAACAGACAATCAGAGAGAAGTAGCGAAGGAAGAGAAGAGGCAACGAAACGAAACCAAACGAAATGACACACAGTGTCGTAGGCAGATAAGCCAACTCGATTTAACCAGGAGTGAATAGATATTTATAGTCAAACAAAAATAAGTAAGAGATATGTGATGAATAGGATTAGAAGTGCACACACATACACACGCTCGTATAAAAACAGTCAAGGTTGATAAACGAATAATTAACAAGGTCAAAATATGACTCAAGATGATTGAATAAATTGGCTTGTATGAGAGGACAGGATTAGCAATACTGTGAACTCCATGACTTAGTGGATAACGTTTTAAGTGTTCGAATCGAAGGGCACTATGGTTGTCTCAGAGTGGGAATTAACATTGAGGTATACGTACATTTTACTGATGAGTCCTAGATAATATGAAACACAGATCATGGATATGACTGAATCGTTATTAAACTTCGCTTAAAAATAAAATACTACTACTTGTCTATCCCGAATTAGTTGGAAATATTTAGCTTATCTGGAGGTGTATATACCAGTGTTTCTATACGTGTACTATTGGTTAAATCATTAATCAAAGATTTAGTGAACACTGTTTATTGAAGATAATTTAGATTAGATAACATTTAGATTACGTGGAATGTGAAATCCAAATTATCAAGGTGATGCACAATAGGTGCATTACGCTACTAAGATGTACTATGAAAATGTGTTTAAACAGATTTTACTTCAATCGATATAGTTAATCATTTTATGCTACTACATTACTATATATTTTCATAATTTGACTCTGAATACTGGTTACAGTTGACCTATGAAGGAATGCAAATCAAACTGTATATTAGAATATTTTTTGTAATGATAGAATTACGGAGATAATAAAACAGATCGCGTGTAAATTAATGTTATTATTATTATTATTATTAGTGTTGAAATAAAATGAACAGATTGTTCAAATTTGAAGTATTAGCTGATGGAAATCAGCAAGAAGTTATGCAGTAGTAGAAGTGAATTTTGAATGACTTTTCAATGGTCGTTATTATATGCTGCCAATACTTTAGTGGCAATGTATCTGACTCCAGTAATATTGTATGATTGATTGTTATCGAAATATACATGTAGGCTATCCTCGTATTATAATCGTATTATTATCGACTTAAAACGCATCAGTGAATAATGGAATTAAACAAGCCAAATACGAGAATGGACTTTGAATACGAATATTTTGTACAAACGTTGATCGGAACAGACAATCAGAGAGAAGTAGCGAAGGAAGAGAAGAGGCAACGAAACGAAACCAAACGAAATGACACACAGTGTCGTAGGCAGATAAGCCAACTCGATTTAACCAGGAGTGAATAGATATTTATAGTCAAACAAAAATAAGTAAGAGATATGTGATGAATAGGATTAGAAGTGCACACACATACACACGCTCGTATAAAAACAGTCAAGGTTGATAAACGAATAATTAACAAGGTCAAAATATGACTCAAGATGATTGAATAAATTGGCTTGTATGAGAGGACAGGATTAGCAATACTGTGAACTCCATGACTTAGTGGATAACGTTTTAAGTGTTCGAATCGAAGGGCACTATGGTTGTCTCAGAGTGGGAATTAACATTGAGGTATACGTACATTTTACTGATGAGTCCTAGATAATATGAAACACAGATCATGGATATGACTGAATCGTTATTAAACTTCGCTTAAAAATAAAATACTACTACTTGTCTATCCCGAATTAGTTGGAAATATTTAGCTTATCTGGAGGTGTATATACCAGTGTTTCTATACGTGTACTATTGGTTAAATCATTAATCACAGATTTAGTGAACACTGTTTATTGAAGATAATTTAGATTAGATAACATTTAGATTACGTGGAATGTGAAATCCAAATTATCAAGGTGATGCACAATAGGTGCATTACGCTACTAAGATGTACTATGAAAATGTGTTTAAACAGATTTTACTTCAATCGATATAGTTAATCATTTTATGCTACTACATTACTATATATTTTCATAATTTGACTCTGAATACTGGTTACAGTTGACCTATGAAGGAATGCAAATCAAACTGTATATTAGAATATTTTTTGTAATGATAGAATTACGGAGATAATAAAACAGATCGCGTGTAAATTAATGTTATTATTATTATTATTATTATTAGTGTTGAAATAAAATGAACAGATTGTTCAAATTTGAAGTATTAGCTGATGGAAATCAGCAAGAAGTTATGCAGTAGTAGAAGTGAATTTTGAATGACTTTTCAATGGTCGTTATTATATGCTGCCAATACTTTAGTGGCAATGTATCTGACTCCAGTAATATTGTATGATTGATTGTTATCGAAATATACATGTAGGCTATCCTCGTATTATAATCGTATTATTATCGACTTAAAACGCATCAGTGAATAATGGAATTAAACAAGCCAAATACGAGAATGGACTTTGAATACGAATATTTTGTACAAACGTTGATCGGAACAGACAATCAGAGAGAAGTAGCGAAGGAAGAGAAGAGGCAACGAAACGAAACCAAACGAAATGACACCCAGTGTCGTAGGCAGATAAGCCAACTCGATTTAACCAGGAGTGAATAGATATTTATAGTCAAACAAAAATAAGTAAGAGATATGTGATGAATAGGATTAGAAGTGCACACACATACACACGCTCGTATAAAAACAGTCAAGGTTGATAAACGAATAATTAACAAGGTCAAAATATGACTCAAGATGATTGAATAAATTGGCTTGTATGAGAGGACAGGATTAGCAATACTGTGAACTCCATGACTTAGTGGATAACGTTTTAAGTGTTCGAATCGAAGGGCACTATGGTTGTCTCAGAGTGGGAATTAACATTGAGGTATACGTACATTTTACTGATGAGTCCTAGATAATATGAAACACAGATCATGGATATGACTGAATCGTTATTAAACTTCGCTTAAAAAATAAAATACTACTACTTGTCTATCCCGAATTAGTTGGAAATATTTAGCTTATCTGGAGGTGTATATACCAGTGTTTCTATACGTGTACTATTGGTTAAATCATTAATCACAGATTTAGTGAACACTGTTTATTGAAGATAATTTAGATTAGATAACATTTAGATTACGTGGAATGTGAAATCCAAATTATCAAGGTGATGCACAATAGGTGCATTACGCTACTAAGATGTACTATGAAAATGTGTTTAAACAGATTTTACTTCAATCGATATAGTTAATCATTTTATGCTACTACATTACTATATATTTTCATAATTTGACTCTGAATACTGGTTACAGTTGACCTATGAAGGAATGCAAATCAAACTGTATATTAGAATATTTTTTGTAATGATAGAATTACGGAGATAATAAAACAGATCGCGTGTAAATTAATGTTATTATTATTATTATTATTAGTGTTGAAATAAAATGAACAGATTGTTCAAATTTGAAGTATTAGCTGATGGAAATCAGCAAGAAGTTATGCAGTAGTAGAAGTGAATTTTGAATGACTTTTCAATGGTCGTTATTATATGCTGCCAATACTTTAGTGGCAATGTATCTGACTCCAGTAATATTGTATGATTGATTGTTATCGAAATATACATGTAGGCTATCCTCGTATTATAATCGTATTATTATCGACTTAAAACGCATCAGTGAATAATGGAATTAAACAAGCCAAATACGAGAATGGACTTTGAATACGAATATTTTGTACAAACGTTGATCGGAACAGACAATCAGAGAGAAGTAGCGAAGGAAGAGAAGAGGCAACGAAACGAAACCAAACGAAATGACACACAGTGTCGTAGGCAGATAAGCCAACTCGATTTAACCAGGAGTGAATAGATATTTATAGTCAAACAAAAATAAGTAAGAGATATGTGATGAATAGGATTAGAAGTGCACACACATACACACGCTCGTATAAAAACAGTCAAGGTTGATAAACGAATAATTAACAAGGTCAAAATATGACTCAAGATGATTGAATAAATTGGCTTGTATGAGAGGACAGGATTAGCAATACTGTGAACTCCATGACTTAGTGGATAACGTTTTAAGTGTTCGAATCGAAGGGCACTATGGTTGTCTCAGAGTGGGAATTAACATTGAGGTATACGTACATTTTACTGATGAGTCCTAGATAATATGAAACACAGATCATGGATATGACTGAATCGTTATTAAACTTCGCTTAAAAATAAAATACTACTACTTGTCTATCCCGAATTAGTTGGAAATATTTAGCTTATCTGGAGGTGTATATACCAGTGTTTCTATACGTGTACTATTGGTTAAATCATTAATCACAGATTTAGTGAACACTGTTTATTGAAGATAATTTAGATTAGATAACATTTAGATTACGTGAATGTGAAATCCAAATTATCAAGGTGATGCACAATAGGTGCATTACGCTACTAAGATGTACTATGAAAATGTGTTTAAACAGATTTTACTTCAATCGATATAGTTAATCATTTTATGCTACTACATTACTATATATTTTCATAATTTGACTCTGAATACTGGTTACAGTTGACCTATGAAGGAATGCAAATCAAACTGTATATTAGAATATTTTTTGTAATGATAGAATTACGGAGATAATAAAACAGATCGCGTGTAAATTAATGTTATTATTATTATTATTATTATTAGTGTTGAAATAAAATGAACAGATTGTTCAAATTTGAAGTATTAGCTGATGGAAATCAGCAAGAAGTTATGCAGTAGTAGAAGTGAATTTTGAATGACTTTTCAATGGTCGTTATTATATGCTGCCAATACTTTAGTGGCAATGTATCTGACTCCAGTAATATTGTATGATTGATTGTTATCGAAATATACATGTAGGCTATCCTCGTATTATAATCGTATTATTATCGACTTAAAACGCATCAGTGAATAATGGAATTAAACAAGCCAAATACGAGAATGGACTTTGAATACGAATATTTTGTACAAACGTTGATCGGAACAGACAATCAGAGAGAAGTAGCGAAGGAAGAGAAGAGGCAACGAAACGAAACCAAACGAAATGACACACAGTGTCGTAGGCAGATAAGCCAACTCGATTTAACCAGGAGTGAATAGATATTTATAGTCAAACAAAAATAAGTAAGAGATATGTGATGAATAGGATTAGAAGTGCACACACATACACACGCTCGTATAAAAAACAGTCAAGGTTGATAAACGAATAATTAACAAGGTCAAA